>OU452205.1:5599579-6849579 GCA_911728435.2 Apoderus coryli | reverse complement strand
TGAACGCGCCATACCCTCATCAAAATCCGTCCCTGCACTACACCAAATCCACTCACCAAACACTGACCAGCCACGTAGCGTTAATCTTCAGAATAGTAACAACGTCTTTAGTGATGTTTATGGTAGAACATCTTCAAGTAATAGTATAAATGTGAATGGTCCTACCGCATCTGCGTCAACTGTAAATTTGGTTCAAAGTAGTAATGGACCGATACCAGTTGGATTGCGTAGTAGGTCGACGCATAATTTGCATCAGCAACAAGATGGAGGTTTCTATCAAAATTTGAGTATTTATAGAAATAAAGTGCCCAGTCCCCAACATTTAGGAGACAGGTTAGTAAATGAAAATTATGGCAAATAAATAATAAATATTGTTACAAATTTCAACCGTGTTTGTCATAAACTATGTAACATTTTTTCTTAGGACTTCGGCATTAAGAAGCTCTCAAAATTCCCTTCAATCATCAGGTGTAACGAACACACAACGTCCATCCTCTGCATATTATGCACCACAAAATACATCTGCAACTACTGGACCTAGAACAAATCTCCACCAGTCAATACCAAATCTTAAAAGTCCCCCATCTTTACATCGACTACAGAACACTGATGAATCCAGGTCGAATTCATACCCAACTGTTAACAATACCAATGGTAGTAATCAATATCCAAATTATTCTACTAATAATAGTCTAGGATATTCGCAACAAAACGCAGCCGCATATATGCGGCAAAATTATCCTGAGGATGCAAAAATGCAGTACAATTCACCGTACAATAGCCAAAATGCATCATTTCCTAGTCCGACACAAAGCAGCACACCAAACTACCCACAACATCAGTTATATGGCAGCAGTGGTGGCAGATTGGACGATAAATATAATTCTAGTAGTGTTAATAATGGTTTGCTGCGTGAGGATGTTTTTAGACAGACTAGACATGATGATATGATGCGGTATCAGGGCAACGTGAGAATGGGTGAAGCTCAGACTCGACTGCCTGAGGATATGCTGATGAGTAGACAAAATGAGATGCGGTCATCGAAGAGTGAGGATATGTTGAAGCATCATCAACAAGGCGAAATGATGAGGTAAATTTTTTATAGTTTAAGTCATCTTTTATGTTCATCTCTGTTTTGTTTTAGATATGCTAGTAGTGGTAATATTCGGGTTCATGAGAACAGTAAAATGGAAATGCCGCAAATAAGACCAAATCCGGAACAAATGATGCAACAACAGAGATTGAATGAGGAAAGAATGATGCGTGGTCAAGCTAAATTAGCTGAAATGGGCGAGGAAGTTAGACGAAGACAACAGGTAAATATATTCTTCAAAATCAGAGTACATTATGCATTTTTTTTAACTTATTCATCGAAATCAAGCCTCACCCGCGTTAATATATGAATAAAAAAGTTTATATTTTATGTTTCGCAGGCGTCCTCTAGAATGGCACCCCAACAACAATATCCAAATTCTAATTACTACCAACAACAGCAGCAACAGTATTATAACATGGCAATGACACAAAATGTTCAAAGTATGCAAAATTTAAATCTTGCGCAAACGTACCAGAACAATTACCAGGGCCAGAATTACCAACATCCATCGAACAGCAATGTGCCTCATAATCAACACCAAAGTGCGGGCTATTTCCAACAGCAACCGACAAATAGCGGTACCTCTCCGTCATCACCCACCTACAAAATGCCATTGATGGGATCAGATCGAAAAGGTGGAAGTGCAATTGTTGGACGGAAAGAAGACGCGCCAGATCCACCGCCTACGAGTACGCATCCGTTGTACAGTGCCAGCTCCCAGGTAGGAAACAATTTAAAATTAGATTGGGATAAGAAGTCTACTGTTGAATTACGTATGTAAAAGACTAACTTGAATTTTTCTTATTTCTTGAACTTTCTTTGTTAATTTTACTTTCCCGACCTTTAGGGAACGTATTGTGAACACGCTATAAAAATTGAGATGACGTATATAAGCATTTTGAAGTTCCCTGAGACGATTAAGACCATTTCCAGATAGAAGTCTGTCTGTCTTAACTGTTTCCCTAAATTGACTTTTGCTTCAGATTCGCCTTTCTTTTTCTCAGTAATTTGGTTACTATTTCTAGGACCCTCCTAAATTGGCACTCTACCCAGCGAGTGGCACAATACCCAGCAGTAAACCACCCCGAGATCCTTGGGCGCGTGAAGAACAGGAACGCCAACAGGAGGCTAGACGAGAAGCAGCAAGGCAATGGCAGGAACAACAAATTAGAGAGTTAACAGCTTTACAGTATAGAACACCACAACAGGACGAACAATTGAGAGTACTGCAATTGGAGAGAGAATTCCAAAGGAGGGCCATGGAGGCTGATGAACAAGATGATGATGACACTGAAAAGGTAACAATTAAAATATACAAACAAGTTTAGTAAAGCTAGTATTTTAAATGTGTTACTAAATTATAGGCCATTCTTTATAAGAACAATTGAGGGTATATATAGATGGTGATGCTCTCAAGAGAATTCCGGGTTTATCTCACAACACGCTGTGCGGCTTGACACCAACTCAGTTGCTCTAAGTTATATTTTATTCAAATTAGGTCTCTCTCTCTCTCTCGCTCATGGGTAAGTAATGTTAAAAGGATGACGACTCGCGCTAACGCAAATATTCTATTAATGATTTCTGTAATACGGTGTAAACCTTAATATACAATAAATATTTTAATGTATTTAATTTTTTGATATCACTGATTTTATATCTTTAAATAAATACACTTTATTGTCTAACAGGTCGAAAAAACCCAATTACAAGACAAAACATGATATAATACAAAAGCAATTATACAATGATCATAATAAAACATATTCTGTAATACTATTTATAATAATAAAAATAACGTGAGTTGTGAATCATTACCGAGCGCAACCAATGAGCAGCACACAGACACAGCTCCATAAAAGCAATTAGCTAAGACCGCAGATGTTATGATAGAGCGTGTTTAAGAGTATCGATCTTCACATCAAAGGAATTAATATTTTCAATTCCCAGAGAATTGAAATCACTGCAGGCGCGCCATAAAGGTGTTCTCGATTCGCAGTTAGTACGAAACTGAGGTATATAAAATAGTGTAGGATGTCTGGAGCGATAGCACGGGATATGAAAATCAATCTGTTGAAGCAAGCGTGGGCAGTCCAAAATACCATTAATTAATTTGAATCTTTATTTAGGAAAGTCCCACATTATCAATGCCCCAACCAGTATCGAGTCAAACAGTAGTCAGTACACTGACAACGACAACGGTGTCCAGTAAGCAAGACCAGATGCAAATACCACCTACTTCCATATTAAAACCTGGTCCAGGAGGTATCAACACACACAGTAACGGTCCTACTAACACCATGGCAAATATGAACAACAATGTCTATCAACAACAATCTACAAATCATTTGCAACAGCAGCAATTACAACAGCAGCAGCAAACGCAGCAGCAGCAGCCGCAACAAACGCAGCATCAGTTGCTGCAACAAACTGTTGCATCAAATGGAGATGTGTCGGTGCCTCCACCACCAGAGAGAGGATCCAGTTTTGCTGTCATGTCGATGAGAACGAAGGATACGATGAAAAGGGTGTCATTTGGGGATACGAATAGTCCTAGTGTAGTGCAGTCGCAGGCCCCGAATACGCTAGCGATAGAGGAGTGTGTTAGGGAGGATCCAAATGTAAGTTCTCGTTTTGTTTCTTTAATATGCATGCTACAGTTTCTCGAGTCACGCATGAAAATCTCGCATACGACATATTATGTCGAATGATTAGCTAAAACCGTTTTCTTGAAAGTCATGCGAATATTTTTGTCACGTGCGATATATTCTCACATCAAAGGAAGTGACAGCCGTGTAGATGTGATTTGTTTGACGTATTTGTTACATAAATGTCACTGTGACATCGCGCTGTTCGCTTAACTTAATTCAAACGATATTATTTTGGTTTTATTTATTTATTCCCCTCGCGAACATATGGTCGTATTAATTCAATAACATTTTTTGCTAATTGCTTATTCAAACGGAACTTAAACTTTGCATCCGAAATGTTAATTGCATCTCGATAAGAATATACTTTGCGATGAAATGTTGTATTTGTTTCTTATATTTCCAAGTTTTCTAGTGCCGCAAGGAAAGCAATTTCTACGTATTCTCCCATTTTAAAATTATAACAAAAATAAATTTTAAATAATTATTTGCAAATCATAAAGTTATATTGATGTTAGATTTGCAGGAACGCTATTTACTGATTTGATTTTGAGAATTTCTAGTGTTAATTTTTCGGTATGAAGTTTATTGGGTGACCTACTTAAATGTCTCATTTTAAATCAGAATTTCTATACAAAGCTGTGTTTTTTTTAGAGTTTCATTCGGCAAGCCGAATCTATGTTGGCATCACCCACCACTCCCACAGACCTTCCAGCAGGCATTGCTACAGCAACGCCCGGTGTTATCGGTGCACAGGAAGTTTACAGGGACCCGAGAGCGCGTCGTCTAGCCGAGCAACAGCAAAAGAATCAAAACCAAACAACACCGGTGCCGGAAAAGTTGTCGTTCAAAGAGAAAATGAAAATGTTTGCAATGGAAACGGGTGAAAATGATACACCAAAAGACAAAAGTAAAATTAGTAGGGCACAGAGGGATATTGATAATTTAGGATCGCCAAGTTCAGGTCTAGTTCATTAATTAATAGGTAGTTGTAGTATATTTAATGAAGAAATAAGTTTATTTATAGATGACAAAAAGTATAATAGTAGTATTATGGTAATGAGTATTTTTTATTTAAATATATTGAAGATTATATAGAACGAATTAGATATTATTCTATTTAAATCTGACAAAAATATTAGTATGTGTTACATTTTGAGGTATCATCGCCTATACTAGTGTAAAGAAACAATAAAATTTCATTTTATTACTACAATTTCTTTTGAGTAAAATGTTTAACAAAATTAAAACATTTGACGCTTATTTCTCTTGATACGTTGATATTTGAAAATGTTGCACTGAGTAAGTATATTCAAAAAAGATGCATATCAATTTAAAAGAAACAACAAATTAAAGGATTAATGTAGAAAACACCACAGTAGGGGATCAAAGATGAATAATTAGTAATAGAATACAATAGAAAAAAATAAGATTTATAAAAACATTATGTGATAGATTTTAAAACATTTATTATTAAGTGAACTACTAAAATATGCGCTGCATATTGCCTGCTGATATATTTATGCATAATAATATTTAAAGAATATTTCTCATACATCTTAAACAATTTTTCAAAAAAATCGTAGGAATATTATATCTAAGTGGCTTTTAAAGGGATAAAACAAATTTATCAGTAAAATTATGAAACTATACAAGAATATATTATAATAAACCAAGTATATATTTGAAATATACCGTCCATTCATAGTAAAAAATTTTATGTGCGAAAATTAATTAATTAACTAATATACTATCGCAATTAAATCCTTGTAGAAACTTATACATGACTTGGATAATGAAAAATTAAAATGCGTTTAGAGAACACAAAAATTATTCGGAAGTCTAACTTGTTTTCAGAAAATTAATAAATATAGGTACTTAAAAAAATTTCATTAATCGTATTGAAATAGATTTGAACATAATTGATTTTTAACAGAATTTCAAATTTCTGAAATGTCGACTTATATACTTACACATATCCTTAATAGAAATAGCTTTTAAACGTGACCCATTGTTTTGGATTGTAAATTGAAATTGAATGTTATTTGCCAGGATATATCCTATGGATTAACTTGACATTGTATATCAAATACAGTGAATGTAAAGAAATAAATAATGCAAGTATATTTCATAATGGATTTTTTCTACAGGTACATTATCAAACCAAATCCTCTCCTGTTCAACACAGGCGTTCAATGTTTCATACATTAAAAATGCTCATAAATTGAAAATTGAACGCCTGTGTTGAACAAGAGACGATTTTATTTGATAATGTACCTGAAGAAGACAATTGTGCATTGCCGAAACGTTGTTGTCTGACATGCAATGTGTTTTTAATTAGAACAGTGGCAGCTCGCGGGTTGGAAAAGAGGTGTAGAACAGGGAACAAAAAAACAGCTAATTCGTCGTTTTAGGTTTTATCATTAGTAAAAACAGAAGAAATACACTTATGTTTTTAACGATATAATTTTGCCTTGTCTCCCGATTTGGCTGTCAGTTTTTCAAGTAAGAATACTAAATTTATCCTTAAAATGCTCTTTTTTTTTACAGAAAAATATTCAAACGAAAACTATCCAAATAACTATAATAATAATAACAAAAACTACAACTTGTCCTGCTAATATAAATGCGAAGCGTAGGAGATCCACGCACACATGCACCTGATAAAAAACTGCCGCGAGTCGCATAACTCGTCGTCATGGCAACCGCTATTTTTCAGCCCGTCCTTCGTTTGCAATACACTCGAATTTGGAGGCGGAGAGCCTTTCGAGCCAGTGGTTTATGTTTTTGATTAATGCAGTAGTATTCTTTGTTAACGGACGAAAACTGTTGCGCCGGCGGTTCATGTTTATAAATTTTAAGATGCATTTTGTCTCTTTGAAAATAAAGACTAGGTATTAATTGCAAAATATTAGTGTATAATTTATGTTTTTATTACTTATTTTTGGTGAAGTGGCACTTCACCTACTACACCTGAATAGCCGCCACTGAATTAGCACCTCATCCTAAGAATAAATCCATTATGAAATAATTAAGACGGGTTCAAGAAAAAAAAATATAAATACAAGTATAGTTTTATATTTCAAAATATATTTATAAATTGATTAAAAACTTAAATCAATTTCAAGAAATAGACCATTTTAAGGTGGAGCCGTTTGATTCAGATTAAAGTCTAACTCCACAAACATTTTTATCAGGGCAAATTACTCAT
Source organism: Apoderus coryli (assembly GCA_911728435.2). Lineage (NCBI taxonomy): Eukaryota > Metazoa > Arthropoda > Insecta > Coleoptera > Attelabidae > Apoderus > Apoderus coryli. The sequence continues at coordinate 6,842,627 of OU452205.1, read as the reverse complement.
ACCATTCATGCTTCGGAATGCCATCATCAGCGGTTCGTACAAAAACTTACCAAGTTTATTCGAGCAACCATCGATCAGATGTGGTTAAATTCTGAAAAGACAGTTACCGTCACCAAACGGAATGTAAAAATTTGATTACTAGAAAAATGTAATTAGACTAAAGGTACGGTTTCCTCGGGGCGACTGAGAGCTGCGATCGTCGCTTGGCGTTCGTCGTGCTCCACAGCTTATAAAGCAAATCAATATAAACGCTTTCCTCCGCGCGGCTGTTTAGCGACTTTAGCTGACCTAGACGATTGTCGCGAGTCGACTGGTCTGAGAGGAGGATGAATCAACAAATACATTGTTCTATCAAATAACATATTATTATTTTTTCTGATTCTGTGTTGTATTTCGCGTTAAAAAAATGGCTTTTGAAGACGAGAAAAACTTATAGAAATTGTATACTGCGCCATATTAAGTCAAAAAATTCTCTAAATTTAATATCACTATTCATCGGGTGTCTCTCCACTAAAATATTATATCAACCTTCTTTTTCTCGTTCTTTGAACATGGCGTGATGGTCATTTAGAGTTTTTTTTTTCGAGTTATAAATAAATATAGACCACAATCCTTCCATGGACGATAAGCGACGATCGCAGCTGCAAGTCGCCGAGGAAATCGTACCTTTAGAGTTTAGACATTTATGCATTCATGTATGCTATGAGTAATTAATAGTTTTGATTAAGAACATTATTTCGTGGAATTATACTTTACTTTCATATCTGAGTATAAATCAACGTTCGATCCAGTATCCTAAATCAATTATAACGGTAATGCTATTGACTAATTTGCAAATATATTCGGAATAAAGCTCAACTAATTGTTTTGACAAAATATTCTAAACTAATTTCCAACAGGTGATTTGGAATGAACGCCTGATGACTTTTAGATAACTACATTACAAACTGCGTGCGTTTTCACCAATAATAGCTTTGAATATCAATTTACTTGATCCTAAGGTTTCCTTATCTGTCGCGGCATCCAGGCGTATCGTAGCAGAAAATTATTCATGACGCCATGCTTTCCATTTTAATCTATAAGACTTAAAAAAGAAAACAAACCACATAGTATTGATTACTGTTAGAAAAACTCATGAAAATTCCCGTTTGTAATAAAGAAAATAATTATTGGAAAATTATTTAGCTTTCGAATACATGACAATGAAAATTTTGTTGGTAAGAACTCTTTTATATTTGGTAGTTTATGAATAGATATTGGATCGAACTAAAATTTGATGTTTTTGGGAAGCAATATTTAAACTTAAGGACCAAACTATATTATGCAACTTAATGGAACAAGAAAATATTTACTTGAAGCGTTTTTGAAATGAATATTTATTTATATACATTCCTAATATAATATATAAACATCTATTTTTGTGTTTTTAAATTAGTCAGAAGAGACTGTGTACAATGGTACTTTGAACTAAAACATTTTTATTTTTATATATTCGAAATAAAATATTTCTCTTTATATTGTAAAAGAATCGCAAAGACATGCCATGCCTTATTTAACCACTGGGATTTAGAAAATAGAGTTTTAAGTTTTTGCAAAGTTGCTTTTACACAATAAGTAATGGAGACATTAAAAATATATAGCACGAAATATTACAAAAGTTGTTTTGAGAATTTACATTTTATTTTTTAAAGCTCTTTAACTGAAAGAAAAAAAAATCAAAGTTTTATCTTTTTTTGTGGAATCTGAAATTTGGTGCTTCAATCACATATTTCACGTAAATCCAATACATAATATTTAACCAACGCTCTAAGCAATTTCGTAAATTACGGTCGCTAATCGTCTATTTTTGTTCCATCCTTTGTTAATATACATTTTTAATTCCTCCAAGTTTTGTTTTTGAGATGCCAATGGTTATCCAAAATTTGATTTACCATCTAGCTATTAGAGCTGTTACAAGTACCAGGCAAAGTACTTGAAGTAACAATAATGACCGTACTAATTTATTTACCAACACATTACACACACCAATAAAATGGTAAAAACAAAAAATGCAATGTAACACTAACAAAAGCTAAATAAATAAACCAAAAACTAAAAATAACAAATTCAAAATAATAATTCTGTCGGGAGATAATATCTATCCAACAAGTGTATCTAGCTTGCGACATTTCAAAATTAATTTCGCACCTGACCAAAATCTGAGGAGAAAATATCAAACTCCTCATTGTAGTGTGTTTATCATTACATTAAATGAACAAGTTATTCAACACAGATGAACCTGCGGCGTTTTACCACTTCCCCAAAATATTTTCTTAGATCTCGACGCGCGTTTCTCTAGCACTGTTAACATTATAACTGTTTTAATTCTCTCCTGAGGATGCTAACATATTTGGCGAAACGGTCGTCGAGATATAAAATAATGTTTTGTGTGAAGTGGTAGAACTTGCCTTTCACTCACTCATCGATTATTGCATTTGTTATAAAAGTATTTGAAGTAAAGATATTTCAGGTATTACTACTACGTTTGTGAATTATTTTCCTTCAGGTACTGACGGCTCTGGTAAATATACAGGTTGTTTCAAATTTATATTACATGAGCTGGTATAATCTTGATGCTCAACAAAAATAAATTCGAAGAGAAAGTTTGTAACATGTATAAAAATACATTATTTGTATTACTTTTAGGAAGTCTAATTTATTTTACTTTTTACATGTTTATTTGTTTAAATATTTTATTCTATCTAGAAATGGAACATGGATAAATTAGTGTCAAAGTAACATTGTATAATATAACTTCTTTTTAATGACTTTATTTATTATGTTTTTAATATGAAATTTTAGGCAGTATGTTGTGTACATCTACAATTATTAAGAGTTTATAATTAGTGTATATAACAAATTGTAAAATATATTAAAACAAATTATAATAGTTAAATAAAAAATAGAGAATATCATTTATTGTATTTGTTATTTATGAAGAGGACTATTTGCTGATTGATCTGTTTATTATTTATATTATAATTAAGATAAATATCGTATGAAATAAAACTTATAGTTCTTTAATATTTTTTTTTTATTAAATAAAGTTGTTTTACAAATATATTTACATTGCTTAACATATAATAGCTTCGTTCCTGGGCTCGATTCCGAAACAATTTGTATGTACTTAAGTCACAGGTATATGACGGCAAAGTCCGTCTGTCCCGGGTATATACCAGCTAGTTTCATATTTTTACAGTTAACTTTAGATCATTTCAAAAACACAGTGCCATATTTCGGCGTTTCCTTCCCAAATAGAATCATATGATCATAATAGTTTTTTAATATACAGGGTGATTCAGCTAAGGGTTTCCTTAGAAGTTTTAGGAGAAAAAATGAATGAATGACTTTCGAATTCTACGTGTGGTTCTGAGCATAATTGCTTTAGCATGTCCTATGGCTTACTGTTTTTGACATATGAATTAATTAGCAATTTTTTTATCAAAAACAGCATTCTCAAAAAATGCGATATTTTTCTCGCCAGCACTGACAGAAAGGTGCAAATTTTACAGCGGCTTCCTAAAACACAATTGTTGTATAAATTTTGACGCACATTGATCCAACCATATACAGAGTGTGAAAAAAGCAAGTTAATAATAATAATCATAATAATAATAATCTCTTTATTGTCTAACAGGTATAACTACCCAATTACAAGACAAAAACAAAAATATATATTATGATACAATGACATAGGTGATTGAAAATAAAACTAATAAAAGTAACAAAGGTATAAAATGGCCACTTAAATAACTACCTAAATAATATCAATTTCATTAGCCTGTACCCGCGCAGGTCACGCTTAAATGAAGTGAGTGATGCATTAAAGTAATTAATATTCTCATGGATAGTCAGATGATTGCAGTAGTTGCAAGCCCGAAAAAGGGGCGCCCTAGTTTCATAGTTTGCGTGAACCTCGGGCACCCAAAATATATCAGAAGCTCTTGCGTGTAAGCGGGGAACACGAAACCCAATCTGATGAAGCAGCCGAGGACAGTCCAGCAAACCGTTTATTAATTTGAAGATAAATATTTGAGAAACATAAATGCGCCGCTCGGACAATAGTTGAAACTGAAACCTGTTCATCAACAAACCGTGACTACTGCCGCGAGATGGAAAACATCCATCAAGCTTAAATGACAGATATTTTAAGAATTTGCGTTGGATGTTCTCAAGCCTCTGTATATGGACATGATACATAGGTGACCAAACAATTGAGGCATATTCCAATTTGGACCGTACATAAGCAAAATATAGCGTTTTAAGGCAGTCTATATTTTTAAAATTCTTTGTTTGTCGGAAAATGAATCCCAGCATCCTGAGTGCAGCCGCCGAAACATGGGAGACATGGTCATTAAAAGTCAATTCACTGTCAACATAAATTCAAAAGTCTATTTTTTTAAATGGAACGGATATTTTCGATCCTCTATGAATTAAACACTTAAGAGGGGCGTTTGAATAAAATCGTTTGCAGACCTATTTTTGCGCATGGTAGACTCCACTAATACGTATCTGATAGCAAAAATTTTGATAGGGAGTTAAAGAGTAAAGATGGGATTAGGTATTGAAGTATTTTGAAGTTGAAATATTGGATAGTTAGTTCAAAAACAGAGTTAGAAAATCATCATATTTCGCTTTGCAGGCATAATTTTGCGCATGGTAGACGCCACTAAGACGTATCTGCTAGCAAAAATTTTCATAGGGTTTTAAAGACCAAAGATGGGATTAGGTAATGAAGTATTTTCAAGCGGAAAGATTAAATAGTTAACTCATAAATTGAGTTCAAACATGGGTAATTTTTTCAAATTTACAGATATATTTTTGTGGATGGAAATCTCCACTAATACGTATCTGGTAGCAAAAATTTTAATAGGGTCTTAAAGATTAAGGTTTGGATTAGGTAATAAGGTATTTTGAGGCTACAACAATAAATAATTACTTAATAAATTGAGTTCAAAGTCAGCAACTTTTTCCTCATTTTGTGCTATGATTCTAATATTTAATAATGATAATATTACTTTATTACCTAATTTATATATTTAACAATAACTTGTAATTAAAATTGTTCGTGAAAACTTTCTGTATTAGACAATATCCATATATAAAAAAAACCCTCATATTTCTCTTCAAATATCCGCCATTTTCTTATATTTTTTTTATAACTGTAGCCAACAAACAAGTAATTAGTAGTTGGGACAGCATTGAAGAGATGGCGCTGTTTATACACAGTGACACAAAAATCTAATGGTTTTGTCGTACTTATATTATTAATATTTAGTTGTATGTGGTATAGTATATTATGTATATGCGTATGTACTAGGAGTAGGGATTATTAACGTTAGCCAGGTACAGTAATATCAGAGAATACATAAACATCTATGGTAATATTATGTAGGTATACCTACTGTTAGAGGATAAATACAAGAAGGGATAAAGTAGTAGTAGTTTGTTACGTTAGTTTATTGGAAATAATACAATTATAATAATTATTAAAATTCTGTTTCGTTACGCAGGTCATATATTTTTAATTATATTATAACTAGTCGGGAAAGTTTTAGGGTGACACAACCGATTTTTTATGATCTATAGAGAGAATACAAGAACTCCCGACTGGTAGTTATTATAAAATTATAAGATACCCTTGGTAGGGGTTTAAATAGTGTTTAAAATTTCACCAGTTAGGTAGTTGGAACGTATATACAGGGTTATTCACGCCATACGACACGGGATACTGTGGTTAAACTATTTAATTTCCTTGAAGTTTTATTCATGGGTTCGATAAAAATGATTTATGGCTACATTTTAAAAATATTGTGAGTCTATACAGGGTGTCCCAAATATGAGAAATTAACCATAGTTGTGTTTTTTTAAATGGAATGCCCTGTATATGAATCAATTTCCCGTTCAAAATAAACCTAAATTTCATTAAAGCCCATCTCACCTAAACCTGACAGTTTTTTAAATATTTATGTTTTAATAAAAATATAGACATAATTTGAATGAAAAAATTCACACCTATTTGTTTGTTCTTTTTAAGCCAGTCTAGGCTGATGAATATCTCATCACTTGTTACGCCAAATATAAAAAATCCCCAATACTAAATACAGGGTGTCCAATAATATAACTTATATGAACGTAAAGTTTAATTCTAAATAACTTGTTTATTTCAAATGGAACACCCTGTATATGAGGTAAAAATTAGATGCACAAAGTAATTCTCTGTCAAATATTATAATACTTTCCTATGGATAACTCTTGACGTTTTCGTGGAAAATGCACATATTCATAATATTATGCGAATTTTTAATTGAACCTGTTAATTTCATGTAGACCACCCTGTATTTGATGGTGATGAAATTAATTATCTATTAATCACTATGAGGTTTTCTTATAGATATGTATATTTTTTTAATGTATGGAAAAAGCACATATTGGTATAGGAAGACTTTTTCAAAATTATATTCGTCAAGTCAGCCATGAGAATTTGACAAACCATAATTTAAACAATAACATAATAAATAAATACATTTTTAACTTAAATTAAATAACAAGATATACCTACATAAAAACTGATAAATTTTATAATAAATGTTCAAAATGATTGGACTCTAGGCACATTTCAATCCTTTTCTTAATCCTTCAACAACTTTAATCTGGTGTAACGCTTCTAAACGCTTCATTTATTTGCTCCTTCAAAATTAAAAAAGTTTTCATTTGCGATGATTTTGTTCCTGGCCCATTTACAAAATTCAACACGATTTAAAATCAATATTGAAAAGTTCTTGATGCAGTTGCACTGTATTTGGGTGGTATCTTTCGTTAAACTGCCTTAACAGCCTCTCGAAGACCGCTTTTTTGGGGTGATTTTGCGCCAGGAACCTTTGAGCGTAAACTCGCGATTCCAGTAAAGCGTTTTTGGACCATTCTCCCAGAATAAAAATCATGTGTATGCTTTCTCCTTTGGAATAGGTTCGCATTTTTGAATTGAAGTGAATTAAATTAAATGTCACAGATAAAAAACTGTTTTATGAAAAATTCTCAACTCTTAGGTAAGAATTTTCAACCGACTATTTGACAGTAAATATTAAATTACAAAAATGTATTCTCTTCTTCTCAAATTCTCATGGCTGACTTGATAAATATTATAATTTTGAAAATTCTTCCTCTTATTGCCAATATGTGTGCCTCTTCCATGCAAAATTAAAGATAAGTATACATATCTATAAGAAAACTTTAATTTTTGCATCATTAAATACAGGGTGGTCTACATGAAACTAAGAGATTCAATTTCAAAATCGCCTAATATCATGAATATGTGCATTTTCCACAAAAACGTCAAAAGTTATTCATAGGAAAGTATTATAATATTTGACAGATAATTACTTTATGCATCTAATTTTGACCTCTTATACTGGGTGTTCCATTTGAAATAAACAAGTTATTTAGAATTTAACTTTACGTTCATATAAGTTATATTATTGGACACCCTGTATTTAGTATTGGGGGCTTTTTATATTTAGCGTAACAAGTGATGAGTGGGTATATTTATCAGCCCAGACTGGCTTAAAAAGAACAAACAATTAGGTGTGAATTTTTTCATTCATATTATGTCTATATTTTTATAAAAATTTAAATATTTAAAAAACTGTCAGGTTTAGGTGAGATGTACTTTAATGAAAGTTAGGTTTATTTTGAACGGGGAATCTAAAAATATATTCATATACAGGGCATTCCATTTAAAAAAACACAACTATGATTCATTTCTTATATTTGTGACACCCTGTAAATACTCACAATACCTAATACCCTACTTAATTTTTTAAATTTTTACTGTTAAAATAAGTAATGTACCAATCGTAAATCAAATAGATAGGTACTATGTTAAACCGCATATTAAACTAAAACTTAATTTTTCTCGAAAATGCAGCATTCTATCATCTTGAGATAAGAATACCTCATATTTCCTAAGAATGATCTCAGAATTCTCGAAAAGTTAGTGACAAAGAAGTTTTTATTAGAAATGTCCGTTGATACCCGTTTGGACGCCTATGTTCGCATATTTAATTCAGCAGTGTATGGCTAACGAATGCTTCTATTTAGGGAAATATCTTTGTCACCTTTCACTCCAATGGCTAAAGGCGCTTTCGCTTTCTTTTAAAAACTATAACTGCTTTCGGAAGCATTAGAAGTTTGCCATGAAATCTGCTCTACAATTTGTGGCTTTCGCTTGGTCCATTAGTTTCTGGACACATTGTATACTATTAGGAAAGACACTCTTTGATGCATGAAATAAACGCCTCATGGTTTTGAAACTGACAAACTAAAACAACAGGGCTAACCTAATACATTTTGAAAAACACTGCAAGCATACAGGGCGGTCCAAAGAATAGATAAGTATGTATTATCATAGTTAGGAAAGACACTCTTTGATGCATGAAAAAAACATCTCATGGTTTTGAAACTGACAAACTAAAACAACAGGGCTAACCTAATACATTTTGAAAAACACTGCAAGCATACAGGTCGGTCCAAAGAAGAGATAAGCATGTATTATCATAGTTCTGGTTTTTTAAATAGAACACCCTGTATTGGAGTATTTAATAGTCCCTCAAAAATAACTGGGATTCAGTTTAAGGTGTCATATACCTATGTTTTACGGTTTTCACACAAATCATCAATTTGTGAAAATTTAGAGGCTTGGCAAAAAAATAATATGTTGAAAATATTTAAAAATCTTGACTATTTATCGTAAATAAAACCAGTTTTTTTACATTCATCCTTTTTATGTATAATAGTATATAACTATAACTGGTCTAAGCGAAGATAAGCATCGAACGTATAAGAATGCTAGCACAAAAAAGAATGTGAAAATAATTTACGCAAAATAGAAATATGATATTTTGTGCCACTATGTATTAATTTTTGGCGACACCTATTGAGGAGAAGAATGTATTAAAATATTCTAGAAAATTACTCTAAGTTAAGAAATGAATAATTTGATATTCAATGAGATTCACTAGCGCCACCATCGGACATTTTTGTAAGTAACCATTTCAGATTCCCCTCTTAATTGCGCGTCAAATGATATAACATATTTGGTTGCCTCTCCTCCTAATCTTTTTCTGGTTCATTGGAATCTGGATAAAAATTATTAAACTTCCTGGATGTCCTTAATATTATTTTGTTAGACGTCCATGAATGCAAAATCATAATAAACGTGGCTCGCTACAATTAAAAATATGAACGTAAGTAATTTTAATTTCACCTAAAATATCGTATAATGCAAAAACCATTGAAGATAGGTATATGAATTTGTTATATCATTCGACGCGTAATTAAATGTTTAGTTCATAGAGAAAAGAAAAAAACAGTTTTGCATTTGTTTGTATCTGAGTTTAACTTGCTTTTTTCACACCCTGTATAAGATTGGATTGAAAAGTTTATCACTCGTAACCTTTAAAGTAAATTACCGGTTGTAATAGAAACACTATTTTATAAATGACCCAACCTATTAATAAAAGCTATGGTAAGCAATTTTGGTTTTATATAAAATAGATTATTAAATTAGATCTAATTTGGATTCAACCTACTTAAATAATATGTTATTAAATGTTTTGGAAAAAGAAACCTTTCAATACATTCCATATTGATGAACCTGCTTTGTCACATTTATTCTTTGTATGAAAAATTTTAATGATACACCTTATATAAAAATGTTTCAAATTTCGTTGAATGAAAGGCAAAAAATTCTTACTATATTTATTTAATATTAATTATTGGTATCTGGTTTTTATATACATATTTTATACAAATCTCTTGAAATAAACATATTCTGAAGTAAAAATAATCAAATATCGCTAACTACCAGCATTTTTATTAATAATTATGTTCCAAAATATCTTGACTTTGAATCTAGCCCTTGAACACATGCTCCATATAAATATTTTATAATCTTACTAACTATAATAATATTCTTTAAATATTGCACATAAATGTTTTAAAATAGCAATGGTTGCCAAAACACAATTAGGTATTTCCTGAAACATTTTTTGTTCCAAAAATAATTTTTAATAATAGTTTTATGAGGATATTTAATTTTTATTCGCATACATTAGATAAAATCGGTTTTCTTTTTCAACATGCAGGTCGCACTGAAAATACTTGCGAAGTGCTCCACTGGCTTGATGGCTCTCAGAAGTGTAACAGGAAACGGATTTGATATGAACAAATATTGATCTCGCATTACATAACGCTTGTTGAATTCAGTAAATAAATTAGTATTGGCCATTTGTACAGTATCAATTGATCTCAGAGCTTAAAGCTAATGTAGTTAAAGCACTCCGTCTTCCAGGTGTTACTCCAAGATTTTCCCAATTAATCCAAGATAATCGTGCTGTTAAATCTGCAACAGTTTATTATTTTTTTAATTAAAGGAATAAGTGGTGTATAATATACGTTTTGTCCTTGCAAAGCCGTTGATTTACATGCATTTTAACTGTTAAATATCCCTTTTTTAAAAAATGTTGTCATTATGATGACTTATTTTCAATAGTGTGCATCCAACCAGTGGTTAATTTGCAGATATTTCGGCAAGAGGATCGAAATTGTCATCACATGGTTTTTCCTCTCTATAAGCGGGGAAAGCAGGATTTATAGAGCTTTGTATAAATACAAAGCACTTGTGCCAGTTTGACGAACTAATCATAGAATTAAATGCTGTTAAAAGAGTAACAATTTTTTAAGATAGAATTTTTCTAGAACTGTTAGAAAAACGTAACGGGTATAAGGTATGCTCATTAACTTACAGCAAATAACTGAACGAATATACTGAATAAAAAAGAGCCCAAGTAAACAATGTGGAAATAACTAATTATTATGTACAGTTACAGCAGTAATATCAATTCCAGGGAAGTTAATGCCGTCCAAGTTGAGGCTAATAATGCGCTTAACGGACTTTTCTTTGCAGAAGATTAATCATCTGCAAACTGGAAGCTTACAGTTCACAGTCAAATATTTTGATTTTATTTGCCACTGAATCTTCGATGTAGCCTTGCTAGACTGTTGAAAATTTCAGCAACTTATATCGGCCTTTGCATTTGCAAAGAGAGTGAACGATGTTAGCCTAAAACAATATCCTTTGTGACTTTCAAAACTCGGCAATTTCAAAAACTGTGCTATCAAATAAATAAATTTTCCAGTTGTATTTGTACCAACTGCTTAGTTTCCACATTTTCTCTAGCGATACTTTATGAAAAAGGCCTTGTCGAACTATGACTAGAGCGAAGTGTCAGTTCAAAAATGCCCTTATTTCGTCGTCGCTACTTACGAGTATATTCATTTTCGATTAAAATCTCTTGCTTATAGGTACAATTTATTAAATTTTTCGAATCACCAAAAAACTTTTTGTCAAAATAATAAAAACAGATCATATTTATATTACGGTTCATTAGTATGAACATTTAAATTTGTATTTTGTTATTGATTTAGGCCAATAATTATTTTTTAAAAAATAATCCATAATTACGAGGCGTGATACAGATATTGATTATACTGTGGAGTAGACGCCTTTCATTTCAATATAATAATTATTATTTATGACATGACTCTCTGTACAGTTGTAGAAACAAATTTTGTATGTAATATGCTGCCAAAGAAATTTTACGTACCCATTACAAAAATAGATATTATTTGTTAAAGATGTTAAATATCAACTTTAATGGTACGGAGTTTCTTGGGTGTGTAGATTCATTGAAATTAAAAATTGAAATAAAAATATTTTGTCATGTCTCAAATATCGTTTCGACAACAAGTAACCGATGTCTTCTTCAGGTTTATACCCTTCACTGCATCTTCGTAGTAACGTTTATAATAAATTTTATTATAAACTTATAAACCAACACACCCAAGAAACTCCATAACATTAAAGTATAAGAAAGGTTCCCATAATAAAGTTAAATATCAACCAAAAAATATTCAAACTTACCACTTGTATTCCAATTTGATCTATCCGTTTTAATTTCACCTCTAAGACATCTTTCAACATATGTCAATGCATCACAGTCAGCTGTCAGCACTTCTCTCAGTAACGCTATGTAAGCTATAGCCAATCGTAGTGTATCAATTTTACTTAGCCTTTTCTCATATGGAAACGTAGGTACATGCATTCGCAGTTCGTCGAATGCAGAGTTGATACTGCTGCAAACCGATGTAAATTACAAACTTCTATTTACATAGCTAATTTGGTACAATAGTTTTTAAAAATCCTCAAATTTTACTAAAATGATTTTGTAGGGTAGAAGATTTAACGAAAACTCGAACTACTCAAAAATGTTACGTTTCATACTTGCCAGTTTGTGTAGTTAGTTACATATTGCAGTTTTAAGATACATAATTAATTTTATAAAATATTTTATTGAAGAAGAAGTCTGGAGTCCAAACTCAATCGCAATGTCTATGTTACCTCCACGAAATTCTTTATTGAAAATATGAAAACTAGCTTAGATACATGTCAACCTTTCATATTATATTATAAGCATCAATGTTTCACGGTATTAGGAAGGAGTCTTATTTGAGAGCACTAACTAATATAACGATACCAACGAATTTAAAGATCTTATAAATAAATAAATAAATAAGCGTTTATTGCCCAACAGAATAAATCCCTTTACAGAGCAACATATAATACAACATTATAAATAATAAACAATAACAAAGATAATAAATCAAATTAAATTACAGCAAATCAAACAAACCAAAATCAATTACAATCCAGAAACTAACCGGAATAATATTGAACAAAATAACAAATTAAATTCAGATGTAGACATTTACTTTCATTATATTACATTACATTAGCATTACATCACACCCCAAAAAAACTACGAGCAGTCTCAATTAAGTCGTGCAACGAACAATGAAATATGTCGCAATCGTTACAGATTATATTAAAATTATTGCACATCACAAAAACTGGCGATTTCGTGTATAGATTCGTAACAGGACGTTTGCAGTAAAACATTAATCCGTTACGACTCCCCAGGCGTGGAACATTTATATCAATCTCAGCCAGCAACTCAGAGCAATCGATTTTACCATTTAAAAGACCGTACAAAAATTTCAGAGAAGCAAGGATTCTACGGAACTCCAAGCTACGGACGTCAAATCTATTCCAGAGCATCGAACTATCCACCCCTCTTTCTGGATAAACGCCATCAGATTTATATACGAGATATTTGAGGAATTTCCTTTGAATTTTCTCAATGGCGTGCTTATGGACCTCATAAATAGGATACCAGATGATTGAACAATACTCTAGTTTCGAACGAACGTAAGAGAAATACAATGTTTTCAATGCGTTAATATTTCTAAAGCCCGTGCAATTTCTAACAATGAAACCATAAGCCCTAATCGCTTCATTCGCCTTTAAGTTAATATGAGGAACGAAAGACAATCTCGAGTCAAACGTAACACCCAAATCGGTAGAAGTTGCACATCTCTCGAGAACAGTCTGTCCAAGTCGATACTGAAAATTAAAAGCAGTTTTCCTTCTCGAATAAGACATGCATTTACACTTCTTAGCATTTAGATAGAGCTTGTTATTGTTACACCAACTCTCCATCGCCTCAAGCTCACTCTGAAGACCTATGCAGTCCTCGTACGACACGATAGTGGCGAACAGCTTGACATCGTCAGCGAAAAACAACCTGTTAACTTGCAGACACTCGTTAAGATCGTTAATGAAGATCAAGAAAAGTAGGGGACCCAAGTTTGAACCCTGAGGCACACCAGATGATGCTTTATATTTTTTGGAATTGTAGCCATTATAAACTACATACTGTAGTCTGTTTCGAAGATATGAAATAAACAACGATTTCAGGTTATTGACAAACCCATAGCTGTCCAGCTTCCGAATTAGCACCCCATGATCCAACCTGTCGAAAGCCTTGGCAAAGTCGGTATAAATAACATCTAGCTGTCCCCCCCCATCGACAATACGCGTGGCCCTCTCTGTGAAACAAGAAAGATTAGTAAGAGTGGACCTACTCGGCATAAAACCGTGTTGATTTATGGTGATTTGACCACGCAATGCAGAAGAGATTCTATCACTCAAGATGGCTTCAAAGATCTTGGACAGATTTGACAGGATGCAGATCGGGCGGTAGTTGCTGATGAGTGATCTCTCGCCAGACTTGTGAACTGGGACCACACGTGCCTCCTTCCATCGAACCGGGAAAACTCCATTCTTTATTGCTAAATTAAACACCCAGCGCAACGGGGCCGCCAACACTCCCACACAGTCTTTTATGAAAAATGACGGTAAACCGTCAGGACCCGCCGTTAAATTATTTTTTAGTTTTTTGCACGAGAGAAAAATCTCCGAATCAGTAATGTCAGGAACATTGAATCATCCGGTTTCAGAAATACGCTCTCAAAGAACTCAGCAAATCTGTCAACAATAGCCTGAGGCTCAACATGTTCAACACCATCAAAAGACATAGTGCCCGGTATTCTAGTAGTATTATTTTTGGCGTGAAAATATGACCAGAAGTGTTTTGGATCCTGTAATAAATTATTTTGCACCCCATCTATGTAATTAGAATATGCAATTCTGATATCCAGCTTCAGCTGTTTACGTAGACTCTTGAAATGTTGCAAACAGTCCGCATTACCTGTTCTCCTAAACTCTCTAAGCTGCCCTTCTTTTCTTTTTATATTGCGAACAATCTCAGACGTAAACCATACTGGAAATCTACGCTTAAAATTATGATAACGCGGCACATGCCGGTCGATGACATTAAACAGCAATTCATAAAGCTTATCCAACGCTGTATCGACATTATCAATCAATGACACCTCGGACCAATCCAACAAAAGAAGGGAGTTATATAAATTGGGGTAGTCGGCTTTCCTAAAGTTGTAAGGTTTAGATTCACTGTGCAATATGAACCGCCTTTGTTTCTTAATAACAGTTACAAAAGTACAATTCAGAGCCGGATGAAAATTATCCTCAACAACCAGTGGATGATCATCATGTCGCACCACGCAAATCATGTTAGAGATTATTAGATCTAGTAGGTGGCCTAAGGCATTGAAAATGTTATTGTGTTGGTTAAAATTATAAAAGTCTAAGAAATTGTGAATGGTTACCAGTTTAGTTGCTGAGTCGTTATTAATAGGGCCGAAATGAGTATTAAAATCACCCAGTACAATCACATTATTATCGTACAAATACTCCAGTGATTCCAATAACTCAAAGAAATTTGAGAACTGCTCATAATCTATTCGAGGTGGAATATATACAACAAACACAAACAGCAATTTTGGGTGTAGCTCGATTTTACAACCTACAATGTCAATACAAGAACAAACACTATTGATAGAATCTAGATTTAGCCGAGAACACTGGAGCTCATCACGAATACCCAGGAGCACACCGCCGCCCGTGTCCTTTGCTGTTGCAGCAAAATTTCTATCTTTCCTGTGAACCTGGTATTTTGATGTAAATAATTCTTCATCCTTGACATTGGAGTGCAACCAGGTCTCAGTCAGAGCAACGATCTGATGCTCAGCATCGCTAATCGCTGCAGTGAATGTGTCAATTTTTGTGTTGAGTCCTCGTACATTCTGATATATACAAGATATGTCGCTCATAATTTCAGTACTATTACTTGAGTTTAAGATGTCTGAACAGACTGTTGGGCTGCCCGAAGGTTTTTTGATTTATAATTTACGATCCTGGGCACGCCATCAATGTACTTTATTTTAAGATCTTTTTCCCCCTTTGAAATGCGTTCCTTTAACTTCACTCTCAGATCCGTGTACTCCCTCAGTTGAAGTGGCGTTTTATCAGATGTTATAAAAACTCGATCACCACCGGTATCTATATCCTTGAGCTTGTATGAGTTGCGCAGGATAGTTGTCACTATCTCAGGAGAGTTCAGAAGGACTTTTATTGGACGTTGTTTTCCCGGAGATGTTTTGCCTAAGCGATATAATTTAACACTGCTAATATTTGTCATAGAGTCGCTTGAAATCGCTTTAAGCAGACCAAGGACTCTCTCCTGATCAGAACCATCGCGCTCAGATACTCCAAACATGATTATATTTTTCTTCCTCCTCTCGCGGTCAAGTAATTCGTTAAGAACTTCCTGTGATTCGGCTGAAGCTCCCCCCGCCGATGACTGTGCGCCTTCCGTCCTCTGTGCCAATTTTAGTTTTATATCTGCCAACTCGCCACTCAAATTTTTGTTAATTTCAAGCTGTTCGTTATATTTTTCGTACATATCATCATACATCCTCTCGAGTACCATCAACTTATTCATAACATCATTGATTGTATAGTCTTTATTAATCCTAACTGTATGGGAGGATGTAGCTAAAGCTGTAGCGCCCCCCTCCGTATCACTCTCAGACGAGTCCTCCCGCAAGCGACCAGGAATCCCCACACTACGACGATCACGTAAACACTGCGGTTTTTCTAGGCACTTTTCACATGCCCACTTAACGTTGTTTTGTGGATCAGCAAGCATCTGGAACAACTCATCCGTGACGGTGGAACAGTTCTTATGAAACCAACCAGAACAATTGCCTGAACACCGAACACTAAACTGCGACTTTGTTACAAATTGCATACAGATTGGACAACGATGTCTTTTTGCCATTTTGAATTTTTTGGTATCACCCCGTACAACGAATATACGAACACAATAGGTATCTCTAGATAGTTTATTTATTTACCTTTAGAATGCTTATCAATTTATTCATTCACTTTGTATTGATAAGGGTACCTATCTCACATGTTTTTATAGATGTAAGTTAATAATTTCACCCACGTATTAGTGGTAAATTATATGTTATCAAATAGTTTCAGTCACAATATTAATTACGTTGTACTCAGGCAAAAATTTCACACACACTCATATAAATTTCGATATTAAATCGCGGTTTAAATGGAAGGAAATGTAGTAGTCATGGAGCGGTTCACGGGTTTGCAATTCGTACACATTGAATCTTAACGCCGTTAGTACCTACATTGCCTGCTCTTTCCAAAATAATTGGAAAAATATTGTGTAACCAAATAAAAACTTATGTGGGCAGTTATCAACTAGTTCCGATCGTCCAGTCGGGACTTAGATTCAAGATCACAGATGGGGTGGTCTTTGAGAGTTGCTTATGACCGTGTTGTTACATCGTATTAGTCCCAGGGTTGTTTTAAATGAAAAAATGGTTAAACCGATAGAGCCAACAGTTGGCGCACCACAAGGCTCAATACTTAGCCAATTATTGATAACATAATTGAAATATCTTATGCGGACGACACAGTTCTATAAATATGAAAATTTGAGAAGAGCTTGCTTTTCCTAAACCATATATTAGCGAACGATTGGAAAGTCTGTTAAACATCCTAATGAATACAATTAATATAAGTTTAGTAGATTGCGCAAACAATTTGGGACTGTTAAAGATCTTAAGGTCTACCAAACATGTAACTACGTGTATTCAAAAAGCATTTACAAACGTCAAATTGATACACACACAAAGGAAAGATATAACAAATTAAAGAAGATCCTATAGCGGCTCGATGGTGTTATCCCATTTAAACTTCTGTGAGGTTTTTCGTTCATGCCTCTTCGGAGTTGTTGATAAGCGTATACAAATGATAAAAAACTATTGTGTTCATGAGGTCAGGAAGCTTGAAAGAAGAGTTACAAGAAAGTTACGGTAAAAATGTTTGATATATCTTAAATCTGCTATATCATACGCAAACTTTTGAAGAAAGTCGCAATTTATAGGTTCCGAATAGTTTTCTGGATCCTCTACTCCAGAAAATTGAACATTTAACTAAATATATTAATTGCCGGGAAATATTTGCTTAATCTATCAACTACCTACTTTAACATGCTCATTCATATCTTAAAACATTACTGCTTAAAATAATGCAGCATTATTACGTACCTATCCCCCGAATACATTCACATTTTTCTAAATTATATGATGCTGATTTTGAATAGGCAGTACATTAAAAATCTTCTACTTTACATAGGTATATGTGACCTTGAATACACATTTCCGCTTATTTTACATTTTCGAGCTGACATTTGTAGCCCGTTATTATATTTCTATCGGAAATTTGTGTTGGTTTCTTTTCTGTGCGACTACGTTCTTCAGTTACAAAATTTGTTTCCTGTTCAGGTACTACGGAAATCATGATTTCCACTTCTAAATGCTTTAGGATAGCCGAGTATAGTCTTTCTAATCTTAATTTAAAATATATAAATTTTGCTATTCTACCGGGGCTATCCGTTCCCATGCCTCTTTACATTAGAAATCGGCATCGAATGCAGCGTTTTTTTGATACAGTTCTCCCTCGTATATAAGACCTATAATAAATCATGCCTGCGAAAGGATATCGACAGTAATACAAATAACTACAGTGACTGGAAAAGGTTGGGTTAATGATTAGCTGTCAAACTACGATAGCATGCACCGTTTTAGAGTAAAATCGTTTTGAATTTTTGTTGCAGTGTCACAAAAATGAATAATAGAACAGAACTAA
Source organism: Apoderus coryli (assembly GCA_911728435.2). Taxonomy (NCBI): domain Eukaryota; kingdom Metazoa; phylum Arthropoda; class Insecta; order Coleoptera; family Attelabidae; genus Apoderus; species Apoderus coryli. The sequence continues at coordinate 6,824,032 of OU452205.1, read as the reverse complement.
AATAAGAGGTATAGTCTTTCTAATCTTAATTAAAAATATATAAATTTAACGATGACAGTAATAAAACTAACTACAGTTACTGGAAAAAGTTGGGTTAATGATTAGAGTTTGCAAACAAATATAATATGAATGAAACAAATAATTTTTGGCAACGTGTTATTTTCTCAGATTAATCTAAATATAATCGTATGGACATCATATGGTATGGCGAAGACTTAATGTGGAATTTAAATAAGATAATTTGTGTCCGACAGTAAAACACGGAGGCAGAATACTGTAACCATGATTTGATCAATAGTTTTTCTTAGATTAATAAAATGAAAGAAGATCTATCAAATTACATAATAATTTTTAATAATACCTCACGTGGATGAAACTTTTGCAGTCACTGTATCAGACACGGCCAGTGTTAGGTTGCAATGTAGTTATATATATACAGGCAGTTTTTTTTTATAAGGCAGTATACCAGTGACACGAGCGGAATACGTTTATTTTCGTTTTGAGCAGGAATTATTTTGTGACAAGTATAATTATATAATATAATATTTGTTTTTAAAAATATTTTTAAAATGTCAAAACAGTTATACAATTAACATTAATTGTTAATACATAAAGGATTTTTAAAATATTGTAGGGCATGTATTGTTATGAAAACTTAAAAGTGTGCGCCTATGGACGGCTGAGGTTGACATTGCAAAGGGATAAATTAAGATTAGAATAATTATTTCGATTTTATACCAAACAAATATTTTGGTTTTTGATGTACAACTTAATTATAACCTGGCAAGCGGATGCAGTTTTGACGAACACTAGGCATGCAGTTTCGGATTAAACAAATCTAAGGAATTTAAAGGATTTTCTAGGTGTCTAACACATGTTTTAATTAGATCCTAAGGTCTATCACCGGTCAAGTTGTTTTGGTGACCATGAATTTGAAATATACCTAGTTTTAAACATATCTATATAACTTAAAAATAACAATACAATTAGGGTGTTGTCAATTTAAAGAGAAACCTCTGTTCTTGCGTGTAAAGTCAATATTTTTGCCCGAAATACCACAAAATTGTATACAGACACAAATATTTGTTGGATTTTTTGAACAGTGAATATTTACTCCTGCTAGACAAAACTAACAAAAACTAATCAGAACTGCATGCAGATGCATATATTTTCAAAATGTTCTAATAAAGTATTTATTCTATAACTGTTCACATCTACTACATCTGCCACTACTATAATAAAAACAAAAAATTACCTTCGTCTAAAACAACACAATCAGAATGTTCTACAAAAATAAATCATAACAGCACAACAAGCCACATAGATCAAGACAAGTGTACCCGGTGGGTCCAATAGCAGACCTCAGCATCCGTTTCCTTTCCCGGATGTTGGCTGCATGTCTTTGGACTCTGTACGGTGATGATGAATAGTATTCTGTACTACTGAGATTGCTACCTCCACAATGATTGCTATCTGCATTAAAAAAAATATTGCCGCTCAGGTACAAGTTTCATAACAGTAAACACAGTAGTTAAGTAGCAATGACACTTCCTGATAGCAAACAAATTTTATTTTAGTGTAATTAATTTTCCAGATATCGCTAGAGAATGACGACCACTATGTTGAGAAGAGGTGGCTGTTTACTAAAATTCTGCAGTGTTCAAAGGTAGTCACGTGAATTTAAATGGGGTAGAGAAAGTTTTAAAGACGACCCTCCTCGTGTCGGGGGTCCGATTCCAATTCAGAAAATGTGAAAATTGTTGAGAAACTTGAAAATGCCTGTATAACAATCAAATAACAGAGATGACTAAGTTATCTCTAGGTAGCATTCAGATTATGCTTCATGACTAATTTAACCTGACAAAAGTCAGTGCAAGATTGGACCTCGGAATGCTCATTGCGTCTTAGAAACATCTGCGCCTCCAGTGCTGTGGAACGACCATTGTGGTTAAAATTCGACGAGTATTTTAGACTGGATTGTCGGTAAAAACTAACGAAAGAATTCAAATATGTCAAAATCAATTGTTTAATTAGAATTTTCTGCCTTTTCCTTCATGTCTACAACGAGACTACAATCAGACCCTCCTGTATATATATCTGTATCTTCAGTGGTTTAAAAAAGTGAAATAAATGTATTCACTGTGCCCAAGATAAGAATGGGATAGCATTGGAATCTTGGAAACGGTAGGAGTTACAATGTCGATTAAATTAGAGAAAAGTTGTACAATTTAAACACCTTTTAAATGGTGTTTTCAAAACTAAACTAGCATTAGCCGTTTTCGAAAATTTTTGAAAAAACGTTTTCTTGTGATTTTAGTTTTTATTTATTTCTAACATTATTTTTACAGATATAAAAAAATTAAAAGCACTTCTTGATTGTTACTTTTTGAGGAGAAAAAGATAGCGTTTACAAATTTTCACTACAACGTTTGGTTTTTGAAAAAAAACTTAATGGTTTCAACAAGATTTTAGTATTTTTAGCTGTTATTTAAACTTATTCAAGAAAAATGACTGACTCAATGCACAGTAGTAGATTTTGCAAAAACATTATTTCGTCGTTACTCACAATTATTTATTATTATTTATCAATTTATTCTGTACGCGGTTTTTTAAATTTAATAATAATAATTATAAATTGACTTTATTGTAGAAAATATAGAAGTACAAAAGGCGAAGCTGAGCCTTAAGCCTCCTATCTTAATCTATATTTATGTACGAGTATTAAACAATAAATCTAAATTTAAATGTTAACACTTAACACTATAACAAGTTTAATTGAAGAAAAATAAACAAAGGGTGTAAAGGTGAATCCTCTAGTGATAATCCTCTCTGATCTGATCCTCTAGTGAAATAAGTACATAAATAAATACGTGGAATGAATAAAATGCATAATCAATGTCGCAAACACTACATAAGATTTGTTATATTGCCCTTATAAAATTTCGAAATTTTTTTCCTGTGGAAAGTTTCAGGTCATTGAAAACACCATTTAACTAAATACCAATTTAGTTAAAATTTTTGTGCTTTTTGAAGTTATTAAAAAAATGCATTTCTCAATGAATGTTTTACGCAAAATAAGTACCAAACTATGGCTATTTTTCTTGAATAATTTCGATATACAACCTATTTTTAAATGGCTTTAAATTTATCAACAAAAAATCCAGGGCCGTAGTTAAAAAAACAAAGTTGATGATGGTTTTTCAAAAACGAAATGTCGTAGTGTAAATTTGAAAACGCTATATTTTTCCCATCAAAAATTAACAATGAAGAAGTGCTTTTAATTTTTTTATATCTGTAAAAATAATGTCAGAAATAAATAAAAACTAAAATCGCACAACAAAGGTTTTTCGAAAAATTCTCGAAAACGGATAAATTTACTTTACTTTTGAAAACACCATTTAACATTGTATTTGTACAACTTTTCTCTAACCAACATTGTAACTCCTACCGTTTCAAAAATTCCAATGCTATCTCAATCTTATCTTGGACAGAGTGTATAGTACTGAGGATGTCTGGTTGTTCAATGATTAAAAGTTATTTTGCAAACTTTAATTCGATATCCGAAAAGAAAAATGGTTTGTATATAACCCCAAACTCCCCTCCAATACTGCTCCATATTATTGTGAGGATGTATTTAGTTTTTCCATTCTAGTTCGTTTAGAAAGTGGCAACTTTTTTAGGTACAATAAATACTATTAGGTAGTTTTTCATATCACGTAATAAGTTCCCCATGTCAAAAGCTATGACCTCTAAGGCTAACTAGCACCGCGGGGGATGAATTAGAAAAAGTAGTACTAACCTGCATGATGTAAAGTAGTCAAATAATGTCGTTGAATAGAATTTGACGAAGGTCTGGATGCGAACGCACAGCTTGGTAGTTCTGAAACTTCTTCATCGGAGAGGTCCCCTGCACTATATCCAAACTGTAAGCTTTAAAATAACAATCGAGACATAAAGGATTACAATGAGAAATAATTCATATCATAAGCCACTACGAATCTTCTAATCTCTTCTACGGTATCTAAATTTAAAACTAGTAACCAGGAAAATGCAAATAGAAGTTTTTTTTTAAATACTGTCTTCTAGTTCAATACAGCAGATTTATCCTTGCCATAAAATAACAAATTGCTGAGAGCCAGTGGTTTAGACAGAACGATTTATATTACATACCCACGATTAGGATAATGTTTAGTAAAAATCTCGCACACTTATATTGAGTTTGGACATTCGTATCCTAAGCAACAATCCTCCAAAAACACACATCAAAAACAAAATTCAATAATCATTATGATTACTATGATAAAATGTCACGATATTTAGGTACGTAATGGTAATGAAATTATTTTTCTTTGCCCATGAGAGATTTAGTATTTGAATGTAAAGATTGTAGCTAATATCCACTGATGAGAAATGATTACTCAAAATATGTTTTAATTTATAGATAGAAGAACAAAAATTATTGCTTCTCCAATTACTGAGGATTTTAAAACTCTAGACTAGGATCATCATGCACGATGATCATATTGGAATATGTAGGTATATAGATTCAAATAATTTTTGATCCACGTACGTACCTATAGTCTTTCTAGAGTAGAAAGAAGATGGTTATTTTGTGAAGGTACACTATGGTTTGAATACTTTTAAACTAGAGTGGTCTTTGTGGCCATTACCCTTGTATAGATATTAGTAATTTGTAGGTATATTGAATATATTTTCATCCCCTAAATTAGAATTGATCCTAAAGCACTGATTGATCAAACAATAAAGAATCACTTTATATTTTATATTGGAAAAACACCCAGAATTGGAGGCTTGAAGTGTTATTGTGGTATATTTAAATATAAAATTCTCACAAAAATCTAAATTACAAACATTTTGCAAACAGAATCAATAAACAAAACACACACAAGAATTTTAATAAAGATATTCACTTTATTGGTGGTGAAGACGATGAGTCTGGTAACTGTCTACTCATTTTAACAATTCTTTTGGCACTTGTAAAAACACTTTTTGAAATAAAATTACTTTAAATATTAGCTTTGTAGTCTCTGTATCACTTAAACACTAAAAGAGTCTCCCACGAGATTTATGGTTTATATACTGATATCAAAATGAATTTCTTTAGCAAGCATGTTTGGCATGCAATTCTCACCCTTAAATTCATATGAATATAAGTTAAATTTGGTGTACCCACCCCAAGAAATATTGATTAGAGGGTTGTAACCGCTCTCCCAGCGGTCGTCCAATGATATCGCAGATATTAATGAGATTTCGTTTATGTGGTTTGTTATTGGTTGGCGCATCATACATATCTTTTAAGAAAATTCAGCTATGTAGGGCATGCTTGTTTTTGGTTTTGACAGCTCTTTTAGGGACATCAATTGCAGACATTTCTCTGCTTGCTTTGCTTTCAGGAAAAAAAGATTTGTTGTAATTATGCAAGCATATAGCTTTTCAGCTTTACTTTTTTGATTAAGAAAACATACAAAAAATAAATAAAAAGTTATTTTGCAGGCAAAAAAAAATCTTTTCAGCGATGCTATCCTCCCTATTCTAAAACTTGGTTTTATACTTTTTCTATTTTTCAATGAAATTAAAGATGTTGCTTCTTTTCCATTTCCCATGTGTAGTCCGTAGGTCGATGGGACCAATTCAGCTAAAGTGTTTTCAAGAATCTAGTATTTCTGGTTATACCGGAAATGGGTGTAAACTTCCTTATTTCAAATACGTCTCTATATAAATTGTATTTTTTTGGATTCTCCTTGTAATTCTAAACATATTTCATGCATAATATGTTATACCAATCGCCCGCCGTTTTCGAAATATTTGAAATTTTATGTCAAAAATTAAGTTTTTAGAATAAAGAATAATATCAATTTTTTATTATATGGAAGCTTTAATAATTTAATTTGTCAGAATATACTAGGGGATATAGACCTACTTTAGGCGCCTACGTATATTTTTTTAGTAAATATTAATACAGGGTATTTGAAAAAAGAGTAACAAATCAAATTGAAAAAAGTGTCAAAATTCAAAATTTTTTATTTATTTGCAACAAAAATAAGGGCAAGTTTATCAAACGATGTCTATCCCAAAAACTGATAGTTTTCAAAATATTGACATTTTTTTCTTACAATAGTGATATGAATTTGAAATTTAATTGATTTTAGTTGGCCATAAGTCAAATATTTTACAAAATTTAGTAAACGATTATTTGGACAACCTACCACTATGTATACGACGGCAAATCTTTTTTCAACAGGATGGAGCTCCTCCACATAGTGGGCAAATGGTAAATATCTATTTGGAAGAGGTGTTTAATGGCCCATGGTTTGCTAACAACGGGCCATATTTGTGGCCGCCTCGTTCTCCGGATTTATCGGTGATCGATTATTATATCTGGGGGACGATCAAAAATGAAGTGTAAGCAGGCATTTGACCACTAAAGAGGACTGTATGCAAAGTGTTCGGAATGGATTTGTCAATTTGAGTCAACAATCTATTCGGCGGGCAACACACGAATAATTAATTTTGAGATGTGAAAAATGTTAAGAAGTTCAAGGTCGAAATTTTGAACATTTGTTAAAGTAATTTTTTTTATGAGTTGACCTTAGATAAGTTTGTATCATACGTTCACGATATTAGTTAATCAAGTTCTTCAACAGGCTCGAAATTATGTATTATTAATATAAGAACTTTTGGTGGTGTTTTTCTGGGTATTTGGTAGCTAATGATATCACACGTTCTTGTTATCACTCTGTCACATTCTCCGTAAATAATAAACAAATTTAGATGGTATTCGTTAGTATAATTTATACGCCCGCCATGAATATTACCACTAATTAATAGGTACCCATCTGCAATTTTTATTTATTTATTTATTGTCATTACATGCCATTACCAAAAAAGGTTTACACAAGTCATATTAAATATTAAAATATTACATAACACAACATAAAACCATAGAAATGTATATAACTTAATCAAAACAGAAAGTCAGTGCTGAGGAATTCATCAATGGAGTAAAAAGCCTGGTCAATTAAGTAGTTTTTTAATCTATTTTTGAACATTGCAAGGCTCAGTGTTTTCAAACTATCTGGCAAATGATTATAGCATGTGGGACCATAATAATTCACAGAATTTCTGCTTCTACCCAACCTCATATATTCAGCAAGAATGTCATTTTTGTTTCTGGTATTGTGGTTGTGAACTTCATCATGCCTTATGTACAGATTGTAATTATTTTTCACATACATAATTGAATTGTAGATATAGAGACACGGGAGTGTAATTATTTTACATTCTTTAAATTTAGGTCTGACATCCTCTCCAAAGTTTAAATCTGTCATTATTCGAACCACTCGTCTTTGGATTGCGAATACCCGACTAGCTTGACAAGAGTGTCCCCAAATTGACAAAGCATATGAAGCCACACTGTGAAAAAGGCCATAATATGCTGATTTCAAAACATTAAAAGAGACTTCACCCTTCAAGCTTCGCAACATGAACACAAACTTAGACAACTTGGCAATGGTAACCTCGACATGACCCGCCCAGGTTAGCTTTTGGTCCAAAGTGACACGCAAAAACTTTACCAGACCATCAGAAACAGCAATATCCGTCTCACGTAATGTAAATATTTTAGTAGCTGTTTTATTGTATTCATACAGAGTTTGTAAGCTGCAAACCAGTCCGCAGCCCTCGACTGTGAATTAATCATACTTGAGGCCAGAACATCACTCGACAGTTCAACATCGACAATAGTTGAATCATCTGCAAACAATGTCAGGTCAGAGCATGGCAGATGTAGCGGTAAATCATTAATGAAAATCAAAAACAATAGAGGTCCGAGCACCGAGCCCTGTGGGACTCCACAAGAGCTCAACAAGGGCTGAGAAGACTTTGACTCAAACATCGTTACAACATTCCTACCAGTGAGATAGGAACTCAGCAAACGAATCGAATCCGCACTCATACCGTATCGCTCCAGTTTACCCAACAAGATATCGTGTGAGATGCAATCAAACGGCTTTGTTAAATCAAGAAAAGAAGCCCCCACAAGCCTTCTACTCCTCTCAAAAGCGGTTATAACGCTATTTATAAAGTTTTCTATAGCTGAAACGGTGTTAAGTTTCGGTCTAAATCCAAATTGTTTCGGAGAAAATAAATTATTTCTTTCAAAATAGTTGGCTAATTGTTTAAAGAGTATCTTTTCAAAAATTTTGCGTAGAAATAGGGCGATAGTTGTTCAATTCATCTGGAGATCCTTTTTTGAATAACGGTATAATTTTGCTAAATTTCAGACAACATGGTATAATTTGTCATAATTGTTGGTTATTTTTGATAAGTGTCATATTATTTTTGATAAGTGTCATATTTATTTACTATCTAAAGCCATCATGGCCAACTAAAATCAATTACATTTCAAATTCATATCAGTATTGTAATATAAATATCTAAAATTGTCAAAATTTTGAAAACTATCAGTTTTTGGGATAGACATATTTCATAAACTTGCCCTTATTTTTGATGTATTAATATTTACTAAAAAAATATACGTAGGCGCCTAAAGTAGGTCTATATGTTCTAGGATATTCTAACAAATTGAATTATTAAAGCTTCCATATAATAAAAAATTGTTATTATTCTTTATGCTGAAACCGTCATTTTTGACATAAAATTTCAAATATTTCGGCTGGCGATAGATATAACATATTATGAATGAAATTAATGAAAAAAAAATATATAATTTATATAAGTACGTATTTGAAATAAGGCAGTTGACACCCAAGTACTAGATCCTTGAAAATATTTTAGCCGAATTGGTCCCGTCAACCTACAAGTACTACACCAGATTTTTAGATTATTCCAGAGTGTAGTTTCTCCATAATCGAACGAATCCCTCCCGGTGGGACACCTGGTATAATATGATGCGTATTCCAATTGGATAGAATTACACCCTATTATTGACTTTTTGACACTCCGTAGTCAAACCTCAGAAAGGGGCAAAGCTACCGAAGAAGTTCAAAGTAACGCCGTTGAATCAAAATCACTCCTCACTTCACACACGTCGTGTTGCCAAGGCTGTTGTTTAAGAATGTGGCGTTCAAGAAATTAATTCTCCACCCCACAGCCTAGACGTGAACACCAGTTAATACTTTGTGTTCCTAACCTAAAAAATATCTTTGTAAAAAGCGTTTTTTCGACGATCAAGAACAGAAGGTGACATTTAACGCACATTTTTTAGAGCATATTGCAAACTTAGCTTCTCAATCGAGCAAATGTAGTGAGGTTATGGGAGAATACATTAAAAAATAAGTTTTATCAGATCTTTCCCTCATAATATTTATCCCGAGAATACAGTGAACGGCACTCGATATAATTATTGTTATTATTAGTAATAAAAAATTGAACATACTATCCTCTAACAGTAGACTAAGAGGAGGACATTGCCTAATGGTCCATACTGAATCGGTGCTGGAAATAATAAATTATAAAGTAGATTTTAAAATTGCTATGTTAAACGATGCTAATTTGAAGGGTAGCCAATTTCAACGCTCGCAAAATATCAATTATTCCGTTTCCTGCATATAACAATATTTGTCAAAAATTAGTTCTGTCATCGATGGGTGTGTCGATTACAAAGGCATATGGGCCAAAGGATGGTGCGCCTGACAAATCGTCTTAAGCTCTGTGATTTGCAATAGGTGCAACACGTGACCTGTTCACGTGCCGTACACGAGAGGCCCCACTTACATGTGTCAAACATGGTTTGCTGCCACCCTCTAACCCCCTATACATAGTATAAGGCTTATACGGTATAAAAGTTCAATTGTTACTCTCTGTATTCTCGGTGGTTCAATTGTTTGGAAAGATAAGCCAACTGGATTTTGTTTGTTCGGCTGCCCGCAGAGAAATGTTTTGAATTTATTAGTATATTTGTTTGGTTATTTTATTTTATTCTATTTGAGTGTATAGATTGCGTTTATTTGATTTTAAGCCGATTTTTTTCTCTGTGGTTGAATTTGGACGATGAGTTTAAAGGTCTTAATTTGTTTTTCTCATGGGGATATTAAATGTATGTGGTCTGATGGTCGATGGTGTGAACCTAATGAAAACGTAATCATTTGGTTTGTTAATAGGCTTATATTTTAGAATACGATGGGTATATGAGGATTTTTTTTTCACGGACATATTTTTCTAAATAAAATATTTACTTTGTTCAATAGTACTTAGGTACAATGCTGCTTTGTATTAATAAATCTAAAGGTACGTATCCACCAAAGCAACATAAAGTAACTTTTGTGTTTCTGTCGCGTATTTACAAAAATGTTGCGCTCAGTTCCACTATGTTGCCCATTGTTGCCGCGACAAAATTAAAAAGTTGCTTTATGTTCCGTTGAAAGCGGTAAATATCAAGAAAGAAAATATGATAACTTGTGTCGACAGTTTGAGCGTATATTTTTGAATCAGTCGGAAAATCGGTTGTGTCGCCCCAAAACTTTCCCGACAAGATATAATATAATCTAAAAAAATATATGACCTGTGTAAGGAAACAGAATTTTACTAATACAAATTATTATAATTCTATTATCCTTCTTTCCTTTTCTTTTTTTGGCCTGGACACTAGGTAATACAGCCATCTTTGTAATTCTTGGACTTACTGTTTATCGTGGAATCCGAAACACGGTCATCGACCGCCAGATGCCAGCATCCACGATTATTTTCGATAAACTAACCTAACAAACTCACTACTTAATTCAAAAATTAGAAGAAAAAAAAGTTGTCAGAGCTGGGATTCGAACCCAGCTAAGCGCACGCTCTATCACTAACCCCAAAAACCGTTATTGAATATTATATTTTGTTAAGAGTTACAGGTTCCAACTACCTAAGTGGTGAAATTTTAAACGCAATTTTCTCGAGAATTATGGAGGCAAATAACAAAAGTAACATATCGCTGTAAAGCAGATCAAAAAGCTTTCAAATGATGTATCACTTTGTGAAAATTTGAAGTTCCACCCCTATCACAGGGCAAAAGCGATTTCAACCAAAAAATAATGGGTTCATCCTAGGACTAGAAAAAAATCTAAAAATGCACCCTAATAAATAATTATTTGGCTTTTATTTGTTTAACCCAAACAAAATTTATTTTATTTTTTTAAAATATTTATTTGGCCTGGGCTGCTTTGGCAGAAATAAATATTTATTTAATTTAAATAACAGATTAAAGTTAGTTCCTGGTTATTTGAAACAAGTCGACCGTTATTTGAATCAAATAAATAATAATAAAATGAGCCGACGCGCATGGCTGTTGGGGATTCAACTCCATAGCGCACGCGGTTTAGTCGTAGTATTAGTCCAATACTGATTTTTATTGTGTTAGTTATGACTTATACCTATATATTATATAATAAATAAAAAAATAAAGGTCGTTGAATCGTGATTATAGTGGTGCACAGACACACAAACTTCCATCTGGAAATGGTCTTAATCGTCTGCAAAATAGTTATATCCATCTTTATCTCAAATTTTTTTTTTAGCGGTTCACAATACTTTCTTTGAGTGGGAAAGTAAAATGAATATGACAGGATTTAAGTGACTTTCATGACTTATTAATATTATTAATTGAAACATTCCAACCAAAATTTACAGTGTCCTTGAAGAATCCAAAATACAAATGTATGAATTCAAAGCATGATGCATGGTATAAGTTGTGTGAAATTATTTCTGGAGCTAATGAAGTGTAAGTAAAAAGAAAAATATCGAAGTTATACAACAACACATAATCATAAGCTTCTTTGTATCAAAATGGTACAGATATCCTTTTAGCCACCATAGTCCAGAATCATCAATCCGTTATGTTCATTCTTTTCTTGAAGGCGAGGACGTATCCAAAATGTCTGCTTCCTTTTTTTAGTGTTTTCGCTTAAAGTAATGTAAACTGCTGCTGCAGGCATAATATTTGCTTCTTCGCAGGACATTTAAACAAAATATTTAAGTCCCAACTGCACTCCGACAAAAAATTTTTTTTTTGGTGCATACACTTTGTTTCATGAAACATGTAGTATGTTCTTGCCCATCGGTAGTTAGAACTAGAGTAGAAGTAATCCTTCTACTAGCTAGTCTAAAAGAGTGGAATAGCTAATTAGACTTCGCCTCTTTAGTTGAGCGAACATTTTAATTATATATACTTTTCTTTAGAATATTAATATCTTTTAAGTGATAATGGTTTGGTTTACTGTAAGTTTCAATAATTATTATTATATGAATTCGAAAATTCAATATAAGTGGGCACTAAGTAATGCAACTTTGGTGTTATTGATCTGAACTTGTGACTCTTACCGCTTAGGAGATCCCAATATTGTCAGCAATTATATTTGGGCCTCCCTGTATACTGTATACATCCACCGGCAAAGCAGATTTGTAATAGTGAACATCATGGAAAGTATAAGAATAATAACTACTCTATACACCTGTGTTAATTTAATAGAATTCAATCATATGAGGTAACAATCATGATCTTCATAAAAACAAATCAATTCTAGTTTTTTCTCTCATTATCAGTTCACATATGAAAATAAGCACTATGCTACAATAAATAAAGGAAATGACAGTAATTGTCCACACTTAAATATGTTACCAAACAGATATGTAACAATGGGGTGCTTGTTGATGCACGTTCCCATGCTTAAAGAGGGTTGCTATTCTATATTTCTATCGTTTTAAAACTAGGGCTATGATATTTTTTGAACAAGCCGAATAGCATAACCACCGATAACAAAAGGGCATACAAACATATTGCCCGCGGTTCAACGACGGAAGTGTGGCTTACCAATTAAGTGCAATTAATGGGGATACTTATTGAAATACAGGGGATACTTGAAATATGTATATATTTTGCCCTTGAAAACGACATTTATTTTAGAAACATTTTGACTAAATTCGCAACAGATTTTACGTGTTCTTTTCAACTAGTTAGCAAACACATTTTAAAACTAGCAAATTGTATAGATATAATTAAATTAATTATACCTTTTGGATTTTTGTTTTTGATTGAAGAAAAATGTCAACATCAACCATTATTATGAATGGGCCTTTGATATGTTGTTCAATGTACAAATAAAAACTGCCAGATCAATTAAAAACTTAGGGATACGGACATAGATGGAGATCTTAAATGTGACCATCAAGTGAACAGCCTTTTAAAGAAAAGAAAAATTGAGAAAGCTGATCTTTAAATTTAAAAATCTTAAGTAGTTTTAAATATTTAGGTGTTCAAACACAAGAGGTCTCTCTATTTTGAAGTATGTTCCTCAAAACATATATGTTGGTAGTTTGTTTAGTATTAGAGAAATTAGAAAGACTCGTGAGACAAAGATATTTTAAGTATTTGGAAAATAAGCTTTTTTTAGCTTGAAGTTAGAAGTAACACTTGCTAATGTATTTAGAAATTTAAATAAACAAGTTAGAGATTGGTTGATGACTAAAGAACAAGATTTCCATTATAATCTAATTGCAAACTGATAAATATTGAAATTATATAGAAAGGGGTCAGATAAATGGGCTTTGGCGAGTAATTTTTGTTTGTGCTCTTCTGGCAAGCAACAATAGTTTATTTTAATTTATAAATTGTTAATGATATTGGGATACAAATAAATCTTATGATAAAATACGCCACCTCCACAAAAATTTATGGAAGTGATGTATTTTGTTTAATAATTAATATTGCACTCCAATTGACAGTGGAATTCTTCAATACTTAGAGAATCTACTTTTTTGAAACTGATTAAGAATATAATAACATTCTATTGAGCTACAGTAGTATGCGTTTATTGAAGAATTCCAAAACAAAATACTTCAACAAAAATAATGTACCTACCCAAGTCGAGCATTACTATAGTTTAGAATTTTAAACATGTGGCTCACTCAATCATAAGTTATTTTTTTTTATTTTAGTCTGTTTAAAGTGTGAATATGGGATTCAAACTAGGGAAGGATCCCTAGCTAATACCCAGTAAAACCTTTATGGTGATAGAAGCTATCTGGTTATAGCTGGATGGAAACCTTCTATATCTCCAAGGTATACTCATCTTTCGTTTTCCAAAGGCCTGAGATTATGTTCTGAAGGTGTATTCTATTTTTTCATGTCTGCTAATTATTTTGGATCTTCTTTCACTTCACCCAATAAGCGTCGTTATCTTCATCATGATTTCCTAATGTCAATGTTGGCCAGTTGAACTTTCTCATTTCTTTAGATTGTGGTTTATATTTTAGATTTGCAGTTAACTTCAACGAAAAATTAATTTAATAGCAATCACAAATCACTCTATCTGTTTAACCTACCCTGGTATATATACATTTTCTCATGTATGGTGTTGCAGAAGACGCACCCTTCGCTGCATGTTTACTGGGAGGAGGAGTCGAGCTTTTCCTCTATTGTTGATAAGCGACGACAGCTCCAGCAGAAAGAAACACAAATTTCACGCGTACTTGAACTAGTTCTGGTTGTGATTTGTTAATAGCTGTCACAGTCACGGCTATTTCAATTAATTTATTATCTGCAATGTCATCTTCAGGGCGATATGTGCGGTGGTTTCCCACGTTGCGTTGTGGAATAAGTTTGAATTTACGTATTTATATTAATGACTATTATGTGATTGATATTATAATATGAATTTTGAACTTTTTTTGAAGAAAATTCTAATAATTTGATGGGGGCAGATCGCAAAAATATATTTAGAATGTTTTACCTCATCGAAACTATTTATTACGTGTAATTTATTTCATAATCATTCATTTACGAGTTGTTGGACTGTCCAAGTGGCGCAAAATGATTAATCAAGAAAGAATCAGGGAGTTTATAACTTGGGTTAGGTTAAATTAGGTTACAGTAATAAAAAATAATATCAAAAATTACTTTACAATAATTTATTTACTATTAGTAGATAGGTATGTATGTGTAAAATTTGTATACTTATGTACCTATCTGAATATAATAATATTATTTATTTACAATTTTCAGATTTTGATAGTTAATATGCTGTTGCGGATATGTTATAATATCAGATTTGTGAGATAAAAAGGCAGTGAGAGCGCAATGAGGAGGATTTTACGTCCTTCTCATCCGAGCAGATCTAACAACATGATTATTTGACAATTTGATTTAAAACTTTAAAAGTTATACATTTCAAATGGTAGATCGTTCCAAATGTACAGGTATACCTAAGTATTCCGTTCTACAATTTATTAGTTGCTGGTCATTTCTTGTGCCTTTAACCACATTTTAGATAGCTAAAATATCCTCCTATAGAGGAAGGCATTTCAACTAAAACCTTTATAGGATCTATTATTTGCATCAAATATTTTTTGTAAGTTAATTTGTTATTATTTGGGTTGGGTTTCAGAGATTATAAATGTATTAATATCAATTCTTTATTGCGATTAGCTATATCTAACTATATTTATTTTATGTTTTAATATTTAATTACTAAGTAGGTATATATTTACAAAATATGGATAATAGATAATATTGTCACAACACAATAACATAAAAAGCAAAAGTACACATTTCTCAAGAAGTTTCTATAATAATCGAAAGTCAATCGTTGAGATTTTGAAACATTAACCAGACCACAACTTTTCCTGTGTTTCATCGGTCGTTGTTTTGTAGAGCAAAGCGTCGCATCGTACAGAGTGTTCAAATTTAAATGATATAAGGATTTATAATCACTGGAAATTAACACGGATAGGAGAGAATACTACCTACAATAACTGTAAATAAATTGAATATGTTTGGTTATTAATGTATTGTAAATGAATTATGATAAATAACGAAAATCCTATTTTTCTACGACTGTCTTTAAATTTAAATGCCTTTATTATATGTTCAATCATAATTTGAAAATGCAGTTGCTGGGCAACTAGTGGGACATATTTAAAAATGCACGGGCCAATTTCCTGGTAATGACAAACCACCATAGCAACGCCGACAATACAATTAAACCATATTGACAGTTTATTATTATTATTATATTATTTTGCTAATTTCGAAGGTTTCAAAGCTATTTATGTAATGAAAAACAGTGATAGTGAAAGTAGTTTAACACCACCTAGTCAATTTAATACTTTTAACGCATCGTATTTAGGCTTGCGCCAACAGGGCGAGTATAGGTAAGTTTCGAAAAACACATATTTTCCTAAAAAGTATGATGTTTAATTTATTCAAAAGCATTAAAACAGTCGTAGAAAAAGTATAGTGTGAAACTCACACGAAATGACAATTTACTATTCGTATGATTTGCCTGCGGCTCATACTGCAAACGATCATATTCGTAGGAAATCTATGTCGTTTCATGTTCGTTGCACAATTCTAGTGTTTGCTAGGCCACTACAATATTTGTTCTTGTGGTCTTAGGTACCTAAGCAAAAATAGTGTGATTATTAAGGATCTCCCATTAAATCTAACTCTAACTTGTTTAAAAACTATTTTCATCCATCTTTGATAGCAACGGAAATAATAATATGGCAAAAAATAAATAAAAACCACCCGGTGGGGAATTTAATTATAAGAATAAACTAAACTTATTGTGGTTCTCCATTTAAGTTGCTTTTTACCAATTCTTTAAAAATTCAATCGACCTTGTATATATTAATGGTAAACAAACAAATTCTCACCCTTTAATTTTGAATGTGCTGAAAGAATTTGGTACTTAATGCCCCCATGCTAACGGTTATTTACAAAATTGATACTACGTGGTCCACTTTATCTAGAACTATTTCAATATCTTGTTTTTAATAATTTTGATAATACAAATAGAATAAATGTCGAAGTTAGAAAAGTAAAAGAGAACGTAAGACAATTTTCATCTATTTTTTTTTCTTACGATTTGGTTTTCAAGAAAACTGGAGAACTGGAGGCTAAATAATAATTATCAGTAATTTTTACAATATTTGGCAAAGAAAACTAATCTAAAGATACAACAGTAACACAAAGGGTGTAACATAATTGATATTTTTATTTTGCAAACGCGGTTTTTTGATGTAGTTAATGCAAAATTAGAATTGTCATAAAATGTATATAAATTTAAATGTAATATACGACTGATTTTCTTCATTTTCGCTAAATTAATAGACCCTTTAAACCTTTAGTAAGTACGTAAGTATAATTTAAGATCAATTGAGCTTTGCGTTACAGTTTCCTGTTTCACTTTCTTGATTTCTGTTGGTCGTGACATCTACACAATACATAAAGAAAAACAGTAAATAAAATAAATAGTTGCCATTCAAAAATAACCCTAATAAAAAGTATCAATTATGAATTATATTTTTGGTTGAACGACTAACAAGATTCACCTTTACTATGTATACGATTGACGTTATCACTTGTATGTTACACCCTGTATACAACAATATGAATAATATCACGACCACCAATAGAGAATGCTTAAACTATCGATATCATTATCAAAAAATGTTTACAGACTTATAATTAATTGGATAACAATGACTTTCGAGCGACATAAATAAATAAGTCAGTATTTTATATTTTCTAAATCTTCATTCACAGAACAAACATAACAATACAAAACATCAGGATAGAAGGTAATTCACGTCTGAATCAATTCAACATAGGTGGCCGGGAAAATTCCAACGTTGCCATTGCATTCGCCTAACCACCAGCCGTCATCCTGCTGCCGATACACTGAAAGTATATCGCCCGGTTTCAAGTGTAATTCATCGTTTAAATTCGGAGTATACGAATAGATGGCTTTACATTTCGCTATAGGTTGCACGGTATTGTCTTCGATATTGTGGCATAACTGACCTGCGACGCTACTGCATTGAGAGGAAAATTCGTCTGAAAAATAAATAAATATTGTACTTTTTCTTTCCTTTACCTGTTATTATGTTCCCAATCTTCCACAATATAACAATTGTGAGCTTTCTTTCATCATCAGTTTTACTACTATGATTGGTGTTTAAAAAATAATGTTTTGTTTATTAAGAATGGCCTCTTCAGAGGCAAAGTTATTAGACTTCCACCTGGGTCACTACATTATGAGCCGCCCTATATTTGCGATTTTAAATCTGAGCCTGATGTAACTCTTAGCGTCGAGAGATGTCTATTTCTATCAAACAGATAAAATCCAGAAGCCACCAAAGTTTCAAGTTTTTATTTGATAAATATTTATTAATACAACAATTTACCAAAATCTGAATCAGGTTGGTTGGAATTTCCATCAGCGTGACCACGATCAGGCCAATCCGGATCATCCACATCATTATTGTGTGGATCGGAGCTGTCAGACTTTTCCGATTTCAATGATTTCTCACTCAAAGGACTTCTATCGGTTTCAAAGAATTCATCTCGTAACCACTGAGGTACCTAAAATTGAAAATGAAAATGTTTTGACAACCTTTTGAACTTTATAAAGTTGACTGTATACATACTTTTAATATACTTTGTTGTAAACCAGATTTGTCTCGCGTTATAATTATGTGCGCTGCCAAAGGATGGCCACCTCTTGGTCTGCTGTCCAATTCAGCTAGGGCGCTTTGAACTTTATAGCGTGCGCCTTCGAGGTATGTCAACATTGATTTCATCTGCAAAAATGTTTAGTTTTTTGAATGTTAAAAAGTGGATTCTTTCAAGCGTCTGGAATGCTTGGTACAAGAGCGTTATAGACATTTTCCCACTTTTCCTGTCTTTGAAAGAATGCCAATGGCTTATTTTATTTCACACAAAGTAATTGGGGAAATATATACAGGGTGACCGGAATTGCATTTGCTAAAATTGAACTTTTAATATGTGAAAAAGAGGTCCAGTAATGATATGTCGAAAACGGCTCTTATATCTTTCAAATACCAATGATAATATACATAGTTTCTTCCTAACACCCGTTGCAACTCCAGAGCTTTGCAGTACAATTAAAGACATCAAAACCAAGGTGTCATCTGGAACTGATGGAATCACTTTGAAAATGTTGTCTAATCTACCGGAATGTACATTAATCGTTTCACAGAATTAATTAACAAGTCATTCCAAAATGGAAATTTTCCACAATGCCTTAAGACATTTATAATAATTCCTCTGCACAAGGGCGGCGATAAGAATCAATCTTCAAACTATCGTCCAATTGCACTTGTATATACTCTATCCAAGATCATTGACAATGTTTAGTCCAGCTTGAACAATCTCCACTTTACAGCATCAAATTTCTGTGATTTCTCCAAAGCATTCGACTATGTAAGTCATAACATCCTAATTAACAAGATACAGCACCACGGAATTCGGGGGGTTCCACTGGGATGGTTTAAGTCGTACCTTACCAACAGAAGTCAGTGTGTGAGGGTCAATGCGGCTGTGTCTTCTTGCAGGCCGATGGATTGTGGAGTTCCACAGGGTTCGGTGTTGGGTCCTATTTTGTTTTTGCTATTTATCAACGACATTACGTGCCGAGACATCTGCGGTAAAGTATGTCTCTTTGCTGATGATACTAGTTTCACTTGGTGCGGACCGGATAGTGTGACTCTTCATAGTACCATATCTAAAGACTTAATCACCATCAAATCATGGTGTGATTCTAACCTGGTGTGCTTGAACACTGAAAACTAAATCTGTGTCATATAAAGGTGCGCTGCAGTCTTTTGAACTTAATAATTCCACGATTGACGTCGTTTTTTCTGTGAAGTTTCTGGGCCTTGTTAACATCTCCCTGAAGTGGAAGTTGTACATTGATGCGTTACCAAAAAAATTAAGCTCTGCCTGTTTTGCGTTAAGATCAGTTTCCAAAGAACCTAACTTGTCAACTTCCATAACAGTCTACTTTTCACTCTTCGAAGCCTATCTTCGATACGCGCTCCCATTCTGGGGTACATGCTGTGCAACGCAATTTGGGCGTATTTTTAGATTACAAAAAAGAGCTATTCGATACTCTCTGAGATTACACTATAGAGCCCATTGCCAGGACTTCTTCAGAAAATTGAAAATACTAACACTACCTTCCTTATTCATATTGGAATCGGTCTGCTTAATCCGCAAACACCTGTCAGATGTCTCTGAAAGACCATTCCATAATTATCTCCGTAGAAACTCCGAACATGATCTTTATCTGCCAGCCCCATCCTCCGAATTAATCAAAAGCTCGATTATATACAATGCAAAAAAAATGCACAACCATCTGCCAAGACAGTGAAATGGCGTCCATATTCGGGTTTCGCACTCCAAAAAACCCATATTATACACCGCTTAGAAAATATCCTGAAAAACCACCAACCAGATGTAACTTTTAATACCCTCAATTTCGAAAATCAAGTTTTTTCCGGCATATTAATTATATGACCGTTTCTCATATTTTTGAAAGTTCTACTTTCTGTTCAATTTCAGCAGATGCAATTCGGGACAGCCTGTGTAGCGACCTTCTGGCAACTCAGGCCAGGTGATGTGGAAAAAATTGGAGATTGGGAGACGGGAGGAGGTTTTAGCACACCAGCTCAAGCCAATGAGGTTTGCTATGTCAAATTGCACAAAAGGCGGAATCAGAATTTCCAATGACAGTGCAATTAATCTAGGAGGAAATGAGAAAACAGGGTGCGTTTTCTTTTATGTTATTCTACATTAAAACTCATATAAAATACTCTTGCATTTACAATAATTTTTCTTACATGATAAAGTTTTTCTGTAACATTATGTTGAGAGTCTTCACTTCCAAAATTAGGCGTTTGTTTAATTGCTTTGGATAAATTTTCTAAGCCATTTTTAGATTTTCTTTCTCTGTCGATGTCTTGCCTGATGAGGTGAAGTAATTTTACAAGAGCCTGGAAAAATTTGTTTTTCATTAAAACATTATGACATAGTAAAGCTTGTATGTTAAGAAAAGGCCATGTTTGCCCCACTCGATGGTACACGATATATCTTAGGTGATCGGGCAATAGATTTGACGTATTTACCTGTTTCCTTCGTTCCCTATTCATAGCTAATGTAATGTGTTCGCAATAAAAATCTGGTAAAAGTTGTTCAGAGATTTGTTGAGAATTCTGCCTCAAATTGTGGAAAGGAGTTAAGTCTTTGGTTGGTTCCGCATGCGCAACTGGTAGCCTGATGCGATCTGTCGCCTGAAAATAGCATTAATATCTTTAATATATTTGACAACACGATGTTTTTGGCGACATCTAGTGTGAGCAGGCAATATGCCCGGTGAAACAAAGTTCACAAACGATGGCTGGACGAGAAGTATCTACTTCCTTATATCCTATTGCCAACAAAACTGGCCGTTTCGTTGATCCACAACTCATCAGTCGTGATCGGCAGGCAGCCTGAGTTGTGGATCAACGAAACGACCCGTGTGTTGAGAGCATGGTAGTGTGAAACAAATTTCCAACGCAACTTAAAGTCTTGTTACATTATGTAACAAGCAATACTTTAATATATTTTCCTACCAGCGTGCGGTAAAGTGTACTTTTCAGTATTTTTTTAGTGCGGAAAGTTGCACTTTTCCACACTCAGTGCTGTAAAGTTACTTTTCCGCAACTCGACTTTGTTTGTCGAGCAAACAATAATAACGTGTTAAATGAACAAAATACCGAAAATTTTATCATTTTTCATCACCATCTGATAATATTATCACAAACGGCTTATTGATTCGGCACATTTGTCAAGTGTTATCTGAATTGTGAGTTTGACAGTTCAGGTTGATACACAATAAACGAGAATGCCGTATGTTTTTGAGAAAGTTGCACGTCGTTCGGTCAACTATCGTCACGTACGGAAAGTATTACTTTCCGCACTTGTGAGGCAAATAAATATTGCATAGACACATTTTTGTAAATTATCGGGAAATAAAACTCAAATCGCAAAACAAGTTTAATAGATCACTCTGTGAGAGTCAAAAAATCATAGGAAACCATTAATGTTTCGAAGCTCATGCTTCATCTTCAGTGCTTAGGACTAAATTTAATCTACAAAAGCAGAAAAAACTGACAAAAAAAAAAAAGAAATACCCATGAAGTACTAACATGTATACATCTTCTGTATTACAGAATTTTTGCTGGTAATTCTGTATTACAGAATTTTTGCAGTTAATTCTGTATGTAATACAAAATTTTTTGCTGTTAATTCTGTATTACAGAATTTTTGCTGTTAATTAGGTATTAAAGAATTTTTGCTGTTAATTCTGTATTACAGAATTTTTGCTGTTAATTCTGTATTACAAAATTTTTGCTGTTAATTCTGTATTACAGAATTTTTGCTGTTAATTCTGTATTACAAAAGTTTTGCTGTCAATTCATATATTATAGAATTTTTGCTGTTAATTCTGTATTACAAAATTTTTCCTGTTAATTCTGTCTTACAGAATTTTTGCTGTTAATTCTGTATTACAGAATTTGTGCTGTTAATTCTGTATTACAAAATTTTTGCTGTTAATTCTGTATTACAGAATTATTTTTGCTGATAATTCTGTATTACAGAATTTTTGCTGTTAATTCTGTATTGCAAAAGTTTTACTGTTAATTCTGTATATTACAGAATTTTTGCTGTTTACATAATAGTTTAAATTAATTTAAGTTTTCAAAAATTTTTAATGACTGACCTCATGTTTTTTACTATTAAATGATAAGTTTTTCACAGGGTGTATATTATTATATTCATGTTTGAATCCATTTTATAACTTAGACGGTAAGAATTCTTTGTAATATTTATTGATGCCGCACTGAAGATGGAACAGTAAGTTCCAAAACATGTTTAGCTAATTCGAACATCTATAGAATAATATTTATGTGGTGTAGACGCCTTTTATTTACATATACATTTCTCCATATATCTCTAAAATCAATGTCAGATTGTGTTTACACTATGTAATTTCAGATGAAGAAAAACTGTCATAACCATAAAAATATAATTTATTAATGGGTTTACATCATTTTCTTGAAATGAATGTACTTTTACTTCTGACATTATTTAAATAATATTATGAATAATATACACTCTTTTTTATATCGATTCTACCTTCATTTCAGTTATATAATCTCATCTTATGCCTTTATATAAAATATCAAATACATATTTATGCGTTTATTATATTAGATAAACACTTATTTAACTACCTATTTCTTTATGTTTCTTTCATATTATTCAATTTAAAGTTTAAACCTACCCAGATTGTTAATATAAATGATTAAATATAATAATCGTAATAGTTTTTTTGTTCACCCAACATGTGCATAATAATTATTAAGTACGTGTTACATCATTATTTTAATTGTTTTGTTGTGGATATACCAGAATTGCAGTAGGTAATAATTTAAATTACATCGTTATGCAATCATAACTAGGTAGGTATAACCATTTTGATTTTTCTTTAGCTGCGAAAAAGGCATTTTTTTCGAAAACGACTAAACAACACCTCAATAAAGCATACATATTTGAATATACAAGGTGGTTCTAAAGTAGGTGGTCAAAATTTGTGAGCGAATTGTCGACGTCTAATCATGAAAAAAACCTAACCTAACAGAAAAGCATATTTATTCTAGTAATGACATTTTGGTGTTTCTTTTCGGGATTATCCCGTACCACAAAAATATATTTTCCGGAAAAAAGTTGCGACTGTCATTTTATTTATACATGTTAAGGACGAGGCCTACTCGGTACTTACCTCAATAAGTCTAGGACCTAATTCACTGCTATAGTGAAGGTATGAAACCAAAACTGATTTCAAATTTTTCAGTCTTTCTTCCTCCAATGATTGGAAAGTGTAAACACCACTGAGCACAGCGGATTCCCATTCGAGTCTATAATTGACATGAAATAAATTATCACTGTTTAGTTATTTTTGTCTATAAAATTATTTATTACCTGGAGCGTTCAGCTCGTACACATAGAGTGTAATATTCGATATCTGCCTTTTTTACAGCATCTTCGGCTTTTCTTCTTTTACCTTCGAGCTGAAAACCAAAAAACAAAAAAAAAGTTAGTTTTAAGGAAATTGGAATTTACATTCGTTTGATGACGGGGAAACCGCTACAAATATTATAATATGGAGGATATTTCATGCTTATTTAGCAGAAAAATAGCCAACTGGAAAACTATCCCAGGGTCAGTACTCGCTATTGCACATCATAGGTTTCTTGAATACAGAACTATTCGCATAATAAACATTACAAAAATTATTAAAAGTTTGCAGAGAAAACAAGTACTTTTTTCTTATAATGAATGGGTAGTAGTAGTAGATTTCATAACATAAAATGTACGCCGGATGTAAAGACAGAATTCATGTGTGTGATTGTTCGATAAATGGATGAAAGAAAAACTGTTATACCAATTTGAAAAATCTCAAATTATAATGGACAGTGTCATGTATTATTCTTCAGGACTTGGTGGACGAAAGCTTTACAGCGAACGTCGCAAGTTTCAGTTTTTTCAAAATTAAGATATCTAAGTTATAGCAACGCTTTTTGAGCTTTTATTTTACTATTTTCATAATTATTTGGTGGTAAAATAAATCAAAAATAATGTTCAAATTGATTGTTTTTAATACACTGTCACATATTATCACGAAATATTAAATCGTGACTCTTTTTAACGTTAATGTTTAAATTCGAATACAGGATCTCCGAAATTAACTATTACCAATTGTATACAATAAATTACAAATTATGGTATAGTCATTTCCGGTCACCCTTACACAATATGCAGCGAAAATTGAAATACATTACATCAAATAGGAGTAGTAATAACTTTTCCATTCTATCTGCATCTAAATAAGGTAAACTACAGACCACCATAACTACTTACTTATATAATGGGTATAATAAGAGAATTATTATCTTTCAATGAACTGACCTTTGCGTTTTCCTTATCCGAAGAATTCTGCCTTTGCGCCAATTGTATGAGGCTGGTGCTTTTCGATAATCTGCAATTTACACACACACATATATTATATATACATCGATGGAATCACGCAATCAGTAAAACACCTTATAATTTGTTTAAAAAGACTAACCATTACTACACTTACTGCATAAAATGCCATTATATTATTGCATAACCATCCTTGGGAGTTTTATTTTAAGCAAAGTGAGAAAGGTTTCAAAGTATTACTATTAATATGTAAAGTTCTAGACAAATCGACTGTTGTACTATATTTTTAAACTTTTAAAGGATTGTTTATTTTATCAAATTTTCATTTAAATAATTCTATTGAACAAATAAATAGTTCTAGTAGAACTAGTTAATAATATTTACGTTTGTTTTCCAAATTTCGATGTATCAATGATAGCTGCATCTTGTAACTTTTCATTATCTCTGGCACATGAATGACTGTGTTTTTTAGATTTAGCTTCAGCAGCTCGCCAATCAGCTAATAGTCGTCCTGATTTTTCCACTGCTGTTTCGCATTGTTTCCTTGTCCTAATTAAAAAAGAAACCCAATTTAAAGTATTACATTATTATTATTATTTTGGTCAATTCTAGAAGAAATATCACGGAAAACAATTTGATAACCATCGATACGTTTTAATTTGATTTATAAAGTTACTGTTAAATTTTTAAATCTTTGAACATAAACCGTAAAGATATAAAAAATGTTAATGGATCGAAACTAGTCCGAATATATTTGAATATTAAAAGATGGTCTCAAACTTTGTTTTCCTTATGTTTTTTTCTTGAATTTTTAATTTTACACCACTGTGAGTGATGGATCGCTTGTATCATAAACGTTTATGTTTCATTACCTGTGTTGAGTTTCTGTATTATTCCTTAAAGGTTTTGCCGCTTCTTCTAATAGACCTGATCCTAAAATCCTATGAGCTTCAGCCCTGGCTTCTAGTTCTATTGCAACAGCTTTCCAGGCCTCATTGAGACCACCAACACCTTCACGACATGCTCGAGATAATTTGGCACTGAGTTTTGAGAGACTTTTGGCGTATTGAGTTTCTGCTTCTGCTCTATGAAATGTGAGAAAAGAAGATTGTTTATCAGTTCACAATTGTGAAAAAAATATTATATTTCTCTTTTTTTTTTGTCTTCTGACAAAGTATTTGAAATTAAAATTAATGAATGAATTAATTGTTCGCCTAGTGACTGTTTGTGTTTTTTTTCTTCTCCCTTCCTGTTTCTTGTATGGGACTATTAGTAATAGAATTAGGTAGATATAGGTATATTACTTTTTTTTCTAAGGATAAGTGTTAAGACGGATGAGGCATGCACATTGCATGCCTTAAGCTGCACTCATACCTTTTGATTGTTTTATTTGTTTTTTTATTTAAAATGTATGCAATTTGAATAAAGACTATTATTATTATTATTTTACTAGATAAATATACGTCATCATTTAGAAATATCAACCATTGTTGACAATGACATAAGTAAAAGAATTATAGAAACATCACTTTTATAGATGTTAGGCCAAAAGAGCGAAAACGCTCTTTGAGCGAAAAAATAAACCACCAGGGTTTTTAAAACATCACATCCACAATAAGCTTAACGAATTGCGATCCTTTTTTCGCTCAGTGAGCGTTTGCGTTTCTTGAGCCTAACATAAGTGAATGAGATGTTGCAACAGTTTTTAAATAGCTTAAACATTTTGCTATCAAAATGGTACTCTTGTTCGCTATCAATAAAATAAACCGGTTTCGAGATAAAGTACTGTTTCAAAATTTCAGTAGGAAGACGCATTAAAAAAAAGGGGTTAACAATCCCTACGTCAGTACGCCCCTGCGACCCTAATAAAATGACATTGTTCTTAATAGGGATACTCGACGAGTCCCTATCTAACATAAATTATACAAAAATTATATTAATTTAATACGAGGCGGTTCAAAAGTTATCATTAAAAAGCTGAATTTCAGGTCTAGTCTTTAAGGACTCATAGTTCTGCAGCGAAGGCCGATTGGACAAAACTTTATATGAACTTATTCCCTTCTTTTTTCACAACCTACCCCAATCCGGGATATTGCCCACATATTCTGGAACACCCTGTATACAAATCGATACAGCTCCTCGTGATCCCACAATAATTTACATATTATGTCAGTATGACTTTGTAAAAACTTACCTCTCTTGTAGAATTGTTGATAACTCTTTACAGAAATCACTTCCTTGCTTAACGTATCGACGGAGATCTTCAAATCCATTCTGTCCCTAAAATCAAAAAGAAAAATATTATTACACGATTCCTGGAATAGATAATGATCGTATATTTCCTTTTATTTACATTTATGTAAGAAACAATACTATCTTCAATAAATATTAATGAATTTACATAATACAACGCCACATCCATAATAGGAAAATTCCACATTTGTCTAAATCGTAAATCTGAAGCATTACAAAAATCTGGTTTTTTAACTATAACAATAATTATTAGTGACTATGTAATAGTTATTTTATTATCAACTTGACAATGACAAATAATGTTAATAATTTTAAGTATTCATACTGTTTTGTACATGAAATTATTTATGGTACCTCTGTCTAGTACAGGTTCCAAGGTCATAGAGTATTCCTCTGCTTTGGATGGTTGTAGTTGGATAAAAAATGATATAATTGTTAGAACAGGTTGAGTAAATTATATATCAAATTATCTTTGTACTCGAATAAACGTGGTTTTTAAACCCAATATACATGGTGGTCTAGTTTCAAACGTGGTAACTTTAGAGGCAGACAGAGAATCACAAAATAATATTATACCTAGTTTGTAATATAAACTATATTGGCAAAATAAATAATAATATTTTTAAAACTACCTACTATAGATATATAAATGAAATTTGGCACGTTTGGATAGATAATTTCTTTAAATTCATAATTATTATTTTACTTACATCAGTAGCGTGCGTACGGACACATCTTCACACAATTCTAATGAAAAATATGGACGCTACTGATTTTTTTTTTAGAAGCTAAAAAATGATTTATGTTACACATAAAGGCTTCAATAGCTCATAACCAACATAGGTTGAATTGGTAATTAAAAAAACACTGTTTCAATTAAACGGTAGTGGACTCTATTTTAATTTTAACTTATAAACTTAACTATCGCAAATGGTTCATAACAGACATCTTTAACTAATTTACTAATTACTAACAATAACATAATTGTTATAAGGTAGATCAGTTTTTCTTTGATGCATGAACGAACCCCCAACGCTTTCTTACTTCATCTCCGTACTTCTTATTTTTATCTCTGTCGCGTCTCTTTTTCCCTAGAGACATTTTTCGATGTTAAAACAAACAAACAAACTAAGTATCAAAACGCGGGGTGGTATAGATTATACCTAGGTAGGTATTATGCTTAAGACAAGGATACTCATACCTCATACCGTTGAATGGACCGATCCAATATCTAATCTTGCAAGGGGTGGTGGCATAATTAATAATTACTACCTTCCAAATCCAGTCAAAAATTAAATACTCTATTCTGACCCGGGGACAGCCTCCATACTTATATAATAAAATCACATTCCGTTCTGACGTTCACAATGTGAATATTAGATACCGTAATCTTCTTTCACCCCCAGCTCATAGAACTTCAAGTTTCGAGAGATCATTTTCTTTTCAGATACCTATATAAGTTGTATAATAAGATTCAGGATACTTTGAAGTCGTTAAGCCTTTTCACATTCAAACGAAAATTGCGTGATCTTTTGTTGAATTCACTATTATAAAAGATATTGTCAACAGTCTTTCTTTGTTATTAACTAGAATTTTGTTTACTAGGTTACATTTTTTTTATCATTGTTGTAATATTAATTATATTTCTATTTCTTAGTCTACTTGTTACCTGGTTAATTAGCCTAAGACTCTGTATGTATTGTGGTGTTTGCATTTCATTTATTTATTAGATTTTTTTTTTTTGTAAAATTTTGTATTTTAAGGTACGTACGGTACGGTTATATGTTTTTTTTTTTCCTCGGGCCTAGATTTCAAAATCAGTAGTTATACTGCCATCTAGACCTTTTTGTAGTTCTAGTTTTTTTGGTAATGTAATAATTATTAGAGTTGTAACTTGTTTTTTTTTTGAACTGCAAATAAATTTATTATTATTATTATATTACATTGAGGGATATTCGTTAATGCACCAATAACCTAATTAAATAAGTATCAAATAATTTATCTAAATATGTACATACAATTCAAACAATTTCTAAAATCCTTGTTCAATTTATAGAATTACTCGCAAATATTCTTGATATATGTTCCAAAATGTTTTAAATTTATATCTCGTAAACGAAGAAACATGAAATAAATACAAGGCATAAAAAGGTCTTCCTTAAGCGACGATCCACTCTTTCAAAGGTTTTTCTGTCGGGAATTCTACGATTTGGGAATCGTTCTTCGTATATCCTTCTGGCTTCTAATGCATTGCATAATGCAAGCTCATACATCAAATGCGTGTCTGCATACTCACTGAACGTAAATTCCATTATCGAGAACTTCTAGCGCAAATGTCAAGTGGTCACACGTCAACACACCTCAATAAAATGCAGGTATTTGGAAGAAATCCAGGTGATACCAATTATGTGGTGCATTTTATACATTTTAAATATAAAGTGCTTTATCTCGAAGCCGGTTTAATTTATCAATATCGAACAAGAGTACCATTTTTAGAGCAAAATCTCAGTAGCAAGACGCATTAAAAAAAGAGGGGTTAACAATCCCTACGTCAGTACGCCCCGGCGGACTTAACGAAATGCCATTGTTTTAAATAGGGTTACTCGACGAGTCCCTATCTAACGTAAATTATACTAAAATTACATTAACTTATTCGATGCGGTTCAAAAGTTATCATTAAAATACTGAATATCAGGTCTTCTTTGCTCTGCAGCGAAGGCCGATTTGACAAAACTTTATATGAACTTCTTTTTTCACAACTTACCCCAATCCGAGAGATTGGCCACATATTCTGGAACACCCTGTATATTTTTCTAATGAATGTAGGTAATATTTCAGGATACGGATAGAGAAAGTTGAAATAGTATATTGTGCATCGAACACGAGTCATTTGATGTGAGTTCACACTATACTTTTTCTAAGACTGTTTTTGCTGCTACTGCAGCTTTTCAATAAATTAAACATCATAATTTTTAGGAAAATATTTGTTTTTCGAAACTTACCTATACTCGCCCTGTTGGCGTAAGCCTAAATGCGAATCACTATCACTGTTTTTCATTATATAAATAGCTTTGAAACCTTCGAAATTAGCGAAATATCTTATTTATTTATTCACGGACAAAGTCCATTTATACAGCATACAATATAATATAACAAATATAATTCCATGCAATACTACACAAATTCAACAATTTTACAAAACCTAAGAAACTCTAAATTACACAATAAGTAGACAATTTAAACATAATTCAAGTTATACTAAAGCTATTCGCAAGACCCACGCCAGGAATAAAAGGAAAACCATGATCGTCAACGCAACAGGCATCCATCGACTTACGCAAAACTGCCGTCACGACGCTCACATTTCAAACGGCGAATAAATTCACCTATAGGCGCAAAGAAATCAACGCTTAAGCAAGAATTCGCCATCCTGGCCACTCTAGGGACAAAATTATTTCCTCCGTAATTTGTACGGTGAAATTCCTCATGGAAAAGGTGAGAGTATCTATTGTTCCTAGACGGTACATGAAAATGAATATTGGACAACAAATAAGAAGACGAAATCATATTGTTCAAAAGCTTATAAAGTATTAATAGATCTCTGACGACCCTGCGATCACTCAATGTCGTAAGCCCCAGCTCGCTCATCATAGTTCCGTAATCGAACACAAAATCGATAGGACGCGGACGACCAAGCTTAAAGTGAACATACCTAAGGAAACGCCGCTGAACGCTCTCAACTCGGGCAGAATGGCAACCGTATGACGGGGTCCAAACCGCCGAGGCATACTCCAAATGTGGTCTGACGAGCGTCGGGAATAAAATTCTAATAGTATTCACATTACTGAAATCGACCGAGCAACGCTTTATGAACCCCAACACTTTCAGAGACCTGGAAGTCGAGTGCCTGATGTGATCCACAAAGCTCAAGGAAGTGTCCAGGTAAACTCCCAGATCCTTGACCGAAGATTTGTATTTTAGGACTGAATGGTCGACAAAATATTCATACAAAAGAGGTCTCCTGGTTCGGTTCAAATTTACGCAAAAGCACTTAGAAACATTTAAATTATGATTGAACACATAATAAAGGCATTTAAAGACAGTCGTAGAAAAAATATTTGTTATTCTAAAATTCTAAATATTCACATTGGCCCACCTCTTTAATGCTCCTATTTAAAACATTCATATTTGAATAGGAATATGATGTTAAATATTCTAAATGATTGCAACATTCCATAAAATATATGAAACCGAGTTTCGACTACTATTTACACATTATGCAAACCTCATATGATGCTTTATTATTGAAGTTCAACGAACAATTAGAGGTCAACAACAATTTGAGGGACGAAGTAGCTACCTTGACCAATAGGGTGATTGTGCTTGAAAATTCTGCTCAAGCGTCAATGCATATTTCTGGAAGCAACGACGATGAGGCCTTTCGGGAATATCATGATAGGGAACTGAGAAGGCGAAATTTGATCCTTTTTGGTCTAGCTGAAAGTGGCGATCAAGATGAAACGGACAGCGTTGCTAACATCCTGCTTGAGATTTGTCCCAGTTTTGATATATCGAATATAGAGCGGATATCTCGACTTGGACGAGCGATCCAAAATCCAACAGCAGATACAAGACCGAGACTCATTCGGATTAAATTGAAGACGGAACAAGTTATTCCGGAGCTACTTCGTCAAAGCGGCAGACTGAAAACTGCCCCACATTTGAAACATTTAACACTGACAAGTGATAAGACGCGAAAGCAGCTTGAATTTTACAAGGCTGTGAAACAACGCTTGCTGCAAAGGAAACGAGACGGCGAAACGGAGCTAAGAATTAAATATATCAGGGGAGTTCCCACAATCGTGTCTTCTAATGCCAACCATTTAAACTGAGTGAATTGTCTAACGGAAATGGAACGTTAATTAATATCATTTACCAAAACGTGAGGGGATTAAACACAAAAACAGAACAATTTTATAAATCTGTGAGCCAGGGCGAGTATCACGTTATTGCAGTCTCAGAAACTTGGTTACAGCCGCGTATAGACTCCGCAGAGTTATTTGGGCATCATTATACTGTTCTTCGTAAGGATCGCGACCTGAATGCACTACGGGTGTCGAGAGGGGGTGGTGTGCTTCTCGCCATCAGATCGGATTGTGAGGTTCAGCAGTTACGGTCAGTGGGGTCTGATATGCTGGATGCTTCTATTGATCTTGTTGGATGTAAATTTACGGCCGGTAATTTTTCGTTTATAATTTTGTGCGTCTATTTTCAACCGAATTTGAGTGCTACTGTTTATGAGCGTTTTGTAGATTTTATTGTGTCATTGTCTATTATGTATAATAAAAAACTGATTACTTTAGGCGATTTTAATGTACACTATAGTCCTGAAAGAACTGTTACATATACTGCTTTAAACACTATACACGACCTAAGTTCTATGTTACATTTACAGCAGTGTAATTTTATACATAATCAATATCATAACATTTTAGACCTAGTTTTGTGTAATTTTGACTGTTCTGTCGAGGCCGGGGCTGCTTTAGTTGCTGAGGACGGTTACCATCCCACATTACATATATCTTTTTATTGCACGATTGGCTCGTCTCAAAAAAAATTCTTCCCTAATTTAAAAGCCAAAAAATTTAATTTTGCTAAGGCCAACTATCCACTTTTATATGAATTAATTTCTATACAAGACTGGTCCTCTTTAAACCAATTTCGGGACGTGAATGTTGCCGTGGCTGAGTTCCAGAATAGATTGACAGCTATTTTGGATATCAGTGTTCCAATTTTTAAACAACGATCAAAAAAATATTCCTATCCCTGTTGGTATTCCTTGGATCTCATAAGGGATATTAAAGAGAAACATAAATGCCTATGCAGGTGGAAGACCTCTGGAGCACCGCACTACTTGTCTAAGTTCAGGTTATTAAGATCAAGGATAAAGATAGAAATCGAGCAAGCATACAGAATATATATAAATCGCATTCAACACTCAATAAGAGGCGATCCGGCACACCTTTGGAGGTTTGTTCAGAATAAAAAACAAAGGTCACGTATTCCTGGTGTTATGTTTGACGAGCGGGGCACTGAAATATCGGATCCAATAAATATCGTTTCCGGATTTGCCAATTATTTTCGTAGTGTCTATGTTGATTCGATGAGCCAGGACTATGCTGAGACTTTTAACAGTGATGATCTGGTAGATGTGGGGAGCTTGGATATGGAAGATATTCTAAGTGCTCTGAAAAGCCTAAAACCGAAGATGACTGCAGGTATAGATAACCTACCCGCGATGGTGGTTAAAGATTGTGCTTATGCATTTGTGGAACCATTGTATTACATTTTTAATTTATCCCTCCGGTCCAACTTGTTTCCTGACTACTGGAAGATAGCTCGTATATGTCCTATACATAAATCGGGAGATATTAACAGAATCGAAAACTATCGACCTATTTCAATTCTTCCTAATTTCGCAAAGGTTTTTGAAATTGCTCTGCACAATAAGCTATTTCGGCAAATAAAACATAGGCTGGTTTACCAGCAACATGGGTTCATTAAGGGTCGTTCTACGGTGACCAATCTAACCACTTTCCTGCAGGATGTAATTCCGGCTGTCGGTCGAGGTTTGCAAGTCGACGCAATCTATACTGACTTTTCCAAGGCGTTCGATAAGATTGATCATTCCCTGATTCAACAGAAGATGTGCGACATTGGCTTCGGCAGGAATCTGATATCTTTTTTTCAGTCCTATCTGGGAGCAAGGCAACAATTTGTTGAATACAATGGATTCAGTTCAAGTTCATTCACAGCCTCAAGTGGAACTCCGCAGGGCAGTACGTTGGCTCCTCTTCTCTTTGCAATATTCGTAAACGATATTGGCTCTGGTTTCAATAGCAATTATTTGTTGTTTGCGGATGATTTAAAATTGTATCGCACTGTTGTTTGTGAGAACGATTGCGCACAGCTTCAATCAGATCTGTGTCGGCTTTCAGAATGGTGTGATCTAAATAGACTTCCTCTAAACCTGAACAAATGTAAGTCGGTGACATTTACAAGACGTCAAGATCCGTTTGTGCGAAACTACACCATCGATAATTCAAATTTGGAACGCTGCGCTTTAATCAAAGATCTTGGTGTATACTTGGATGGTGATTTATCTTTCAACTACCACATTGAGCAAGTTTCTGCTAATGCTTTGCGAATGCTAGGATTTATTTTTAGACAGACCAGAGAATTTAACAACATGGACTGCCTGAAAAGTCTCTACTTCGCCTTTGTTGTGTCTATTTTGGAATTCGCTACAATCATTTGGTCGCCCATCTACCGTGTTCATATACAGAGATTGGAGAGTATCCAACGTAAGTTTTTAAAATATTTGTCATTTAAAGTTGATGGATATTTTCCTCCTCGTGGGTGTGATCACGGCCTGTTACTGGCAAGGTTTGGATTTCGGCCGTTGGCCGAGAGACGCATCTTCGCGTCTCAGATCTTTCTTTTTAAGTTGATCAACAATATGTTGGATTGTCCTCGGTTGCTTCAGCAGCTATGGTTTCGTGTCCCTAGGGTTCACTCTAGAAGCGCTAGTTTATTTTGGGTGCCACAGATTCGTTCTAATTATGAATCTAAAGCACCGCTATTTCGGGCTTGTAAGTACAGCAACCGATTAGTTATTAATGAAAACGTTGATTTTTTTAATGTATCGCTTGATTCTTTTAAGAAAAGTTTAGAGACATGTTTGCGGGCTACTGATTTGTATTTGTTTTGATGTTCATGTGTTAATTATTTATTGTTATTATAAATTGTTCTTGTAATCCTCTCAATTTTATTTCGTTTTGATGCGTGAATTACCTTTTTTGTATTTTTCTATTTTTCAGTTAGTTTTAAGTTAGTTCTAAGTTGGGTATTTTTGTATGCTTATGCTAGGCAATTGTTTTTGTTAATGTTAGATTTTGTCTTGTTATTGGGTAGCAATACCTGTTAGACAATAAAGAGATTATTATTATTATTATTATTATTCAATATTAAATACTTTGAAATAGTAACAGAAATATGGGGGTTCAAATAAATTAAAAACATCAAATAATTTTTTGAGGTAATTACTATTAATATTTGTGCTAGATTTTACTTGGTTTCTCATTCGGTAGGTACTATATATTTAATATTTATGCCACTTTAACATGGTGGTATAATACTTTTGTTCCTAATAATATACATTACTGCATAATTTTAATGCATTCCGTGGTTGAACACACAAGTATGCATTGCTATTTACATTGTTTTAACGCAAAATGTATAATAAGGTTCTTTATTATTTATAACTTATTGTATTTTATTTTGTGTAGTGTATACCTAAATTACTGCACTTGCAATTAGTAAACTCTTCCAAACTATATTTCCGCATTCTAGAACTAATATTTTTAATAATAAAAAGAAGCAGGTTTATGTTAAAAATGTTGTAAAAATATGCAATTTATTTGATTTTTCTATATATTTTGAGATGCAAGAAAACTGTAAGTCTGTTTAGGAAAATAGTACTTATTTATGTTCAAATAATCTCCATCTACATAAATACACTTTTGTAACCGAAGCTTCCACAACTTAAAAGCTTGAGGCCAGGAATCTTTTGGAATGCTGTCAAAAAAAATGTTGTTTTCATCCTTCAAATATTTTTTTTGTGTCTAAATTGTTTCACAAACTAGAATTTTGTAAGAGAGTCAATAGTTTCTAAATAAAATTAACTATTTAGAGAAAAAAACTGGTATTGATTATACCAGGGTTAAAAAAAATATGGGTAGATAATTTATTGTGACTAAGCTTTTAAACACCCCGTAATTTTCAAAATTGGGATTTCTTTAATAAAAAAAACTGTAGTTTTTTGGAGGAAATGCGTATCTAAAAAATATTTTTCAATTTATTTCAAAAAAAGTAAAAAAATATTCACTTTTAAAGCCCTCAAGCAATTTTGTATATAGATAAGTTGAGGTAAATCATCATATTTTCGGCCAGGGAATTTGTGCTATTCCGTTGTACACGTCATTTCCGGACACCCTGTATATTTTTTGGAACATTTATTTTACTAAAGAAACATTTCTGGCATGCCAATGGTCACCAAATACTAAAAACATCTTGTGAAGTCTCATTTTAAGAACAAAAATTACACGGAACTAAAGAAAATAATTGTAAATCCGCCTCTATACTCTTTAAATGGTGGAAATGCAGGGTTACTGTTGACATGTTAGTGAGATTATTATAGCGATACTTAGGTAATAATAATTGTATATTTTCGTATGTTGTGCTTTGGCACAATACATTTTATATAGATACATCTAAAAATAACATTTTTCTAATACTTGGTAGGTGGTAAACTTGCTGAGAATAATACATAAAATCTATTTTTGAACATATTTATGCCCCAGTATTTATTCAGATCAATAAATTAATTAAATCATAGTCATAGTACATATTATATAACTCAATAAATATGTCTTATTAGAAATAGTAAATTAATAAAAACACTACGTTCAATCCGTATAGGTATTATAATTGTCTACAATGGATTTAAATTTAGTAGTCAATCGAAAATATGAATGAAATTACGACCAGTCACGTCCATGTTTCTCTTTATACAGGGTTTTTCATAATATGTCACACCCTGTATCTCGGACACAAGCGTGTTTTGAACGTATGTTTATAGGCACTTTCATATTTTTTTTGAGATGCCGTATTATGACACACCCTGTATAAAATGAAGCATTTTCCGATATATTGTCATATGAAAAAAAATCTTATTTTCGCTTGTTGAATGAACATATATCGAAAAGTTTTTCAGATGTTATTTGTAAATTCCTGACGATGGGTTTTTAGTAATATTTCCGTAACGCATCTCGATATGAAAATGACATTTGGCACACTTACGTATCTTTGTAGGAAAGAAAGAAGTTATTCTTTCAACCCTTAATACGCATTTCCACCCTGTTTCTTGTATTATCGTAGCCGTTTAATAATATTGGAGACGTTGCATAGAAATTTTCAAAGTCATTTATCTTGAAAACGGCTTCTTCTAGCGTTATGAAACAAGTGAACATTTTTTATGTACAAAAGTCTCCAATTTATTATTATTATTAGAAAAAGGACAAAAAACGCACAAAAAAAAAAGTTGGGACAAAATTTGTTATGACCCCCCAGCCTAACACAGTTAGGTTCTTATACCCGCAAAACGTCCCCGACCATCTTTTATAATAATGTAAATGGAGTAATTCTTAATCGAAAGGAGTCTATTAAACATCTTGGAGTTACTTTTGACATGCATTTCACTTTCAAAAAACATATTACAGATATGGTGGCTGGTGCGACCAAAGCTTATGGCTTTATTGTTAGAAACAGCAAATATTTCGAGAGTGTCGTTACTTTGAATACTATATATTTTGCATATGTAAGATCCAAGCTTGAGTATTGCTCTTTGGTCTGGTACCCCTGCTATGACTGTGGTATTCACATGATTGAGAATGTTCAGCGTAAATTTTTAAACTGTTTGTGGTTTAAAATTGATGGAACTTACCCGGATCGCGGTATACCTTACAAATATCTTATTGACCGATTTCAATTTCAAAGTTTAAGTTTATGGAGAAATTTGTTTAGTACCTATAAGTTTTCTATATAAGATATTCAATAGTGATGTAGTGTGCTCTGAGCTACTGGAAAAGGTATCTCTGTTGGTTCCGCGTATCAATGCTAGAAGTTCTATTGCGTTTTATAATGAGCGAGCCAGAACAAATGTTATATTAAAATCTCCCATTTATACTATGTGCCGGCAATTTAATTTGGTTAATGATCAGTGTGATATATTTTTTGATTCTCTGAATGAAATATTGTCTTCGCGGAATCAATACTAAAGGAACTTGATGTTCATTAATACTTGTGTACTTTGGTTGATTTTCATTGTTTCTTGATGTATACCTACTGTTATTTAATATACTTAAGCTTTAGTTATAGTTGATTTTTGTATGAATTGCTCTGTAAATGGAACTTGTTCTGTTGAGCAATATTACTAACTCACCCCTGACATTTTTCTAACCATGTGATATCATATTTTTTAATAATCCTACAAAGATACGTAAGTGTGCCAAATTTCATTTTGATATCGAGACGCGTTTCGGAAATATTGCTAAAAACCCATCGTCATGAATTTACAAACATCAAGCATTTTGCGATATACAGGGTGTTTCAGAAAGCATGGCCAAAGTTTGTCAGCGAATTGGGGACATCTAATCTTGAAAAAAACCTAAATTGTAATTTTTCGAAAAGTCCTTATTTACGAAGATACAGGGTGTTAAAGATGACTGCCTGAGGACGATTTTTTTGAAATATTTTCGAAACGAGTAAAGATGAATTAACCAAATGTAGCATATTTATTCACCTAGTAAAATGTCGTAAACTGACATGAAATTGAATATAAAAGGATGACCATAGGCGGGTAAACGGGGGGACCCTTGCCTTAATTATAACCTAACTTTTTTTCCTTGTGATTTTTATTCATTTTGTGTCAAAAATGTGATAAAATAAAGTTTTCTACATAAAAAAAGTATACTTCTTTTTTCTCGAAAAACTTAAAGGTTTTCGACAAATTCGAGTTTGGAAATTTCAGGACAAAACTGGTCCTTAGTAAACAGCATTAATAAAATTATTAAAATACAGTTTGCTAAGGAAAAGTTTTCCAAAATTTTATTAATGCTTTGTACTATCTTTGTAAATAAGGACTTTTCGAAAAATTACAATTTAGGTTTTTTTCATGATTAGATGTCCCCAATTCGCTCACATATTTTGGCCATGTCTTTCTGAAACACCTTGTATGTTCATAATATTAAAAAAAAATTTCGCTTGTAGAATGTCCCCTTAAATTATTTTAAGTTAATTTCGGGACACCCTGTATACTTTCACTTATTTGAGTACCTAGACGGTTAAGGCCTCGAAATTAATTAAATTATGATTCATTGTATTAATATAAGCTCATTGACCTAATCATTTCATTCTAGATACGTAGGAAATTACTAATCTAATCACCCTTTTTTATAAGTTAACCTCTTATATTAACCTAATTTTAATTTACGGCTTTAATAATCAATGAAAACACTTGCATAGGCATTTTCATAATACTTACAGCGATTTGTTTATACCTATCTACAGTATAATAATAATTATTAAGTCAATTTGGAGTAGAAGCAAACAAAAAACTATTTCAGATGACAAACACATCCCAACACATATGTGTATCTTACCTCTGGCATAAACAGTTTTCTCTTGAACGGGCTTTTTATTGTCGAAATATCAAAATCCTCTTTCTGGCTGTCTTCAACACTTATCATTGAACTATCTAACAAACTACTGTCATTTTGCACATTAGTATTACTAATACTTTCATTATTTAAAGTTTCACTACAACACTCTTTTATTTCGTCACTAACATTTAATTTATATTCAATATCACTAGCTGTTAAATGTCTTGATGGCGAGAAAAAAGCCTCATTTTTCTTAATATTTGGTGATGTATTACAACTACTATGATCAGACTCCATAGATGTGTTCTTTTTAATGTTGAATATCTTACCAGTGTTTTGCAACACCTTTTTACACTTGTTTTTAGAGTTTTTATATAGTTCCTCAAAATTAATCGGCGTCTTTTCTTTCTCACAAAAAGCACCAACGCGTTGTTGTGCAGCTTGTTCAGAAAGAGCTTTAGATAATTTCGTTCGAAAGTTGTGCCAACTGTCCATGGCTTTTTTTGGTTTTCTTAATAACGTGGGTCGGCGTAGTCGTAATGGTAACTTGCTTCGGGTTTTACAATAATCGAAACCTTCAGAGTTTCGTGAAGAATTATTTATATCATCAATATCACTAGTTTGTGGTAACACTTGACTGCAAGAAATATGATCTATACTTGAATGGTTTGAAGTTAGCCCTTGCATGTTTTCTGTATCTATGTTACTGAGTGATTGTGATAGTCTGTGGGATTTTTTCAATGATCGCGGCACTTTATAAAAGTTGTCATCGTCTTCATTATCACTAGTGTGTTCTCTAAGCACTAAATTTGGATCACTACCACATTTTACTAATGTAGCTAATGTTAATTCCTCTTCTTTAGATACTTCAATTTTTTCTTGACTTACATTATCATAGTTATTAGCTTTCTTTGTTTGTTCTGGATCTGCTAAAATTATCTTAACCTCACTTTTAACTCTGTGTTTCACTAATACTGATTCATACGCTGAACTTGGGGTAACTTGTTCGTTTTCATATATATTTTGTTTATTTTTTTCTTCTTCGGTTTTCTCGAAGAATTTAAAACAAATTCTTGGCACATCATATTCGAATTTGCTATTATTTTGATCAATATTGCTCGACTTAATCTCACTTTCCACGTCCATATATACTTCTTCATTATCATAGTTTTCGTCAATTGTTTGTTTACTTGCGTGTTTTTCTCGAGCATCTTCATAATGTTCATCATCCGTGGTGTCACTATCGCTGATTACGTATACGCTGTTAGGTAGACTTCTGCTTTTGTCGTATTCGTGTTGAGCCTCTTGCAGATCATAGAAGCCGGAGGACCTTTTTGATTCCTTATCACAGGATTTTGAATCGTCATCTAAGGAACCGGATTTGCGAAAATTTATGTTTGGGACTGTGACACGCCATTGTTGTTTGTTGATTTTGTTGTAGAACTTCTTCATTTTTCACAGAACATTGCTGTAAAATAGAAGTCTATGAAAACACGTTAAATTTCAGGCAGTTTAGTGATTTAGTTTCAATTCCATATAGTTCTGAAATTATGATGATGTTTATTGCATTTTTGTATTGGTATAAATTATATAAATTATTTAATTTCCTAAAAGTTTTATTCATGGATTCGATAAATATGATTTATGGCTACATTTTAAAAATATTGTAAATCTATACAGGGTGGCCCAAATGTAAGAAATAAATCATAGTTGTGTTTTCTTAAATGGAATGCCCTGTATATGATATATTTTTAGATTCCCCGTTCAAAATAAACCTAACTTTCATTAACGTACATCTCACCTAAACCTGACAGTTTTTTAAATATTTTAATTTTTATCAAAACATAGACATAATTTGAATGAAAAAATTCACACCTATACGTTTGTTCTTTTTAAGCCAGTCTAGACTGATAAATATAGCCACTCATCACTTGTTACGCCAAATATAAAAAACCCCCAATAATGGAAGTTAGAACGTAAGGTTTAAGGTCAAAATTAGATGCACAAAGTAATTATATGTCAAATATTATAATACTTTCCTATGCATAACTCTTGACGTTTTCGTGGAAAATTCACATATAATAATATTAAGTGACTTTATAATTTTTTTTTAATTTACAGCAAAAATATGACGAAATTTGAAATGACACCTCTTAATGCAGAATGCAGTCACTAATTGGGTTTGTAAAATACGTCAAACCTGAAGGTCTTTTCGAGCACAAAAGGCTTTAATAGTTGATGACAATAAAGACTACTTTACTTTATGTGTGAATTTGTTTTAAAATTTCTCTCGGATTTTATAATTAATTTAATAATATTGTATAAAATTTACGGAATGTATTTACTTACTTATTTTTTAGTACATTAGAAACTACACCAATCAACAATAATTATTTCAATAATATTTAATTAAATTATCACATGGCTTTCAATGCTTGGCATGTTAAAAAAACAGTTAAAAGTAGTCACATAGGTACAGAATAAAATACAGTTTTTGAAGCAATATAGCGTGTAGAATAACGATGTTGATCATTGAACAGAAACTAATACATAATACCTTAAAATAGGCTGCGCATTTAGGTACATAGGTAGGATTAGTAAACAATGTGATTATTACTATATTGTCGGTAATTTAATAAAAGAGATGAAAAAAGCGAACATGTTTTATAAAAGCAAAAATGATGCAGATAAATATGCTACTAGCATCACCAACATAGAAAACTATTTTTATCAATACATATGACAATTTCTCCGGATCAGTTTAGACAAAAATTATTTTACTACATGGACCATGTTTCTGTGATTAAATAAATTTACATCAAACATTTTCATGACACCCGGTAAATAACAAGTTATTTTGTGAAATTTTCTTTAATTACTTTTATTTAAAGATTCTAGTATTAATTCCGTATTTATAACCTAGTTTAGATAGGAGTAGTGATTTAAGAAAAAATATAAAAAAACTGTGATAAATTGAAAGTAAATTGATGGCAGAAAACAAATACAAAAAATGCATTTACAACAAACAGGAAATAAGAATTATTTATTTTGTACAAAGCAAAGCATCAATGTCTTAATCAAGTAAAAGTAATTGAAAAATAATCGGATATATTATTACTAGCCACTAATTATTGATAATGCCGTTCTAGTTTAGTTTTTACATTGTCAAGTGGGGTAGCACAGTAGTAGTAGCGATATGTATCAAAAAAATGTTCGTTCATCATCATCATGTTCATTGTTCGCAATTAGAGAATAAACATTTTTTAATATCTCAACAAACAGTAATGTAGATCCATAGCAAACACCTACGTAATTTTTAAATATTTAACTTACACTTAATTTTTGATGTAATCAAGATTTTAAATTTTAAATCGTATAAACATATGCGTACCTACATATACAATCAAACGTAAAAAGATCCATTGATACGATTCTGTAAATGCGTCGGTAAAAGAATTATAAAATTGTTTATATAATTTAAATATTAGTTATGTGAACTTTGAATTAAGTTAAAGCAGAAATAGTCCATTTCAAAAGTTATTTAATTTGACTGTGACATTAAAATTGATATCAAATCCTTCCATTTTCAGTGGCTTAAAACATTTTTACGAAAATTAATTAATTTGTCTTACAGTCAAGTTAAAAAAACACATATTTTTCAACTCTGTTGGTTCCTTTTTGTGTATTGATATTTTTTAATTTATATTCCATTTAAAGAAACCTCACGAAAAAAAATTAAAGACTATAGTAGATAACATTTTAAATATATCGTCCGTTGTAAAGATCGACTTTTTCTTTTACCCTTAAAATTAACAATATATACCGGGTGTCCCACTGGGAAGGGATTCGATCTATTATGGAGGAACTACACAGTGGAACAATCTCAAAATCAGGTGTAGTTCGTAGGTGGACGGGACCAATTCGGCTAAAATGTTTTCAAGAATCTAGTACTTTCGGTTATACCGGAAATGGGTGCCAACTTCCTATATAAATTATATTGTTTTTTTTGGACTCTCGTCATAATTCTAAACATATTTCATGCATAATATGTTATACCTGTCGTCAGCCGTTTTCGAAATATTTGAAATTTTATGTAAAAAATTACGTTTTCAGAATAAAGAATAATAACAATTTTTTATTAAGTATAATATGGAAGCTTAAAAGTTTTTAATTTTTACACTTGTCAAGTTGATTTTTAACCTTTTTTTTCAAATACCCTGTATTTCCATATAATAAAAAATTGTTAATATTTTTTATTCTGAAAACGTCATTTTTGACATAAAATTTCAAATATTTCGAAAACGGCTGGCTATAGGTATAACATATTTTGCATGAAATATGTTTAGAATTACAAGGGGAATCCAAAAAATATATAATTTATATAGGGTCGTATTTGAAATAAGGAAGTTGACACCCATTTCCGGTATAACCGGAAGTACTAGATTCTTGAAAACATTTTAGCCAAATTGATCCCGTCGACCTAAGTACTACACCAGGCTTTCAGATTGTTCCACAGTGGGACACCCAATATAACAACTTTCATTTCATTCGTTCATGGTTGATAATATACTAATGTCAAACTATTTTGACTGTAACAAAATTCCACTGACTTGATGTAAAGGTTGTAAGCCACTGATGATGGAATGAGTGTAATCCAAAACGATTTTGTGGTACAATAATGAATACCTAAAAGTCCACTGGGCACCATAGGTTTATAAACAATAGTATTTTTACACGAAACGCTAAATTTTGAATATCTTTTTTTTTTAACAAGATAACAAATTAATTGGTGAAATAACCTAACAACATAAATAGTTTAAAAATGTTAAAATACACTGTGCTTGAAATAGATACTGTTCTATTTGAAAAAATGAGAAAAATTAGTTTAAAAATGTTAAAATGATTTTGAATACCATTTTAAATCGGGGAAGAAGAAGAACCGATAATAACCAGATCAATTATGAAATATTTAGAACAATAATTATTATTTTTATAAATTTAGAGGTTAATTTTCCGCTGCCTAATGATGCATGACGTTTGCTTTGACTTTTAATTTTATTTGTA
The DNA here is from genome assembly GCA_911728435.2 of Apoderus coryli. Lineage (NCBI taxonomy): Eukaryota > Metazoa > Arthropoda > Insecta > Coleoptera > Attelabidae > Apoderus > Apoderus coryli. The sequence goes on along the minus strand of OU452205.1, from coordinate 6,779,578 downwards.
ACGTAATGCAGCGAAAAACTTTTTAATTTAAGACTGCGCGTTAGTTATAATATTTTGTATTATTGATGTATTTTTAATAATAATAATTTTCTATTCCTAGTATCGCAACACAGTTGTTAACAATTTTCGTATGTATATATTTTAGTAGTAATTTATAATTAAAATTTTAGGCGTTTATTATTCCAAATAAAAATTGGCAAAATCACGTTTTAATGTTTATATGGGCCTATACATACCTAGGTGAATAATCTATTATTATTTTTTAATTAAAATAAATAATTCCACATAGAAATTATCCACAAAACTACTGCTTCGTCTCTCACTACTTTTATTTTTACACTAAACTAGATATCTATGCTATGCACCAAATACTATTTTAAATATTTGCATTAAATTTTTTTTTTTTTTATTTGAATATGTACAAGATGCTCCAAATATATTTATACTAATTTAGAATTTATTTTTTTATGAAAATTGAGAATTAATAGGAAAGTTGCGGTGGGGTAGATAAAGCCGAGAAGCAACTATTTCGGCTACATCAAAATCAACGAAAAAGTCAAATTTAAACATAAAACTTGCGTCAAGGATTTTTATTAAATTTGATCTAAAACCAGAAATTTGCCAACGTTATTTATTTATATCTTCTACAAAATATTATTTTGTTTTCCTTTGATGTACTTTCAATTAGTTAGTTTATTTGTATTGTTATTGTATAAAAATTATTATTATTTTTTATTATTAAGTTTATAAACTAATTTTCACTGTATTTGGATTTGTGCTTTTATTTAATTCTATTTGTTCGATCATGCTCTTGATATAGAGTCATACCCTTAAAAACAATAAATGCTAATAATAATATTTATTTATATGAAATTAAAGCCAATCTTTACAAAATATTTTTTAAATTAATACCTAACAATGATAATCAAAAAATATTATAAAAACTAAAGTGAGAGCAACTTCAAAACCATACACACTCATAAAGTACGTGTTTCTTAATTTAAATCAATGTCAAGATAATAATAATAATAATAAATTATATTTACGTAAATTTATTATTTTACCTTTATTTTTAACGTAATAATGCAAATTTTCTAATTTCGAAAATTACAATAACTACACAATTTAGAACACATTTTATTATCTAACTTTAAATGCACTGCACAATAATAATATCACACTATTATTTAATTATTTAAAATCAACAACTCAAAAATTTTTAAATTGTGTTCACCGCGTTACCGGCCAACGCTGTGAAATGAGGATATTTTAAGAGACAATATAATAGACGCTATAATTATCACATGTTTATGTTGTTATCTCACTTTAACATATGAACAAAGATACAGAGTCGAGGTATATATCTTTGATACGAGCATGAACGGTAGACGTCAAACAGCGACAGGTTGTGAAAATAGAAAAAAACATTAAAACACTAATGACTACATAATAATATAGTGTATACATACTTAATAGATTATGCACTTTGGTGTTTGTCCGCGGTATGAACCTAAGTAGTAAATAGTAAAATTTTAATTTAAAAATTATTTGTTTATGGTTAAAACTAATTTAAGCGTTTAGGTATTGATTATTATTAATTAAATATGTACCTACTTAGTGCGAATTGTATGTAACATTTCCTATTTAAGCAAATATTTATTATAATTTCTAGCAAGTTGGTGTGAATTAGAAGATATACATTTGGTTACATAGAAATCTCGTGAGAAATCATTATTTTGTCAATGCCGTAGCAAGTTGACTATTATTAGAGAAATTTTATGGACTAATTAGACGTTTTCCCAAAATAGAAAAAACAAAAGAAGAGAGGCTTATTATAATTATTTTATAACCGAAGAAATTAATCAAAAAAGTTTAGCTATGCGAATATAACCCTGGGGTAAATTGTTACTTCTTGCTATTATCTTACATTTTTATCCTGTTTTCACTTGTTCTTAAACTTTTTAATTGTTTGCTTATTTCTGTCTTGATTGATAATTCCCCAACACAGCAGGGTTATGTATAATATTAAATATTTTTTCGTTTTGTTTTCTTGAACCTGGGTTTTTAATTTCAATTACTTTTGTTTTTTTTTTTGGGTATCAGGTTCGAATTTTGTAATGAAGATTCCTAAATTAATTTTTGTAAACAATTGGTTTAATTTGTCATTTATTTTTTTCCCCTTTTCAATTCTACTATTCGACGTTTCGACAATGGTTATTGTCTTCTTCACGGATCATATTATATTATTTTCTAAATTATGTTGCCTTCAGCCCTTAAACATCGTGTTGAATTTTCGTTTTGTGAAAAAAAAAACGTCGAATGGTAGAATTGAAAAGGGGAAAAAAATAAATGACAAATTAAATCAATTGTTTACAAAAATGAATTAAGGAATCTTCATTTCAAAATTCGAACCTGATACCCAAAAAAAAAAGTAACTGAATATTAAATATTTATTATTGAAATTTTAACTCCACTCAACAATGAACTACTTTTTCGCTTAATCACTCTAAATATCTCAATTTTCAGAAAATTGGTTGTCATAATGAGAACCAAAATTAAATACGACGATTTTTTTTTAGTGCAGAGAATTTTTACCTATAATACAGGGTACAGCTCACATGCGCATGAGGATGGGGTGACCAACGTGTCACATAACATTTTATTAGTTTTATGATTGCGGCAATGCCGTTGAGGATAAAGAAGTTTCAGGGCCATATAAGCTTTTTGAATGTTTTTTGGAACCTTCTCTCTGAAACGTAACGTTTTATCAAAAATGAGGCCCAAGTTCTTTGCACAGGACTTCAGTATCGATCCCAGAATCAGCTAGTTTATTGTATCAAAAGCTCTGCTATCATCGAGCAGAACTAGGACAGTATATTTATTAGAATCAGATGCTCCTACGATATCATCCACAATATCGAGCAGCACTGTACAGCAACTGTGAGACGGTCAAAATCCTGATTGGAGGCTGGGAAAATAGTATTACCATTTAAGTAGTCACGTAATTGATATTTAGTTATTTTCTCAACTATAGTTTTGAAAGGTCTGGCAGGATACTGATAGGTCTAAGATCCCTGTACACTTGTGAACTCGTTACCTTTAGGTATAGGTGTAATAATTGATTCTTTCCAGCAGTCTGGAAAAATGCCATCCAACAACACAGTATTTACAATATTTACCAAATATTGACATATGTATATTTAACCAATTAAATGTATTAAAAACACAATTTATGGAGCTTTTGGTCGTCTCCCATCTAAGCCTTAAACAAGATACTTTGTCTCTTCTATATCTCGCCGTTACTAAGTCTTAATTTTTGGATGCGGTTTTCTCTATGCCGTGATTTTTTTCATATATGCAGATATAAAAAAATCTCCCCATTCAGATGAACTTTCAGGATGCGCCGCATTGGTAGTAACACCTTATAAACTTTATAAGTACACATAATCATTCAAAATAGACACGCCTATGGAATATCAATAGATACCATTACGCTATAATTGGATTTCTATTTGGCCTAATTATTTGTAAAGTATTATTTAAAAAATCTGTTATTTCGTATACTTCCTGAGGATGGCTGATTAACTGCATGAAATCGTTAATTTTACATGTAATTTGATTTAAGGAATGAGAGAGAGTTTAAAAGAGAAAAAAACTTTAATTGTTGATTTTTTGCTTTTTATAACAATAGAATAATGTCAATGAATATCTAAAAATAAATTTGATAGATTTTTTGGGATAAATTATATAATCGAATAGAAGATAACCGATCTGATATACAATGCTTTTGTAAAGTGGTTTTCCCAGATCAACTTTGCAAAATAAATATTTTAATAAAATGATAATGAACGTAAGTTAGAGAGAAACCTTAATTTGTGTCTTGACATAAATGCTTGTATGTTCCACATGACTTGTAATATACTTATGGATTATAAATAGATAAGATTAATAAATTGGCCCTTATGCAGAACATAAGTTTTCAAGTAACCTAATATCATTCACGTCAATGATTTCTTATGCACTTTCCGCATCTTTAATTTAATAATATCCTATTACTGGCTGAACAGTTCATGAACAGGGTTGGACTTTGAGTCTCGAGCATGGAAAATTATTTACAGCTCGAGTTATGTACTGTACTTTTTCTACGACTTTGCAGAATCAAAATCCATTTCAGAATTAAAATTTAAGCAAAAATATAAAAATATTTCACACAGAAGAAAAGGTAATTATGACATTTAAATATTTGACATTTGTGCTTGACATAATTCCATAATAAAAAATAAAAATCCCCAAAGTGTTATGTAATATTCATTACGTAACACTTTGGTGATCATTACGTAACACTTATGTAAGATTGAGTTTACATGTCACGTTAACAGTTTTGCAATAGACGGCTTAACAAAACAGGAGTAGAAAAACTTGTTTAAAGCATTGTGTGTGATATACCACATATTTTTTAATTGAAAATGGCTTTAAATTTAATAATAAAAAATCTAGGGTCGTATTTAAGAAAACTAAGTTGATGATGGTTTTTCAAAATTCTCGAAAACGGCTAAAGTCAGTTCACTTGTGAAAACACCATTTAAAAGGTGTTTGATGCTAGGAAAAATAAATATTTTAAGGATTTAGAAATTGAGGATGCATAAATGTAAAGAATATGACAAGACCGCTAATGACATCGAATTACAGTAACAAGTTTCTTATTTACTAACGTAATATATCCACTGGAAAGAAATCAATAAACTATTTCCTTTACTTACTAAAAATTTTTTAAAATTACAAACATCAGTTATGATAAATAAAAAGAAAATGCAAAAATTCGCGATTTGCCATTAAATAATATTAATCTCGATTATAGTTTAATTATTATTTGATTTTGAATTCATAAAACAATGTTTCAACTTTGATTTGTATAAAACTTCACAAAATGGTAAGAAATATTGAATGTTCAAATTATTGTACATATTATTAAAGTTTGCTTATCCCTTTTTAGAGTATGTTACATTGTGAAACTAAATAGTTTGTCTTGTATCCAAATGTCACTGAAGATGAGAATTGTAAATTTCTCGAAACATGTCTGACTGACATAGGCAATTTGCCGTGTGTTTTGATATATGAATATATTTGTTTTGTGGAGCTGACGTCGTATTATTTATGTGTATTTCCTTTACTTTCTCTACTTGTAAGCTAAAAAAGAACAGTTCTTGGACGGGGAAGTTTTAGCGATTTTCCCATCCATAAGCAGCTTGGAGTATACAGTGTGTCCCGGATCGACGCAACGATAGGTGAATAAGGCTGAAATTTTTTGAGTTGACGCTTTATCTTCTGGGGTTCAGCCCTGCTTGGATAGAAACTAATTTGTGCCATAATTTTAAATTCCAAAGATCAAGTGAGCTTTGAAGATTCTCAAAAAACTTTTTTTTCCCACCAGTCTCAGTGCTTGATTTCTAGGAGTAACAAAAAAATGTTATTAAGGAATGACGTTCAGAAATAATAAATCAGTAAAAATCCAAAATTTTAAAATCATATGCCTATTTTGATGTTTTGCATTATTTTTATTGCACGCACAAAAATTTCGTTAAGAAAAGTTGTTCAATTAAATGTCTATTAAAGGGAATAAAATAAACCGATCGTGTTTAATTTATTATTTTGAACAACTTTTCTTAACGAAATTTTTTAATATCTTCAATAGGGAAAATAATGCAAAACATCAAAGTAGACATAGGATATCAACATTTTGGATTCTTACGCATTTATTATTTCTGAACATCTTTTCTTAATAACATTTTTTTGTAACACCTAGAAATCCAGCACTTTACTGGTGGGATTTTTTTTTAATATTTTCAAAGCACACTTGATTTTTCGTAATTAAAATTATGGCACAAATTAGTTTCTATCCAAGCAGGGCGGAACCCCAGAAGATAAAGTTTCAACTCAAAAAATTTCAACCTTTTTCACCTATCGTTGCGCCCAACTCTTTTAATCGCCCCCAAATGTAATATTCAACAGGGTTATAATCTGGGGATTTTGGTGCCCATGGAATAGGACCCCCGCATCCCATCCATCGGTTTCCATAAATGGTATCTAAATCCTGGCGTACAGCAACGGCAAAATGAGGTAATGCCAAATAAGAAAACTAGGTTATTACAAACATTTTTTATCTGGTTTCTGTCTATTACGGGTGGAAAAAGTTACATACAGGGTGAATTACTGGGATAAACCACATATGCCAGATTTTTAAATCCGGCCCTGTAAATCAATTCAAATTATGGTATTTACCATACTGGAGCACAGTGTGTGTCGTTTCTGTTTATTTTGAAGATTTATTTTTAATAACTAAACATTATTATACAGAAAGATATTTCATTATTGCCAATTTTCAATTTGACTCTTAAATGAATCTTTAATTGGAAATGTGAGGTGCGTGTAACAAAAAATTCAAATACCCAGGTCTAACTGTCTATTTATGCCCTCTGAAAAAATGATATCAGATTTTTGAAAAATCATATATAGGGTGAAGTGTTGAATATGACGCAGTCCCACAAATTTTCTCAAAGACGGACCCGGATTTTTTCAATTCTGAATATGTCAGTTAGTTGCCAGACACCAATACGCACTTTTATAAACAAATGAGATAAATCGCCTTAATCATTGAAAAGATATGACGAAACATTGTTTTGGTGAAGATCCATAATTCACCCTGTATATTAATAATCAAAACGAGGAGAAATTTTTTAACGGTCATTTGGAAATCCCCTAACGTTCCTCTACTTATGGTAGAAGAATGTACAGTTACTCGTGACTCACCCTGTATTATATTGTTGAAATTAATAATGAATAATTTTGTATGTATTGTCCTGCATTTGGGAAACTATTGGGCAATAAAAGCTTGATTATTATAAACGCTTTATTATCTAAGCCCTGCACTGTCATCGAGAAGGCGACAAAGTAAATGAAACATTCATCTTTTTTGTTGTTGTTGTCGTCGAAACAACTAACAACAACTGGTCGCAGTTAATTCATGAAACGGAGACTGGCTGCCACTATACAGAAAGGAAATACGTTTTGAAACTCACTACTATGAGTACCCACTTAATATAAAATAAAGGTACTTCAGCGAGACCACACTATACCGTAATCTTATTATTCTATTACGATACAATTAAACTTGAATATTTATTGTTATTATATTGTCTTTGGTGTTAAGAAACCGTATGTTTGATGGATAAAGGCAATAGAATGTTGACAGTAAATGATCATTAATTTGTTTAGCAACATGGTAACAAATATTTTATAAATAATGTTTTGTTAAAGCGCATTATTTGGATATTACGCGACATGTCAATCTGCGAAAACTATGAGAAATTATAATGATTTAAAATACAGATTAAATAATTATTATTTCGTTGATCGAAACGGCCCCCGTCTGGTGAATTCAAAATATTCATAAAAAATATGTTATATAACTTGCTATATATTTTTGAAAACGGAATTTTAGAAGCTGTAAGAAAATCCAAAATTATACAGGGTGGTCCATACGGAAAAATGATTTCCGTGACAGTACCTTTAGGAATGGCCCTGTAATAAACCAGGTTACATCTTATTCTACGATGAAAAGTGTTTGCAGAAATGAATTATCTCATTTATAATAATAAATAATATATACAATAACAACAAAGTTATAAGCCATAAAACAATTCAACCACTTCAACTTAGCCGTTACAGATAGCCAAATTTCGTTTGCACGAAGGAGCTTTTCATGAAATTTGACCCCGGAGGACCTTGGTTAATTTTTTTCTATTTTCGACAGGAACATGAGTTCGCATAAGAAAACTCCTAATTTGGGCTACCCTGTACAACAGCAAGTCTTCATACTCGGCCTCTGTTTCTAGTAAAAACTGCTTAAGTTGACGATGTAAAATGGCTCGGTTTTTACCTCTAATCAAATTTATAATCTTAATCACGAGTTTGGCAGACAATCTTAAGGGAAAAGCACGATAGAGGAGTGTCACTGTACCTGCAGGCAATCGACAGATATCTCAGCGATAAAACTATTAAAATTGATGAAAAAATGTAATGGAGCTGTATGCAGGTGTACCGCAGAACTCAATACTTGCTCCCACGCTATGGAATCTGGTTTACGACGATTTGTTGGGACTCGATTTTCCGAATGATGTGAATGTTATTGCGTACGCTGATGATATCGCTGTGGTTGCTCGGGCCTGTGATAGTACGCAGCTTATGCTGGAGGTTGATGGAACTATCGATATGATGATGATAATATGATGAAATTGGCCTTACATAAGACCGAGGCTGTTATTGTGAGAGGGATGCGGAAAAGGTGATTGTGAATTTGTACTGTAAAGCTGAAATCATAGAACCAAAATGACCTTAAAATATTTGGGAGTTGTTATCCATGACCGATTAAAATTTGGCATATTATACATATTAAACACGTTGTGAATAAAGCAGAGAAACGGGTGACTGCTTTAATAATACTTCTTGTTTAATTCTGACTTGAATTCTGGTGTTGAATTCGATGGTCCAATCAATACTGTTGTAAGCTTCTCCAGTGTGGCACAGAGTTTTAGGAATCCAAACTTATCAAACGAAGCTGCACAGATTTCAGCTCAAGATCCTTCTGACGATGGCCAGTCGTTATAGGAGGGTATCTGTATTGAATTACTGGCATAATACCGATAGAGATCTTGGTGGAAGATAGAAAACGGCTCCACAGAAGGAACGCGGCTGCAAAAAACAAAGAACGTGAAGTAAGACTGAAGGGGTGGCAGATGAAATGAAATTCCTGACTTAAGAATGTACCTATACTATTTGTGTAAGCACAGGAGGCTGAGCTACTAATTAACACAGCTCTTTAATGGACATGGCAGCTTTAGGAGTTTTAACAAACGCATTGGGCTGTCGCAATCCGACTCGTTTATTGCGATGAGCAACCTGACTCCGTGGAACATACATGGTTTCATTATCCGATATGGAATTGAGGTAAATATAGAGAACTCGTTAAACTTAATGACCAAAAGTAAGCAAACTAGGATTCAACTATGGCATTTGCGAAAAAAGTATTGGAGTTGAAAAATCGCGAAGAAAGACAGTAATGAGACCATGGAAGGAAGACAACTGTTGTTTATGATGATTTGCGGTGCCCTCATCAGCACCGAGGAAATAATAGAGTTTTTTTAGTGGGTGGAAATCCCACTGTACTGATCGCCATTTGAGGCATAGATCCGTGCGGGATTCGGTCTCTTTGAAATATTTTTTCTACTAAAAAAAAATCACGAGTTTAAAAGCTTGATCTTTCTTCAGTGATTTTTCGCATAAAGCTCTCTGGTGAATAAGGCAGTGAATTGTTGGATAAGTTACTCTGTGATCCCGAAGCAACCCAATAAAATCACTAGTATGCTTCTAGACATTCTAAACGATAAAACTTTTCAAAATGACTTGCGACTTCCACTAATAATTGAAGAAACAGTTTCGATTAAGAAATCTTCATAATAATTATTATAATTCAAGGAAAATTGTATTGCTTTTTTCTTTATTCTTGTTATATTAATTTTAAACATGCCTGATATGGAGGCATTGTTTAAGAAATACTTTATTACCTTTATGTGATAGGAAAATTGGATTTAACTAATCAATATTACCAACAAGTGAATTTTTTATTGCGAATAATTATCTAATGTTAATTCTGAAAAATAAATTATATTTAGAATAAAAGTTAGTCAACTATAATGTTGTAGATTCACATATCATTAGTTTTCAGTAGTTTTTAAATATTTATTATTATACAATCTGAACTTTCAAATTATTTATAGGGCAATGAAATTACTATAGTCTGTTTATTTTAATTTGACCAAAACGGCCATAAAACGTGATTTTAGTCGAAATAGATAAATGAAATTAGAAATAACTTTGAAATTTGATCTGTAAAAGTTTTTTTGTTTTTTTTTTAGACTAAGAAGAGTTTGAAGAAACAACAGACTATGATGAGAGTTCTAGAACAATAAGTACATGAAGAGAGGAACCTTGGAGAGGAAGAGGGGGAACGTTGGAGAGGAGAGGAGATCGGTGAAGAGAAAGAGCCTAACGTTGAGGAAAACGCAGTAGAAACAGGAGCTGCTGGTGAAAATAATGAAGCATCTAGTTGCAAGATCCCTTAAAAAAACTAATTTTTTTGCAGCTAATGTAATATTCACTTATGCATAAATCGTGAACGTAATTGTTTTGTTAGTTTTCATAGCAAATAAAGACATTTCTTCATTACCCGGAATTTTTTTTCACATACGTTAAGTCACCATGTTCGTTAAAACGAACATCTTTTAAAAAATTAAGTAAGTTAAAAATGTTATATTAAATTTTTTATCTCTCTTAAAAAAACTCGTGACTGAAAGGGTTATTCAATATCGACAAATACATGGCAATAATATAAGCATACTTAATTAAACCGTTTTTAAACTAAACTTCTCTAAACACACACTAAATAATTGTATCAAAAGGAAAAAAGGGGATATGTAAATGTAAACAAACGTAAATATTTCGGGCAAAATGACATATGTTGACTTATCGTGTTATGACCGGAGTCAATAAAGAATTATAATTTTGTTCCAATTGAGATAAGTCGACTTGTCTCTATAGAAACATTTTAAATCAGACACCCCTTATGAACGTCGGTTTTTGGCGTCTCTTTGTTCAATCTGACTTATCTCGTTTGGTGCATAAGCAAGGTTTTGATATAATAAGTCGAAATACAGACATATTCCATTTTGACCAAAAATAGACTTATCCCCTTTTTTTCGGACACAACGGAATTGTATGTTCATTCCGTTATGTATTCCTCCGCTACCGTCGAACTTCTCCAGTTTCCGAGTATTTTTCAAGTTCCAAAACTAGCACCTGACCCAACCAGACGAGTAGATGACGTAGCCGCAAAGAGTGGCCGTTGTAAGCCGTTTTGTATCGTATTTTTATACCGGATGTCCCAAAAAAATTTCCCATCATTTCACAAGGAGAGATTTTTCGAAATTTTGTGAAGTGATTTTCGTCTTTCTACCTCCAAAAGGTGGGGAATTTTTATTAGGACACCCTGTAGAGACACGTACTACTATACGAGTGGTGATTCTACTACACTATTTGCTATTGATGGTTTACAATAAGAAAAACTCCAGATCATATACAACAATATTTAAAGACAGGAAAAATCAGCTAAGAAAAATTGCAGTCAAAATCCAAAATCAACATGGCAATAACAAAGTCCAAAATTCACTGGTTATTTATCTATTCCACAGCTTATACCGTACCGAAGCAGTTCAACTCAAGGCGTTTTATCAAGCCAACCAATAGGAACGGTTTCCTCATATACTAATAAAGGCTTTTATTTTAAGCTCGGCGAAGGTCAGCATAGCTGTTTACTTTATATATATATATATATATATATATATACAAAGAAAAATGAAATAAACTAACTTGTACGAATCAAAAAAATCTCGTGACACAAGCTGGATTTGAACCAACATCTCCCAATTGCCGGTCAGGTGTTTTAACCAATTAAACTATCGTGGCACATGAAAGAAACTTCTTTAATTCGTACATGCCTTGCTTCCTATGTGCTGTGCTACGCCTCGACCTTTTAATTCAAAGGCAACATAGACTACACACTGCCATAATGCAATGTTATTTCTCTTTTGCTCATCGCAAATAAATATAAATAAACAAACAAAGATATTCAACTAAGTTGACAGAGGATAGTATATCACCGATATACAAAGAAAAATGAAATAAACTAACTTGTACGAATCAAAAAAAATCTCGTGACACAAGCTGGATTTGAACCAACATCTCCCAATTGCCGGTCAGGTGTTTTTAACCAATTAAACTATCGTGGCACATGAAACAAACTTCTTTAATTCGTGAATTAAAAGGTCGAGGCGTAGCACAGCACATAGGAAGCAAGGCATGTACGAATTAAAGAAGTTTCTTTCATGTGCCACGATAGTTTAATTGGTTAAAACACCTGACCGGCAATTGGGAGATGTTGGTTCAAATCCAGCTTGTGTCACGAGATTTTTTTGATTCGTACAAGTTAGTTTATTTCATTTTTCTTTGTATATCGGTGATATACTATCCTCTGTCAACTTAGTTGAATATCTTTGTTTGTTTATATATATATATATATATATATATATAAATTCAGTATATATATATATATATGATGGGCATTCGTATATTGCTTTTACATCAGCTGTCCACTATATAATAGCTTTGTCTCTTTCAAATCTTTGAGATCATAGAGTCAGAGAGAGGTTTTATAGCTTCTTTTATTTGCTAAACTACTGTCACTGTGCGATTTGTAACTAGACCAAACTTCAAGTTTACAAAATCTGTGACATTTTATTTATTTGTTAAATAATTTGATTTGAGTTTATTGTGTTTTTGTGTTATGTGCGCATAGAGCCATAAACTCAAATAAAATAAATTAACAAAAAAATAAAATGGCTGATTTCATAAACTTGATTCCTTCTCTGACTTCTATTTCTATCCCTCTGATCTCCAAGATTTGAAAGAGACACAGCTATTATGTAGTGGACATCTGATGTAAAAGCAATATACGCATGCCCAACATATTATGAGGAAAACGTTCCTATTGGTTAGCTTTATAAAACGTCTTGAGTTGTACTGCTTCGGTACGGTATAAGCTGTGATATAGATGAATAACATTCTTACCAGTGAATTTTGGAATTTGTTATTGACATGTTCGTTTTGGTTGCTTTTAATTTTATAACCCCTCAATACCTTTTAGGCCAGTGGTCGCCAACCCGTCGATCGCGAGCCCCTGGTAGCTCGCGAAGAGAATTCTGGTAGCTCGCGAAGAGATTTCTGGTACGTAGCTCCCAACATATCTATCTACATGCCAAAAGACATGCGGAGGATTCCTCATTAATGATAGTTTCTGAGGTCTTGATTAGGTCCTGTATGATAGCGTCCTATACCAAACCAAGGCCCCAAAAAATTGAAATCTGGTTCCCTAATAATGGGGTCGTGATATTTACGCAGGACAATCATATTATGAAGGGCTATCTACATGCCAAACGACATGCGGAGGATTCCTCATTTAGGATAGTTTCTTAGGTCTTGATTAGGTCCTATACCAAACAAAGGCCCCAAAAAATTGAAATCTGTTTTCCTAATAACGGGGTCGTGAAATTTACGCAGGACAATAATACTATGAAGAGATATTTTTATGCCAAACGACATACGCCTAAACGGTCATTAAGGATAATTTCTTAAGTCTTGATTAGGTCCTGTACCACACCAAGGCCCCAAAACATTGTACATTAAAAAAAAAAGAAAAAAAAGAAAAAAAGTAGTTCACTGTACATTCTACAATTACCGAAGGTGCTCAAAACATTCAGAAGGTTGGCGACCACTGTTTTAGGCAGTGATGTTATATTATATCATAAGTTTCTGCTTCTGCTAAATTCATTTCATATTGATATTTACAACTTTTTACTTGACTCCTGTAGAACTAACACAACGTAAATGATTACCGTCTTCTATTTAATTAATAATTAATGCATACCTATAAAATGAATAAACATGACATAAATTACCGTTTACCACTTAGTGTGTGTTGTTTTTACGAGATCAGATAAACTATATCTTCGACTAATTTGCTTACTTATAGGTAAGTTAAAATGATATACTTAATTAAAGTTGCAAGATTGTGAAACATTTTTCTATTTCTTACTAAACAGGGTAGAAAAATATATTTCGCGTCGGTATCTTGTTGCCTAAATTTGTAAAAACTTTTACTTTGTATGTAAGTTTACTGGGAGCACCTAATAAAAATGAATTTCAATACACCGTGTCCCAGAAAAGAGTAGTATATCGAATAAAAATAATAATGGAACACTGGAACCCCCTTCTATACCGGGTGTTCCACCGGGAAGGGATTCGATCGATTATGGAGAAACTTCACTGTGGAATAATCTGAAAATCTGGTGTAGTACTTACGTCGACGGGACCAATTCGTCTAAAATGTTTTCAAGAATCTAGTACTTTCGGTTATACCGGAAATGGGTGCCAACTTCCTTATTTCAAATACGACCCTATATAAGTAATATTTTTTTCGATTCTCCTTGTAATTCTAAACATATTTCATGCATAATGTGTTATACCTATTGCCAGCCGCTTTCGAAATATTTGATATTTTATGTCAAAAATGACGTGTTCAGAATAAAGAATAATAAAAAATTTTTATTATATGGAAGCTTTAATAATTTAATTTCTTAGAATATCCTAGGAGATATAGACCTATTTTAGGCGCCTACGTATATTTTTTTAGTAAATATTAATACAGGGTATTTGAAAAAAGGCGTAAAAAATCAAATTGAAAAAAGTGTCACAAATCAAAATTTTTAAATGGCAACCCCCCATTTTATATTTTTTTTATTTTTTTGCATCAAAAATAAGGGCAAGTTTATGAAAGGATGTCTATCCCAAAAACTGATAGTTTTCAAAATATTGACAATTTTACATTTTTCTATTGCAATGGTGATATGAATTTGAAATTTAAATAAATAAATATGACACTTGTCAAAAATAATCAACAATTATACGCCCCGCCATCATTATTACTACTAATTATTATCTACAATTTGTCATAATTATTGTTGATTATTTTTGACAAGTGTCGTATTTATTTATTTTCTAAAGCCATCATGGCCAGCTAAAATTAATTAAATTTCAAATTCATATCACTATTGTAATAGAAATTGTAAAATTGTCAATATTTTGAAAACTATCAGTTTTCCTTTCATAAACTTGCCCTTATTTTTGATGCAAAAAAATAAAAAAGATATAACAATACAAGGAGAATCCAAAAAAAGTAAAATGTATATAGAATAGAATAGAAACGTCTTTATTTTTAACTCGGCGAAGGGCAGCAAAGCTGTTTTCTTAACCGAGCATGTATGTTTTACAATTCATCATTATTCATAATACTAAGCATATAATAATACATTCATAACAATTAAGCATACAAAATACAGTAAACTACAACTAAAGTAAACTACAACTAAAACTAAAGAGACCCACTCCCCACATAAAATTAAAATGCCATAAATATACTAGAAAATTAACCCCATTATCCACTATTAAAGAGCAATCGATCCTTTAACTTTTTTTAAAAGAGCTGTAACTTAGGTTCAGGAACTGTTCTCCAATCTCTGAATCATTGTACACACTGGGAACCACGTAAGAGAAGGTGCGCTTAAACAACGTAGTATGGTGTCGAGGTATGTT
This sequence comes from Apoderus coryli, assembly GCA_911728435.2. Taxonomy (NCBI): domain Eukaryota; kingdom Metazoa; phylum Arthropoda; class Insecta; order Coleoptera; family Attelabidae; genus Apoderus; species Apoderus coryli. The sequence continues at coordinate 6,764,260 of OU452205.1, read as the reverse complement.
AAGCAGATTACAATATCGCGTAGAACGATTATGGATTGCACATGAAGGGTCGTATTTGAAAAAAGGAAGTTGATACTCATTTCCGGTGTCACCGGAAGTACTAGATTCTTGAAAACATTTTAGCCCAATTGGTCTCGTCGACCTACGGACTACACCTGATTTTCAGATTGCTCCACAGTGTAGTTTCTCCATAATCGATCGAATCCCTTCCCGGTGGGTCACTTGGTATATTAATTTTTTATTCTTTGGATCGAATGTTATTTGTTTTATTTTTTTTACGACTGTCAAAATTTCATACAGTAAGTTTTATATAGGTAACTACTGTTCAGAGCTGTCGCTAATTGAATTAAAATAATTGAAAAATCCTGTTCAATTATTTGCTAGTAATTCAATTACTTTAATTTAAATACTCCACCAAAGCTTTTATTCGAATATCTTTATCAATTACTGGTATAATATAATTGCATGTAATTGATAATTTTTTTTATTATAAATTCTTAGGCAATTCAATTAGTGTAAGAGTAGTTCAATTAGGTACTTTAATAGTGCAAATTAAAATATAATACACACATACTATTTTCTAATGATGAGGTACATGGACATGAAACAAGATCACAGAATAATATTTATCAGATATATGCTTAAATAACCCAATTGTAAATGCTGCAAAAGTCATCAAAAACAGAAATAATGATATCTCGTTTGTTAAGAGTTTGAAAAATCATCTTTTATAACATAAGATACTACCTATTGTGGGAGTTGCTATTATACCTATGTATTACTCTCGAGACTAGAGCTTTAGGCACTGCAAATTTAGTTGTTAACTAAAAAAAACTAATCCCATAATCGCTAAAGTAAATAAAATATTAATGGGTGACTCAATTAAAGTAATTAATTACTTTTATAAATAATTAGAATGTCCATTTATAATAAGTGAACAACATTTAATTTTGGAATAAGATTTGTTAGCAATTTCGATAAAATTATGTAAAATCAGGGAAAGCATTATGAGAAAAAATGAATCAAATGTATAGAGACAAAATAATGTGATTGAGCGAAGCTACCTTTACTCACAATCGGTTTGCGAAAAATATTTCTCATAACTAACGAAAATCAAACGGCTGAAATATTGCTATATTTATGCTTTACGTAGAATACATTTATTCTATCTGGAACATAATCATAATAATAATAATGGAACGGTTTGACAATCAATAACAAAGAAAAATTCAGTTGATTAGATTTATATTTATTTTATTCCAAACAATATATATAAAATCGTTTAATTTTATTGTAATAAACTGCACAAATTATTAAAATTGATTGATTATATGCATATAAATTTTAAATTAAAAAACCAGGATATAATTTTCAAATAGCCAACATGTTCAGTAAGTCGATCCTAGATTGTACTTTTGACTCAACTTTGATTTACAACATGTGTACTTTCCGGATCATTAAGCAGTTCATTCAGTTTAATTTTTAAAAAATGATTGTTTCATTTTAAACATAAATAAATGCTTTCATTTCAATTGAAGTTCGTTCTTAAATCTCCTTTCACTGAAAAACAACAGTTGTTGTCTATAGCATTAGTAAAACATATTTATTTATTATGTATTTGTTTATTTTTAATTATGTTAAAATGAAACAGAAAAATAAACAAATCACAATAGTACAGTTTGTCCGTTTCTTTAAGAACTTAATGGATCACGACTAATCGTTTCACACAAGCTTTTTTCCATATTTGTGCGTGACTAAAAATTATGTTAATTCATGCATAGAAAAGTGGAAAAACATTTTAATATAATGAGTTAACTTCGTTTAGAAAAAATAATAATAACATTAGAAAAAGTAGTCCATCATTGAAGTGGAGTACGAATGTAATGTATATAAATGAAGGTTTTACGTCCATGAAATGAGTTTAATAGAATCAATCATCAAATTGCCAAACATGTTTCGAAACACCATCACCATCATCCTCAGGGGTATATAGTGATATTTTTAATATTTTAACTATTTTTATCTTTGTCTATTGAGATGAGAGTTAATTTATGAAACTAATTGCTGTAATTATACAAAAAGAGAGAGAATAGCAGAATAGCAGAAATATTAAAAATTATTCAGAATCTATTGTTTGCTATAACGAATATTTTTCCTCTATCGAGTTCACTTCAAGAAAGTAATCCTGACGACATGACAGTGGGAGTAATTCAGCCGATACCTATTAACTTGTACAGGGTGGGCAAATTTCGATGTTTTTATACGGTACAGCCTAAACCGTAATAGATAGAGCGAAACTAAGTGACACGTCACGTTCTATTTTTTTGAGCTTAGTTTAAGGCTGTTTGATCAGACTCAAAATATAAGTATAAGGCATTCATGATTGTGCACTTATTTCTTAATCGATTTGAAAAATTCTTTTTGGATCATAGAGAGAACACTTTAACAGAGGTTTATATAGGAATAAAAATAAGATTTCTTAAAAATGTATATTGACTTCAAAATAAATTTTGAAGAAATTTTATTTTTATTCCTATATAAACCTCTGTTAAAGTGTTCTCTCTATGATCCAAAAAGAATTTTTCAAATCGATTAAGAAATAAGTGCACAATCATGAATGCCTTATACCTATATTTGGAGTCTGATCCAACAGCCTTAATGCCGTAATCGGAGCACTGCTAACTTGATTAGTTTTCTTTATATAGGGCGATTTTCATTTTTTGTCATTTCCTTTTTTCATTTATATTTCGGTTGTTATTAGAGTTACGGGAAAAGTGTTTTTATAAAAGTTAGAGCTTATTTGATGCTTAATGCAGTCGCATATCAAGAATTTTTTTCGAAGTCTAATTGTTCAAGATATCGCTATCAACTTTGTTTTCTTAAATGGGACAACCTATATATTAAAGGGCCAGTAGATTCGAAATTTCATTCCCTTTACAACCATGTATAACAAGTAGCTACATATATAGTAAAACTTAATAGAACTTAATAAAAGCCATATTTTATGCATGTTTGCAAATAAAATAAAAATTTACTAAGTAGGCTTGTTTCATCATTCAAATCATTAAAAATGCTTAATGATTTTAATTGTTTCAATGTTTTATTCAACACAAGAAAATGCTAATGTTGCAGCTGAAACGTGCTGCAACTGATCCCCAGAAACAACACAGCATTATAGAAAAATATTTGGAAGGTTAAAAGAAAACCTTATTAATTATTATAGATCATTTACAAAATTCAGACCTAAAACGTATGATTAAACATATTCAGAAGAAATAAGTGTTAATGTTATTGCAGCTGAAATTGATAATTGACAATTTTAAGCGTGGTAGAAAATTAATTAAAATTAAGTAAACTAAACTGATCTTAAAGTAAATGTTCAAAATGTTGTCCATTATTTCGAATACACATATCACACCTCTTATCAATACTTTTAATCTTATTGGATCGTAAAATTTTCAAATGAAGGGAATTATAGATAATATCAAAGGGGGAATGAAGATTTTAAATGATATTTTAAATATTTCATTAGGGGCAATTCTTGTTATATATAGGAAAAGGATTAATATAGCTCCAATTATAATTAAGAAAATAATATAAGAATATCATCTTGTAGTTCCAATAATTCTTGTTATTAAAGCAACCATAATAGCCAGGGTTAATGTTAGAAGCCTGAATGAAAGCGGATGATTGATTGCCATAAATAATATGGAAATAAAAATAATTACTAGAGATAGTGTTAATACTATATCAAAGAATAGTTTAATTAAAATATTAGTTTTGGAGATTAATGATAAGAGTTTCTTTTCTTTGATGTCATGAATGTTTGAAACCGAATGTATACATTGTCTGAAATTTTCTTTTAATTCTTCAATAGTATGACTTTTAGTTTTGTAAACTTTATCTTTTAGATGTCCCCATAAAAAAAATCACATGGTGTTATATCTGGAGAACGAGCGGGCCACCTAACTGGACCGTTAGTGCTTATCCAATTATTACCAACATTTGTAAACAATATTTCCCTTAAATTTGTATTGTTATGCCGTGGTGCTCCATCTTGCTGGAAAAGCACATTATTTGGAATATATGGGATATTTCCTGCATGTATAATAGAATTCCTGAGGAGTCTAAATTGTTACGCCCATGTATGTTCAGTAACTTTTTGAAAGTGAAACTATTGGAATTTGTGTGATTAACTTGGTACTTGATTTGTGTGTTATATTATGTTGTATTTCTATATATTATGTAATTACTGCAGTGTTATAGGTTGGAATTGTATTTATTTAATTTTGTTTTTTTTTCACATTTGCTACTTAATATAAATGTTGTAGAATAGTCAGGTTAAGCTAGGAGACCTAGTCTCAACTTCGCCAATTATGTTTTTTGATATAATGCAACAAAGCCCAATTATTATTATTATTATTTCTTCGTTCTGCCAGTGGAATATTGTCTAAATCATTCGAAATTATTTGTTCACTAACAATCTCGTTATAACGATTGCTCGTAAGATTTTCTTCAAATACCTTGTGGGGTAAAATTCCGCTAGAATTTATTGCGCACCAAACATTAAAACCAAATCGACCTTGATGTTGGACAGTAGCAACACGATGAGGATTGCTATCAGACCTCCAGTATTCTTTATGGCGATTAAATATCCCAGCACTACTTATGTGAGCCTCATCTGTCCAAATAACATTTGCAAAAAAAATTGGATTTTCTTTAACCGTGGCTCGATACCAATTGCAAAATTCCACACGCCGGACCGGATCATTTGAAGTTTTACTATATATGTAGCTACTTGTCTTACATGGTTGTACAGGGAATTAAATTTGGAATCTACTTAATATATAAATAATAAATAAAAAGGACTTTATTTTTAACTCGGCGAGAGTCAGCTTAGCTGTTGCTAACCGAGCATGTAAATTAAATTACAAACATAACTATAATTTAATTATAATTGAATTTTGAGTGTATACAAAACATAATATATATATATACAAAAAAACAAAAAACCTATAAAGAAACAAATCGCACTAACATTAATTATTCATTTAACAAAAACAACTAATTTCGCTTGAAGCCTGCCTGACTAAGACTGTACATTTCCATTTGTACTGCATTCTAAAGGCGCGGTGCGATGAAAGAAAACGATCTTTCGAATATGGCTGTTCGACGTGTAGGTACATTAAGGAGGTATCGGTAACGAGTGTCTCTGTCATGATCAGCCCATCTATATGTCAGTTTTTCTCGCAAATAATTAGGACATCCAGTGGAAATAACCTTATGAACCAAGCAGGCCATGTGTAACAACCTACGTTTATCCATTTTCAGCCATCCCAACTGGTTAATATAAGGGCTTATATGATCTCGAGCCCTCAGACCGAAGACAAAGCAAACGCAAGAGTTCTGTATCTTTTGAATTCTTTTGGAAGTATTCAAGTCTATACAAGAGCCATATACCACATCCCAATAGTTGGAGTGACTCAAGACCAGGGTCTCACATAATTGAATTTTTATGTCCTTCTCCAACACATGTCTACTGCGGTACAGGCTCCTAAGTGGCATAAGAACGCTGAACAATGCTGTTGACATGAGACCTGAAGCGCAATTTTCGAGCAATAAGGACTCCCAAAATTTTGACCTCCTCGACAGCAGCAATTTCGTCGTCTACAATACGAATACTTAGATTTGCGTTATCTGAAGAAGTACAGAAATAAATGAGGTTTGACTTTTTAGGGTTAATTTTAAGTCCGTTATTGCAACAATATTGCTCTATATTATGTAGCGTTTGATTGATGAGATTAGCTTCAGCGGTAACAGAAGCACTCCGGTCGTAAGTCACATAGACCTGTGTATCGTCCGCATACTGGTGCATATCACAAGCTGTCAAACAGTCCACCATATCCACTGTGAATAAAACAAATAGTAGAGGTCCCAGTATCGACCCCTGTGGGACTCCCCTCTCTAGCAGAAGGCATTTCGAATGCCTACCATTGATAAAAACAGCCTGCGAACGATCATGTAAATAGTCTTTAAAAAAATTAACGGTAATTTGCTCAAAACCCAAATAGCTTAATTTCCCGCATAACAACCGGTGATATCAAACGCCTTACTAAAATCAAGAAGAGCCAGAGCGACTGTTTCCTTTCTATCTACAGCTAATATAATGTCGTCCAAAACTTTGGTTAAAGCCGTTGCCGTGCCTAATCCTCGCCGGAAGCCTGACTGACATGAAGGGAGAAAATTAAACTCACTTAAAAACCCCGCAATTTGTTTGTAAATTACTTTCTCAAATATTTTTGAAAATAACGACAATAAGCTACATAGGGTGTCCCATTTAAGAAAACAAAGTTGATAGTGATATCTTGAACAATTGCGCTTCGAAAAAAATTCTTGATACGCCACTGCATTAAGCATCAAAGTATCTCTAACTTTTATGAAAACACTTTTCCCGTAACTCTAATAACAACCGAAATATAAAGGAAAAAAGAAAATGACAAAAAATGAAAATCGCCCTGTATAAAGAAAACTACTCAAGTTAGCCGCGCTCCGATTACGGCATTAAACTAAGCTCAAAAAAATCGAACGTGACGTGTCACTTAGTTTCGCTCTATCTATTACGGTTTAGGCTGTACCGTATAAAAACACCGAAATTTGCCCACCCTGTACATTAAAAAATTATTTTCCTGTAGAACTAGACAATATCTGAATGCGAAATTAATTAAATACTAACTGATTTTATAATTATTATTATTTCATTTATTGTTCATAAGAGTACAAACTCTATAACAAGGGTATGATCCAAACATAAACTTACATTCTAAGATATAATCAAAAAAAAAAAACAAATAAATAATCAACAATAGCAATTAGCACAATTCGTCCAAAAACACCAAAAATATGGGCAAATAAACATAATATAATAATAATAATAATAATAGCATTTATTGTCCAACAGCGAAGCCAATTACAGGACAAAATAATAATAATTCCAAAACGGTGAAACCACAAAAAAATAAACTTAAATTAAAATAAGAAGAAAACTAGCTCTTAATGGTAATACTAATCAGTAACATGAGACATGGCACAATCCATAATTTCTTTAACACTACACGAAAAAATATCACAATATTTACACATAAGATTGTAGTTTCTGGTACAAATAGAAATAGGAGATCTCAACATAAGATTCGTCCTAGCATAACCACAATAAAATGTTCTACTGGACCTTATATGCTGCCTTGGAACGTTGAAATTAATTCTTGAAAGCAAGTAGGAACAATCTATATTGGAGTGAACTAAATTGTAAAGAAATCGCAAAGAATTTATTTTCCTTCTAAGTTCAAGACTTGGTATCTCAAATCGATCCGTCATTAATTGGTAGTTAGTACCCCTTGGAGGATAATGACCATCCGCTTTATACATTAAGTACTTCAAAAATCTACGTTGCACTTTTTCGACCGTATTTTGATGAGTCACATAATATGGATACCATATCAGTGAACCATATTCCAGTTTAGAGCGCACGTAGCTAAAGTACAGCGTTTTAATGGTATCTGTGTTTCTAAATCCCCTGCAATTCCTAACCAGAAAACCGTATGTCCTACCTGCCTCTAGTGTCTTATAATTGATATGCTCAGCAAACGTAAATTTCGAATCAAATATAATTCCTAAATCAGTGACAGATTCACATCGTGAGAGTTGCACCTGATCAATGGAATAAACGTAATCAATGATCACCCTCTTGCGCGTAAAACTGATATATTTGCACTTCGACGGATTAAGTGAAAGTTTATTTAGTACGCACCATTGATGCACCAGCTCCAAATTGTTCTGTAGGTTAGCACAGTCAACGATACTATCAATAGAACTGTACAATTTAAGATCATCCGCAAACATCAGCCGATCACAATTCATTCCATTCTCCAGGTAATTGATAAATAACATAAAAAAGAGGGGTCCAAGGTTCGATCCCTGAGGCACTCCTGAAGAAGCTGTATATGTATATGACTGGTAGCCATTGTGAGAAACATACTGAGGTCTATTTTTCAAGTATGACTGAAGAAACAATTTTAGGTTCAAAACAAAACCAAACTGGTCAAATTTTCGCATCAAAATGCCGTGATCCATTCTGTCAAATGCCTTAGTGAAATCTGTATATATTTCATCAATTTGGCCTCCACGATCTAAAACCTCAGAAACATTTTCAGAAAGAACCGCTAGATTAGACACAGTAGATCTATGGGAAAAGAAACCATGTTGTACAGTGGAAATCTGATTTCTAACAAAACTATAAATACGATCATATAGTACAGACTCAAAAATTTTTGCAAAATTCGACAGAATGGAAATCGGGCGATATTTATCAATCACAGATCTGTCACCCGACTTCAGAATAGGAACAACCTTAGACCTCTTCCACTCCTGCGTAAATACCTTATTTTCAAGGGCCAAGTTAAATATTAAGCACAGCGGCCCAACCAGAACCGGCATACAGTCTTTTACAAAGAAAGATGGAAGACAATCTGGACCTGATGTCATCCTGTTACTGAGCCTTCTGCATGCTTTTAATATTTTATCCTCAGTAACTGATTCAATCGAAAACGAATCAACATAAGGACAATCATGACCAGAATCCGCGTTCGAGGAGTTAATAAATACACCCTGGAAAAAGGTTCCGAATGCATCTACAACGCCCTGCGGATCACTATATTCATCGTCCCCAAAAGTTATAACACCCGGCAATCGCGTAGACTTATGTTTACAGTGAAAAAACCTATATGTATATATAAGTAAAAAAAGAAATAAATGAAGAGAATAAATAAAATATTGTAAGTAATAAACAGAACATTACCTATAAATGGAAAGTATTATACACATTCTATAATATAATAACACAATATACTAGCTATAACAAAGAACAGGACACACTATTTTATTCGTTAAGCAGGAAAGAGCGTAATTTCATAACGGCCAAAAGAAATTCGCGATTTTAGAAACCCGAGCCAAGGAGTCAGTCGCTACAGCAGCAGCAAGATCATCCAGATTATAAATGTCTGGTAAAAAATGCATTTTCAAGTTGATGTAGAATGGGCATTCCAAAAAAATATGATTAATAGTTTCTGCCCTTTGTAGATTGCAAATCGAACATAGTTCTGTCATATTAATTAAATAAGCAATTCCATTGTACGTCAACCTCAGTTGGTCACGGCCACAAGTTCTAATCTGGGCAATGAGTCGAGTTAAATAACTGATTTTGAAGAATATATACAAAATATCTACCTGCTTCCGGATATATGCAGCTTCGGAGTTATTGTAGCTATCTTTTGGCTGAAATTAGGAGAAAAGAGTTATTATTTAGTATATTTTATTAGCAAGTGCAAATAAACAAGTTTCATCCCGTATAATATGTTCGATAATGTTAATCAATAATATTATTAATATTTAAACCACTGACAGCTTAGAATATCAACATTTTTTATGATTGACATTAATGATACTAATTTTTCAATTAAGGATTTCTTTTCTTTGTAGGTTGCAATTTATTATTTCAGTTATCTATTATTTTTCTATAAATTTATGTTAATTGTCAACATTAATTACAGCCAACTCGTTTGTTTAAAAATGTTGGATCGGTATTTTTATGGAGGCGATGTTTGTCTTTATTTTAACTCGACCTACTACATTTCGTAATATACCTTTTCTAAAGAACAGCAATTAAAAGGATTATTTAAGAAAATATAATGTCATCAGAATGTACAAGGTAATTCATAAGAAATTATTTATGCGATAGCATTGGTCTAGCCATGAGCGGTAATCCAAACTTTATACAAGTAATTGTGTAAGATTTTTTGCATTTTAATATGATTGAAAAACTTTCTTAAATGGGTAAGTGTGGTTTAATTCTATTTTAGAAGAGGGTTTTAGACTTGAAGAAGGACTATTACCAATTTACTGACTTTTCCTCAATATACTAGTGAAGTGCTTTTAATTTTTTTTATATTTGAAAAATAATGTTAGAAATAAATAAAAACTAAAATCGCAAAAAGGGTTTTTCTTCAAAAACTGTCGAAAACGGCTAAAGTTAGTTTACTTTTGAAAACACCAGTTAAAATGTGTTTCAATGTTACAACTTTTCTCTAACTTAAGCGACTTTGTAACTACTACCGTTTCCAAGATTCCAATACAATCTTGGACACAGTGTATACGGTTGTGGTTCAATAATCATTGTGATTTGTAATTTTCTTAAGTTAAATTAACCATTAACTTAGCGAATCTACAAAATTAGGATATTTTCATCAGTAAAAGGCAAAATTCATTAAAAAAAAACAAACTTTCGTTTAATTATTAATTGAAAGGTTAAAAGACTTGTTTTAATAATTTTAAAAGGACTGAAGTTTGTTTATGTTTCGTTAAAAATCGTCCATGAAATTTAATTTTCATCTGCGAAGGAACTTTTTCAAATACCTTAAAAAAGGTTATGAAATAAATATAAGTCATACCCTAAACCTTGATTTTTTTAAATAATTCATGCCTTTTACTGACCAATAGACACTGATTCGAAAAAACTGGCGCAAATTGTCTGTTTGTCCGGGGTGACATGAAGTCATGTATTAACATGGTGTCAAAACTACAGCCCCCGAAAGGGACAGTTCCGCAAACGGGTTTTCGTAAATATTTCGGGAAAACACTAAGATAAAATTCTAAAACTTTTTGTGTGATATACCTGTGAGATTCTACATTTACGAAGGCAAAAAAAATTGATATTCTTCATTATAAACGTCCCAAATGGAGGCGTCAAGTGGTAAAAATACCACAAAATTTTAGTGTATGTTTTTTTCACGATTAATATTAGGGTATTCTACGAAAAAAATGTGCTGTTAAACTACGATAGCATGCACTGTTTTAGAATAAAATCGTTTTGAATTTTTGTTGCAGTGTCACAAAAATGAATAATAGAACAGAACTGAAATAAGAGGTATAGTCTTTCTAATTTTAATTTAAAATATATAAATTTAACGATTCTACCAGGGCTATCTGTTCCCATGCCTCTTTACATCAGAAATGGGCATCGAATGCAGCTCTGTTTTGATACATTTCTCCCTTGTATATAAAACCTATAATAAATCATGCCTTCCAAAGGATACCGACAGTAATAAAAATAACTACAGTGACTGGAAAAAGTTGGGTTAATGATTAGAGTTTGCAAATAAATATAATATGAATGAAACAAATAATTTTTGGCAACGTGTTATTCTCTCAGATTAATCTAAATATAATCGGATGGACATCATTTGGTATGGCGAAGACTTAATGTGGAATTTAACCAAGAAAATTTGTGTCCGACAGTAAAACACGGTGGCAGAATATTGTTACCATGATTTGTTCAATTATTTTTCTTAGATTAATAAAATGAAAGAAGATCTATCAAATTACATAATAATTTTTAATAATACCTCAAGTGGATGAAATTTTTGCAGTCACTGTATCAGACACCGCCGGTATTAGGTTGCCATGTAGTTATAGTATATATGTATACAGACAGTTTTTTTTATAAGACAGTATACCAGTGACAGAAGCGGAACACGTTTGTTTTCGTTTTGAGGGGGAATCATTTTGTGACAAGTGTAAGTATATAATATAATATTTGTTTTTAAAAATATTTTTAAAATGGCAAAACAGTTATACATTTAACATTAATTTTTAATACATAAAGAATTTTTAAAATATTGTACGGCATGTGTTGTTGTGAAAAGTTAAAAAGGTCGGTATTGACATTACAAAGGGATATCGTATCGAGTTGTGGTTTTTTATATCATTTTAAATTAAGATTAGAAAGACTATACGAAATATAATCAAATTTCATTAAACAATAATTTATGAATCATAATGATAAACAAAAAGAGAAGATAAACTTAAAAATAACTATACCTAATTCTATGATTTTAATTTAGTTTGTAGTAGTTTGATAGGATATCCATCTATCCATATCCTATCGAATTTCTAGTCAGCATGTAGAGCAAGATTTCGCTTATATACTTGCATAAACAAAACTAAAGGAAGAAACAAAAGTGTAAATGTTTGTGAATTGAAAAAGAAATTCTTGAAAAAGACAAGCTAACTCTTGTCGAAACGTTGAAAAAAAAAATCGACATGAAACTATTATTTAAAAAAAATAGTACCAAAAAATTTTTGTGTATGATTGTGAACATCAGCCCAAGACAAGCAAAATAAAAGAAATTTGAAGATCAAGGTTCAAGAATAATACATAAGAAAAAAAAATTAATCATTGTTCGGCACTGATGATGAGACTGGTATAGTCTCGCAACATGTATGGCTAAAAATAACTAAACTGACAAATATTGTATTAAATTTATTTCGTGGAGATTGGACTTTTATTTTCCATTATTGAAATTATAATCCAAGAATGGACTACATAAATAGTTTTAAAATACCTAGACTCTTGTTATAATATTTAGTATAGAAAGGGCATTCTACTATGCGATCACCTGCAACGGTTTATTTTAACACACTTCCTATAATAGTTAATGTGTTATTAGTTATATTTCAATCATTATATCATATGACACAAGATTCCTAAACAGTGAGGGCACTGCACTTTCTTTAGTTGTTTATGTTAACACTCTCTAAACATGTCAACGACTGGGATTTTAAAAAAGACTTAATGAACAAGTTTCAATTTGGATGCCAAAAGTAGAGTGATTAGGCAGTTAGATGATTTTGTTCTTAAGGAATAGTCGAATATATAAAAATTAGAATTTACTGTTATTATCCGTACACTCTCTTGTATATTTTGACTTAATCTGACAGAATAGTCCTGCATATTATTTTTTATAATTTCATCAAAATACTGACTGTAAAACCTTTTAAGTCATTAAATTTAAATTTTCCAAGCATTGCTAATTTATTTTCAATGCTTGTTTCCGCTTAAATACGTAAGCTATTTCAACACCATGTCGATATTTTCGCCAGTTATTTATTCTAGAAATGTTTTCCGTCCCTCTTATAAATGTTTAGTAACGTGTAAATACATAGCAACACGTTATTTAAGTAACATTACAAGTCAGTACAAGACTTGAACCCATTTAAATGGCTTGTATATAACATAAAGTTCCACACAACCAACAGTATCAATTTTAAAGCCGTGTTAGTTGTTTGGTAATCAGTCCGATTCGTGACTGAAATTTTCTATATCAATCGATACGAAATAAAAGCAAGAAAAAAACGGTATATTCATTCGGAGCCAAGCATACCTACCTGGTGATTAGTTATTATTAGGATTTCTGGGAAGATAAAAGTGGCACGGTTCTTCTATGTATAGTCAATTTTTTTTTTTGCAGTGTGATACTCTAGATTAATCTGGGGTATTAAACCTTATTCAGTATATAACTGAAACGTTTGAGATGATAGAAAAGTAAATTACGGTGCATGCTTAATATACAGGGCGGCCCGATGAAAACAGAACAGAAACCTTTTCCAGTATTTCATGTATGTTTTCGGAAAAAATCTAGGAATTTGTTTGCGAGGGGACATTTTTTGGCGAAATTGGAATTGTTGGTAGTACGCACCCCCGGAGGTCGAACAGGGGAAGGAGAGTGATACCTACACGTTATTTTGATTCTCTTGACACGCCTTCGTTTAGGAATTTCATACAAGTTTTCCATAGTGTAGTTTGTATTTTTATCCAATAACGGCTCTATTTGGTTTTTAATTTAGTACTTTTTCTACTATAGAATTAGATGCTTCTAATAATAAAAAAGTATTCTATAGCTACTTATCATCCGCTGAAGTGGTAAAATCATTTAACTCCATTTCATAGTATTATGACCGCTATTCGTTCGGGGTTTTACAGCACAGTTATTTAAGATAATCATGTTCACCAAAAATACGTAATTGAGCTTTTAGCCAAATTTAAAGTGAAAAGATTGACTGAGAAAAGAAGGTCCCTTAATGAAACTTAGAAGTTGCTGTTTTGGGCCATATGATATACCTACGTTTGCGTTTTATTAGTGATTAGTGATTAAATAACCCGAATTTGTTCTTCCATATTTGTTTTTGAGTTGAGAGATCATTTTTTTCTGAAAGGGTCTGTTACCAAACATCATAGACTCGATATAGAAACAAATCGTTGCAATTAATAATAAACAACTAACTATCCTTTGTAAATTAGGGGAAATATCTTGGTCAAGTGTTCGATGTGATTTTGAAATATAAGGATCACTGTAGAAACCTGCTTCAAAAGAGTTATATTCGTATGGAAGTGTTATACAGGGTGTTTCATAATATATGCGCAGGACTTTAGGATGTGAGAGCTCGCCCAAAATATGATAAAAAGTTTCTATTAACATATCCTCTAAAATGCACCATTTTTGAGATACACGGTGTTGAGGTTGAAAAAAAAAATGAGTTTTTTGCGAATATCTCCGCAACCGTTTATCGTACAGAAAATAGTTTTTGTAAGCAGTTTTTAATTTCGACGCCACTGGAAAAAGTACGGTTTTAAGATAACCATTTGAACCGCCAATGTTTGCTACACAAAAAAAGTACTCTTAGTCATAAGCTCTAAAGTTGATCGTTGTCGTGGAAAATCAACTTGTTGAAACGTGGTCAATTTTTTGAAATAAATTTAATTTTTTCTACTAAGTTGCAAAAATAAATAAAAAATGATTAAAATTGCTGCGTTCATTGAAGCTAATAGCGGACATTTCTAATATTTAATTTAACTGTTGTGTATGATTTGTTATTGTTTTTTTTTTAATTTTGCAATTATGAAGTTATCGTTTGTTTTTGTTACTTGTTCTAACGTGGTGGTCGCAGTGGAGGGTCCGGCGCATACCCACTCATTTTGAACCTATTTGTTCTAACGTTTAAATAAATTTCGTTTAATTAATTGAAAAAATTAATTGCAATAAAAATACCAACATCACCTCCACAAACTGTTTATTATCTAAAAGTGGAACATGTTTCGGGATATCTCAGATCCCATCATCAGCCACCACAAAGCTGCAAAAACATCAAACATGCAAACATGAAAATGACCGTTAAACAATATTAAAGTGACAAAACAAGCAAGTGAAAACTTACCAAACAGATGTCAAAACTAACTAGAGGTCGATGTTAAAAAGAAAAATAGTAATATAAAACACAAACAATGTAAAATAAAAATAAAAACAATATTTCCATTTGGAGCATGTTACAAAACAAAAAACACTTATCACATAATACGTTAAATGTTGAATTGTTGGTGAAATAATGAATCAAAATCGTAAATAAATATAAAACTACTTCAACTATATGCAAATAGATATCTATCAAAGATTAAACTAAAATAGTAATGAGAGAAAAAATGGTAAATCAATAAAATAAAATAGACCAACTGCCAATTCCAAGTTTTGTATGAGAACATATTATATGCTCCAAAATAATCAAGGAACTATAAGGAAAGGACAGAAAATAACTTAAAATTAAAACAAAGGAGGTTAAGCCTGAGACTGTCTCAAATAGAGAAGACTCTCAAAGAAAATAAAAGGATCAAATTGTACTTGATCATTTAAACAGACAACTTCATTGTTATTCTTGGCTTTGTAAATCTCAAGCATTTCTAAAAGATTCAATCTGACACCCTTATCGCAGATGTGTAGGACTTTACAGTCGATCTCCATATTGAAAAAATGGCTCTCATTCAAGACATGGTTAGCAAAGGAGGAGGGAGTATTAAAAACGGCATTATCAGTGCTCCTCGATCTTTCAATCAGTCTGGAGTGCTCCTTAACTCTAACTTCCACCCTGCGGCCAGATTGACCAACATAAAGTGCCGAACAAGAAGGTTCGGAGCAGGAAATGGAGTAGACTCCTGACCTATGAAGTGGAGGGATCTTATCCTTAGAATTCACTAATGTAGATCCAAGTCTATCAACGGTTCTAAAAGTAATGTTAATATCAAATCTAGAATTGAAATATCGCTGCACCTTGTAGGAAATATTGTCAATAAAAGGGATAGGAAAAACATTTCTTGAATCTCTGAGCTTCTTTAGTCAAAGGAATCAGATTCCTATTGATGTGCTTTGTAAGGTGCTTAAAAAATAGTTTATTAATAGAGGAGGAAGGAAAACCATTATTGAAAGCCAAAGTCTTTATGTAAGAATATTCCCGGTCAAAAGATATCATATCTATAGGTACATTAAAGAGTCTATGTAGGAAACAGTTGAAAGATGCAAACTTATGTGAAAACGGGTGACAGGAGTTAAATGGTATAACAGAATCGGTACTGGTTGGCTTATGAAAAATAGCGAAAGCCAATTTATTGTGTGAAGTTCTAGAAATAGTAAGATCAAGAAAATTGAGGGTGCCCTTACTCTCTAATCTTGCACTCCACAGTTACATATGGATTATTTCTTCAATTTGAAAAAATTAAATTTATTTAAAAAAATTGACCATGTTTTTCAACAAGTTGATTTTCCTCAAAACCGGTCAACTTTAAAGTTTATGACCAAGAGTACTTTCTTTGTGTAGAAACATTGGCGGTTCAAATAGGTATCTTAAAACCGTACTTTTTCCAGTGGCGTAGAAATTGGCGAGAAAAACACCCACTACCCCTTCAAAATCTTCACCAATTATGAATTTAAAAATAAAATCTTGCACAAAACATACCGTAACGTCTTCGGATGATTTTTGAGGTTTTATTTGAATAACTACGGTAATAACTGTCCTAAAATTTTGAAAAACAAACTATAAATGCATGTAGTATTGGTGTTTATGTTTTCAGTTTATTTTAATTTTTTCCCCTTCCCCCAACATTTAAAAAAAATATTTTTAGCTGTCCGAAGACACCTCCATTCTTGAGGTGACTTTGGACATGCATTAAAATCGCGTTAAATTAAAGTAAATATTTTTTTTGAACTGATAGATACTTTTATTGAAGAAAAATATAAATAATATAAAAAAAAACAAAAACAAATTCTAAACGTAAGAATATAAAACAAACATCGTTATTACCGGAAAATTCTACGTTTTAAACAAGAAAAGACATTATTTGAACATTAAAAACGGATTAACAACCTACTCTATAGGAATATCATGTTGTAAATTTGGGAATAAATAACGCCCTCTTTTATAAACTAATGGGATACAAAATATTTACGATATCTGAGAACATTACAATACCGTCATCATTTATTAATGGGAAATAAAAAACTATTTGACCCGCATTGTAGTTTTTTTTTTCTTAAAAACCTAACTAAATATGATGAAGGTTCATTCGCCTCTTTTCTCTTCTTACAATTAATCCAATATGTATTTGAATTTAGAACAGTGGGCTAAAGGCACTCTTACTAAAGCAAACATATCAACTTTAGCAACTAAAAAAATCAGAAGAATCAGTCTTTTGAGTTTTCAGTTTATTCCTCAAGGAATCTCATCTTCTAAATCGGTGAATAAAATGCTATTGGTATCTGGATCTGGTAAAGTGAGTGAGGGAAGAGAATCTGAATCAGATGCATCTTTTTCTTCAATATAAACTTTTTCAGTTGATTTTCCATGGCTCACTTCTGATGATTTAGGATTCTTATTATGAGTAAAAAATGCTTACAAAAGCTGTTTTCTGTACGATAAACGGTTCCGCAGATACTCGCAAAACTTTTTTACATATTTTTGGACGAGCTCTCATATCTTATAGTCCTGCACATATATTATGAAACACCCTGTATATGCAAATAAGCAGAAACATTTTGAATTATAAAATTAGGAAAAAAGTTTGTGAAACCCTGTGATCATGCCATTATTTTATCACTGTCGAGTGGTGTATTATCCCTGCTTTGTTCAACGGACTAAGGATAGATTCCAAATTGTACAAAATACATATTTTTTTCAGTTTACTTTTTTCTTGGGGTGTTCGGTTCTTATAAAAATTCCTCTTTATTCTACATAAAAATATTCATGTTTATTTTCGTCACTATTACACAGAAATCAAAACAAACGACGTTTCGTTACTAATTAGTAACTTCCTCAGGTTGAAACATTTTTTTTTCCTTTTCTTTCTAACACAAAATCCAATACGTCAATGTCAATAAAAGAACAAACAATTTTCATTCTATTTACAAACACATTTAAAACATTCTGTGTTTGTAAATAGAATGAAAATTGTTTGTTCTTTAATTGACATTGACGTATTGGAATTTGTGTTAGAAAGAAAAGGAAAAAAAAAATGTTTCAACCTGAGGAAGTTACTAATTAGTAACGAAACGTCGTTTGTTTTGATTTCTGTGTAATAGTGACGAAAATAAACATGAATATTTTTATGTAGAATAAAGAGGAATTTTTATAAGAACCGAACACCCCAAGAAAAAAGTAAACTGAAAAGAATTAGAATAGCGGTTCAAGAATAATAAAAAAATAAAAAATACATATTTAACTTGCGAAAGTATGACCATGTATCACAAAAGATTCTGGAACTTGTGTGGCTTAAATTAATTAATATTGTAAAGCTGCATCACTTAATCTCCGCATATTGAGAGTTCTACTCCCATGTACTTTCGAGAAAAATTGCATTTGAGATGATGGTCTTTAATTATTATTAAAATATTATTTGTGATTTGCCTTAATGCAAAATTAAAACCTTTACGGCCGTTGGTTATTTGCACTGAAATATGTCAGTATATTAGAAAATTATCCTCTCATTAATAAAAATTAACTAACATGAATTTATTTATACGAAATGTTAAATGTGAATTCGTGTATCTTGCATAATTAATGGAATTCTTTGCAATCGTGAGAATCCAAGCTACGCCTTTCAAAATTACTCTTATTTTCTATATATATCTTGTACAATAATATACATATAGGAATAGGCATATTGATATCGGAAAAATAATAATTGATAGTTATTATTGCTGTAACAGCTGCAAGTTTTCAAGCATATCAAATAGCGATTATGTTAATATTATAATAAATGTTGCTCAGAACCATCAAAGGAGAAATCTCGTTTTAGGTCTTAGTTGGACTAAGGTAAAGAGTAATTTAGATCAAAGCAGTTCAACGATTGTGACGTTTCACTTTTAAACTCTAGTTGTGTAAAACTTATATGTGTATCATGTCCAAAATTAGAGAAACATATTTTTCTCTGCTTTCTTACTGGGCTTCAACTTCTTTTAAAAACAATCACACTTATTGCTTTGCTCTTTTTAAATCTCTCTGTACCAAATATGTCAGTAATAGTAGTGTTTAACAGCCAAACTCTCGAGTATTTGAGTCCTTTTTTGTGGATAAGCCAGAATACACATTTGGTTTTGGTCATTTTAATGAAATTAATATAATTAATAATAAAATTCGATAAAAGACACTTTTTTTTCAAGAATATTTCTTTTAATAATATTTAAATTAAAAATAACCATACAATAAAAAATCATTCGAATCTTTTTTGGAAAAAAATTAAACTTTGACAATAATATTTATTATAAATACTTGAAAAGGTATTTCAAAATGAAACTTTTACAATCTCATTTAAATACAAAAAAATCCCGATGGCAGCCAGTCGAAAATAGTATATTGTGCAACGAACATGAAATGACATATTTCCTACGAGTATGATCGTTTGCAGCACTCGCCTGCGGCTCATGCTGCAAATCATACGAGTAGGAAATGGTCATTTCATGTGAGTTTCACACTATACTTTTTCTACGACTGTTTTAATGCTTTTGAATAAATTTAACATAATTTTTAGGAAAATATTTGTTTTTCGAAACTTACCCTTGCTAGCGTATAAGCCTAAATACGATAAATTAGAAGTATTAAATTGACTAGGTGGTGTGAAACTATATTCACTATCACTGTTTATGTATTAGCGAAATACTTAATTATAATTATTATAAATACCAAAACTGTCAATTTGATGTTTGTATTTTCGGCGTTGCTATGGTGATTTTTCATGCCCGCCCCTACTTTTGTCATTACCAGGAAATTTTATCTGTGCGTAATAATATTTCCCACTAGTTGCTAGGTAACTAATATGATTTTTTTAAAACTTTGTCAGGCCGCCATTTTGAAATTAGCTCTCCGATTTCAATCGCCAACGAACTCACGCGATTCCATGACCTAGCCGATTTTTTAACCAAATTTTGTGTCGATTGGCCAAAAAATGCGGCCTAGAACGTGGCGCAAAGTTTTCTACATCCCATATATATCGCGAGTTTCCATCGATGTTATGATACCGTTCGTTATCCACTGTTTCCTTTTTCTGCTTCCACGCTTTCAAATAATTTCTTCAGATTTGTCAATATTTTCAATTATTTTATTAACAAATGTATTGGTCAAATTATTAATGTCATTCATAGAGTACAAGGTATCCCATCAAGCTTTTGGACATTTGACAGTAGCATTTTATAGTTTAGCTTTTTAATTAAATTGTGGTTTGAGGTTTCCTTTTCATTATTTTGAAAACTAATGTTTAATGTAGTAACATAATGATCTGTAATACTGCTTTTTATTATTGTTCCTATTGAAGTATGAGCACAACGACTTCTCAAAAATATATGGTCACGGCATGTTTTCGATTCATTTTTTTCTCTTGTTGGATTATTTATATAAGATGTAAAACCAAACTCATTTATAGTTTCCAGGTATAATAATGTAACATCGGTATTTTGTATTAACAAAAAATTGAAAATCTACTAAAAAATACAGAACTAAAACAAAAGAACTACAAAATTTTGAACTTTTATAAATAATAAATGTTATTTATAATGCTTAAAACGAAATACTAGTTTAGTTGTGATGTTGTTTGAATGAAATCTCTATCAGAAAAAATGCAAGGGCAGAAATTACTATAAATTTTAGAGCATCAGTTTGGGATCTCCACTGCTCTAGGCTGAAAAATGTTTTGAAACAATATTTAGGACATCTCTTTGTTTCAGCCAGTACCAAATTTATATAGACAAAAATTAAAGACGGTAGAGGATTGATCATATATTTTTAGTTTTTATTGAACCAAACTTTTGAGGCTTTTTTTTTGAATAATGTAATTAAAATGATGTCTGCAATGTATTATGAAGTAACCGAGGGATTGTAATGCTACACATGGATGTGCCACTGCTGGGGAATTGAAATTACAATACCTACTTGTAAAAATAAATTGCTAATCTGAATGTCTTCATTCTTGTAACAATGTTCTAGCTTATACGTTAATGATAAAGGTTACTACTACTAATTCGTAGTTATTTCATAATATTATTATAGAATTTTTATATTATTACATTAATTTAGTTTTGCTTATTGTGTATATTATTTGTATTTAATATTGGTAATTCGAACATTAATAAACTATTTTATATTTTACATGATGTTATGTAACGTAACCTTTCAAGAGATACATTCGGTTTTCAAATGTTTTGGTAAATTATATAGATAGGTATGTATCTACTATGTAACTACCATAATAGTTTTCTTAATGGAACGCAATATTCATAAATACTATTATAATATAGCTACATTGGATGTTGCAAAAGTTGCTGTTCTCCTTTTAGTAGATTTAAAAAAAAAAATCGAACTATTCAGGAGATCAACACAACCGAAACTTTGAAACATTTGTATGCAGTCCTTAATTTCATGACCCCTGGATCCTAAAAATGACCTCAGTTCAAAAGTTTATATATCTATATATACCTATAAATAAAATAAATATAAACAAGCCAGGGAAATGTTTAGTCATAAATTAAGAAATAAAATAAAAAACAATAACACAGTTTTAACAATGTGGAACAAAGTAAAAAACAATTTAATAAACATTACGATTATAAAAGATGTTCAAAGTGAAATCCATCTGCCTTAATACACTTTTCTTGACGAATGTTTGAATGTGTAATGGACTTTCTGATTGTGTTGTGTTTTATAATCGTAATGTTTATTAAATTGTTTTTTACTTTGTTCCACATTGTTAAAACTGAGTTATTGTTTAGTTATTGTTTTTTATTTTATTTTTTATGTTTATGAATAAACATTTCCCTGGCTTGTTCATTTCATTCCGATTAAAATAATTAGACACATGAGTTTTTCTCAAACAAATAAGAAAACTAGGTTATTACAAACATTTTTTACCTGTTTTCTATCTATTACGGGTGGAAAAAGTTACATGCAGGGTGAATTAATGGGATGAAGCAGATATTTTTTAAATCCGGCCCTGTAAATCAATTCAAATTATGGTATTTACCATACTGGAGCACAGTGTGTGTCGTTTCTGTCTATTTTGAAGATTTCTTTTTAATAACTTAACATTATTGTACAGTAAGATACTTCATTATTGCCAATTTTCAATTTAGCTCTAAAATGAATCTTTAATTGCAAATGTGAGGTGAGTGTACCGAAAAATTCAAATACCCAGGTCTAACTGTCTATTTATGCTCTCTGAAAAAATTATATCAGATTTTTGAAAAATCATATACAGGGTGAAGTGTTGAATATGAAGCAGTTCAACAAATTTTCTCGAAGATGGACTTGGATTTTTTCAATTCTGAATCTGTCAGTTAGTTGCCAGACACCAATACACGCTTTTATAAAAAAATGAGATAAATCGACTTAATCATTGAAAAGATATGACGAAACATTGTTTTGGTGAATATCCATAATCACCCTGTATATTAATAATCAAAACAAGGAGACATTTTTTAATGGTCATTTGAAAATCCCCTAACGTGCCTCTACTTATGATAGAAGTCTGTACAGTTCCTCGTGACTCACGCTGTATATAGCAAATTTGGAAGCACGTTCTAGGCCGCATTTTTTCACCAATTGAAACAAAATTTGGTTAAAAAATTGGCTAGATCAATGTCTCGCTTGAGAGCGTTGGCAATTGAAATAGGAAAGTTAATTTTAAAATGGCGGCCTGTCAAACTGGCTACCATCGCTATTTTTTTATTCAATTTATTTATGCACATAAAAGCATAACTATCATATCAAATGCACTTTTGCCTAAAAACATAATTTGAGCACAAAATAATTCCACATCCAATGTGTGCTGAGTTCTTGATTATTTAAAAACTAAATCATAAAATTAATGTTATTTGAATTTTGATAATATGTTCACAGAATGCTTCTCCACAACAATGTTGTTGTTGTTGAACGCATTAATATGTCTTAACATATTATAAATAAACAAAAAGATCAATGTATGTAGTTGGGTTCATTTTTTTTTTTAAATAGTCTTTGGAAAATTTACAATTGTGGTATGTCGCAGGGTGGTAATTTGAGTGAAGTTAAGTTTTGTTATTATTTTTGATGAACGTAAGAATATTTTATCAAGGTAATTCGAGATGATTCCTAATAGAATTCCTGACAAACAGAAATCGCCAGCGAACTATGCAAAAAAGACAAAATTGACTGATTTTAATTTGAGTAGATAAAAATTGTTCGATTTGACTATTGTAGTTAGGCAACGATTAGGTCAGTAAAGATTCGATGGGATCGTCAAATCATAAACTTAAAAAGTATAAACTTAAAAAGTTGTAGCTGGCACTATCAAAAATGTTTGCATTATGTTTTTGGATAGTTTTTTGTTTCGTACTTTTCCAACAACTCGTGTAAAAGGAGATTTAAGTTCTCTACCGATATGAAATGCAATACCAATAAATACTATTATTATAGCCTTCCAGATAGCCGAGGAAAAGAATTGTAAGCAGTAATAATCGTGATATTTAGATTACCTATGTGCGATAATGGATTTTCAAGATTTATGTTACATGATAGTTTGTTATATGCCTTCCAATGTTAAATTTACAGTTTTCTTTTTAATTATTATAAACGATGCGTTATACAATAAGTAACGTTAGATTTCATAATAAACTTAACAGTAATGTTATGATATTGTAGTTTAGAATAATGATTATTATAATGATAATTATGAAACTATATACAGGTTTGACTCCAAAGTCTAGAACTATCATGACCGACGCAGTATAAAATTATTTTACTTCGTATCAAGGACACATTATTAATCCCTTTTTGGTAGTATAGGAAAAGACTGGTATAATACATAGTTATTCCTCCAATCATTTCAACATTTAACTGAAAACTGCCTTTGGGTAGTTTTCAAACACTATGACACCCCTATTGTTTAAACAGACATTTCTGGCCGAATATCCCTCTCTTATATACACACACCGGCAAATTTAAAGGAACGTAGATAAATTGTATGAAATTAAATATATTTATTTTATTTATTTCTTGTGGTGCCTAGGTCTAGACAGCCATGAACGCTTTTTGTATGTTTTATCCATTTTTATCATGTTACCTATAGTCAAAGTCCAACTTAATGTGTAAACATTTGTGAGTTGTTGCATTAAATTTGAAATGCGTATTTTCTCTACATCACAATTTGTTATTTTTTCATAAGTAATTGTTTATATTTGGTTTGTTTTTGTTTACTATCGTCATCTTGATTGTGAAACAGTCCATAATGGGCGATTTAGCATCGACTGATGTCGCTAGAGCTGTAACATTGATCGAAAATGGTCGATCTTAAAGTGTTGTTCTGTAATGTTTGGTAAAACAAAATCAACGATCCATCGTAATGTTACACGTTGGAGGCAAACTGGAGAGTTTGTGAGAAGACGAGGTCAAGGCAGAAAACGTGCAACCATGCCTGTAGATGATCGATTTATAACTTTCAACATACTACGAAATAGACGTCTAACAGCAGTTGAAACAAGAAATCAACTGGAAGAAGTGCGTGAACCAGAATAAGTGAGCGTACAGTTAGAAGAAGACTCAACGAAGTTGGTATCAAGTCCTATAGGCCAAAAAAAGACCCAAAACTTCAGAAACGTCATCGAGTACAGCAACTCGCCTTTGCTCGAGAACACCAAAATTGGAATAATGACCAAGTTTTATTCACGGATGAGAGTCATTTCTGTATACATTCGGTTGAAGGTAGGGAAAGATTGTATCGACGTCCAGGAGAACAAAATGAACAATTTAATTTTACTCCTACCGTCTCTTTCGGTGGAGGCTCAATTATGATGTGGGTGGCATATGTTTAGGGGCACGCACAGAGTTAGTGGTTATTGATAGCGGTGCTTTAACTGCAGGTACATAAGGGATGTTCTGCAAAACCATGTGGTACCTTTCGCCCCACATATCGAAGCCAATTTCCTCTTAATGCAAGACAATGCGCGCCCGCCGCATGGCTCTTTGTGTAACTGACTTTTTAAATCAAGTGGGATTGAACATGTATGGCACATATTCGGCAGACGACTGAGGTCAAAAATTTTTGGGGTCCAAAACACAGAAGAAGCTCTAATTGAAATATGAAATATGGGAGAATTTGCCTCAGGAAATGATCGACAACGTTATTAAAAATATGGGACGCTGGATGAATTCAGTGATAAGGGCTCGTAGGAGAAACACACGTTATTAAAAAAATAATCCCTCAAATTTTGCTTCATAATTAAATGTTTAAAACAAATAAAAACGTACAATTAAGTTCTTAAAAAAACGCTTTTTTGTCGTCTGTTTCTAAACACGCTTCAAAATGGGTATGAAGCTTTGTAAAACAAACTGCAATTAGCTAGCTAGTCCTTTTAATAAATTCCGTACAAATTTGCAAGGAGAAGAAAACGTTATGTAGAAAAAAAATTGGAAAAACAACCCAATTTATGTGCGTTCCTTTAAATTTGCCGGTGTGTGTAGATGAAGTGTTTTTATTTCTTGCACACTTTATTCAGGTAAAAAATAATGTTTATTTTATCAAATGTGTTATTGCATATCTATTTTTTCAAAAATTACCCTCATTACACTTTAGTTATTTTGTATCTTACTTATTTCCTATCAAAAACTCTGCACATCTGATATCTTTTTATTTCTAGTGAGAAATTATGAAACAAGCATAAACAAGATATAGCTGAACTACAAATTTTCAAATAATAATATAACATTCTTGATGAAAATGCATATTAAACTTTTTGAGGAAACCACGAAATGTTTTAAATAATTTTCACAAAATTTATTGCACAAACATGACAATTGTTTCACCAACACAGCAAGGACCATACCTTTATAATAATTAATACTATTGTTAATACTTGTTATGCATATAAGTAGATAGATTTATAATAATATGATTCTGATATTATAAACTAACAACAAATTTTACTCGCTTAGTCAGTGACATTTTCTATAGAACGTAAAAATTTTATAATATGTGTATTCGTCACTTCATTATTTTCAGACCTTAACTGATGATAAATATTTGAAAGAAGATGCTGGCTTTGCACATATAAATCTTGATGCTTCAACTCCCAACGTGTTCCGCTCGTGTCGTATATAAGCCGTGTCTGATACACTGACTGCAAAAAGTTTCATCCACTTGAGGTTTTATTAAAAATTATCTAATTTGATAGATCTTCTTTCATTTTATTAATATAAGAAAAACTATTGATATTGAACAAATCATGGTTAGAATATTTTGCCACCGTGTTTTACTGTCGGACACATTAAGTCTTCGCCATACCATATGATGTCCATCCGATTATATTTAGATTAATCTGAGAAAATAACACGTTGCCAAAAATTATTTGTTTCATTCATATATTTATTTGCAAACTCTTTTTTTTCGATTAATCATTAACCCCGTACTTTTTTCAGTCACTGTAGTTATTTTTATTACTGTCGGTATCCTTTGGCAGGCATGATCTTATATACGAGGGAGAAATGTATCAAAAAACGCTGCATTCGATGCCCTTTTATAATGTAAAGAGGCATGGGAATTTAAATTAACTTTGGATAAAGTATATAAAGTTCTGTTTGTGATGCACTTTTCCAAACCTAATTAGAACTTTAAATTCAATAACAACTCCACCAATCAAAACATATTACGAAATATTTTGTATCTTAAAGCTGTTAAATAATTTATCTCTCATGTAAGGACATAATACTAAGCAGTTGTTTTTGCTTCCTTATTGTTATGTTACACCTAATAATTAAACTTGATGAACTTTTCCAAATTAACTGAAGTGAAATATACCCAATTAAGTAGTCTTGACAATGAACAACACTTTCTAACAATTCTAGATAAGCCAACGTACGTGTGAAAATGTTAATGGTCATGGTAATTCTTTTATAGTAATATAAATGCGGTAATTTGTTGTAAATTTTAGAACATAACAAATCAAAACACTTTTCTTTTTTACATGCAATATCAATTATTTAAATGATTCAGTAAATACAAATAACATTTTCTTAATTAAAGATTATAATCGTAACTATTACTATCCTAATCAAGACCTACGCACCAGCCTGTTGGACATGAGCTAATCTAATCTACAAACTCTATGTCCTATCAACAGTGAGATATAGGTCACTCCTCTGGTAGACGAACGACGAACTGCTAAGAGGACTAGAATGGGGCTAACGCTGATGATCTGGTCATACTATCCAGATTGAATTTTTCTAGAACTCAAACTGTTCATGAATATGTTTCAGGGATGGTGTCAGCGGTAGTAGATGTCTGTAAATCCCAGCAAAACCATAAATGTACCCTTCACTCGGAAGAAGAAGCTGAATTCCTCTCTCTTTTGACGGAAAGACTATACCATATGAGACAGAGGCACTATATCTAGGGTTAAAACTAAATAAAACGCTATACTGGAACGCTCATCTGAAAAGGACCCAAAACTACTTGGAGGGAATTAAACCCAAACAAGTTTATTCGATATACGTTATGATGTATATAGATTGTATCATATTACTAATAGAGGTATGTCAGAGGGCACATATGCAGGACAATAGACTGCTGGCTAACATTTAAAGCCACAGCATTTTGTTCCCTATATTAGAGATCCAATGGATCCGGCATGGAAAAGGAGTTTCAAAGTGCGGATAGTTGCTGATTTACAATGGCTGCAAAATCCCAGAATGTATGGGTACCGTATTTCAGGCACAAGTTCGAGCCATTTATCTAAGCACCTGCTTAAACAAGAGCACTCTAAGCGGAAATAAATTTAAATCTTCTCCATATCAAGAACATCCTGGAATAGTCAAAACAGACTCTCTATTATCAGTTGAAACAATAATCGGACTCCGATCTGGACAGCCTCGTTTAACGGGTATTGAAATGGCCGCCTCTCTGACAAGCGAGGGACCTGAATGAGAATCTATCGGACCAGAACCTGCAACTGCCGTAGCATTCAGCAGTGCCAAATACATACTTAATACCTCGATGACGACAAAAATTCAGAGCTTTTGGCAAAGCAAAGCAGGCAGCTGCTGAATGGAACTATACACTGGCCATTGTCACTTGAATCATCATCCTTCGGGGTTGGTTTTTTGGGATTTGTGCCTGCAGGATGATGAGACGACGGAACATATATTATGGTCAATACTCACTCAGCAAAATAATCGACTTAACAATTAAGAATATTGAGCTGCTGGCTACAATTTTACCCTCATGGAGCAACAAATGTCATTTTTTTAAAAAAACAAATGAGCTTCTGCCGGCATTGCAGTCGGGATTTCGTACAGGTTTTAGCTGCAATAACGCTTTATCGCGTGTAACAGACTACGCTTTGGATAGTGGTGGTGCGGTCATTTTGGTTCTGCTTGATTATAGTAAAGCATTCGACCTCAATCATGACATCCTTTTTGCTATGTTGAATTACTTCGGGTTTAGCGTGGCTTCTGTGAAAATGTCAAGGTCGGTCTTAATGTGTTTTAGTCATAGGCGTATGTCACAGAAGAGGTCTGTCCTATCTGGTGTGCCTCAAGGTAGCGTTCTGCGTCCGATACTTTATAGTTTGTATTCATCTGTTTTTGACAGAGATCTTAAATTTTGTTATGCAGATGACACGCAGATTCAGATAAAGAATATTAGAGGTACTGTATCAACTAGCATTCTTAAATTGATATACTTCGGCTTAGTCCAGTCTATGCTAATGTAGAATATGGAATCATATTTTGGGGAGGAGCAGGTGTATCGACTAGAGTATTCAGGGACCAAAAAAGGTTATAAGAGCAATACAAAAAATTCCTCAGACAGCATCATGTAGGGAACATTTTGTGAATTTGAAAATAATGACTTTTCCTTGCCTCTACATGTACGCACTCATAATTCATATCAAAAAACAAAGTGAATCGTTGCTTAAAAGAGAAAATGTTCACAATTATGCCACTAGAAACAAAAATAACGTGGTTTTGCAATTTTCTAGACTTAGTATTGGTCAGAAAAATCCTAACTATATCGGCGTAAAGTGTTATAATAAGATTCTGAAAATTAACAAATTTAAAACACATTTAGGAGATTTAAGCTGGAGTTGAGAAATTATTTTGTGGATAAATGTTTTTATTCTGTGGATGAATTTTTGAACTATACAACGGATTAATAATATGTATCTATTAGTTATTATGTTTGACAATCCCATAATGTAGCATGTTGTATTGTTATCATTCGGTGGAACTAAGAAATAAATAAAAAAATGTATGGTGTCTTTAACCCAGCGGAGGCCCCAGTAGCTAAAGATCGTATTAATAAAGACTTCAGAACGACACAAAAGATATCAAGTGATCACATGCTGAAACTGAATACAAGTAAGACGGTCTGCGTGTTGTTTTGTAGGGACAATGTTCGGAATCAGATTCAGGAAAATACCGTTGAACTTGATGGGGATATTTTGGAATACCCAGAATCGGCAACGAATTTAGGACTTATTCTTGATCGTAAACTGCGATTCAATAATCATATAACTTCAAAACTCAACATTGGATATGGCGTATTAAAACAGATATATCCACATCGCCATTCCTTGAGTGTACCGGTGAAAACTGAAAGATCTTCAAATATAAAACACCTCTTGAAGAAAAAATTGTGTATCGGACTGATGTCTATAATTTAAACATTAGACGCAAAAGTCTAATAACAGTCCCAGCTCATAAAAAAACAATTATTATTTAAGAGATCGTTGTCGTGTAATGCGGCTACTCTGGTTAGCCGATTTGTGAATAAGGACTTCTCCCAAAGTTTAAATTTGAATTCAAGAATAAATAATGATTATACCTATTATAGTTCGGCCTTATTATTGTACTGTCCTAACTGTTACCTTTAATACAGTGTTCTAATAAGTTATTTTATCTTAGGCTTCAACAGCACTCAACTTAGTTAAGAGGCTGAAAATTAACGCTTTTTCGTTCTAATAATAACCTTGTCATGTATGTCTCAGAATTGAATTATGTAATGTTTTTCTTAGAATTAAATATAAATATTATTATATTATATACATAACATAAAAATTATGTATAATTGTTGTGATTAATTGTGATTTTGTTTTGTTGTGTCCTGAAGATGACTTTATAAAAGTCAAAACGTCGACAAAAGAATGGAGTTGTTTTTTTTTACTGACCTAAAAGTATTTCACCTGACAAAATTAGAACGAAGTCAAAAAGTCAGTAAGATAATTTTATATTTGTTAATATTCCGTACATATCGAAAAATTGAAATTTCATTATTATTCAGTTAAGTTCAATGCACGAAAAGAAAGAAAGTTTTTTTAATAATAACAGCAATAATAGATGCATAGCAATTTTGTAATTTTTGTGGTCAATATCCATTTAATATACCTATTTAAAAATATTCATTGCGGAATACTTTTGTATTAGATCATTTATTATTAAAGCATATCCAGATTAATTTCGAATTATAATTGAGATTGTACTACAAAAAATTCTTAATTTTGCTAAAAAATTGAAGATTTTAATGAACCGGTCTCTGTCCAATATAACATCAACGGTTTCAAATTATGTCCCTGCAAGAGTACAGCTTCTTAAGAAAGCACTGCTTCTTCAGTGCATTTCAGTGACATAATGAGGAGCACCGATGATCGATAGGTCCGTAACTTTTAAAGAAAACCATTTTTTCTTTTGGCAAAAAATAATTTTATTTATATATAACTATATATATACATTTAGTCCAACAGTACATTAGTATTTGGATTAGTAACAATATTAGGCATAAAAATGGATGAGACATTACTACCCTAAATGCAACTTTTGAGATACATGGTGTTACGATAAGATACGTTTATTGACCTTTATATACATACACTGAGTACCATTTATTAAGTCTTTGTAACTAAACATTAGCAATGTAAAAAAAAGAAAAACAAGCCATCAGTGAGCTAAAAATAAGCTAAAGTAACACTTGGAATATATAAAAAGAAAACCCTAAACAAACAATATGCGCCAATCCTATTTTTATTTGGGAGTTAACTGCATAGAGCGAATGTTCTACGGGGTATCTTAATAGGAATTATTAACACAACTCTAGTCAAGTGCTTTAACCTCTAACTGCGATGGTACTTAAATCACTTCATGAGAATCTTCCAGCGAGCTTCGTGGCCTTCAAAGTGAGAATTAAAAAAAAAAAACTTTTAAACGGTTAACACGGTATAAAGGAAATTTGGGTAATTTAATTATCGCGTAACAGTGCTTCCTCCGATATGTTAAGTGCTGTTGAGTATGTCTGTTTTATACAGTGTTGGACGAAAGTTTTTGGCATAATGTTCGCATTTTTAAACTAGGTAACAAATGTGTTTCGCTTGGATTGTTTGATTCCTTTATCAATTTGCTACAAAATGGTTATATCACATCTTAATCGATATTATTATTAGTACCGTTTCAAAAAAAATATGCTATTGGGATACTGAATTATTTTGTTTTATTATCTTTGTTTCTATGGAAACTAAAGTTAATTTAACATCATTAAAACAAAGCAAAAGTATTATGAAAGGGTTCAATATGTACACCTTGAACTTGAATACATTGTTGGAAATTTTGTAAACATCTCACTTTAAAGGCCATTAACTCCGTAACGAGGCTCGCTAAACAAAAATTTTATATGAAGAACTAACATTATTTTGTCGTCCTCTATCAGCCCCTTTATTTACGACATGACCTTTCCGGACACCCTGTATATAATCACAAAATGTTTTATTTGTTTCAGCATTTTTTGTTAACATGGTAGTATGTACAGTTAGTTAACACAACAAACAACTCAATTCATAAACTCGTATGTGGGTTTGGAGCAAAAATATTATTTCAAACATAATTAAGAGGCCAACACCTTAAAATGCTGAAATATATTTACGACAATATTGACCGGGGTATATTATATTTATCCATAATTTCATAAAACGATCGTAGGATGACTTTACGTGGGACGATGATACCAAAAATTAAAACGATGTCATTCGGTATTATTATTAGACTTAATAACTACGAGTTTGCAATCTATAGCCTGGCTATTTGATCCTACTTGAAGGTAAAGGTCAATACCTACTTAATAGTTTAATTAAGTTAATTAAACATATTTATACACAAAGTCTCTTTCTTTTAAATAATAATAATTTGTATTTACCTTATACCAAAGATTAATGTACATTAATCTTTGTTTATAGCTACCATATACACTCCAAAACACAATTTGTTATTGTAGCGAAATTGACTTGATTTTTATACGAAACAGGGCTTCAAATAAATTTTATTATCTCCCTCAAACATAACAATTTTAGGCTGAAATTTGGGGTTTGAACATATGCCGCGAGGCATTTGATCGTTTGGTATCATCTTAGTTTAAGTATACAGGGTGGTAATGAGCTTAATTTTTGTCATTATCCCACAAAAATGCCAGAAAATGATTTTTTTATATATACGGCGCGGCGTTGAGAAGCTGATAAAACCAGGTTTCAGACTATGTATACTTTGTCTATAAATAATTCTTCAAGTTTTCGATTTATTA
Source organism: Apoderus coryli (assembly GCA_911728435.2). Lineage (NCBI taxonomy): Eukaryota > Metazoa > Arthropoda > Insecta > Coleoptera > Attelabidae > Apoderus > Apoderus coryli. Next base: position 6,731,475 of record OU452205.1, on the reverse strand, counting down.
GCGTTTATTCATAACATTTGGAAATACCTTTCAACAGTTTTCATAGTAATGAGCTATGGATGTTGCGTAATAGTCACCATATGTTCTATTTCAAATAGAGGAGTTGCCATCGGTTTGAGTAGAAGCGGCAACATCGCATGGTCAAAAAAATTTTTGAACTGATTGAATTTTCTCGGTTGGTAACTATTTTGTAAAATTGTTTCTCTTTATTCAGCACATCTTCAGCTATATCACTCAAATATTACGTTAATTTGAAACATATTTGTTCAACATAAGTGAAACAAATTTTGTCATGTCGGTCGTTGTGATAACGACGAAATTAATATTAAAAAATAATTTATTTATGACAAACAAGACCTCACTTCACTAGATGTGCTGAATTATACAGGGTTTATCAAAATACAAGCTTTTACAAATATTATTATTTTTAAATATTTCTAACTGCTTATATTTTGTTTTTTTAAATAAACATATATTTTTAGACCGGAATAGTAATAGTACAAGTATAGATACGATACGAAGCAAAACAGGAGAAGTTCAATGGGAAACCTGCAAAAGTAAAACTAATGATATCAGCATCAGCAGTGGTCTTGATCTTGAAACTCTTCATGGTGATTGTCAGTCACAGCCAGGAACAAAACACCATATCTGCATATTCTTCAATTGAAAAACTCATTTTAATTTAGAACAAAACATTCGCAATATTAAAAACTACTACGAAATAATAAAACAATTTTAACTAATTTAAATTTGTTGCTATCAAAGTTTTTTTTTATTGTTGCGACATTCGTTTTCCACGGCAACTTTGATATTTAATTTTGTTTTCTCGTAAACGTTATTTTAATTTAAATCTATTATTAACTTGCAATTCATCGGTTTCCATAAAAATCAACAACATCGGCGTAATTAACTTTTTTGTAGCTTATAAGTTGCTCTTTTTAAAAAAGTAATAATTAAAAATAACGAATTGTCAAAGCTGTCTTTAATTAATTTATGTTGAAAATTTACCCAAAATGCTACGCCAATGAACAGTTAATGAAAGCCAAAATAATGCAGATTATTTTAGGTTATCGGTCCTCAAATGCATGTAAAATTTTGTCAAAATACCTACCTAGTTTTTGAGAAATTAACAAAAAACATAATTTGACCACTAATTTCGGACACCCTGTATCTCGATAACGAAGCATTGGCGGACATGGGTTCAATGGCAAAAAATGCTTAAATTACTTTCAGGAATCTCCAGTTTTCGTTTATTGCAACCATAATGAATCACCCTGTATAACGGAATATAAGATGACCATTATAAATAATTTGTAGTATATAGAAAACAAGTTGACAATAGTAAGAAAAAAACACACGTTTTAAAAACGTTTGTTTTTGTGTTTGATTTGTAGTGTCCTGAAGATAACATTATAAAAGTCTCAACCAAGGACTTATAGCACGAAACGTTCTATGTTTTGAAGTCTTGTGTGTCATGTTTATAAGGTTTTAATAAAGAGAAACATTTTTACAAAATTAACCAATAATATTAAGCAATAATTTTATAGTTTGGACGCGCGGTATGTTGTCATTTATTAATGAAAAATATTTTCGGCTACCACGAGACACTATTTGTTTCCATGAATAAATTAACCTAGAAACATCAGCGCGTAAAGAAAAACAATAGCTTCAGTATAATGGCATTCATGCTTATTGTTACCATTATCGGTGTTATAATTTTACCACACCTTAATATAACGGGCTCCCCTAGATTCTAGGTATTATAATAATAATGTGTTCCTAATTTTAGATATTTAACAATTGGGTCTGTGATTTTTTTTTCTGTTTTAAAATTGTGTTAATATGCGTTGGTGTTCGTACATCATCTTATGTGATAGTAGTGATATAGCAGAGGCGGGTCTATGGGGGGCTTTAGCTCTCCCAAGAACTTTTTCAGATATCATATATTATGAAAAATTGAATGAAATAGCGAAGATTATTACAATTCCACTATTTTTATACCGTTTCTTGATCATATAATGTCTCAGATTGAATCTAGATTTAGCGGTATTTGTGAGGTCCAAGCATTAGAAAACCTGCTTGGTTCCGCTGTGGAACTAGAATCCGAATTGAAGCTATGGAAGCAAGACAGGATTGACGAGAAAATACTTCCAAAGACAGCTTTGAAGAATGCAACAGTATGTTTTTTCCAAATATTAGAATATAACTTCAACCGTTTTTAACGTTACCAATGACAAGACCATCAAAGATATTTGCGAAATACTATGGGGAGCAAATCTCACACACATAAATAAATCTCGCGAAAATCATGTGAACGAGGTAATGGGAATGGGTTTTCTAAATGGCGAATTGGAACGAATAGTGATTATTTTTCATGTGTTTTTTTTTTTCGCATTTTCAGAGAGAAAATAATAGAAGTACGGCTTATCTTATTGAAAATATTTATTATTTATCAATAACACAGGCCAACAAAATGAAAAAAAAAATTTGGTGCCAGAAATCTAACATCTGATTTTAGATGTTTTTAATGTGCTGATTCCAAAAATGCCACCAGATTTTTTCTATCAGCTCTAGTTTTTGAGATACACGTTACAGGTTAAATGATATATTTTTTTCTGATAAAGGACAACAAATAAAGAGATAAATATGTACTTAATCGTCAAAATAGGAATTTCCCAGAATCTAATTAGCCAAATGGATACCTGGAATTGTCCCTGACCCAATGTTCCTATACTAGGAACTACTCAATACAATGCTCTTACTTACTTTTATACCTGTAATTGCCTATGACCCGATCCTTCTATACCTGCTTGGCTGTACTTGATTTAGTATATTACTGAGTTTTCCCAAGTAAAGTTGTGCTATCATTTTGTGTAAATTTTGGTCGTTTTGTAGCATCAAGACACTAAACTGAAACAATGGCATCCACAAGCAGACGTACCTGTGCAAATCATCCCGATGTTTTTTGTTATGTGTGTGGTGAATACACTTTGAAAGAGAGCAGAAAAAGGATTTCTGACTTTGTGAAAAGAGCTTATCTTGCCTATTTTGGCGTTCATTTAGGAGATCAAGATAAATCTTGGGCCCCACATTTCATATGTAAAACATGTGTTGAACATTTGCGACAGTGGACAACTGGAAAGAGGAAGTGCCTAAAGTTTGGTGTACCAATGGTTTGGAGAGAACCGCGGAACCATCATGACGACTGCTATTTTTGTCTCGTTAATATTAAAGGCATAAATAGAAACAATAGACACAAATGGACATATCCTGATCTAGATTCTGCAAGAAGGCCTGTAGTGCATTCGGAAGAAATACCCGTTCCATCATTCAGCAGTCTACCCAAACTGACAGAAGATGATACAGAAACATCAACGTCTGACGAAGTTAAAAGAATTCAATCAGAAAACGACAGCGATTTTGAAGCAGATTTAGCAACTCCGCAGTGTTTCAATCAAGAAGAACTAAACGATCTTATAAGAGACCTGAATCTCTCAAAGGAATCCGCTGAATTACTTGCATCCAGATTAAAAGAAAAAAATCTACTTTGTCGAGGTACTAATATTACATTTTATCGTAAAAGAGATAAGGATCTGCTGCCTTTTTTCACTCAGGAAAATGACTTGGTATTCTGTAACAATATAAAAGGGCTCTTAGAAAAAATGGGTTTGCCTGAATACACTCCAGATGATTGGCGCCTTTTTATTGACAGTTCAAAACGTAGTTTAAAATGTGTTCTTTTACATAACGGTAACAAATATGGCTCAATTCCTATTGGTCATTCTACTACCATGAAGGAAGAATATGAAACAATAGCATTAGTTTTGAGAAAAATTAAATACGAAGAACATCAGTGGTCAATTTGTGTTGATTTAAAAATGATTAACTTCCTCCTTGGACAGCAGAGTGGTTATACAAAATATCCTTGTTTTTTGTGCCTTTGGGACAGCAGAGCTAAAAATGAGCACTGGGTTAACAAAAATTGGCCTTCAAGAGATGTCATGATTCAAGGAATACAAAACGTGATCAACGAACCTTTGGTTTCAAGAGAAAAAATCTTACTTCCGCCCTTGCATATCAAGCTAGGCCTAATGAAGCAATTTGTGAAGGCCTTAAATCGAGATGGAAATTGTTTTGGGTATTTGTCACGTAAATTTCCTGGCATTAGCACGGAAAAACTAAAAGCTGGTATATTTGATGGTCCTCAAATAAGGCAACTTGTTAAAGATCCACAATTCACCACATCAATGAACGAGACTGAATCTAACGCTTGGAGTTCATTTGTTCAAGTAGTACAAAATTTTATTGGCAATCATAAAGCAGACAATTACGTAGAATTAGTGGAAACTATGCTTTCAAATTTTAATATTCTCGGCTGTAACATGAGTATAAAAGTTCACTACCTCCACAGCCACCTAGATCGTTTTCCAGAAAACTTAGGTGATTGTAGTGAAGAACAGGGGGAAAGATTCCACCAGGATATTAAAACTATGGAAGATCGTTATCAAGGACGATGGGATAGCCACATGATGGCGGACTACTGCTGGAGCCTTCAGCGAGACTGCCCTAGTAAACTCCATTCTAGAAAATCGTATAAAAGAAAATTTTTATGTGATTAGTGACTAATGTAATTATGTAAATTAAGTTTTTGCAATAAATACTTAAATCCATGTGTCTTTGTTTTTTTTAACTGTCAATAGTAATATTATATATTATAACAGTTATAACGTAAATTATATACACAATTTTTTAAAAAATCTCAAAAACTAGATCTGATAGACAAAATCTGAGAACCTTTTTACATTCTGCATCCAAAAATTACTCAGGAACAGTTAAAAAATCGCAGGCACCAAAATGTGTGTTGGCCTGTGTAATTATTGGTTCCAATTCGCAATTTCTAAGCGTTGATGCTTAAGTTTGAACGATTGAATTGAAAACTACTTGCAAAGGTAAGTATTTTTATGTAGAAGTAACAACAAAATTCACGCGATTTTCAAAAATGAACCATCTACTTTTATCGCTCCCAAATTCACAAAAACAGTAGGAAACTTGTTCAGCACCGTAAAAGATAAATCGCAAGCATTAGAACAGTCAAACGTTGTTTATGATATTCCATGTACAGAGTGTGACAAAGTGTATATTGGCCAAACATCGAAAGGAAAGGATGACATCTCACAAAAGTGACTGTAGGCTGGTGAAAAGATCATGTGCTTTAGCAGAGCACAATATGGATTTACCACATTGTCTTTCTAATTTTATTTTAAAATGATATAAAAATCCATAACTCGATATCCCTTTGTAATGTCAATACCGACCGTAGCCGTCCATAGGCGCACCCTTTTAACTTTTGATAACAATACATGTCCTACGATATTTTAAAAATCCTTTATGTATGAACAATTGTAGGTTCATTTGTATAAAAGTATATTGTATTTTTCCTTGCCGCTTTAACACGTGTCGTATACTGGCCGTGTCTGATACAGTGACTGCAAAAGGTTTCATCCACTTAAGGTTTTATTAAAAATTATTATCTAATTTGATAGATCTTCTTTCATTTTATTTATCTACGAAAAACTATTGAACAAATCATGGATACAAATTCTGCCACCGTATTTTACCGTGGGATACAAATTTTCTTGTTTAAGTCTTCGCCATACCATATGATGTCCATCCGATATTTAGTTTAATCTGAGAAAATAACACGTTGCCAAAAATTATTTGTTTCGTTCATATATTTATTTGCAAACTCTTTTTTTTTTCGATTAATCATTAACCCAATACTTTTTTCCAGTCACTGTAGTTATTTTTATTACTGTCGGTATCCTTTGGCAGGCATGATTTATTATACGTCTTATATACAAGGGAGAAATGTATCTAAAAACGCTGCATTCGATGCCCTTTTATAATGTAAAGACGCATGGGAACGGATAGCCCCGGTAGAATCGTTAATTTTATATAGTTTAAATTAACTTTGGATAAACTATACCTAATTATGATGGGACTGGCACTTGGTTGGTCGAAAATAACATAAACAAGAGACTTTTCCTTGAAATGGTTGAGACTGTTCTACAGCGAATGTTATCAACAAAAGAACGGATATTGATGAGTTCAGCACCATATATTCTTACATCTTAGGTCTTGATGAATTACGATTCTACAGTTAAAACGTTTGTGGAATTCCTCAACATCAGTTTTTTCTATACAGGTATAGCCTTTTATAGATAAGCCATGAAATAATATATTTGGCAACGTCGAATTCAAGTCTACTGTTTGTGTTTACATTGTAACATTTGTAACATGCGCGGTCTACTTAAATCATTGCTTATTGAGCTTAATTAAAGCAGTTTTTTTATAAAACTAGTACTGATAAGTGTCTAAATTTTGTGTAAGTTACAATACCGGATAAAATGTTTAATAATAAAATAAAGTGATTTGTTTGGACTCGTTGGCCTGCGGTAAAATTGGTTCAATTTTTGTTTTTTTGTAAACACTTCCCAGAAAGCCAAATTATACGGGAGGATAATGGAACTTTAACATAAATTATTATTATTAACAAAAAAAAATGGATATAAAGATTTGATTTGATTCATAGTTTCGAAGATCTTCTTTTAAACTTAAATAAAATTAATGTTTCTAATAACAGGAATATTAAAACAAATTAAAATTTAGAATTATATGTTACAAAATACGATTACAAAATAGTTTCCAAATATTTTCGTTGCGACCGCTCACCAGCTGACTATGTACAGTAGACTGGTTTACTAACCGTATTGCGGTGTTGCCATTATTTATTCATCGCTTGTCTAGAGAAGGCTGTAGCTGTGATTTAGGACTATAATGTCATCCTCCAGTTACGAAATGGTTCTAATACCATATTTTTCCTTGGGTTTTAAAAGATTTGTAATGCATGCAATTAATTTTGAATATTTTTCGTCAAAACTCCAGCGCACGTTTCGCTAGTTATCATCATCATCAGCTACTCTTTTAGCTGCCTAAAGTTAAATGTAAATAAAACCATTCATTATTTGTAACTTTGAAATGAAAGTTTGTTGAAGAAGAATTTCTAAATCTATTTAATTTAAGGATTTTAAGTGTGTTAGCAAAGATCTATGTATATAAGTATATTGTTATCTAATCCTAGCATTCATTGGCCAATTTGGCGTCGTTGGTGAATAGTTTAAAAATATTGAACATTATTGCATATTATTCTGCAAATGTCCTAACGTTGTGTTATAATATTTCGAGTGTTACATTTCAATCATTATATCATATGACACAAGATTCCTAAACAGAGAGGGCATTGCGCTCTCTGTAGTTTTTGTTTATGTTAACACTCTCTAAACATCTCAACCACTGGGATTTAAAAAAAAGGCTAGTAGAAGTGATCTATTAGTTAGATGATTATGTTCTTAGAGAATAGTCGAATATAGAAAAAAGCTGTTGTACTGAACGAATTTAATTCAATTATTTGCATTATTATCGGGGTTTATTTGAATTTACTGTTATTATCCTTACAGTTGCTTGGTTGCTCTCAATTATAAATCATAAAAATTAACAGTTCTGAGATTTTTTAAGAAATATCTAATTAGCTACTTATGTATCATTTATAATTGGGAGAAATTATGTTGTAGGAAACGTTTATAACTGCACATATGTACTAATAAATAGACAGCAAGAAAATTTAGTATTGTTATTAAAATAAGTCTGATTTCCACAAATCTATCTCTCTCTGTCTTTATATAAGTACCTAATTATTATTGTATAGAAAATAATATTAGATTCCTATTTAGATTTAATATCCTGTTAAAGAACACAATTGGCATATCAAATGACAATAATTGTAAATGAAAGTATACCTATTATCATAGAGTTAATAATACCTACTATTAAGATGTTAAGTCTTGCCAGTTATAATGGTTTAAGGAGATGGCAATACAAACAATAGTTGTAAATAAATTATTAGTATTGAAAACAACATCTGCAATTTAAATAATAGGACATAGGATGTTAAAAAACATTTTCAAATTATGTATGTCTGTGTACGTACCTATTTGTTTATAGTGTTAGTGTTTATAATTGATTAATGTTAGTGTTTATAATTGATTAATTTGTTCTCTTTTTCATTATTATTTTCTTTCTGAAGCTCTACTTACTATTTAATAATAGAGAATTTCCTTTTTCAAGTTAACTCGCAATTTGTTTGTTAAAAATGTACAGGGTGATCAGGAATATTTTGACTTTGTTAACATTGGTCCTAGAAAAAAGGTTAAATTAATAAGTTGAAGTAAATTAAGTGCTGGTTTAGTATCCGTAGTTGAAACAAATTAAAAAGTGACTATTTTAAATGGAATACCCTGTATATTTTATGCATTTTCCATGCTGTTTCTAAAAATATATAACATGGTATGGTCACAGTTTAATAAATAATACAGTATGCCGCCATTATGGGTTAAAACGTCACAATAATCGCATTGACGTAGATAGATACCGTTCACTCCTGTGTTCAATATATAGTTCATTGTCGGCGTGTACGAGATAAATACATATTGTGTTTAAATCTAATTCTGTGTTTTGTGTTTTTGGTATATAGTGTTCGTGAGAATTAAAGGGATTTTATTTTTATTAACGTATCTTATGATTAATACAATGAACAATCAGGGAGGAGGAGGAGTGTGTGCTGCAAAATGTTGTCCCAATAAGCGGTACACTGAGAACAGGATTCAGTTGATGCAGAAATCAGGCACCCGGCTTGTATGTGGAATTCGTAGGGGTGAAAGAGGCTAGCAATAAGATTAAGGAAATCGGCTGGTTAAGAATGAAACAACGTCGGATTTTCATTCACTAATTTTGACTAATAAAAATCATCAGATGGAAATAGGCGGAATACTTATATGAAAGATTGAAGTTTCGGGGATCGGTGTATGATGTGAATATTCCTCATAAAACTGTCATTACGCCACCGCTAGACTCAACATCAATCTTTGAGCGGTAATTTGCCTATACGGTTTCAAAATATTACAACGCTCTACCGGAGAATATAAAAAGTTTACAGGGGTTTTCGTTTAAGAGCGCTGTCTGACACGTAATAGAACAAATTAATTTGTAAACATAAGCTACCTACTTAATTTGGCCAGCGATGTAAAACTATTTTCAGATAGGTTTAAGCTAAAATATAAGTTACGTTTAGGTTAAGTTAGGAAGCACTTCAACTTTCAATAAAAATGTCTTTTTTACTAATAAAGTCTGTATTATTGTTGTGTTTATTATTATTATTATTAAAAATCAACCAATCATGTCAACATTTAACTGATACCACCACTCAAGGGTGTTTTCAATCACTATGACACACCACAAATATTTCTGAAATTGACAGCATTATTATTATGTACTTAAATATTTTTACAAAAATGAAAATACAGTACTGTGGTTAGAAACCGAAAACTATAATTATTCTCAGTCAGGACCTGACTTGTAACCCAAAATGGCGGCGGTATACGTCACAGTTTATTTCAAAGTGCCAACGTGGAGTCGGAATGCTGTACTTATTAATGCTGTGGTATGGTTCTCTAATAGGTTTTAAATTATAGCCACAAACAAAATTCGTTTTTATTGACTTCTGTCAAAATGATGACAAGTAGGTAATTTAAATACAGGGTGTCCGTAAAGTAACGGAAGGGGCGATTATTTTCAAAATGATACATTTTTAAAACAAAATCCGAGACACGTCAGTTTTTTGTAGCTTACGTATTTGATTCTAAATTCCGCCACCATCTAAGCCATGTTTGTTTCAAATTGCAAAATAATTTAAACTGTCAATTTGGTTTGTCTGTATTATGTCGGCGTTGCTATGGTGATTTGTCATAACCGACGCTACTTTTGTCATTACCAGGAAATTTACCAGTCCATTTTTTTTTAATTACAATGTACTACATTTTCAAATTATGATTGAAAATATAATAAAGGCATTTAAAGACAGTCGTAGAAAAATTAATTTATGATTTCAGTGGGTTTCCCTATATTTTAAAAATATTATTATTACTTTTGTTGATTTTTTTTGTAGAAATCTTATTGTATTTGTTTTTCTTTTGGAAATAAAAATTATTATAATTACTATTTTTAAAAGGCGGGATATTCAAATCCATTATTAGTTCAACTTCAATAAACTAATAGATTTAATTCTGTTTTGACTTACGCTATTGTTTTGTGGAGTAACTTGCGACGCTTAGAAGACGTGATTCGTCAACAGTTTAAAGACTAAAGATATTAAAAGTTATATCAATCTATATTTTGGAGAGTGTAAATTATGTATACTGTAACATAAATAAGTTCACAAGAACAAGTATGCGATTATGAATTGAGATATGGCTTTAACTTAAATAAATTGCCTGCACATATTTCTGACTCCACCATTGGTAACTTGTAATGCTTATCAAAGTTTTTAATCATTTGCCAGAGCACTTGAAATTTGACTGTAATTACAGAAACTTTAAAAGTAAAGTAAAATTTTGGCTACTACAGTATAGCTTTTACTTATTAGACGAGTTGAAGGTATTATTAGTGTTTATAAAATTTGTTTCTTTGTTTTTTTAGTACCTGTATGGGTGGTTGTTGTGATTTATCTATTATTTGTTTAATTATTTTGTGATACATTCTATATGTACTACTATATTGTATCTGACAAATAAAGACAGTTATTATTATTAAAAGTTTCCGAATCTCTTAGTAGATGCTACCCGAATGTCGTAATATTCTTATTTAAAGTAATTAATTAACAAAAAATGCACGCATCAATGCTTAAACAAAAAAATTGTAGTTTTTCCATAATGATTTCGATTAATAATAATTTAAAAGTGAGTAGCAACACCATTTCATAATTACAACTTTTGCCTTATAGTTTTAATCATCCCAATACAGCAGTAAATCAAATAACTGCGTAAAATAAAACAACTTTAGTTTTAAATATTTCCAAACTTTTATAATATACAAATTTATTTTTCAAAATCACACGACATGTTTCGTCCACACAGTGGCTTTATCACTTGATAAAGCCACTGTGTGGACGAAACATGTCGTGTGATTTTGAAAAATAAATTTGTATATTATAAAAGTTTGGAAATATTTAAAACTAAAGTTGTTTTATTTTACGCAGTTATAATGAATTTCCAACAAGTATCGGCTAATTCTATTCAAATAGTAAATCAAATAAATAATAATGATCACCCTCTATCGATACCCATTGCGGTCAACAAACTAGAACATATTTATATACTATACGGATTAGGCAATAGGTTAAACGAATTTTAAGTAAATTTATGTAATAGTGAATGAACGTCTTACAAGATTAAATAATTATTATCCAATGTCGCTGCAGGATATAGGTAAAGCTATTAATTTGTATTTATATACATAATGCATATTTAAATTTGTGTTGCATAAGCGTTAATTGTTAAATTTTAAATAAGTACGGTACGCCCGATCAGATCCAATTTGTTATAAGTTTCACTTTCAGGTCATAAACAAAAATCAACATTGATATTTTCAACATGATTAATTTACTTTAAATTTAGTTGGAAGAAAATATCTAATTATACAAGGTGTTTCTAAAATAGGTGGTCAAAATTTGTGAGGAAATTGGGGACGTCTAATCATGAAAAAAACCTAAATTGTAATTTTTCGAAAAGTCCTTATTTACAAAGATACAGGGTATTAAAGATGACTGCCGAGGACGATTTTTTTGAAATATTTTCGAAACGAGAAATTGAATAAAAAATGATGACCATAGACGGGTAAACGGGGGGGACCCTTGCCTTAATTATAAACCTAACTTTTTTGTTGTGACTTTTATTCCATTTGTGTCAAAAATCTGATAAAATAAAGTTTTCTACATAAAAAGGCATACTTGTTTTTTCTCGAGAAACTTAAAGGTTTTCGAGAAATTCGAGTTTGAAAATTGCTTAGTACATAGCATTACCATTAATAAAATTATGGAAAACTTTTCGTTAGCAAACTGTATTTCAATATCAATTTTATTGATGCTGTGTACTAAGGACCAGTTTTGTCTCAAAATTTTCAAACTTGTGACTTTTATTCCATTTGACATTTTTGACCCAAATGGAATAAAAGTCACAAGAAAAAAAGTCAGGTTATAACCTGAATTATATTTAAGGCAAGGGTCTCCCCCGTTTATCCGCCTATAGACATCATTTTTTATTATATTTTATTAGTGTATGGACGGAAGATATCTCAAGATCTATTAGCGATAGACAAAAAATCCTTTACAAAACTTTTAGAAATTGAAGAAATGTACAACACAAAGTACCTATACACGGTAGTTGACAAACGTGCAACACACCAAACTTGCTTTTAACATAAATAAATGCCGCTCCAAAAGAAAAAAAAATACATAAGGGTTGATATGGGTAGGTCTAGTAGTTTTAGAAATATTTGTAAATAAGGGATAAATTTGGCATAAATTTAAAGCGTGGTGGCTACTACAGAAACCAAAATCATACCAATTTTTCGTGTCAGGTCCGTTTGAATTCCCTTTTTTTGTCCGTCGTTTTACTGGATTTCATTACCTCCGATTTGTAACTTTTCAGGTTCACATTTTCGAAATTGAATTTTTTGAGAAAATTTTAAATGGGTTCTAGCCCTCGGTGGTGGCAGTGGAGGGTAAATTATTAAAATAAACCTGTAATTTAACTTTTTTGTTTTTAAATATAAACAAAAAATAATTAAAATGACAAAAATTGCTACTTTTGTTGCCAATTTTTTCTCTTTTCATGAAAAACGGTTAGCCTTTAGCCTTAAGGTCATGAAATGTGATCAATAACAAGTATAGAAAAGGGGCATCTCGAATTTAAGCAGATTTACGGGGTGTCCCATTTAAACATTTTCCTAAAAAAAAATACATTATATGTTTTTTACAAAATGTGACCATCCAGAAAAATTACAACACCAAAAATTATAACACCAATGCCTTAAATTTATGTCAAAATTAACCCTTATTATATTATATATTACAATAAACAGCAGTCGACTGTATCGACTGCTGTTTACTTTCCGGCTCATACGCGTAAATCCACGATTCATCACCTGTCACGATGTCATAGACGTTTCGAAGCACCGCGATCGTATTTTTGAGCATTTCTTTCGCCAATCTACAAGAGCTTTTTTTTTGAGCGATTGATAAATTGTGTGGGATCCAACGCGAACAAATTTTTTTGACAGTCAAATGTTGCTGGTCCCACTAATGCCTAAGGTTGACTCAATCCCTTGATAGGTCACATGATGATCTTGCAATATCAGTTCGCGCACAGTATCAACGGTTTTCGGAACAACAACTGATTTTGGACGACCTTCACGATATTCGTCTTGGAGTGAACTACGACCACGATTGAATTCACCATACCATAGCTAAACACTGGTCCTTGATGGAGCTTCATCGCCAAAAATGGAATTAAGTTCATCCATGCACTTTTGCTGAGTTAATCCACGTCGAAAGTTGTAAAAAATAATCCCACGAAAATGTTCACGATTTAATTCCATTTTTGCGCCGAGATGAATCTTTTAAATTACTGTAAACAACACAAATAGTGCTCATATGTCAAAACGTTCTGAGTACGTATAACCTGAAAAATGTCCAACTTTACGATAAAGCTGTCAGTTGCCAGATTGCAACACCAGGGTTGCCAAATCCCAAAATATAAAAGGCAACCCTCGTATAAGTGGGCCTCAGTCACTGCACTCTGACCACATATGGGTCAATTATTGTCGCTTACTGAAAGCTTAGCAACTTACGTTTATACTTACTAAGTGTCTCCAAAATTAAGAAAAAAAAACGCCGACAATAAGTCAGCATACACAAAGCAAAGCCTGGCAAATTTTCCGGAAACAGGCTCCATTCAATCAATCCATCAATCAAAACTTAATTTTTCCTAAAACATACACTTTTCTAACAATAACTTCAACTTTATTGGCATAAAAGAATTACAAAACTTCTTGTAGACAAAGTCATATTTAAAATAATATATAATTAAGAGGTATATAAATACATTATAACAAAAATATTTTAAAATACATACGTAAACCAACAATGCTACTTCCACATTATATTGTCAAACTTAGTAGGGAGACAAAGAATAAAATTACGAATCCACCAAATATTCACAAAGTAAAATATATAAATAACAATACAATAAGCTACCCCTATAAAAATGGAAATAACAGAACAGAAAAAATATCATACATTATTAAAATCAAGATCAAACCAACACAACAAAATCAAAACAAACGCTACCATGTATCAGCACAATAGTCCTCCAGCGAGTAATAGGCCTTCTCAAAAACAGCGCGCTCTCTAAATTAGCTGGGATTTTCTACAGCCGTTAAGTTTGTGGTAAATGATTATACATTTCTGCGACTGCCGTAAACGGCGTATATACAATAGTAATATAATAGTAACACAACGATATCCTATATCCAATGACCAAATATAGGCAAAACAAAAAGAATAAAAAAGGCAAAAAACAATGCAATAATAATATGAGAATAACGAAAAGTAAAAAGAAACAGACTCCAAAATACTGACTGACAATTCTAGAATTTATTTTTTATTTTATGATTTACGGTCACTAACAAGAATGCATAATTATGATTAGGTAGCCAACTTCAGTATAGACTTTAAAATAATAAAGTCATTATTTACATTCACTAATATAAACCTGTCAGACATGTTTACATACATCATCTGTATGGTTTACATTATGTGAGAAATTATCAAATATGGATTTTCATATCTAAATTGCTATAATTGGTTGATTTAAAAACAGTTTCTTTAAAACCATAATTGCAAAATTTATGTACATTCATAATTATTTTCAATTTCAAATCTCATTTTGATTAGCAATAAATTCCTTGTAATTACTTATAAATGTGTAGTTATAAGAAGAAATTGAACTTCGTTATTATAAATAATTAGTTATCAATTTACAATGCAAATCATTTATTTATTTTTATTTATAGAAAAGTAAATCTACACTTAATTTCACCGAGAGTCTCAGATTTATAAAAAAATGATTATAGCCCAATTCTTCGCTTCTTATAAGATGTGAATTCGCTTATGGAGTTCGGAACTGGGTTTATAATTTGTAGAGTATGTCCTGAAAAGAAAATCACTAGGCCCAATTGCTCGCCTGGGGAAGTCTTCGCCGTTTAACAGCTAATCAGACTGACTCAACCATTTTCTGTCATTGGATTGAACTGCTCAAGCAGGTTATTTAATAATATTAGTTGACTTTATTGGCATAACAAAATTACATAGTTAAAAAAATGAAGAACAAATAATCTTAAGAAAAATCAGATGCCAAAAGTCGCAAGCTCCGCAAAGCTGATTTTCAGCAAGGGCCCTATAATACATTATAATTATGCTAATAAATAATTGCATAGAAAACACTAAACACAATAACCGATAGATAAAATACGAGGTTACAATTTCCAACATAAGCAAACACATATCAAACATCAGACTCAATGAATGTCATTTGCTCATGAAATAATTTATCATGTAAAGTGAAGTGAAGAAATAGAAGTATTATTTGACCGTTGAATATGATGCAAACAGCCTTTCGTTGAGTCCATAACTTGATTTGAGGCTTGGCAGCAAAAATCAGACCTGATGCTGCTGCTTATTTTATACATACAGGAATGCAACTAACTCGAAAGTTTAAACAAAACATTCAAGTGCTCCGATAATCTTAAGAAGATATATTACACATTTTAATTAATGCATGTTTTATTTTCGCAAATCAACAGATCCTTGAACAAAATTATTTCATTCGAACATTTTCTATTTTTATAACAGATATTGTATAGTACAATACAACAAATCTACCAAAACCGGAAACTTTGAAATCGGTCATATGGAAATATAATGACGCTTATTTAGAAATATTTGCCAATACGAAGGATTTATTTAATGTTTAATTCACTTGTCGCAAGAAAATCTTAATGTAATAAATAAATCAAACATATTGTAATTTAATTGGTATATTTGTTCCATATACAATGAGATATGTCTAAGGGTTATATTTTATAGAATTTTTCTTTTTTCAATTTTTTGACCTTTGTTTTTTATAATTTTAACGAATATTCTTTTGCGTTTTGATTTTTGAATCTGTTTTATATAAAAAAAAATATTATTCTAATAAGAAATATTGAACAAAAAATATATATGTATGTATATATAATAATAATTTTTAAAATAATACTGTGATTTTTTGTAATTTAATTTTTCATCTACAATTTTAATCTCATTTTGTTTTCTACATTTTCGTTGTGAATTATGATGATGTTTAATTTGTAATCAGAAATATTGTTGCTGAAGAAATAATAATTAAATAAAAAACAAAATTTTAGATTGTCCTGAAGAAGGCAAGATTTATCTTGCCGAAACGTAGAAACAATATGACAAGGAACTAAATAAAAAAGTATAGTTCCAATTATAGGATAGTTTCTATACGAACCTCATCCCAAAAGAATATTCGTAAATTTTTTTTTATTATTTATCTAATCTGGATGTTTTTGGTTTTTGTTGTCTTCTTCTCTCTTTCTCAAAATCAATAAATGATTGAGAAACAACTAACAAATTAGCAGTGTAATGTAATAATGTATCTCTGTAATTTCTTGTTCAATTAATTTGATGTGATTTTTGTTTTAATTTGATTAAATAGCGTATATTTATGCACGCACAGGCTTGGTATATGTTGTTGATTGTTTTTGTATTGATTTCTTTTATTGGGATAAATATATACAGGGTGATTCATTAAGGTTGACCACCAGTAGAACTGAGGAAAAAAAATTTCATAACGAAATCGGCTCCAAAGACTGTAAGTAACTTTTATATGCCTGAACCGATTTCCACAAGAATACGCTCAATGCAAAAAGTATTAGAGGTATAATTATTATTTATTATTTTATTATTTATGTATTTATTATTTAGGATTTATTATTACATATTATTATTATCATTAATGTTTGCATTTTCTATTGTGCTATTGTTCTTTATAATTACTGAAACTTATAAGTATTGTATTCGTATCGTTGTATGTTATTTATAGAATTATAGAAATTTCCTGTAATTGAAATTTTTGTGAATCTGTTGGAAATATAGGCTTATTATTAAAAGGGCAAATAAGTGTAAGTTGTAAGATAAATATTAAAACTAAATAATAAGTAGAAACGTAAACATTTTAAGACAAGATGACTCATAACACAAAACACAAATTTACAAAACGTAAAAAAAAACAGTTACTACGTAATTATTTTAAATATTCAGAACACTTGATGCCATCATTTTTGAATTCAGTCTGTCTATAATAGAATTAACAACACTCACTTTCTGCAAGAGAAATATTTCGAACTGCTTGCCGAATCCCATCTTTCATATCCTTACAACTTACAGAATGAGCCAACACTGGTCGAAGTTTAAAGAAATGCCAATATCTTGGGAATGAGACGAGATATCCGTTCGATACTTCGGACATTGGGAAAGCTCTCCAGTAAAGACGGACAGGTATATGTTGGTGGCTTTTTGCAAGCTAGTTAGAGTTATAGCATTGTATTTGAAGTTTGATTCACCCTGTACATTTAGCGTTTTCATAAAAGTTATACTATTTATTTACATTATCAGTAGATGGAAACTTCTTTTTCCTCACTGGAAGACTAGCTCATCTGAAGGAAAATATTCGCAAAATATTATTTCATTTTTATCGTCAAATTTAGATTTTTTTGGGCTCAGGAAAATGTTCCAAAAACGCTTTTAAAAGATATTTTTAACAACCAACCATAAGATTTACCTGTAAGATAAAATTGATTCTAATTTTTTCCAAACTTACTAAAACTCAATGAGAATACAAAGAGTTCGACTCTGGTTAGATGAATTACTTGGAGAATAACGCCACCAATACCGTGTTTGACCTTTAGTTAGACCTTCGCGGTTTTAACGAGAATGGATAATGACCAAATGCAATATGCAGTACCTACTTAAATTGGCACAAATTGAAACCGACTAGAAATTGCTTTTGAACATTGGTATCGACACAATTCCTGAATGTGACCTTGTTCATAAGGAGATACCAATTTTAGTTAATCACTACAGTCATCACGTCAACTTCCCGCAGTTTCCTGATGACGATGTAGTGCTTCTGAGGTGCAAAACAATAATCCTCTGCGAATAGAATTCTTATACTTACATAAATTACAAATTTCTTATAGACTATTGCCAATGTTTTAAATGCTAAAAATACATCATCGCTAATTCCTTAGTAGAAATCTATAAAAAAAATCGCATCCATAATTAGACGTACTTGTGCGTAATGTACTTCTATATAATTTTTTCCGGTAATATCTCTTTTAATAAATAATCTATTTACAAATCGCAGGACTTTTAAAGTGATACAGAAAAACATGTTTAAAATGTATTCAAACCACATAGAACGAAACAACTATGTGCAATGTGCAACTACCTGATGCTGTAAGTATAAATAGGAATATGTTATACTTTCTAACAATTTCATTAAAATTTATTGCAATTAAGCTGATTTTCTATCAAACGGTTAAGAACCTTTAATAACATTACGGTCTGTGGTTTAACTATAATTTTCAAATCAATTGTTTATGTTTTATATCATAAAACAGGGTTGGACAAATCCTGATTTTTTTGATTGGAAAAAAATCAAAAATCAATACTTTTTATATAAAAATCAAACAAATCATGATTTATTTGATTTTTTTTTTAAATTTAGATTATTAAAATTTGATGCTGTGTTCAAAATGATGATTTTTTATTCATCAGCATTTAATTTATTATTTCTGACTTTATGGCAAATGATTTAAATCAGTCATAAAACTATTCGTTTATCATTTCTCCATCGGTGAATGGTTTTCCACGTTTACCAATTTCAAATGCCACACGAAAGCTGGCGCATGCTTTGGTAAAGAAAGATTGCTGCTATTTCAGTCCCCGCTTCAAAGCTTCATATTTTTCCGTCCGCAAACTTCCTGTATATTTGGAGTAATTTTGAGGATGTTTCGATTCATAGTGGCGTTTAATTATTTGAGAACAGCTGAATACAAACATATAAACTGAAAATTCTATCTATGTTAATTTGACAGGGTGGCATTTTCCGATTCTTGAACATTATTTTTAATTGAAGGAATATGCAAACGGTTTAAAATCAAAAGAAAAAATGGTAAACTAATTTCAACGAAAATAAACCTAGAAAAGTCCACTGCCTTTTATCCACCCGGTATAGAATAATTCATAATTTTAATCCTTGTGAACCAGTAGAGTTAAAAAGAAAGTAAATCAAACCATATACAACTGCTATTGGATTTTTCTATTAGTACTTCTATTGTTTATGTGAAAGTATTTGTCAAGATCCATATAATAATTGCTAGTAATTGTTTCTTAGCAATGTTTATTTTCTCCTAGTATGGCCAACCTATCACCGAAATTTATACAGATAATAACATAAGGAAACGTTAATATTAAAGGTTTATGAATTATTTGCGGGAATGAATTTTCTTCAACTAAATACTTTCTTTGGTAATCTTGGAAGTGCAAGTTTTTGAACATATTATTGCCAATTTATCAAAAAACAAATGATTTTGGAAGATTTTGCACTTCCACAAAACATTCTTTTTAACACTGATATACCATCCTCAGGGGAGATTTAAAATAGTCCTAATGAAATACTACATTTTTACTTTGGTTTCTTGTGATTCAAAAATTAAATAATACGATTACATAATCAGGTGAGAGATCTCCCTGCAGTCCACCAACTTCAAAATTGAAGAAAGAGTGTATACAGGGTGAGTCGGGAGGAATAGGCCTCTAACTCTAAGGGTGTGCATCAAAATAATACGAAAAACTCAAATGTTGTTATCCAATATTCATTTGTTTTCAACCTACAGCGTCAAATAAAATAATAATATTGTTAAACCAAAATATCAAACATTAACATTGTGTTAAGTAAATCATTGGTTTAGTAAATTTTCAAAAATACCCCCATTGCCTACCAAACATTTCATGCTTCTTTTTTTTTTGTTCATGTTTCTTTTTGTAAATCATTTCAATAAACAAAAACTTTGAAAATACACTTATGTAGTTTGACACAACACGCAATTTTGTGTATTTTCAAAGTTTTTCTTTATGGAAATGATTTACAAAAAGAAACATTCCATTAAATGGTGTATTACAGAATTTTTATTTATTTATTGTCATTACATGTCATTACCAAAAAAGGTTTACACAAGTCATATTAAATATTACAATATTACATAACACAACATAAAAACATGTATATAACTTAATCAAAACAGAAAGTCAGTGCTGAGGAATTCATCAAAGGAGTAAAAAGCCTGGTCAATTAAGTAGTTTTTCAATCTATTTTTGAACATTGCAAGGCTCAGTGTTTTCAAACTATCTGGCAAATGATTATAGCATGTGGGACCATAATAATTCACAGAATTTCTGCTTCTACGCAACCTCATATATTCAGGAAGAATGTCATTTTTGTTTCTGGTATTGTGGTTGTGAACTTCATCCTGCCTTATGTACAGATTGTAATTATTTTTCACATACATAATTGAATTGTAGATATAGAGACACGGGAGTGTAATTATTTTACATTCTTTAAATTTAGGTCTGACATCCTCTCTAAACTTTAAATCTGTCATTATTCGAACCACTCGTCTTTGGATTGCGAATACCCGACTAGCATGACAAGAGTGTCCCCAAATTGACAAAGCATATGAAGCCACACTGTGAAAAAGGCCATAATATGCTGATTTCAAAACATTAAAAGAGACTTCACCCTTCAAGCTTCGCAACATGAACACAACCTTAATTTTGCTACTTACATAATAGTTTAATCAATTTTAAGTTATAGCTAATAGTACCACCGCGACCAATCCAACGCCCTGGAAAACTCATAGTCATGCCACAGATTTAGTCTATTAAATCTGTGGTCATGCAGTCATGCTTCGCTTTTTCTCTGAAACATTTTTAAAAAACACTGTCAGCATCTTGTGCATCAAAGTGTTTTGATAAAGTGGTAAAACATCCCGGTAACTTTAAAGTTTGATTTATTATTATTACTTTTCTATTTATATTTTAATAATCTTATTTTAAAGATGACCGTCTTGTAGAATAACAAGTTTGATTGGATATTCTATAATTATATTTATATATCTTTATATGTTGCTAATTTATTATTATTTCATCATATCCTAGAAATATACAGACCATTTATATATTTCATATATTATGTTAAAACTCACAGGTATGTTATTAAAACGAGTATCTTACAATTTTGTCTGGTTTTCATAATAAAACAAATAGACTAATACGTCGGTAAATTACGAAATTTCGAATGTAAAAGCGAAACACGTTTAGCAAATAATATCCCTTCAATAATAACAATCATGATATTTTAGCCCATATTTCCTGAAATAAAAAATCATGGTCAAAATTAAATTTGCATTGTGAATGTTGTTTTCGAATTATATACCTGTGCAATACGCAATATACCATATTAATTATTATACAATATTCAAAATAATGTAAAAGTAATAAATTGATACTCCCCTAAATTAGCGTAAGAACTGTATTTTTTTTTTGTTTCTTGTTGCGATAATTCCTTATATTTATTATTACGTTTATTTAATTCATAGGCGCAACGAGGGGCTGACGGAGTCCGCTTTATCGGAAAAGCAAACATATCCAAAGACCAACTAAACGGCAACGTTTACCGGGTTTATAAAATAAAAAATATAATAATTTTAGTCCATCCACTTCTACAAATTATGTATTGTTTTAAATAAATCACAACAATTAATTCCATCCGTAGAATACTCCTCACTGGTGAAATGGATTCAGGCAATTTTGAAAGACCGTGTCATTACGGCTGAAATAGGAGAAGTGTCTGTAACAGTGACAGCGGCTAGGGGATGCCCACAAGGCGGTGTATTGTCCCCTCTTCTAGGGTCACTAGTGCTGGATCATCTCATTTCAAAAATGGATAGTGCAGGCTTTACTCTGCAAAGCTACGCCGACAACATTGTTCTCACAGTTAAGGGAAAACACACATCGGTTATATCCAACCGCATGCAAATTGCATTAAACAAAATTAAAAACTGGTGCGACGTTAAGGGATTTAATATAAATCCGAAAAAAACAGTGTTGGTACCATTCACGAGAAAGAGAAAGGTGGACATTATTAACCCCACTCTCAGCGGTGAGCAAATTTGCCTTTCGGAAAAAGTCAAATACCTGGGAGTAATCCTGGATAAACGACTAATCTGGAATCAGCATATAGAGAGAACCATATCGAAAGCCACAGCGGCCATATGGACGTGTCACAGGCTACTCGGTAGGACTTGGGGGCCTAAAGCCAAAGCTCACATACTGGGTGTACCAGTCATCAAACCCATGGTTACATACGCCTCATTAGTATGGTGGCCAATAGTTAATATTAAGCATACACAATGCCGTTTTCAAAAGTTGCAACGGCTTGCATGTTTAGGAATAACAGGGGCAATGCGAACTTGCCCCACAGCAGCAATGGAAACGTTGCTGCATCTAATACCTTTGCCTGTCCTAGTCAAAAAAGAGGCAGCAATTAGCGCTCTGAAACTGGCACAGGTAATGGAATACAACTCTGTCGATCTAGAGGGACACATGGGAATCCTGAATCTAATACCTTTGGATTCAGGAAGAAAACCGACATGATTTTGAAATCCCATTTGAAGTGGTCATTGGAGACCCAAAAATGGCTAAATGGGGAACCACGATTCCCAGAAAACACATCCGTCTGGTATACGGACGTTTCAAAAGTAATAGAAGGGAACACAGGCATGGGAGTATACGGGCCTAATTGCAGGCTCTCTGAATCTCTCGGGAAAAGTCCCACTATATTCCAAGCAGAGATCAACGCTATTAATCGTTGTGCTCAAGAATGCCTGCAGAGAGGCATCCCGGAACGGCAGATCAATATTATGTCAGTCAGTCAAGCTGCGTGAAAAGCACTGAGGTCTTACACCTTCACGTCAAAGCTAGCATGGGAATGCAAACAGACCCTAAAGCAACTGGCAGCTCAGGGCAAAAAGATGCCAGGACATGAAGGCATAAAGGGGAACGAAGCGGCGGACCAACTTGCAAAAGAGGGCGCAAACGTTCCGTTCTGCGGCCCGGAACCCATCTTTGGGATGGAGAAACACTCCAAGCCTAAGACAATCAAAAAGGTTTATCAAACCTTCACAGGCCAACGCAGGGAAGCTTATCCAACTGGGGAGAAGCGACCTAAGGCGAATTAAAGGCCTTTTTACGGGACACCACCCAGTGAAGTACCATCTCAAAAAGATGCGCCTAACCGAGAACGACACTTGCGAAGACGCAACAGAGACAACAGAACACGTGCTCTGTGAATGTATCGCACTTTTCTGCAAAACACCTTGGAGGGGTGACCCTAACACCGAACACGAGGCAAGGAATTTAGCCCCCAGAGAAATCATCAACTTCATGAAAAGTGTGGGACAGTTGGGCAATACAGAGATTAGAGTCATTCACAAAAGATCTTCTGCAGGTCGAAGTGAGTGGAGGCCAAACCGTCTAAATGACTCCGATAAAACAATCTACAATCCGTAGAATGAATCCAAGTGTACAACATTAATAATGTAGGAATGATGTCCAAAAATAAACAATGTATTCTTTTACGTATTTCTAAATGTCAAACTAATTAGACGATATAAGTTAACAGGTATAGTGGGAATTTTTACTGCTAAAATTTCAGCAGGTTATAACAACAGGTTCATATAGAAGGTCAATTGTCGGAACAAAAACTATAATATTAAATTATATAAAAAGAAAGATATTAATCTCATTTACAAAAACAAAAAAAGTAATTTAATTTTATCATAAGTTATTACAATAGTTATTTGTGTAGGTACTTTTTAGATATTCGTGACGGACTTTTATTTATTATATTATATACTTCCACTATGAAGTTCATATTAAAATTATCATTAACTTTTTCTTACCGTTAATGTCCTTAAGATTTATCAAATTATTATTATACACTTTGTTTTAAACTGTATAATAAAAAAAATCAGTTTACTTTTATATAGAGTGACCAGTTATAAATAGATGCAATGGTTAGTTTTTAATATAGAGATAAACCAACCTCTGGACGTCCAAAGCTAATTCTATATGTTTAGACCGATTGTCGCAATTGGAAAAACTGTATTTTATTACCTAGTAAATAATGATATATAAATAATATGTTTAATTATAAAAATGAGATTCCTGTTCGTTATTCATTCATTCATGTTTTTCCTGTGGTTTACACATTTTATTTGATAACTGTAGCTCTGATGAAGATTGAAATACAATCGAAACGCTATTCTGGCAGCGAGTGTTTAATTTTTCTATATAAATCTTAATGTCGATGATTTGAAAGGAAAATCAAGATAACTAACTCATTACTGAGATCTGTAAGGACATGATATATTACGTATATGATAAAATATTATTTAAAATAACCTTTATTTTTATTTTGTTATATTTTTAATGCAAAATATAAATTAAGCAATTTTCAATGAGACTCTTTACTCATTTAATGCAGGTATAGTTTATTTGTGGCAGTAAAGACCAACGGTATGTTAACAATAT
The DNA here is from genome assembly GCA_911728435.2 of Apoderus coryli. Taxonomy (NCBI): domain Eukaryota; kingdom Metazoa; phylum Arthropoda; class Insecta; order Coleoptera; family Attelabidae; genus Apoderus; species Apoderus coryli. The sequence continues at coordinate 6,706,745 of OU452205.1, read as the reverse complement.
AATAAAACATTTTTTATTATAAGTTTATTATTTTTTTTTGCGCTATATGTTTTATGTATTAATTTTTTTTTGGCATTATGTTTTGCAATCTGTAGTATCTAAGCAGCATTGTGTTAATTTATTTATGTTGGGAAATATTGCTTCCTTGATCTTAAATTTTTATTAATGTATAGACACCCCGATTTGGAAGTTATTTTAGACCCACGTTAAGATATTAAATAATTGTATTAGTATATTTCGATTTTAGCACCTTTAATGAAACCTTCGTCATTATTGGCGCTTGACAACTTTGTTTTATATTTTGACTCTTTTTAAAACCTTTATGAACGGCCTATGCATATTATCACTATTATGTCGCATAGCTTTCGAGTCTACTCCTATACTCTAAGTTAATCTCACGTTTATTACAGTGCCTTAATTTTGTCTATACATTTGTGAGCGAATTGGGGACGTCTAATCATGAAAAAAACCTAAATTGTAATTTTTCGAAAAGTCCTTATTTACAAAGATACAGGGTGTTATAGATGCCTGCCTGAGGACGATTTTTTGAAATATTTTCGAAACGAGTAAAGATGAATTAATCAAATGTAACATATTTATTCCCCTAGTTAAATGTCGTAAACTGACATGAAATTGAATAAAAATGGATGACCATAGGCGGGTAAACGGGGGAGACCGTTAATTATAACCTAACTTTTTTTCTTGTGATTTTTATTCATTTTGTGTCAAAAAAGTGATAAAATAAAGTTTTCTACATACTTCTTTTTTCTCGAAAAACTTAAAGGTTTTCGAGAAATTCGAGTTTGAAAATTTTAAGACAAAACTGGTCCTTAGTAAACAGCATTTGATTAATTCATCTTTACTCGTTTCGAAAATATTTCAAAAAAATCGGCCCCAGGCAGTTATCTTTAACACCCTGTATCTTTGTAAATAAGGACTTTTCAAAAAATTACAATTTAGGTTTTTTTCATGATTAGACGTCCCCAATTCGCTTACAAATTTTGACCAGCTTTTTTGAAACACCTTGTATATTCATCAGGGATTCTGCCTTTTTACAATTACGGACGCCCATAAGAAAAACATGTTTTAATTTTTTTAAAAATTCTTAATACAATTAAAACATCATTATTTTATGTTTTGGTCTTGTTTTTTTTTTTGATCATTTTCGAAGTAAGATTCCTTTGATATTGAATGAAATTAAAGTTTATTAACACTGATATTTATTTGTATAACGAAATAATTAGTTCGAAACTGATCAACAAAAATAAGACCAAAACCAAATTTTAAAACATTTTTATTTTTTCCAGTGAACTTCAGACCAGTGCTGCTCGAAAAATATCAGATAAATGAATAATTGTAGAACAATAAATTAATATATTGAATTACAATAAAACAAAAATCATCGTCTCCACTATTTAATTCATAAATTATGTCAAAGGGACATGTTTCCGAGACTCAGCTCCATCATCAGCCTTGGTGGTGTAAAATGCTCACTCTGTGAAGGCAGAGCTCCTAACAGACTCTGACCAAGGCTGATGATGGAGCTGAGTCTCCGAAACATGTCCCTTTGACATAATTTATGAATTAAATAGTGGATACGATGATTTTTGTTTTATTGTAATTATATTACACTCCACTGCATCTAATGGATTACTTCTTTAATTTAATATATTGAAATTTAGTGGATCATTTCCCTCATTAAATTCCACAGAAAATGGACAACTTTATAAATATGAAGTAAAAACGTTGATGTCAATTTTCAGTATAAAACCAGGTGTGGCACAACTATTAATTTATTAATAAGTCTTATACATTAGATGACACACTTTAGTAAACCAATTTTTAGGAGGATTAACCTATCATCATTCGTAAAACACTGATGTTTTTTTTTTTATTTATTTGTTTTTTATTTATTTTATTTTTTTTTTGTTATACCCGAGACTTGTAGTTCGTATTCCTTCAGAGGGTTTTTACTGTTTTCTTGTTGATTTTAGGCTTGGTCGTGCACGATTTTAGTTAAAAGTTTAAAATTTATTTATAAGGAACACTTGGTGTATCAGAAATAAATTCTCGTTTTGAGACTAAAAGTTTTGGAACAAGTTATATATTATTGTGAGCACTTTGTATAATAATATTTAATTTGTAATAATGTACATGAGTAGCCCTTGTAATTTACATTTACTTCCGCTTTGATGCCCCATGTATGTAGGTACCTCTCATAAAATGCGGATGTGTTAATTGATAACTGTATATTTTAAGTATTCAAGTTTTATGCTTCTAATTTTAATACAAGTAAAAATTAGTATATGGTTCTTTTTAAAAGTTCTGTTATTATTTCGAAGCTTATTTACACTAAATGTACAATGACAAATTATTTGTTGAAAAATTTGCACTAATTATCTCTGAACACACTGTGGCTCATTTTGGTGGAGATTGTAGGGTATTTCCATTGTTAGGAGAGATAGAGTCTTGATGCTTTGTTGCTACTTTTACGATAAACGAAAGATATCACTAAATTAGGAAGTATTAATTTTAAAATCATTACGAAGTGGATTTAGTTGATTTTAAAAAGTAGTATAAGCTTGTTTCATTATTTTGCTTTTAAATAGTGGAAAAATGAGTATGTGTCTGTGTCTAAGTTACCATTACAGAATATTTACATACACAAACTAATTAAAAATAATTAATTATATACTATTATAAAAGTTATTAATTAATTATTCTTCACAAATATACCTACTTAAAGCTTTTTAAACTATTTCAGTGACCTTGTTACTTGTTACATTATATCAGTATGTGACAGAAAACTTGATTTGATTGTTTAAACAAATTCAGTAGCAGCGATCATTGTATACCGCATGAAATTGTTACGGATAAGAAAAAAACTAGCGCTACTTAACAAGTTTTTGAATATGGAAATGTTTTTAATTACATGGATCAATGTTATGTACAAACAAAGAAACTGGTTATTTATATTAACTAGTTAAAAAACTATAAATTTCAAAATTTTGGTGATGTAATATTTCACCAAATACCTGCAACTTTTTGGAAACACCGAATTTTAGTTAAATCATATTCCAATTATTTGTAAGAAAATTAAATCACATTTCGGCATAGGGCACTACAACGTGTTTGTAATTCACTGGGAAACTATAAAATTGTTTTACGGTTTTAGTTCTTATTTATTTCTGACATTATTTTTACAGATATAAAAAATAAAAAGCACTTTCTCATTGTTAGTTTGTGAGGAGAAAAATATACAAATTTTCACTACGAAGTTTCGTTTTTGAAAATCCATCACCAACTAAGTTTTTTTAAATACGGCCATTTTCAATTCAAAAATAGGTGGTACTCGTATATCATGTCATATGTAATGGTTTAAACAAGTGTTCAGTGTTTTTAGCTGTTATTTACAATTATTTACGATTATTTGACAATTTATTACTGTCTCAGTACAACATTTTATTCTGTAAACGGTTTTTTTAAATTTAGTTGAGATTTTCTCAGATGAATGTTTTACGCAAAATAAGGCGATTTTTCTTGAATAATTTTAAATAACAGCTAAAAACACTAAAAACTTATTAAAAACCACGACGTATGATATATCTCCAATTTTTAATTGTAAATGGCTTTAAATTTATTAATAAATAATCTAGGACCGTATTTCAATAAATCCAAGTTGGTGATGGTTTTTCAAAAACGAGACGTCGGAAGTAAAATTTGTAAACGCTATCTTATTCTTCTTAAAAAGTAACAATGAAAAAGTGCCTTTCATTTTTTTATATATGTAAAAATAATGTCATAAAGAAATAAAAACTAACAATTTTTTTTTCGGAAATTTTCGAAAACGGCTAAAGTTAATTTACTTTTCACAACATTTAAAAGGTGTTTAAATTTTCTCCTTTTCTCCAATTGAACCGACATTGTTACTCCTACCGTTTCCAAGATTAAAATGCTATCCCAAGGGGTAAATGCCGCTCTAGAAACTAATTAATTTTCGTCCGAAAACAACAAACTAAAGAAAAAGTTTCTGTTTAATCGAATTTGTTCTCGTGCCCACTGACAAAATCTGACTCGATTCTTAAAATCATCACCATGAAGTTCTTGATGCAAAGCAATGTGATACGGGTGAAATTTATGCCGCTTTAATTCCTAAGAATGCTTGATTTAGAAATTCCAGAGTCTCGAAAAATTCTTCGACAAGAAAAATGCGGATTCACATCAATAGCCGCCAATAGTGCGATTTTATTATTTTCACCACTAACAGTAGCTTGTCGAGTTCGTTTTTTTTTTTGGCTGTACATTTCCGGTTTCTCTAAAATCCTTCACAACATTTCTTTCTGGAACACGTTGCATATCCACTGCTACGGCACATTGTGACATTCTCCATAGAGCAATATCATCTCAACCTTTTGTGCTACAGAAAGATGTTCCATATTTTCTCAAAACTAACTCATTGTTTATTGTCACTCACAAGTGTAAAGATATTATGAATGATTTCTTTCCTATAAATGTGCAAAAATGTTTACCAGATGAAAAATTTACTACTTTTGTCTTTAAGTATAAAAAAAATTAAATATATTTATTTTTTTGTTATTCTTGAACCGCTATTCTAATTCTTTTCAGTTTACTTTCTTGGGGTGTTCGGTTCTTATAAAAAAATCTTCTTTATTTTACATAACAATATTCATGTTTATTTTCGTCACGATCATACTGAACATAAACGTAACGAAACGTCGTTTAATTTATGTTCAGTATGATCGTGACGAAAATAAACATGAATATTGTTATGTAAAATAAAGAAGAATTTTTTATAAGAACCGAACACCCCAAGAAAGTAAACTGAAAAAAATTAAATATTTGTTATGAGGAATTATTAACTTTTACTTCCGAATGACGATCGTTCGTTAGTCTGTTATCAATTTTGCTATTTTTAACAAAATATGGAATATCTTTCTATTTCAGAAAAAGTTTTGTTCATATTACTTGTGGTTTTGCAGATAAAAATGCTATATCCTATGCATTTTATTACTGTGTTGCGAAGAAGTTTACGAGAACGTATTTTACTAAATTCCTGATGAAGACAGGTGGTCTTCTCGAAACGGTAAAACAAAGAAAAAATAAATAATGCCATTTAAATAATTATCTAAAATCAAATAATCAGTCGATGATTTTTAAATTGTTGAACCGCAGTTCCAAGAACAAAAAACAGAGAAATTAGCCCAAATTATTATCGGAATCAAAAAAATTTATTAACAAAAGTTATTTGTTTTTTTCCGATTCGGTAATGAAAAATATATGTTTCCATTAAGAAAAAACGAGTTGACCTTGAGATAACCTTGAAACGGTTGTCAAATTCGCAAATGGATACCACCACTGCATTGGCCCCACAATAGCAAACAACTTTTTTTTCTGTGACGGGAAAAAAGTTTGACATATTATCTCTGTTGGACAGGTAATAAAATGTCACTTTTTATCAACTTACTTTTTCCCGGACACATAAGTAAAGGTAGATATTTAATTTTAGGAAATTTTATTATACAAAAGTTACATTTTCTGGCAATAATTTGTGACTGTTTCTACTGACTCCGGTGGAGTTTTCGCAATTTTTAAATCAAATACAGAAAGAAATTGACAGATATTTGATTACTGAAAGGTTTTTCAAACTTCAAATTTCACTTAGAGAATTGTCTGACTTGTAATATTTTTACAATATTAAATCGATGTTTTTCCCGTCACAGAAAAAAATAGTGTATTATACACGGGAAAAATGTTAGATTTTAGCTCTCAACACAACCTCGAGCTAAAATCTAGTACTTTTTTCCCTTGTATAATAAATAACTATTATTTGTACTTTTTTCCGAAAAATGTGCCGTTTTTAAGATATAAGGCTGTCTCAAGATAAATGGACCACCGGTATAATCAACAACGTTGTCCGGCAGTTTTTGATCATTCACGTTAATGACAGGCCAAAGATGTTGATATGAAATTATTAACAACATTGACCGCTCATAACGGGTCATAACGTGAATGCCCGGTCTATAACGTTATTGGCCTGGAAAAATTAGCATTAACGTCAATGGCTGGCCATTAACGTGAATGCCCAATTATCGTCATTGACCGTAACATATTTACAGGATGTTCCTCCGGGGAAGAGCGCGATAAATGTTAGAAAATATATAATTCGGAAAACCATGGAGTTAGACGGCTACAATATTTTTAAGATGTAGGTAGTTTATTTCGGAAATTGATGTCAACTGACTTATTTTACATACCCAACTCAATATGGGTACACACCGGCAAAATTAGCCGAACGGTCAAAATTTACTCTAACATCGATTTTCTGTTGAACCCTGTAACATATTGAGATGATTTTTTTAGAAATGTAGATTGGCTATTTACTTAGTTGATTTTAAACAATTACTCCTTAATTCATATACAAAGGTAAAAATAAAGTAATGTTTTTCTGTTAATTTTTAGAGCAATTTGTGAAGCTAGGTATTTTCAACATCAATTCTCGTTCAACGCTTGGATTGGAATTGTGGGTGACTGTTTAATTGGCCTGTATTTCTACCAGGACGACTTCCGCAGAGGTATGTCGTGAATTTCTGGAAAACGTACCATTGAAATGCAAGGGGGTTCATGCGTGCTCCAGCGGATTTTAGTCGGGTTGCTCGTGAGTTTTTAACAGAAACATACGGAAATCGCTGGATTGGTCGAGGTGGGCCTCACTTTTATGGCCTGCACGATCCCCGGATTTCAACCCACTGGATTTTTACATGTGGGGCCACCTGAAGTCTTTAGTTTACGCTACTCGACTCCTGTGAAAAATATGGAAGACCTATGAGTCGCATTATTGCTGCGTGTAATTGGATTAGAAACGACCCTATTATTTTTGAGAGAGTTCACCAAGTAATGAGGAGCTAGAAGTGCTCACTTTCAACAGTTTTTGTAATTCTTTTTATTAGGTATAAATGTTAATTTTATTTATTTTTGTCTTGCTTCGGAATGTTATTTTTAGTTGAATTATTCGCAAATGTTCTTAGTATGTTGAAAAATGTTTTAAATTTTTGTCTCGTAAATGAAGCAACATATGAAAAATATACAAGAGGTAAAAAAGTTATAGTTTTAGTTGCTTTATCTCAAGATAACATCAAAGGGAAATTACAGTCAGTGGCGTACATTTTTTTGTCAATAATTTTTAATCAATTGCCCCCTTAACGCCACTGGATTTAAAATCGGTAATGAAAAAAAACCGTTATTTACAAAAAAACTTTGACATCTTGTATCTTCGAAACAATGCATGTTCGGACGTATGTTTATGGCAACTTTTTTTATAAAATGACCTGGGAAATGAGCCCCTTAAATATTGCCGCATCTTTTTGAAACACCCTGTATAATCTAAGGGTTCATCATATAATTGGTACAGTAATCAAGTTATTTACCCGACACCTACTTAGATTTTATTAATATCCTTTAAATATAACGAAATCAAGGACATTTCAGTTTTATATTATACAAATAAATAGCAAATAACAACCTGTTATACATCATTATAAAAATAATAATGGCATGTGAAAACTGTAGAAAATTGCGCATGGTTTTTCCTTGTAGGTACCTACTTCTAAGTATTTACATATTAATTAATAACCACGTGAAAACATCGAAGAAAATATAAATTATTATAACTTACCCAATAATTATCCTTAAATACAGACATTGTGCTTCCTTTTGCAAAAACGGAAAATAGTTTTAATTAATCGTTACACAAATCACTTCAATATTATTAAATTCCATTTACGTATATTATTATCAATACAAAAAGTTTTAATACGCACTCTTGATATTTTAATTTGTATTATACCGGCCAACTTGATTCTTGTTATAAATTATTAAATCACTATATCTAAGTAGTGCGACTATACCTATAATGTTTAACAACCAAATTATCTCTAACTGTTTAACCAATCACATTGCAGATTTTCAAAATATTTTTCTAAATTGAGTTGGCGCGTCTGATCGTCGATTTTTATTATTGTTTATTAGTATGAAAAGTCGTTACTGACCTTTGATTCTTGAAATTTCATATCATTTTAGACTCGCTGAACGTTTATACAGTTAGATTAATGTAAAATAAATAAACACAACACAATTGATGTTAGTATGACAGACACTGGTAAATAACAAATAAAACGGTTTTTATTTCGCGTAAAACAAATGACTGTGAAGCGACGCAACACAATATTATACCTGGTTTGTTCTACCGTGTATCAACTTTCTAAATAAAATAAAATACAAGATACAGAGCACGTGCGGTTATGAAGTCCCCTTCTTCTGTTTTAACAATAAACAAAATGATATTAATGTGCGATTTGTTTATTGTATACATTGTAATTATGATCTTTGACGATGATAATATGCTAATCAAGATTTACCTGATTTTAATGACATATCAATGAGATATTAGGTTACCGATATCGAAAAGTGTGAATTTCATATACGTCTAACTTTTTTTTTTATCTTGTACCACAATTATTATTCGATATATAAAATACTCATTCTGTTTTTCTAGATTAATTTGAAAGATAACCTGTTTTATTCAATTTTATTCAAGCGCGCAAAATGCGATTCTATATCCAAATTTTCGAATAATTTCAGGACGCTATTTTGAAATATCACTTAAAATAAACTGTTGCCCTCGAGACACGAATAGCTCTCCATATGTATATGTAAAAGTAATAATTTTATGACCTCTTTGTCATTTATCTAAATTTAATAAATTTTGTTTTGTTTTAGACATCAGCTATTTTGTTTTAAGTATCGGGTTTCGTTCATTTTTCTTCTCTTTGGAGGCACTATTTATACGTACATATTTTATATTTCAGGTCTTCTAGGCCAAGTTCTTGTACGCAAAATAATTGATTTTTTGTTAGTTTTATTATAAAATTTATTTTTCTCCCTTTTCTACTATTTACGAACCTATATATTATAAGTAGCCAATTTTTCTGTTATATTTGGAAAACATTTTTTTTTTTTCGTTTTTGACCCTTTTTCGAATGCCTGTGTGAACCAGTTCATTTATGTAACATTTTTAGGTTATATTCTATCACAACTACGAAAAATTATTCCATATCCGCATAAGTTCAAGAAGTATATATGTTTTTATTTTGACCCCTTTTACACTAATTACGAACGCCTATGAAAACAAGTTATTTATAACACATTTTTAAGGTTATATTCTATCAAAGCTATAAATAACTAGTTAATATTTCTGCTATCTTTAAGAAATTCGTTTTTTCTAACCTTTTTACCCCGTTTTACACTTTTTTTGAATGTGAATGTGGTTTAATTGTTTAGGTTAAATATTTTAGGTTATGTTTAATTAAACGCACAAAAAATTATTCAGTATTTCGGATAAGTTTAAGAACTATGAGTTTTTAAATTTTTGAACTCTCTTTTAAACCCCTTACCTACGCTCAATGTTAATCACCACCTATAAATATCCTGTGGTATTTTCGTATCAAATGTGCTTAGAATCCGTTAAGTGGTTTTTGAGTTATCACGGATACAAATTTTTCTGACCCTTTTATAGAATTTTCACAGCACACCTATGGTACATTAATTTGTGTCGTTTTTTTTCGTTTTTGACTCTTTTTTAAGACAATTATCGAACGCCTGTGTGAACCAATTCTTTTATGTAACATTTTTTAGGTTATATTCTATGAAAAATAATTCCATATTTCGAATAAGTTTAGGAAATATATATTTTTTATGTTTTGACCCCTTTTCCACTATTTACGAACGCCTATGAAAGTAAGTTATTTACACAGATCTAGGGTTATTTATGTGGTTATTTATGACACATTTTATAGGTTATATTCAATTAAATGCGTAAAAAATCGGCTAAGTTTAAGAACTATGAATTTTTTTAATTTTTGAACCGTCTTTTAAACCCCTTGCCTACGGTCAATGTTTCCCAAAATCTAATCAGCTTCTTGCCATGTCCTATAGTATTTTTGTACCAAATTTGGTTAAAATCTGTTAAGTGGTTTTTGCGTTTTCGTGACAGACATTTTTTTAAAACTACTTATTTATGTATAAAATGACCAAAAACAAGTATTTCCGGTGAAATTAAAAAAAAAAATTTTTCATTAAACTAATAGTCTCCATATAAGTATACACATATTACATATATGATATGGAGAGCTACAAAGACTGAGGATGCATGTCTGTAATGGAAAACGATCAGAAACAACTCTTGTTTTGCGTTGACATTATAAGTAAATCCGTTTTTTATACCAGGAAATATCTAATTTAGAATGATAGAGACTCAATTGTTATTTAACTTGTTACAGAGTGAGCCATTAGAAGAATTAAAAGAGGAATTCTACTCCCAGCTTGATAAAGTGCTGACCAAGGTTCCTGACTCCGACAAGATCATCCTAGTAGGAGACTTCAACGCTCGAGTCGGTCGGCCTAATACCATCGACAAGCAATTTAACCTAAACAACTTTCTAATTTAAACCCTATCCCGGAAATAAATAGTTGTAAAACTATTCGACAAAATCTAATTCGGCCTTTTTCACAAATCACCCTGTATTATAGAAACTAAGAAGAATTTGACAACAAGGTAAACGGATCCTGAATATGGAGCAAAAAGCTTAACTTAACCGACCTCGTACCTCTTAAGGTTTCTGAGAGAGCAAAAGTGCGGTATCACTTAAAAACACCCTTTATACATGGGTTTTATAGACCTGGTCAAGGCGTTCGACGGAAACCGTGATGCTCTGTGGAGGATATTGAAGCTCAACGTATGTCCACAGAAATATTAGCGGTCTGGTTTTTAAAATGTTCGCAATATGTCACGTTATGTAAAGATTTACGTGTAAAAAGAATATGCCTAAAATATTCCATGGGCATTCTAACAAAAATATTCCTTTAAAAACACTTTTATAACATTCTCGGTACATTCTGAGTACCTACGTTTCGTGCTGTGTGGGAGATGACTTAAAACCCTCGAACTCTACAAACTGAGATCGATCAAAAAGATAACGGAAGAATCTCACCAACTGCTCAAAAAAGCCAAAATCTCCCAACTTAACTGATAGTGACCTATACGGTCAAATACTTTCCGAAAATAAGTGTAAACCACATCCACCTGTTATATTGACGTGCATGGCGGAGCAGACAACCTCAGAGAACACGGCAAGTGAGTTGTACACGATCGCCCATTCAGAAATCCGTGTTGTTTATCCGAAAATCCGTTCTAAATCTGTGGATACACCTTGTAAATGACGATCTCAAGCAAAGGTGCACCTTTGTGAAATACAGAGGATCGAGATTGGTCTATAATTATTGATAACAGATGACGAGCCGGACCCTAAGATGGGTATAATAAATATAAATTATGCTCTCAAATCCCGAATAATCTGATGAAAGACCTGTATAGGTATAGTTGTAGATTGTATAGTTTCGATAATTTATTTAGTATTAATTTACTATATATTTATAATAAAATCGGCAACGCCGCATTAAACTTGTATTCGTACTGCACATAAAATATTATATTGTATTTTTTAAATTTTATTTCTCGAATCTTAAGTTTTACGTACTAGTTAAATATAATGGTTGTAAAAATTCATTTGTTTATTTGTTTTTTTCATATAATTTTATATTAATTAATAATATTTCAAGTATAAATGACACAATTATTATTTAGATCGTAGGTTTATAATTCAAAGCTTTATAAAACACAATATATTTCGCGCCGTCAGTTGTACCAATAAAAAAATATTGATTATTTACCATTTACCATTCATTGTTCGCAACTGAACATAATACCACAGCTATATTAGCCAATGATAATACATATAATGAATTAAACAAATATTTCATTTTATTCCTTATTTTACGTGTTATTTCTATTTTAATTTATTTGATCATTGTCTTTATAAAGACAATGATTATACGAACAGCGGGAACCAGTAATGTTACTGACACATGCGCAGTTGTAAAATAATGTTGTTCCCACCAACTCAGGGCCAGTTTTATAGGTTACGCTAAAACTATAGTTTAACCACCAGCTTTTATCTTTAGTTTAACTCGTAGTTATTCAAAATGTTAGTTTTATAGATTACAGTTACTTGCAAAATCTAGCTAACTTCACTTTATGTTTATGTTTATGTTGTTAAGCAGCAAACCGTTCTATACCAACAAGTATTAATTCAAATATCAGAGCAGATTTGGATTCATGATAAAAAAATCTATTTCTTGGTAAAAATATCAATTGGTTAGTAAAAGTAAAACTTATTGGATTGTATTCTTTTCTAGAACTGGGCCCAGTCTTTCTAGCAAAAACTCAAGAGACAGTTTTGAAATTATGAATCGCGCTAAAAATTACTCATATCCTTTATTCATTCCTTAAAAGTTCGAAGTTTGGTTGGGGAGTTCAATAACATCAATAATGCTTTCGTAATCATCATCAGACAATAATCCCTAAATATTTCGTCTAATACATCCTCCATATTACACAAGCAAATAGTACTAGGTAGGTACTTATTTTATAATATGTAATTTTATATTTATTATTTATAAACCTTTCACAAATATTTTTATGTACCTACCTATTGCTTTACTAACAATTCGTACGTATGTCTGTTAAAAATTACACAATTTGTGTATTTAAACTCTAGTTTACAGTTTAACGGGTACTTCAAGCATCAGTTGATAGTTAAACTACAGAATTCTGAAGATTGATGGTTAACTACAGCTATAAAACGAACAAAAAAGAAAAACTTAAGTTTAACTGCCACATTTGGTTTGAACTATACCTATAAAACTGGCCCTAAAATAACTAGTTCAGAACTGAGGATTACTGCTAGTTCGAGGGAAGCCCATAACTATTCTTACGGCAAGAACTGCGCATGTGTGGAAGATCGAACAGGAAAGCAATCCAATAACACAGCTAATACACACAACCAATAACCTCAATTTTTTGTTTGGATTAAGTTTTAACAGAATATTTAATTTTTAGTTTTAAGATAGTTTCATAGATCTGGCGAGTTTAGACTAGAACTTCGAAATAGGTTAAGGTTATAGCACAGCATTTTTTTATGCTGTGGTTATAGGTTTTTTCAATTTCTTCTTCTCTACGTTCTCCTTCTGAGTACCAGTTCGCTAAATGTTCCAACCAGTTTTACGTTAACGCCCAGTAATTTTCTAATTTTCGTTCGCGTAGTCGCATTACTTGCTTACCGACGATAACATATTACGGTAATGTTAAATGTTACTCGCTGTTGGAACGCACCTATTATTTTAGATAGATACTTTAAATACCAGAATTCTGTTGGCAATCGTGACAATACAGTTCACTATTCACCAGTGTTGCCGATTGGCGCATAATTGGATATGTTAGAGAATAATTTTCGGACTGTAAAGAAAATCGCATAATTTCGCATATTTCCACTATAATCGCATAAAAAGTGAATTATATGAAGCCCCTAACTTTATACAAACATTGCACGAAACAAAGATTTTTCTTCTTGTTTTCTAAATGTATCTACGCTCTTACAGGGTCCATGTAGTGACGGCCCTAAAAGTACGGTCAGGGCCGTACTATGGCGTTTGTGTCAAATAGCTGCGCCTTATGACAGAATTCAATTAGCTTTCCCAATCAGAAAAGCCACTTCTTTTTAAAGTCAAGCCAGAAACAGAGATTCTGTTAAAGACATTGTGATTTATTTATTAATAATCAATAATGTTTAAATAAAAATATCTCTATTTTTTCAGTAGGTAGGTACTGTGCGTTACGATTAAATAATTTAAAAACGACACCAAATAATGTATCTATTGGTAAAACTGACGCAAAATTAAGGCATCTCCATCTCAATTATTTTTATAAGTAAATTAAGAGTTTAAGGACCCAAATAAAATTATTACGCGTGCGTAGTAAATAAAAAAAGCCATTTTTACAGCATTGTTACGAAATCGCATAATGTTCGATAAAATTGCATAATTATGGACGACGGTGCGCATAATTTAGATCTTAGCCATTGGCAACACTGATTCAATACTGTTGCTACCTTCTTGTCACTCATGTCAGTTGTCATTGCGGTAAAAATCAGCAAAAAGAAACGTTTTTATAATTTATAAATTTGCAAAGATATTACAAAAAAAAGATGAGTGAAACCGGGTAAGTTTCCAATTATCTCATATTTTACTCATTTTAAGATCATATTTATTATCATATTATTTGTATCTACAACAAAAACAAAAGTGGTAATTTACTGTCTTACGGCCATGTTGTAAGACTTCTTGCGCTTCTAGAATGAACATACAAAGTGCGTTGCATTGAAAATTCAATGGAGATTTGCATAATTTGTTTGTTAAATTTATATGTAAGAATGTAATTATAGTTAACATGTTTATTGAGTCGTTATAACCTTAAATTACAGAATACCACCCCCTGTTATGTGGGCACAGAGGTCGGCAGTAGTCTTTTTAACAATTAATTTAGAAGACACGAAAGATCCTACCGTCACGTAAGTTATTTTATTCTATGTAACACCTAATTAAATTAAACAAAAAAAAAACAATACGCATTATTCGGGTCTCAGAGGTCATAAAATCGATGTAAACATTGCACGTAATTAAATAAGTATTGATAAGTAGTTGAAACATACATAGATTTAAGTTGTCTTTCTTAACCAGGGATATGATACCCTGAGGTAAAGGACTTGTTGATTTTCCGTATTTATACCTACCTAACTATAAATAACCTTATTTTTATTAATAAATAATTTTTAAAGTACTTAGTCTACATTAGTTATTTAATAGACAGGTAGGTACTCAAAATTTTCTGATTGGTTAAGTTGTCACAATTATTATTAAATGATAAATATGTGCTTCGAATTTACCAACTACAATGCATGTTTTTATGGAAAATGTGACCTCGTATTTATTATACATAGGTATATTATAACTTTATTTTTTATGAGTAGCATTTCAAGAACAAGTTGTTTTATTTTACCAATGTATTCTATTGGAATCTGGTCTGGTACTAGACTCCAATAGAACGCTCGCTTTATTGTTGTAAAATCACTTCTTTTCTTATTGTATTAGTATACATGATGATGGAACTGGATTAGTTCCGAAACATGTTTGACTGTAGACAAATTACATTACCTGTCTTGATTGTTTATGTATCTAGCAGTTAATTTTAAGTCCCCTATATGTTTTTCTTTTTTTATTGTAGTGTCGTGATGATGACTTAATACAAGTCGAAACGTCGACAGAGGAGTTACTTTGTTTTCTTTAATTGGCCTAAAACCTAGACTTAATTAGCATATAGAAATACTTCTGGAGAGATCCTGTGTCAATTTTTCACTAGCTAACGTTTCGCTGATCTTGTTAGCTTCTTCAGAACAACTTGACATTGACGCCGTTAAACAATATGTTTCAGGTCAGAATAATCTCGTTAGTTAGTTGTAAATTGACATAGAATTTATCCATAAGTATTGTTGCTATAAGTTGAAAAAATGGGGTGGTTCTAACGCATATTTTCAGGCATTATCTTGATGTAACGGGAGATTTTTTTCTTTTTCAAATGAGGTGACAGCTGTCCCAAAGATGCTCTTCACTTTTTGGTCACCCCTTGTGATGTTTAATAAAAACAAACCCTATTCGATTCTACCGGCGCCACTACTAACAGGATTAATAGAACGATCTTCATGGTTGACCTATACCTACGTATTTTTTCAGATTCACCAAAGATTCAGTACATTTCAAAGGCACTGGCGGCGTTGAAAAAAAAGACTACGAAGTCACCATACCACTATACAAAGAAATAGACCCAGACAAAAGCAAAAGCTTCAATAGAGGTAGGTGTATTGAAGTACTCTTAGCCAAAGCGAACCCAGAGGAGCCCTACTGGCCACATTTGACGTCTGACAAGAAAAAACACCACTGGTTGAAGTGTGATTTCAATAAATGGCATGACGAAGATGATTCGGGTGATGAGGGTCTCGGTGGTATGGGCGGTGGTGATTTCGAGGAAATGATGAGACAGATGGGCGGTCTTGGAGGCGGCGGCGGTGAAGGCAAGCCAAACTTTGATGATCTAGATGCAGACGAAGCGGACTCTGATGACGAGCCCATTCCAGATTTAGAGTAGTGTGATTAGTTTAAAATACATCACATCTTTTTTTTTTTATTGTCATAATTTTTGTTAAATTATTAATTAATAAAAGTTTGATTTGCTGTACTTCCACCATATGTGAATCAGAGTGCAAATATTGGTATTTAGTTTAATAACATATTTAAATATGTTTAACGTCTCAGATTATACTAAATAACATTTTAGGTGATTAGACTTTACTTTTTTTATGTCATCTATAATATGTAATTATTATACATTAAATTTGTCTACTTACCTTTGATAATTATTTTAATTAAATACCTTTAGACCGCTATCGCCAGTTGAATATGTAAAGGTACATTTTTTTAATTTCACCTAACCAGGCGACGCAATATTATTGTACTTATACACGTTGTTTCGAACATATGTGTGTTCTACGACGTATAATCAATCAAAAAAAGTTTACTTAATAAAAATATGTCCGAAATACGCTTCACTTGAACAGTAGAAATTTAAAATATTTGTCCTGAATATTATTCCACCATGTACCCTAAATTTAACGTCGGTAACTCCCAAAATGTCTAACGACACGATCCAACAAAACAAGCAACCTTTATAAATCAAATATTTAGTGCAAATTACGGCTTATTATGGAGTTTATTCGCATAGAAGCCCAGTTTCGTAGGTATAAAGATTCACTCTACTCTTGCAAAAACGAAACCGCTCATTTAACAAAAAAATAGCCCAGAACGCGTTGCATTTTTTTGCACCATATGTATAGAATTCTTAACGTCAGGTTAAATCGCCAAAAAAAACTTGCGGTGGCATACAATATCTTATCAGTTTAGAGGCATGGGCGTATCATTATTTTAGCAAAAATAAAAGCAAATTTATGTATACATATATTTGGTGTTTGATTATTTTTTTTTAATAGGTTTTTATAATCCCCAAATCATCTCGAATCTGTAAAACCAATGTCAGAAATAAATAAAAACTAAAATCGTTTTTTCAAAAATACTCGAAAACGGCTAAAGTTAGTTTATTTTTGAAAACACCATTTAAAAGGTGTTTAAATTTTACAACTTTTCTCTAACTTAACCGACACTGTAACTTCTATCTTTCTAAGATTCCAATGCTATTCCATTCTTATCTTGGACACAGTGTATATAGAAAAGTCTTTATGTTCTTTTGTTTGTAAATCAACAAATTTGTCCATATCTCAAAGAGGTTGAAGCAATAAAATAACTAAAGAGAATCCCAGTCGCAACCTCAACAAAATTTATTTAAAAAACATTTCTGGATTACATGTTTCGCCCACAATTGGGCATCATCAGATCCAACAGATCTATAAGAAGAAATTCAAAAATTGTAAATAACTTAAAGTACAACAAGGTAACGAAAAACTTACATGTCAAACAAATTGCTCGAGGCATCTAATATGTTATGGGTTAAAAATTATCAAAACAACACATTGTAACAATCACAAACACTCTAAAATTGACTATCGATACATTAAGAATCTGAATTTAAAATCTATCAGCTGGCATAGCAAAGTTTAATATAATATAAAAAGGTCGTATAACACAAAAAATACATATTTATTATTTATCTATTATTTATCTAGTGAGAGGTTGTTAAATACGAGGTGCGGTTCGAATGTAAAGACATCGTTAACACATTGTAAAATTGGGCTCTTTTTAGCTTTTGAGATCTCCATTTTCTCTAACAGGTTCAACTTTTGACCCTTATTACAGATGTGTAAAATTTCTGGAGTATCCGGAGGACAGTGTCCTTCTTCCAGTAAATGGTTCGCGAAGGCAGACTTGGTAACAGTTATTTCTGTGTCTTTGTATTTGGTATATTCCCCAAGGTGTTCCTTAAATCTTGTTGAGAATCTTCTGCCAGACTGACCAACATATACCGCGGGACAGTCCATGCAGTTAAGAGTATAGACACCCGACTTAGACAAAGGATCCAACCGATCCTTAACCCTAACAATGTGCTTCTTCAAGGTGTTATTAGTTTTAAACGCAACTGTCACACTGTGAGGAGCAAATATTCGGCTTATTTTTGAAGAAACACCACCAAAGTACGTCACAGACCGGAAGATTCTGTTGGAGGGGTTGCTGACAATGTTGTAGGTGAATTTATATTTGTTCAGATAACGGTAGAAAAGCTTATCGATTGTTTTGAGAGGAAAACCATTGTTGAAAGCTAGCTGTTTGATGATGTTGTGTTCTTTATTAAAAGCGTCGATGGAAAGAGGAAGATTAAACAGTCTAAAAAATAACGAATGGAACGTCGAGAACTTATGAGAGGGCGGTGAGTTTGAGTGGTATTGTATGATGTTGTCCGTAGCTGAAGGTTTTCTGTAAATCTCTAGCTCAATATGGTCTCCTCTTCGCTTCAATAAAAGGTCTAAGAAGGGTAGGACTCCATCCTTTTCCAACTCTAATGTAAATGTTATTTTACTATGTAAGGAGTTCAAAAATAACAAAAAATTATTCAGACCCAACTCATCTCCCGTCCAGATCACGCAAATGTCGTCAACATATCTTCTATATAGTGAAAGTGAATCTGCAAAGTTACTAACCATGATCCTTCTCTCTAATCCGTGCATGAAAACTTCACTTAGAAACGGGGATAAACAAGATCCCATTGCCAACCCATCTTTCTGTGCATAAAATTTTTTGTTAAATTGGAAAAAATTTTGGTCTAGGGCGACAGAAAGCAATGTGATTAGATGTTCAATTGGACTTGATCAGCATGTCACGGACTATATCTATGCATTCAGATGGCGGAACGCTTGGGAACAAGTTTTTAACATCCAGGGATAACAAAATTGAATTCTCAGGTATAGAGATCTCCTTCAACTGGTTGGCAAATTCGATGGTGTTTTTAATCGAAACATCATTTGTGAAACATGTGGTCTCTCTGAGGACCTCATTCAGCCATGAGGACAGCCGGTAACATGGTGTGTCCACAAAAGATACCACAGGTCTTATTGGGATATCTTCCTTATGAACCTTAGGTAGCCCGTACAACAACGGTGTCTTTGGATTCATGGGGGTTAATTTCTCTTTTGATGTTCCAAAATATTCCAACGTTAAACTGGTAGACTGTAATTGTTGTTTTACTTTGTTAAAAAATATGTTAGTGGGGTCTCTCCCTAAAACTGTAAAATCATCGGGGTTCAGAAAAGTCTCAACTTTCTCCACATAATCAGGCCTTTTAAGAATCACCAAACAAGAGCCCTTATCCGCCCTCGTCGCAACTAGGTCATTGGAAGCAATTTTAGTTTTGATATTCCTCATTATTGTCTGAGAATATCCAGATCGGACCGATTTAGGAGTTCCCGTATTCAAAGTATTAACTATTTGAGCCCTTAATATATTTTTATCTGGTATGTTTGTGGTTTGTAAAATATTCTCACATTCGACCGCTAACATCTCTTTGTCTTCAAAGGTTATATTGTTATGAAAATTAAACTTAAGGTTGTGACATAAGATGTAATTTTCTTCGGTCTTAAATTTTACATCTGTCAGGTTAAGAACCCTGTCGTGGAATTTGTGGTCGGAATAGTTTCCTCGTGAATATTGTGAGTTATCACGTTGTTTAGCTTTTAGGAGATTTAACTTATTACTCAGGCGCTGGAAAGTCCTTTTACCAAATACTTCCAAATCGTCTCTAACACTGTAGTCCAGAGTTATAAACTCTACAAATTGCTGTTTCACCGTCAATGTAAAATACAAATATTTTAAGTCAACATTAACCTTGTTTAAAGATTTATAGTGCTCCTTGATTTCCTGTCGCAACCAGATGCTCCTTGCGTACTTCAAAGCTACTCTAGCGGAATTCGTTTTATATCCACATCTGATGTTAATAAAATTCGGTGTTAGGTTGAAAAACACACACTGTTTGAGAAACCATATCTTCAATAAGAGGTTTTTCCTCGAAAACATATTCTTCTTATACAATCGGACAAGTTTAGCCTGACTGGCGTTACTTAAATCAACAAACAACAAAGTAAAACAACAATTACAGTCTACCAGTTTAACGTTGGAATATTTTGGAACATCAAAAGAGAAATTAACCCCCATGAATCCAAAGACACCGTTGTTGTACGGGCTACCTAAGGTTCATAAGGAAGATATCCCAATAAGACCTGTGGTATCTTTTGTGGACACACCATGTTACCGGCTGTCCTCATGGCTGAATGAGGTCCTCAGAGAGACCACATGTTTCACAAATGATGTTTCGATTAAAAACACCATCGAATTTGCCAACCAGTTGAAGGAGATCTCTATACCTGAGAATTCAATTTTGTTATCCCTGGATGTTAAAAACTTGTTCCCAAGCGTTCCGCCATCTGAATGCATAGATATAGTCCGTGACATGCTGATCAAGTCCAATTTATCGAGATTGAATGTTGAACATCTAATCACATTGCTTTCTGTCGCCCTAGACCAAAATTTTTTCCAATTTAACAAAAAATTTTATGCACAGAAAGATGGGTTGGCAATGGGATCTTGTTTATCCCCGTTTCTAAGTGAAGTTTTCATGCACGGATTAGAGAGAAGGATCATGGTTAGTAACTTTGCAGATTCACTTTCACTATATAGAAGATATGTTGACGACATTTGCGTGATCTGGACGGGAGATGAGTTGGGTCTGAATAATTTTTTGTTATTTTTGAACTCCTTACATAGTAAAATAACATTTACATTAGAGTTGGAAAAGGATGGAGTCCTACCCTTCTTAGACCTTTTATTGAAGCGAAGAGGAGACCATATTGAGCTAGAGATTTACAGAAAACCTTCAGCTACGGACAACATCATACAATACCACTCAAACTCACCGCCCTCTCATAAGTTCTCGACGTTCCATTCGTTATTTTTTAGACTGTTTAATCTTCCTCTTTCCATCGACGCTTTTAATAAAGAACACAACATCATCAAACAGCTAGCTTTCAACAATGGTTTTCCTCTCAAAACAATCGATAAGCTTTTCTACCGTTATCTGAACAAATATAAATTCACCTACAACATTGTCAGCAACCCCTCCAACAGAATCTTCCGGTCTGTGACGTACTTTGGTGGTGTTTCTTCAAAAATAAGCCGAATATTTGCTCCTCACAGTGTGACAGTTGCGTTTAAAACTAATAACACCTTGAAGAAGCACATTGTTAGGGTTAAGGATCGGTTGGATCCTTTGTCTAAGTCGGGTGTCTATACTCTTAACTGCATGGACTGTCCCGCGGTATATGTTGGTCAGTCTGGCAGAAGATTCTCAACAAGATTTAAGGAACACCTTGGGGAATATACCAAATACAAAGACACAGAAATAACTGTTACCAAGTCTGCCTTCGCGAACCATTTACTGGAAGAAGGACACTGTCCTCCGGATACTCCAGAAATTTTACACATCTGTAATAAGGGTCAAAAGTTGAACCTGTTAGAGAAAATGGAGATCTCAAAAGCTAAAAAGAGCCCAATTTTACAATGTGTTAACGATGTCTTTACATTCGAACCGCACCTCGTATTTAACAACCTCTCACTAGATAAATAATAGATAAATAATAAATATGTATTTTTTGTGTTATACGACCTTTTTATATTATATTAAACTTTGCTATGCCAGCTGATAGATTTTAAATTCAGATTCTTAATGTATCGATAGTCAATTTTAGAGTGTTTGTGATTGTTACAATGTGTTGTTTTGATAATTTTTAACCCATAACATATTAGATGCCTCGAGCAATTTGTTTGACATGTAAGTTTTTCGTTACCTTGTTGTACTTTAAGTTATTTACAATTTTTGAATTTCTTCTTATAGATCTGTTGGATCTGATGATGCCCAATTGTGGGCGAAACATGTAATCCAGAAATGTTTTTTAAATAAATTTTGTTGAGGTTGCGACTGGGATTCTCTTTAGTTATTTTTTCTTTTGTTTGTTATGTTGTTTTTATAAATTATTTTAAATTGTTTTCCGATACAAAATTTTGGATTTTTGACTAACGATCATGCAAATATAAAGGGAAAACCCCTGAAGAAGACAGTTTGCCGATTCAAGGTCGAATGAGCCAGACACGCATTATTTGTTTAGTACAATAACAGCATGCAGTTATAGCGAGTAACGTAGGTCAAAATACGAAAATGACTTCGTTACGAAAACCTGCCATTTCTCAAAAATTTTCTTATGTACGTACTAATGTGACCAGCAACTCAAAAGTGCCCTAAAAAATACGGGTTGCGATTTGAAACAAACATGACTTAGATGGTGGCGCCATGAGGCAGATTTCGGATCAAATACGTAGGCTACAAAATTGCTAAACATAAATCAAAACTGACGTGTCCTGAATTTTCTTTTAAAATTTACCCTTTTGAAAATAATCGCTCGTTCCGTTACTTTGCGGATACCCTGTATATACCAGTAGCATTAATGATTCATAGGCTTTAGATACCTGGCTTGGAGTCCAAAAGAAATTAATGTTTTGGAAGTCACAAATTAAACTGTCTCAAAAGCTGCAATGTTTTATTATTCCTGTTTAAAGTAATTTTGTGTCTAATTTGTTTCTTTGAAGCTTATAACTGGATATCAGATTAGTATATTCTGCAACGAACATGAAATGACATATATTTCATCATACGAGTAGGAAATGGTCATTTCATGTGAGTTTCACACTATGCTTTTTCTACGACTGTTTTAATGCTTTTGAATAAATTAAACACCATAATTTTTAGGAATATATTTGTTTTTCGAAACTTACCTATACTCGCCCTGTTGGCATAAGCCTAAATACGATGAGTTAAAAGTATTAAATTGACTAGGTGGTGTTAACTATCATCACTATCACTGTTTTTCATTATATAAATATTAATAATTAATTTAATAATAAACTGTCAGTTTGGTTTAATATGTATTGTCGGCGTTGCTTTTCATAACCGAAGCGAGTTTTGTCATTACCAGGAAATTTACCGTGCATTTTTAAATATTTCCCACTATTATATTAGTGGGAAATGAAACACAGCATTACAATCTACTACATTTTCAAATTCTGATTAAACATATAATAAAGGCATGTAATCACAGTCGTAGAAAAATGATATTTTACAAACTAAATTTAATGAATAAGTTAATATATATTTGTTTCATGATTTAATCGAACTGTATACAAAGCTTTACAACTTAAATACATGCGTTAGTCAAGTTTGCCGACATAAATGCATTCAATATTTACATAATATAATTTTACACTCCTTTACTTTCTTGTTGTTCAAATTTCGGATATTTGCTCTCTATTTCACTCCATGTTTGTTTGCTGTACGACAAATTGTGTACCACTGTTGCTATTTCGCTTAGCTGAAAATAAAATTGTTAAAATGTAAAAAGCTTTTCACGCTACTAAAAAAATGCAGGAATATTATTAAATGAGCTTTATGGTTTATATGAAATGGAACCATGTCTATTTACGTAACTGAACATTGGATATTACTGAACAAGATGAAATTTAGGTTTAACCAATTACTTGAAAGACATGACCACCATTCACGGTTTAAATTTTTGGTTTGAGATTTTTTAATCAAATATGGAATTAAGCAACTGTTCATATATTGAGGATAGATAATATGGTGGCAGGCCGATGTTCTAAACCAGAGAAGTTATACTTGGACAGAAACGTCTTGCGTTGTGCTTCTTGCCACAATTCAGGTTTCAGCAATTGCATAATTAGTTAATCCTAATAGCTATTAAGTTAGAATACCCACTTATATTACCAAAACCTACCAATCCAAGCTGATAAAACTTCAAAAGTAACGTTAAAACGAAAAATACTTACTGGTATTCTCACTTGATTCATCGAGTCTCTTTCTCTTAAGGTCACGCTGTGCGGTTCCTTTAAGGTATCGAAATCTATTGTAATACCATAAGGAATCGCTATTTCATCCGTCCTAGCGTATCTTCGACCAATCGATCCAGAACTATCATCCACTTTATGGGAGACGTCCACTTTAGTTAAATCAGCAGCTAGAAAAATGTTCAAGTTTTATATTTCGAGGTGCGGTGAGTTTTCTAGGGCAGAATCTCCCAATGATAAAACCAAAATCTTTAAAAAATGAATCAATGAACAATTAATTTGAAATCATGTAAATTATCAGTAGCACTGGATAGAATTATTTCCGTGTCCGTTAGTTAAGATTTAGCATCACGTTTGGTGGGAATACCCTCAGAAAAATAAACAAAAATAATTTTTTTGAGGGAATACCTACACGAAAATTAAAATAACAGTAATATTCGCGTATCGTAACTGATAAGATTATTTATCAGAAACGTTTGTTGAAAATTCTTTACTTTAACTGTTATATCTTGGAGCAAGCCTGAGAAATTTAGTGTTGACTGTTGATATACCCTCGAACTAAAGAAGAGTATTAAGGGTACGAAAATTCAAGTTGCTTGAAAATATTTATTATCAACACTAATGGTGGATATTTTGGTATTTTATTCACGAGATGAAATGTTTTATAAAGAAATTTGGTCGAGTGATATTTCTGAATATAGTTGACACAATATATCAAATTTTGCCAAGGCATTTGATAGAATAGACCATTCAGTATTAATATCAAAGCTACATACCTTCGATCTGAGTGAAGGTGTTATTAATCTTATTAAGTCATATATCAACAACAGAAGTCAGTTTGTCTCTTACGCTGGGTTCAAATCGGTCAACTATTCTGTAACATCGAGAGTTCCCCAGGGTTCCAACTTAGGCCCTTTATTATTTTTTACTTTTTATAAATGACCTGGGCTCTTTCATCATGTCTGAGAGATTGATTTTCGTGGATGACCTAAAGATCTTTGCCAGAGTGAGTCGAGTTGGGACCGTATTGCTCTTCAAAATGATCTTGACATCATTAAGGGATGGTGCGACACTAACAAAATATCCTTAAATCCTGACAAGTGTAAAGTAATGACCTTCTCACGCAAAATGTCTGTGGTGGCTTTTGAATATGCAATTGGAAATACTATTCTGGGTCGGTGTGAAACTGTAAAAGATCTGGGAGTCACTTTTGACATGTCTCTGTCTTTTGCTGATCATTTAACAAATATTGTGAAAGATGCATATAAAATGTATGGTTTTATCGTGAGAAATTCCGGATATTTCCAGGACTGTGGTACGTTGCGGATTCTTTATTATGCTTATGTTCGATCCAAGTTGGAGTACTGTTGTCCAGTGTGGTTTCCTTACTATGGGTATTATATTACCATGATAGAGAGAGTGCAGCGAAAATTTCTTAAATATCTTTGTTTTAAAGTGGATGGAGTGTACCCACAACAGGGTATGCAATACCAGTATTTTATTGAACGCTTCGATATTAAGAGTCTGGAATTAAGAAGGGTACAGCAATGTTTACGATTTTTGTATTGTCTATTCAGTGGTAGAGTGAGTGATGTGTTTTCATTTTTGGGTTCCGCGATTGAATTCTAGAAGTGATATGACATTCTATAGACCTCAAGCGAGAACTAACCTGCTGCTGAAATCGCCAATTTATAATATGTGTAATTTATTTAATCAAATAAGTGAAAACTGCGATCTATATTTTAGCTCACTGCATGAGATACTTGAATCTGAACAACGATTTTCATTGTAATCTGTATTTTTAAGATGTAGTGCCACTGTTTCTGTCTCATTTATGTTTCATGTATGTTATGAAATACATATTTATTTCTATATCTCTTATGTTAACATTAGTTCTTAATAAGATTGCTCTGTAAATGGAATTTTCTGTTGAGCAATAAAGCAATTATTATTATAAATTACATTCGTTTTCAGGTGGAGAGCTGTATATTCGCTGACTTTGAATATTGTCACACCCGGTATATTGTAACAAAAATATTACATCCGGTCAAACTACGAATTTTCGGGGATTAATAATTTATAAAAGTTCATTAACATCGGTATATTGTATCAACTAGATAGACAAAATTTGCTGATTGACATTTTTCCACAAAAGTGGTACGACGCCAAGAATAGAAAATTTGATTGATTGATATTGGAAAGGGTAGAAAAAAGCAAGTTATAAATTTTTACGCAACAGGAAAAAACGGGGTCTTCTCTCCAACTTCGGCGAAGTAAACTCAAAGTTCTAGAAGCGACAAAAAGCGCGAATCGAAAAAAAGAATTCATAAATTCAAACCCTTTTCTATATTCTATATTAATTTTAACACAATGGAGGCCGCTTATCTTAATTCTAGACTATTATTGTGACAATATGACTGGCCAAAAATGCATTTGAGGGTCGAAAAGGTGTAAATAAATATTTTTATTTGAATACATATTTCATGAATAGATCATTCTACTCCACTGCAACATAGATTACTACTTTAAAACATATTTTTTGGTTTAATAATTGAAAATTCTGACCTAAAAACATTGATAAGTCCAAGACCAACACTTTTTAGTTTACTCAAGTCTCAAAAATGTGTTCGAAGGAGTGGAATTATATAACGCTTTCAAGACTAAGAAAAAAAATTACATTTCTGCGTGCAATGTTTCAAAATGAGAGAACGGAGAATATTTTGGTATATTTTCACTCAACAATAAAAATCCCGGAGACACAAAACTAAAAAAATCGTTAGTCATTAAATAATAACGTAAAGAGAATTTTAAAAATGGATTTTGAACCATTGCGCTTCACCTGTTAGTTGCTAGTTCTGTTCTAGAGATGTTTCTTGCTAATATAGTGCACAGAAACCAAAAATTTCAAAGCAATTAACTTTAAAGATGGTTTTGTTTCTCGGTAAAAATACTTACATAGAGATTTAATGAATGGTACAAACTCCGCATTACCACTTAAAGGTAACACGCTACATTTTAGTGGAGATATTATAGCTGGCAAAGATAAGTAAGTACGTTGTTCATCATTTTCACGCTGTTTGAAATTGTGTTCAAAGATCGCGTACATTACACGTCCAATACCTGCAAATAAAATACATTGTAAACTTTTAGTATTCCTTAACAACCATCAATTCTCAAAATAACTTACCGAAAGATGGTTCAATAACGCTGGGAATAATCTCCTCCACATGAGTGGTTTTTTGGTATCGCTTAACGGTGACATGGTCCTTTGTTAATGAAAATGTCTTGTCGTCTGCAGTAAGTTCATAAGCTCTACAAGATTGATTCAATACAATACGAGAGAAAAAAATAGATGCAGAATTGTAAAAGGAATGGGTTTAGCGACTACTAGTGCTTTACTGGTAATGTGCAGTGTGAATAGAAATTTAGTATAACGGACAGACAGAAGGTCACTGACCCCATTAGGTTAATTCACTTAGATGCGCTCATATGCTTTTTGATCATCGGACTTTATCAAACCAAGAGTCTATCTGCCAAACACTGTAATTTCACCAGACGACGCAACCTCGATCCACGACTCAAAATTGGACTTACTGGGGGTCAGTGAACTCCTATCCTGCCTCTCTATTCATGCGGCAGTGCGAAAAGAGAGACACTTGAGTTAAACACTAGATGTAGCCGAATACATTAGTTTTACAACGGGAATTTATGTGGGGATATATACCACAGTTAAATCGAGAGTATGATGCTTCATAATATAATGGTTTTCATCTTTATTTCAGGTTTACCTAAAGCATAGGTACAATATAACAGCAAACGTTAATTTCCTTTTATACCGAGCCAATGGGAACGTTCGCCCTTGGGTCGTGTTTCCGTGGGTGGCCGTCGCGGATCGGTGGCGTGCATTTCGCTTTGTTTTTGCTGTTTGAATATTTTGGCGCCATAAGCTAGTGCTCTGAATAATATAAACAACTGAATCTGTTACTAGATAAAGAAGCAAAAACAAACTCGTTTATAACAGCAATTTTTATTGCTACATATAAAATAATAATTTATAAGTTATAGTTGCGATTGTTTTTTTACCCACGAGCTCCACAGTAAAAAGTTTGCGAATATTATTGCATTATGGAATCGAAAACTAAAAGGTAGGTATATGTATCTATATTAAGCATTAATAGCATTTTCGTGAATAAGAACGTAATATAATGTTTGTATTAACGTTTTGTAGGATGGATAATGATAAATTACTTTGCCAGATTTGTAAAATAAGTTTTGCCACCAGTGGCGCAAGAAATAAGCACTTGAAGAATTTCCACGGTGAATTAGTTCAGGACAAGGAGCTAACGAAACACACCATGTGTCCCATCTGTACAAATCAAGAAAAATTTTCCCGGCACGCTAATTTAATTACACATTTGGACAATATTCATAGCGTAAGTATTAAAGAAACAATATTAAATTTTAGGAATTCGGAAGAAATGGCAATCTGGATAGGACAGGAGAATAGAGAAGTAGATTATGCATGTCATACGAGAAGGAAACTTACTAATGGTGATGAGATTATAGTCTACAATTGTAACAGAATGCCATTGTTTTATGTTAGGCTATACCAGCTTGTGTAAAAGTCGCAGTATGAAAGCGGGTGGTAGTATACACATTAACGGAACATACCCTTCTAGAATTGTGGTCCGAGTCTTACAAAATGGTATTTTAGTAATGTATTTTTTCTTGAACCTACCAAACTAACTAACAAAATACCCACTAAAAGTGGTATACTACCAAAAATCCCACAGAATCATGCGATGTTGGTAAGAAACGAGATGTACCTGAGGAAGGCGAATAAGCCGAAACGTTGTACGTATTTTGACATGAAATAAACATATTTCAAAAGGAAAAAAAAATTTGTTTATAAGAACCTTAATCCCAAGAAAGGAAAACAATAACAAAATGGTATGTAATTCAAAAATCATTTATATCATTTCCAAGTCTTCATTGGTTATTGTTCATTACCTAAATTTATTAGGATCGGTTAGAGTTACCTTTATCGTGTTTTACTTTGTTAATAAATATGGTTTTTTGGATTTCAAATTTTTGTATTATTTCCAGTCTTTTATTTTTGCTATTCGTTCTTTGATCCCAATATCCCAATTTTCGTTGACTGAATTCTAAACATAGTTCCCGGTTTATACCACATAAGCATAATTATAAATTAGTTTAAACAATATGAGCAAAGATTAATGTACATTAAGCTTTGAAATGAGTAAGCGTATGTATCTACTTTTGAGTTTTAGAGGAAGTACAGCTGAATTTCTTAATTCAAAATTTGCGTTTTGTATGATATTGCACATTATAATTTGTTAATTTACACTTACAACTAGATATATTAGCGTTATAACTGACTCTTGTAACGGTGCCTATGATTACAATGCATTCAACTTTTGTGATTATTATGCATATATTTATGAATATGCTGTATAAACCCGGCTTACAACAAGCAGACGCGCGCACGATGATTCTCATTGGCTCGGTATAAAAGGAAATTAACGTATGCTCAATATAACAGTCAGTTTCTTACCCAGATTCATTGAGATGCTTCTCCAAGTCTTCTACTTGTGTCAACTTGAGATTCGCCAATTTCTCGGTAATAGTTTTCGCATCTTTTTTAAACGTCTTTCCTAAAGTACCTTTATTAGGAGTAGCTTCCACCACATCCTCTACCTTTGGTTCAGGTAATTTCTTTTCAGCCACAAGTCGCACTGCAGTAGCTTGAGTATGTTGCGTTAAATCATACGCAGATCTGTCAGCGCATCCTACGCATTCTACCCATCCCTGTAAATGACAGGTTGAGTAGAAATTCACTTATAGTTTTTCTTTTCCTGGGATATAAGGTTCTTTATAAAATTGAATTTTTTCGTTAAAATATTTTCTATTTCTCGTCATGCACAACGTTTCGTACTGAAGAAGGCGTTCTTTCTTCGCAACATCGCATATTTACTTGGACTGATCAATATAATTTGGTATATTATAGCACTTTTAGTTTATTTTAGCCGAAACGTTGCGCATGATGAGAAATAAAAAAATATGTTAAAGAAAAAATTCAATTTTATAAAGGAAAAAGAAAAAACTAAAAAAAAAAAGTGTAACAAAGTTCAAGGAATACAAGATCAAAGAGTAGAAATTTACATTCACTTATTTTCATAATTTGTTTGAGACATAAAAATGGATTAAAACTCTCCTTTATTAAAAATGATAATAAACACTTACATAACTCGTCAAGCACTCCGCATCCCAACAATCACATGCGTAATGGGCCATTTCGTTAGACATATGTTGCCTAAACCGTAATCGTTCTGGATTGACCCCACATTTGGTTAGGAATTGATGAATTCTCGCCATAAAGTATCCTAATGTTTCATTTGCTACCAGTTTCTAAAGAAAAACAAAAGAATTGTTGTCGTTCCTATGTTTAAATAATACGAATAAATCGTTACAAATCGAAATATTCTATTACACTCACATTATCAACTGCTTCTCCAATTGTTTTTCTTTCAGCTGCTTTACCATCCATTTGATTGCATGCAGAATACAACAGAAGTTCCACATCTCTAACATTTTCGAATTTTGGATGGTTCTTATCGTTAGGATCGCAAAAATGTTCAATTTCCGCCATGGTGAATTCACGTACTCTAATGAGTCCAGATCTAGGTGAAATTTCGTTTCTAAATGCATTACCTAAAAAGAAAATAAACTGCAATTGACAAATTAGCTGGCGATTAGGCAGTTTACTTCTCAAACACCAACAATAATTATAGTACATGACTTTCATTCAACAATTTCAATATTGCAAAAAACGCCAGCAGGACAACATTGGTGTTATTGATGGTTCCGTGAGTTTGATGAGTTGAATTCGAATATTAAAAGAAAGAATTGCCAATGATAAATCAAAAGTATTTGAACAATAATATTATATTTCCAATAATTCGAAAGTAGTTGGTTTGGAGAAATTACCACTGACTGATGATGAGAGCTTAAGCCCTCGAAACTTGTCTGATTTTGGTTTATATAATTTCTATATTAAATTCATTCTCAATGACTCGGGACCTCAACCACAGGGCTTCTTGATGATTTCAAATCAGTCGATTACAATTTGTTGTCAGAGGTACTACTGCTCGGGGGCCTGAAGGACATGTGCGATACACTCTACGATATCCTTTGCTCTTTCATCGATGCATTCATTAAAAAAAAATTATAACTGAAAGTTCCCAAGCATGGTTTCCTCCTCACCTAAGGAGCTGAAACTACCAGAAGAAGATTGCACATAAGAAATTCAAATCCACTGGCGACGAGTCCGACTATAGGGATTTTTGCGGATTGCGTTCTGAATGTAAGCGACTTTCTAGTGTTACCGAGCTTTATAGCTGACACTGAGTATAATTTACCGCATAATCCGAGGGCATTTTGAAAATTTGTAAACGCAAAGTGAGTAACGTGTTTCCTACGGAAATGTTCTGTAATGACCAAAGAGTAGTCAACGGCCCTCAATTGACAAATCTTTTTACGGAGTATTTTGCGTCCGTTTCTTCCAATCGTGACTTTGGTGAGGCAGGTCTGCCGTCATGTTCTGCTCCAAATGGCATTTCAAGTTATACACTGGTTTAGCAGCTTTGGATGTGAATAAGGCACCAGTACCAGACGAAATTCCACCAAATTTTCTTCGCAATTGTGCTTTTATTTTGGCTAGACCGCTTCATCTGATTTGTTGCAAATCATTGAGCACTGAAGTCGGATTATTGGAAGTCTACCAAACTACCGGCCGCGGCCGGTTTCTATCCTTAGCGCTATACCCAAACTCTACGAAAACCTAATTACAGTATGGATTTTTGTCCGGCAGATCTGCGGAGGTTAATCTTCTAGCCTTCGTCGACTATTTGACTGCGGCGTTGGAGGGGGGTTGTCAGGTCGGCGACTTTCGTTATGTTGTTACTTTATGTAACAAGCAATTCACAAATAAAGCATCCCGCCAGGGAATTCGGGCGCATCTAGTGTTGGCAATAGGATATGATCAAGTTGTTGCTTCTCGTCCGGCCATCGTTTGTGAACTGTGTTTCACCGGGCATATTGCCTGCTCACACTAGATGTCGCCAAAAATATCTTGTTGTCAACAAATAATTGCAGCGTCAATATCGTTTACGACGAATATTGTAAATAGCAACGTACTGCCCTGTATAGTTCCACTTGAAGCTATAAAGGAGCTTGAACTAAATCCCTTGTATTCAACAATCTGTGTCCGTGTTCTCAGATAGGACTGAAAAAATATATTAGATCTCTGCTGAAGCCAATGTCATACTTCGTTTGCTGAATCAAAGAGTAATCAATCTTGTCGAACGCCTTGGAAAAATCGGTATAGATTGCGTCCACCTGCAAACCCCGACTGACCGCGACAGCCGGAATTACATCCTGCAGGAAGAACGACCTTTAAGGAACGTTGCTGCCCAACTAACCCAAATTAGGTAAAATTTAAATAGGACGATAGTTATCCATTCTGTCAATATGTCCAGATTTGTGTATAGGACATAATATACGAGATATTTTCCAACAGTCAGGAAACAGGTTAGACCGTAGGGATAAATTAAATATGTAATGCAATTATTTAATCAAATCAACCTCTAATGAAGAGATTTGCGGTCGAAACGTATGAATGGTTAGGAAAAGATAATTGATGAGCAAGATTTTTAGTTATCCTCATAAAATATATTAGTTTTACCTATTTGAGCTGCTGCGAAGGGTAGCCGGCCCTGATTAAATTCAAGCAATCTCTTGAAGTTGACAAAAATTCCCTGCGCAGTTTCGGGTCGTAGAAATCTGAAAAATAAGAACATTTTAAGCAAATATTTAATATAATAATTATTTAAACAACTGGTACCCTTTTATTAATCCAGTCGGTCCTATTTGTGTTCCAAACATCAAATTAAACTCCATCGGTTCGGATAATTCATTTCCCGATAAAGGACTTTTCATATGGAACTTTTGCATGACTGTTGACATCTCGTCTTTGGTCATACCATCTAACTAAAATAAATAAATCAACCATACAAAAAAAAACAATAAAATAAGTATTTAATTTATTTAACAAACTTCTAATATAATTCAACTGAACAAAATCGATGTGCTTATCGATATTGGCAATATTTCTTCAATATAAATAAATAGTTTATTGTCTAACAGGTAGTACACCCAATTATAAGACATAAATGAATTTACAACAGCATACAGTAACTCATGATTTATTTCACAATAAGCCCATGAGGCTGCAGTGAAACCTCATGATAACAATAAAATAATAAGCAACTGTATCGAAAATAAGATAAAAGAACAGTCACAAAATATTATTATAATAATAATTGTCTTGTAATTGGGTTTTCCGACCTGTTAGACAATAAAGTGTATTTATTTATTACGGATTGGAAGGTCTCCAGACAGATAAGCAGCGAACGATTCCAGAGCCCCGCCAAAGTAACTAGTCTCACTGCTTAATTTAAATGTATTGCAGGCCTGAAACGCTCTCACTAATGGCGCTCTTAATGCATAATTTGTACGTGGTGTGTCTATATGAAACAACCTGCTATTTCTGGAGGAGTACTTATACAAATCAACCTGACCAAGCAATCGAGGACAATCTATCAAACCATTCACAATTTAAAAAGAAAAAATTGCCCCGCACAAACTTTGCGAGACGCAAACGACGCCGCTCCCAACCTTTCTAGCAATGCTCTATGATCAAAGATAATGACCATCCATTTTGAGAACTAAATACTTAAGAAACTTGCGCTGTATATATTGGATTGGTTCAGCATGTATTCGGTAGATCGGAGACCAGATTATAGAAGCATATTTAAGTTTAGATCTCACGATAGAGTAGCACAAATTCATAGCATTCAAAATTGTCAAATTCTTTGCTGGTGAGTAATAAAAAGCCCAGCATATGTAAAGATTTTTGTGTAATATATTGAATATACTGATTAAAGGTTAATTTATTATCGATGTTAACCCCTAACGACCTCACATAACTGCAGCTCAGTACCTCCAAGCTCATAACGAACGGCAGATGTACTTTTTGACATTGAAAATGTGACAAACTTACACTTTTCTATATCTAGGGACAATTTGTTGTTACAACACCATAGTTCAAATACCTTCAAGTCAAGATGCTCAAAAAATTTAATGACTTTAAGATACTCCTCCATACTCAGGCCAGGCTACACATATGAAATCGTATTGGTAATAAAATCGCGGATATAAATTATAAGTATGGTCAGAAAATAACCCTTCTCGATATTGTATTCTTCAAAAGTTATAAAATATTCACAACCAACTAAATTAAAAGTGGTTGTAAATTATGTCAAATTGGTATTCTCCAGACCTAAGTAAGCATTTCGTGACTGTGGAAATCATAGCGACCACGGATGAGTATGAACAGAATAGAATAAAACAAACAAAATAAGAAACTTTGATTTTTATAAGTTACAGCCACAGTTTAAAATAATATACAGTTACATCACCTCGTGTCGGCACGTTTGATGTTAATCTCTATAAAGCAATTCGCCGGCGCTTATAGTTATAGTATAGTATAGATAGATATAGTATATATAGTAGCGGGCCAGAAATGTGGCTGGGAATGCGACGAGTCGATGCCGTTTCCAGCGTCTACTGAACCTTCTTATCTATAGTTAATATTCGATGGTTACAACACTTGTTTCAAATACCTTTATCACAATGTCTTCGCATTCAGCTTTAATTTCATCCGTGGCTGTTTTGTCGGCCGCTATTTTCTCCAATTGAGCTTTAATTAAATGATCCAATCTGAAACATTCACCCGTTTGAAGATCCTTTACCATTAAATCAGCAAATCTATCGACATGTCCAGATGCTCTAAAAATAACAAATTATAAACGTGTATGTAGGACATACCTACAAAACATTAAAAATCTTTATCAGATAGTTGAATGATTGAGTTGCAGTTGCACATTTACAAAATCACGTAAAACATATGGTACTAATTTACTTATGAAAATATAATGGAGAAAATGTTATTACTAGGTATAATACGAGTATAT
Organism: Apoderus coryli; assembly: GCA_911728435.2. Taxonomy (NCBI): domain Eukaryota; kingdom Metazoa; phylum Arthropoda; class Insecta; order Coleoptera; family Attelabidae; genus Apoderus; species Apoderus coryli. Next base: position 6,671,640 of record OU452205.1, on the reverse strand, counting down.
AATTTAGAAATTATAAAAATCGATGCAGAAATGGACATCCTGTATAATATTCTAAGGTTATAGGAATTTCTCATAACCAGAAACCAGATGAGGTTTGAAGGAATGCTAAACTTTGGTCGCTGTTGTTAAATGCTTTTTAAATGACTTGGCAACCCTGAATTTTTTGAAAAAGAAATTTTGGCTTCAGAGAATAAATCTTAAGATCTAGGTGGAACCTTTTATGCTACAAATTTTTTACTTCTAGGTAGGGAACTGAGTAAGTATTTAATTCACTTACTTTAGCACAGGTTCGGGAGTAAGAATAGAACAATCAACTTCCAACATCTGTTCCTCAAGAACAAAAAATTGCCTCCAGGCTTGCAATAAATTGGATTTAAAAGCACAGCCCATAGGTCCAAAATCATATTGTCCTGTAATACCACCGTAAATAGCAAAGGATTGATCATAGAAAAACCGTCGCTTTAATAAATCTTCCATTTTCGCTCTATCAAATGTAGCATTAGGTGATAATTTTAATTCCGCTTCTTCTAGGATTTTTTTCCGATTTAATAATTCAACAACTGCTTTTTTAACATCTATTACTGGAGCACCTTCGGCTTTTAATTTTCTTACAATATCACCCTAAAAGATTGCATCATTAATACAAATTAGAACAAGCTAGTTGCTCTACTTATATACCTGTATTTTCACTTTAGCTCTAAGAGGTGCTAAGATGGTCTCATGTTTCGGGTCAGCCATATTTTCGTACAAAATATTTAATTTTACTTTTCTATGTAGTTTATTTGAACCCCACTTAGGTTTTACTTTTTCTAATGCGGCACACGTAACACTAACTTTTCTCGATATCAAACAATCAACTGAGAATATTGGTTGACAAATCAAACGGCTTCTTGGATGAAGCAACAACAAAAGCTGTTTCATTTACTGCCACGATTACAATGTATTAAAAACTAGGAAAAGTGAATGGATAGAAAATTACTATTTAAAAGAAAAAAACATTAATTGACATGAACATAACCAAATCACTTAGGTATTGTTCATAAAGTCTAAACTTATTGGCCTCAGCTACCGGGGCTATTTAGCTATATACATATTATACATGCTCGGTGCGATCTTCTTTTTTAGTGGAAGTCATACCCCATGCCCAGATAAAGTAAGTATCCTGTTTATCTGGGCCCCAGGCCCCCAGATAAAGGATGTATTGCGGGAGAAATCTCATGATTAATATATTTAAAATTTCCTGGCGACGCCATTAGTATGGTTGTTTAATAGCTTTATTCGGGTTCGTACAGAACTGTTCTAGAACTGTCAGGAGTGTGCGCAGTTCAAATTTACAGCTTTATTCGGGTTCGTACAGAGCTGTTTTAGAACTGTCAGGAGTGTGCGCAGTTCAAATTTACATGTTCGAGTTTTCTTGAACTGATTTAGAACTAGAACGGTGCTAGAACCAGCAGTTTGCTGTTCGGGTTTGAAATAAAGAAGTCCGAGAACGGTTCTAGAACTGTCAGAATCGATCCCTGCTGTTGGGCAAGAACTGATCTCTGACTGTTTTTGGATTATTTGCTCCACATGCGCATATCAATAAACGTGTGATTTATGTTTTGAGTTTAATTTTAACATATACTAAAAACGTACATCTTATCACATAATATATTTAATTATATATTAGATGATTAAATGTTATATTATAATTAAATTTATCCATATTGAAAAAGGTGGACCACATTTATTAAAAAAAAAAACAATATTATATAATGTTTACTATAACCAAACCAACACAGTGGCTATCTGAAGAAGCCAGATGTACCATATTTTATTTTATTTGATTGTTTGTACAACAAGTTAGGTTATATATTATTTATGTTTGGTCATTGTCTTTATAAACTTTTAAAGACAATGGTTTGGTATAGATAAAGATGAAGCGTTCGGGTTTTTCACAATTTTGAACAGTAATAGAACTGTCCGAGAATTTTATCCAAGGCGCAACCAGTTCGGCGCAGTTCTCAAACAGTCTGAGAACTGTCCAAGAACGGTTCTAATTTCCAAACCCGAATAAAGCTTTATGTGTCACAGCATTGGGTATTCCTTTTGATTTTAAATACACACCAACACTAGTAGAAATGATACATTTATTTTAGTTTTAAGCATATTTTGTTCAGACATACATATATTATTTGCTAGACAATTTTATTAATTAAATTAGGTATATACACATATTTCAACGCGTTTTGAGATTAGAATTTTAGAACCGTTTTTTGAAAAATTGGATTGATCCACCACTTCTCCCAGTGATGCTCGTAGCTCGTAGGAAAGTACAAAGTATTAGCTGGCACAATCATTGTCTAAAGAGATTGACACAATGTACATCGGCAACTATTAGATTAATTTACACTTCTAAAAATTTTTGGTGCATTTTCCTTTTATAACAATATTGCAAGTGAAGTGAGTGGCAGGTTATCAGGTACATGTAGCCGAGGTGGGCAATTGGCAATTCTCAAAAATCCGGGAATAGAACGATCGAACAAAGCGAGGCACAGCCTGTTAAATTACTACAACCATAGATTAAGGAAGCTACGTCGCTCCCTTGTTTTGTTGTACAACGTTGCTTCCGTTCTCTCGGATTCGCCAGGTTTCAAGTACATACCACCAGCTAACTCTAACCTGAATAATTGTAGGATAACGCCTTGAATTTCCCTTTTTCTAACCTATAAAACATTGACAATTGCCATTTGTCATAATGCTTACGCTAGCCTAAGGTGATATGTGATATTTAAAAACTATCATTGTTTTTGTTTATAAAGACAATGTCTTAATCAACACTATTTATTTTGCATTTCTTTAACGAAATATTGTTTGGTTCATTTAAAAAGTGCATAATAAAAATGGCACTTCTTCTAATTTCGTCAATATTAGCATTTGCAAATGTCCATTCCAAGGTTTTCGTTAATCAGGTATGTACACTAAATATTCACTTTGAATCAGAATGATATGCTTATAAGTATGGTTTAATGTTCTAGTTTTTATCATGGTATAAAAAACCTACAGCAAGAGATAAAGAGCTTTTTCTCCAAAAACAAACACTTTTAGATGAACAGAACAAATTACACATTGTTGATGACTTCGCTAAATATTCCAAATTACAACGAAAAATTAATAAAATTGATCAAGACATTGAAGAAGAGGCATCACAGAAAAATAATCTATTTACACAGTTCGGATTAGTTTATGGCGTGAAATTTGTCTTTGGGTTTTTTTTACTGATATTATCGATTTATTACCGTCATACACCTGTATTAATTTTAGATAATGAATTAGAATTTACTCCTTTTAGCAGTTTGATCTCATATCCTAATCATGAAAAAAATGCTGTTTCTTTTCATTTTTGGATAATGTGTTGTACTGTTGTAGCTCGACAAATAAAATTTTCTACGACATACATAATTTGCGTTTAGTATTATGTTCTAAGAAATAACAAATTCACGTATTTCTAGGTAAACGTCTAAATATATTAGTTGACACTTAGGAAAGCAGTCTAGGAAAAATCAACAAAATAAACTATGTAATGGTTTAAACAAGTTTTCAGTGTTTTAACCTGTAATTTAAAATTATTCAAGAAACCGCCATAGTTTGGCACTTTTGCTTTGCAAAAACATTCTTTCATCGTTACTGACCATTTTTTATTATTATTTTTTGACAATTTATTTGTGTCTCAGTACAGTAAATTTTATTCTGTACAAAGTAAAGAAAGTAGTTGAAATTGTTGTGCTTTTTGAAAAAAAAAACTTCAATTGCGATTTCAGCTGCTCTAATTGACAATCTAGGGTTCTGTGTGGATGTATCCTCAAAACGTTTGTTACCTGTTGTTAAGTGTCGACCTAAGCTGAAAGTAGTCGTTGGTACTTTTTTCGGAATCCAACATATCCACCAATAGCCTATTGAATTGACAAGTAGTAATAATTTGATATAAATATGCTTTATTCGATAACAAGTACGATTAAATTCAAGTTAACACACATAACATTAAAATTAATTATTATATTTGTACCTATATTATGAAAATTAGGCTTAAATAAGTAAGTATCTACCTATATCGTTATACCTAGATAATGATCTTTTTTAGTAGACAGGTACCTATTTTATAGGAAAATAATCAATTGATACAATCACAAATTATACGACAATGCTTAATAAAGTATTCATTAAATCTAAACACAATTTTGGTATAGCGATCTAATAGGTAGGTAGGTATAGGTAGCTATTGTACCAGTCGGTATTTTTCCCGAAAATGGACTTTTCCAATAATAGTCCTATGTACATTACATTCCATCTGTTGTTATTCAAACACATCGCATAGCAACAACATAATTTTTCTTATTACTAAATAATGATATTTTCCACAATTATTTTAGTTTATTACCAGTAATATCTTAGGTATAACCACGGTTTTAATTTTGCCGAATTCCAATTTCGAAGAAAAGCCGTTTATAAATATTCAAAGCAATATAGGTATGTAAAAAAAAAACTGCATAGAGAAGCGTTTTTCGCATCTATTAAATATTAGATTTTAATCTATTTTGATATAGGTAACCTACCTATCACAATTACCTACCTACTAAAAATGTATTATCCAGGTATCATCACAGCTAATTAGCTGTGGTATCATCAATTCCCATATGACATTAGGGTTGCCAGGTGACAAAGGAGTATATTATATAGTTACAAAAATAAAAATGCACCGCAGGACAAAAACTTTTGAGGTTTCAAGGTTAATGCCCTTATATGAAAAGTAAAGATTTTCAAAAAAAAAATCTTTAAAATACTGCCTTAGATAAATTTCATAAATTCGTTACGACGACTGAAGATTATAGAAACATAACTTTACAGTACAATTTCAACAGTTTTCACAGTTGCAATGCTGTTTTGTCCATGTTTTCGGCATCACTAGTATTAGTAGTATCAGATGGAAAATCATCAACGAAACCTTCGTAAGCCCCACTTCCACTATTAACCCCTAGCCACTCTACTTCAAGATTTTTCTGAATAATCTGACCCCTTTTTATAAATAAATACGACTTCTTTTTTATTATTTTAAATTTGTTCAAAAGTTAAACTTTTAATCCATTAAACGAAACAATTCTTTAGTTAATTAATAGAGTGACCTAACATACAAGTTGTAAAAGCACAAGGATGTTATTTAGTGCAGTGCTAGCGCAACTCCGACAAAACAGTAAATTATTTCGCCATGCAAATCGTCAATTAAAAAAATTCGTAAATATTTTTAAAAGGTTTTGTTATATTTTGGTAGATATTTTTTCGCGTTTTAAGCTGACAAACGGGATTTTCATAAAAAGCAGGACAATATATCTGAAGCATGACGTTTCACTTGAAAGTTCTCGCCTAATAAATAGGACGCATGGCAACCCTATATGATATCGATCACACCCTTTCATTGTATATGAAAATTGCGTCTTTTGTTCAGGTCGATAGAACACAGTTTGTATTCTTTAGGCCACTATTAAACCATTAGCATTGCGTTTATTATTAGTGTCTGGATTAGCATCATAGTTTAATACTTACTGATCAAGGTAAGTTTTGTTTTAAATTATATTCGGGGTTGTTTCATTGGAAGGTTATACCTACTTCTTGAGGCAATAGCCAATAGCTGATACTTTGCATTATTAAAAACAAATAGAGAAAAAGTTTTATTTCCTAAAATATTCACTCTTCGTGAATATGGACTATTTCCACAATATTAATTAGCTATTGTCAAAGACCTTAATAACACACATTAAAATCTTTGGGCATTGTATATAACTAATAATATGAAAAATTTAAAACTTCGGTACATTTTCTATCCCAGTCCCAAACCGAGTACGCTTTGAAAACAAGCCGCAGCAGCGTTGGCGCTGCTCTGAATGCGTCCAATGAGATCTGATCTTAGCCAGCTTCAATCTTCGTAATGCAGGTATTCGGAAATAAATTCAACTTGAGAAAACTAAAACCAAGTTTTTGAGTTCAATTAATCAAACTGACCAAAGTATATTTCTCAAAAAATGGACAACTTTAATAATCAATTGTTGATGATAAGACTGGTTATCCTTCGACAAACGCAAATTAACTGAGATGATATGAAACTGAAACGCTCACATGTCGCTTATTTTTATTGTACAAGAAACGTCAAACTGAAATCATTATTTGAGCGTTTGGGTTGCCGTTGGAAGAATTTAAATTTTAGCAAAGATTAATGTTCACAATTTAATCTTTGATTTTAGGCATATAACGAGAATTTTTAAATTTTAATATAAAGCGTGTTGTGTTTACGACTTTATTTAGTGGACTGCCTTTTTAGTCGGGCACTGCATTTTCTATACGAAAAGCTACCTACCTACAGAGTTTTTCTACTTTATATTTTTACCCGGCATACATTTTCTACTTTATCAGTGGAAAAAGAAATGGTAAACATGTAGTATAGTTGTACTAAATTATGGTCTGACCGCGCCGCTGCGCAGTCAGACGAGTTTTGGGAGTTCAAATTGTAATCGAAGTGTGGTGTTGCCAGATTTAAAACACACATATTATGTTAAAACGGTTGAATATTTGGCGCTTAATTTTTGACCGTTAAATCAAAGATTAATGTACACATTAATCTTTTGTTAAATGTAAATGCTACTCTAGGTTATACACCTATTTGTTATATTTATGTGGATTAGTTCGATAGCAGTCATCATTAGGTAATCATTGCAGGAGGTTGGTGGTAAAATGCTGAGTATCGAAGGTTAGGTAGCAGGCCGGGATGTGTTGTAAGGGTGTAATAGTAATTATCAGGAAGAGTTAGTAAAGGAGGGTGGGTGTAGAAAGCTGGATTGAGATGAGATGTAGTAGGCAGATAGTTGTTATATTAGTTCCATAGCAGTCATTATTAGGACAACACATCCCTGCCTGCTACCTAACCTTCCATACTCAGCATTTTACCCTTAACCTCCTGCAATGATTACCTAACGATGACTGCTATCGAACTAATCCACACAAATATTGCAGGAGGTTGAGGGTAAAATGCTGAGTATGGAAGGTTAGGTAGCAGGCAGGGATGTGTTGTCCTAATAATGACTGCTATCGAATTAATATAACAACGTGCCTACTACATTTCATCTCAATCCCGCTTTCTACACTCACCCTCTTTTACTAACTCTTCCTGATCATCACTATTACACCCTTACAACACTTCCCTGCCTGCTACCTAACCTTCTATACTCAGCATTTTACCCCCAGCAATGATATAATAATTACATCCACTGTATAAATTTATAATATCATAAAATTGTATTATTCATTATATCAGTCGTTATAGTGAATAGATACCAACCTGGCAACATCGTTAGAGTAGTGACACTTTTTCACATAAAAATTCGTCTGACTGCGCAGCGGCGCGGTCAGACCATAATTTAGTACAACTATACTGCATGTTTACCATTTTAAAGTAATTAGAATTAGGCTTGTTAATTATGTATGTGTATAGGTGTCATCAGAATTTCTTTGCAAACACTCCATTAAATATTAGCAACTCTGTTGTATGAAGATACTTTTCATCTAATTAAAAAGTTTAAATCTAACCTTGGAATTATTAGCAATAACAAGGTAAATGCGTATTGTATGAAGTGTAATACCGCGTACTGTTGACTCAGATTGTTGATATTTTTCTGGAATATTTCGCCAACTATATTTTACTTAAATATAGTGCATTTTCCTTTCTAAGGTTAGCATTATCCGATAGTGATAACAATTTGAATTTATTGTTTAGTTGTAAACCAATTTTATTTTTATGGTGCAGGTATAGGTATTGTTAAAGCACATTTAAATTTTTGTAAAAACAGTGCAAAGGTATGAACAATTTCCAGCTCAAATGTGTAGGTATAATTTACATTATGTTACAGTATGTCCCGCCAAGCTGCTACAACTGCAACTTCACGTCAAGAAGCTGAAATGATAAGCAGAACCCAGAGAGAACTCCAAAAACTGGACAACAGCGGAGATTCAACTGAGCGACTAAGACTATTATGTTTAACTAGAGGAGCAAGTGGTATTTTAGGTTTAGGTAAGTACTATAGTACTACATGTTAGTGTTTTTAAAGTTAACTCTTTATTGTACTGTTATTTGGTACCTAAGTGTGATACTCTCCTGTCTTAATTCGGGTCACATGTAAGTTGTAATTGAAAAGATACCACTAGAGACGGGTGTTGAACTCATTGCTAGAAATGTTTAGAGCTTTTTTTATATGGAAATGCTCGTGATATATTGAGGAATTAAAGTTTATAAAACTCAGCCAGAAGACATTGATGACCTCAACACTAGAATAACCCGAGCCTGTAGACAGATATCTCGGGAAACATTACGGAAAGTCCTGCAAAAATTTTAAAATAGGATTTATTATTGACTAGAAAATAATGGAACTCACTTTGAGTATTTAATACAATAATTTTCCGATGTTTTGTCTACTAATTTAATGTATGCCCTTTATCTCAGAAACAGATTGAACAATTTTTATTTATTTTTGATCTACGGATCGCTATTTAAAAATATATGTTAGAAGACGGGGGGTGGCATTTAAAATTATAAAGTTGTGGAGGCTGGGGGTGGAATACAAAATTCAACCAATAGTTATTGTAAATATGGCACTCAAAACGTAAATCTAACCCATAAGAAAACATTAGAGAAATAATACACCGACTTGAATATTTCTGCTGTTCATTCTACCATAAAACGTAAAACAAAGAATTTATACGTTATATTGGGTTTCAAAACAAAAACAATACCATTATTTTTTAATAATTCATTTCAGTTATTTTGTTATTGTCTGCCTGTGCTATTGTGTTGTTTTGGATGCAACATAATACATTATCGATATTTGTATGATAATTAAAGTATTATGAAAGTCTCAATATGAAAAATACGTTACGTTACTTAATCTATAAATTTAGCATATCTCTACGAAATACTACAAATACTTGTTTTACCACTTCATCTGAACCCTTTTTTAAAAATCTCGACGCGCATTTCTTTACCACAGCATCCTCAAGAAAAACTTAATAAGTGCGCAGCCGCAGCGCATTACACGATTAAGAATATAATATGCTGTCTGGAATTGGCCCTTATCTTTATTCAAAAATCTTATAGGTCGTCTATTTCGTATTATGGATGAAGATGGTAGTAACAAATTAACTATGGAAGAGTTTGTACAGGGATTGAAAGAAATAGGATTGGAGATAACAGATGACGAGGCTAAGGATATGTTTACAAAATTTGACACAGATGGCAGTGGAAGCGTCAATATTGATGAATTTTTAGTTCATATACGGGTATAGTTGTATGATTCTTTTATTTTATATAAAGTTTACCCATTTTTATTAATAAATTTTAAACAATTCGCATCATGTTTCATGTTTATGTTAAATTCCTTTGTAGCCACCAATGGCGGAGTCAAGAAAAAGAGTGATTGAAGAGGCATTTAACAAGATGGACAAATCTGGTGACGGTGAAATAACCATAGAAGATTTAAAACATGTATACAATGTGAAAGCTAATCCGATGTATATCGCAGGAGAAGAGTCTGAAGATTCAATTTTGAGGACATTTTTAAACAATTTTGAGCAGGATACTACAAGAGATAGCAAGGTGAGCGTGTTAGGCAAAGGATACATAATTAAAGTTGCAAGTGAGTGTATACGTCCGCAAACTGTTGGGTAGCCAATGATAATGATAAATTCCAATTAGACGATTTTTTGCGTTACTGTCAAGGTTGCAAGCTTCAATTCTTCGTCGAATCTGGTCAATAAATCACTATAATACTGCCCCGTGATTGTTCTTCTGTTCGCCAATAGCCAATATGGATTATACCTTGCGAATCCCAAAAAAACGGTGGCCATGAGCTTGCCCGTCGATGGCACGAATTTTGTCTTCTTCGGCGGAGTTCTATGAAAATACGTTATTGCGTTACATTCTCGACGTAAACAGGCGCTACATCGAAAGCAAAAGAATCGATTCGCGATTAAATCGGACTTAATAAGATCGATCTTTAAGAAATCGATATTTTGACTTTTAATTTGTTATAGCAGCTCCTGTATAGGAACGGAAACCCTATTCGAAACTTAAATCTTTTGCGTGGCCTCGCGACTGCGTGTTGGTCTGTGGTATGTATATATGTGGTCGAGGTAATTCGCATAATCGGAATTTTATGAGTGTAGCTCAGTGGTTAGATACTTACTTTGCGAGCGGAAGGTCGTGAGTTCAAGTCCCTGCTATGCTTGCAATTTTTTTTTATTTCTAGGTACTGAGAAACATTTTTATGTATATTGGTAAAAGTGGTTTCAGCTAAAATAAAATTCACCCTAGCTCGTTTACATCACTAGCTTAATATTGGCAATTGAAGGTGAGGCATACACACATCTCGTTTTTGATTTCCTCACGCCCTTCTTCCATTTCTTCTGACAGCTTTCACCACTGTCAAATTCACTATACCTCACGAACTCTTTCCGGAACGGTATAAGCGTCAAAGTTTAGCTACATAGCGGATTACATATAAAAAACATGCACACTTCAACTAATTATTTTTTCTTGTGTTAAGGTTACCAAAGAAGAATTCTTCAACTACTACAGTGGAGTGAGCGCATCTATAGACAATGATTGCTACTTTGATCTGATGATGAGACAGGCGTACAAACTTTAATTTAATACTATTTTTATATGTTATGTTTCACTATTTATTAACATTGTGTGAACTGTTTGCTACACAAAAAAAAAAGAAGCTTCATGTTACTTAAAAACAATAATTTTATATTATTAAAATACAAAAAAATGTATAGTATATTGCATAATATGCAGAGAAACAATTTGAAACATTATTCCTATTGTCGTTATCACATAGCTATAGCTACTATTGCACTAATTTTTTAAAGTGATCAAAAATAGATACAAATACAATGAATTTGATAAAAAATGTTATTTTCTCTTACAGTTTATAAAATTTTCTGTATACAAATACTACTCAAAAAGTGTATTTTGGAGATAAACCGTTTAAATAATAAAACATTAATGTCTTTAGTATTTATTATAGGATCTTGACAAAATTCTTATTTAACTATATCTGAATTGAATTTTTATTTAAATATTTTGTGAAAAATGTTTATCTATTATCTCTTAAATGGTAAGATTCGAGTTACTGCAGTCTTAAAATAAAGGATGTTTTATTTTTTATTAGAACTTTGAATTGACAACACTGCTTTCTGTAACAGCCTATTGGATAGTTCTGGATTGTTTTGGGGTCAGTTTGGTTTGGCCATTTATCATGGTAGACTTGCGCCGAAGCAACGTCTGCAAATGCGTTAATTCGTCATCGTACGCAACAATTAACTTGTGTGTGTGTGTGGGTTTAAGTGCTTACAAGGTTCAACTTGTACAGGGATTCCACAAGATCATTGTTCTCGCCGTACATTTGCTGAATAGGCCAAATTTCATTTAACAATTTTGTTCAGTGATGAAACAAACTTTTCTCGAAACACCATTACATTCCGAAACAGTCAGTGCTTGGTGAAATCAATGGTCCATATGTCATCAAAAATAATGATGCTCAGAATGATATAGTTAACGGTGAGCAATACAGAATCTAGTTTTTCCATGCCTCAATTGGAAGGAATAAACCAAAACAGATCCATAAGCCACGCAGCGATAAAATTAATTTGACAAACGATTAATATCACAAAATGGACCTGTTAAAATTGGGCACCCCGTTCGTGCGGTTTAACGCTATTAGATTATTTCTTCTAGGGATATGATTTGGGCGGTAAAAATCACGAATATTCGAAGCAGCGGTTATCTCAGGCTAGGAGAATAGTATGAGAACAATGCCCCAGCACTCCAAACTTTGACCCGTGATGAACGAAGAGTGTTTAAGGTGAGTTGAAATTCGATCGATGTGTGTTCTCGACGTTCTTGTAAAAACATATTTTGTTTTATATTGTGTATTACAGAATTCTGCTATTTACATAATAGTTTAAATTAATTTAAGTTTTCAAGGACAATTTTGAACGACTGACCTCATGTTTTTGATTAATAAAAAAAAATAAAACTTAAAATACTTGGTAAGAATTCTTTCTACCCATTTATTCCGGGTTATCGGTCTGTTAAAAATTACTGTTGACTAATAAACACTCATTTAATTATATAAACCTCTATATTTCGTCGGAATTTCCAACATCTTCAGGAGGATGCACTAAAAGAGACATTTTGTTTAATTTTCTTTAGAACTTACAACTGCCTACATGTCTTGAATGGTCATAATAACAATAGTTTAACCCCTATCTGGGGTTTAACACTTACATTGAGAGTAAACAATTAAAAATTCTAACTTGAGACATCACTATACACGTTAAAAACAATAAACATTTGACTAAACAAAATGATACGTCACGCAAATAGAACGAATTAAAATTATTAATAAAATAATACATAGTTGGTTTTATCAAGCATGTATAAAATGAAACTTAAAAAAAAATTAAAAAAACTTTCGATACCTATAATTCGTCCAGGTACAGTGTGAGAACAAGAGAGTGCCGCTTAATATACAATATTTTTTATCCTCTTATTTTAATAAATAACTCTCAACTGACCAATATCAGATCTGGAATTAATGGTATCAGGTGTGCTGTTAATATGCACCATTTCAAGAAACAAACGTTTAGTGAGATTTCTCTCAACCTCGAGAATACCAGATTCGGCATAATTAAACGTGTGATCCAAGTCAATCGCATGGTTAGCAAGTGCACAGGATTTTTTACCAATTCGGGTATCGCTTGTCTTGTGTTATACGTTGTTGCAGGTTTTGTGCGGTCCTATTTATAATAGCATTTATTACAATTGTTGCACGGGATTTCATAAATAACATTGTTATTTTGCAACTGGAGTTTTATCCTTCACTTTAGTGAAAATATTTCGTATTTTCAAGGTATTATATCTCGCACTTTTTATATTCGAAAACGGTTTAAAATGATTGATAACATTATTCGTTAGGCCTTGCATGTATGGTTTTTTTTATACTGAATTGCATTGGGGTACTGATCTTCAGTAGAACCATCAAAGATATTAGAGTTGTAAATCAACTATCTCAATAACGTTTTCGGATGACCATTGTTTGCGAAAATATTGAAAAGTTTGTGAAGATTTTCATTTATAATCATCAGCAATGTGTCACTATTATTAGTAGTGTCAGTTGGAAAATCATAAACGAAATCTTCGTAAGCCTCACTTCCACTCTACTTCAAGATTTTTCTCAAGAATCTGAACTCATTTTTATAAATAAATACGACTTCTTTTTATTATTTTAAATTTGCTTAAAGTTAAACTGTTAAATCATTAAACAAAAAAGGATGAAGATGAAGAAGATTAATGTACATTAATCTTTGATATTATTATTTAGTGCAGTGCCAGCGCAACCCGGACAACCAGCAATACAGTAAATTATTCGCCAACGATTATTGCAAATCGGCAGTTAAAAAATCTGTAAAGAATGTTTAAAAGGGTTTGTTTTATTATATTTGGGAGGATATTTTTTCGCGTTTTAAGCTGACAAACGGGATTTTCATAAAAAGCGGGAAAATATATCTAAAGCGTCACGTTTCACTTGAAAGCTGGACGATCCCGCCTAAAAGGTCGCATGGCAACCCTATATGATATCGATCACATAAGATCAAACCATTTCACTGCATATGAAAATTGCGTCTTTTGTGCAGCTCGGTAGAAGACAGTTTGCAGTTTGTATTCTTTAGGTCACTATTAAACTCTTAACGTTCATAGTAAAATACTTACTGATCAAGGTAAGTTTTGTTTTAAATTATATTCGGGGTTGTTTCATTGGAAGGTTATAATGTAAAAGTATAATTATTATCAATATTTTTACGTATTTTTTTAAGATGAATGAGGCCGTGAGCATCGAAACTTTAGTTTTAATTAAGTAAAATAGCACTTTTGATGGATGTTTTATAGAGTTAAGCACTGATCTTTTAAAAATTAAATGATATATAAATTTATATAAATATAAACCAATTTATACTAAAAACTAACTTTATAAAATATACTACCTAAATACAAGATTGCTTGGGGTAGGTCAAGATCAATCGAGGAGTTAATGCGCCTTGGGTTTATAGAACATTCACAATAGTCAAGGTTAATAACATATAAATATTATTGTATTAACCTCGCCCAATAGTTGCGTTTCATTATTTTTATTACTGATTTATATTAGATATTTATTTTTTCTTAGATAATATTCGAAAATTAAATTTATTTATTTCGGGTTGATGATAACATAATTTAAATTAGAGTTAACTCTGTCTTAGCTGAGAATTTTACACAGCTGATAATAAAAAGGAAATATTATGTTTTCTTACATTTTGATTTTAATAAATTGGAGTATGATTTTTCGTTAAGTTCCATGTAATTACTTTACAATAAAATTCGTCGATACTGAGGTCGATACGTCCATAGAATTAATGTTTTTCTACAGTTACGTAATACGTCCTCAAAAACACTAATTTGAATTTGTAAGTAGGTATTCGGAAATAAATTCAACTTGAGAACACCAAAACAAAGTTTTTGAATTCAATTAATCAAACTGACCAACTATATATATTTCTCAAAAAATGGACAACTTCAATAATCAACAATTGAGAGGCGTTAGGCATTATCCTTCTGCAAAGTCAGATTAGATAAACTGATATGAAATGCTCAGATATCAAGTATATATCTTAGAATATCAAGACAGCAGGAAGGAGCATTTTTCATATTGTCGTACGACCGCGATGGTGTTTCAATATGGCTGCGGACAGGTTTCCGGTCGCCAGTAGCGTAACAATCTTTAAATTTTAACAGAAAAAAGCATTTAATGGATTATAAATTTTGAAGAATCGTTTTTAATATTACAAATTCTGGCTGATAAACTGTTAGATTGAATACCTAAACAGCTAAATAATAAAAACGCATTTGAATATCAGTTTATTTAACAAACAGAATGTTATTTTCCATCTTATAATTTTAATACAGGAATTGCCTCCTTATTTATATTTTATTTCTTTTTGAGAATTTGAGGATGCATCCAACCAGGTTTGTTTAGAAAAGAAATTCAACATTTTTTTCTCGATTCATGTTTTGGCAAACTCAAAATTGATATGAAAATACGGTAACGTAACTTCAGTAATCAACAATTGAGAGGCGTTATCCTTCTATAAACTCAGATCAGATAAACTGATATAAAATGCTCACATGTCAAATATTTTTTATTGCAGGAGAAACGTCAAACTGGTAAATCATTTGAGTGTGTGCGTTGCCGTTTAACCCTGCAGAACTAACATAAATTTTAGAACATTAGTACAAACATCGGTCTGTGGGACGGATTTATAAAATAATTAATTTTAAATAATTTTGCTTTTATTTAAAAACAAAACAAAATCATTGTTCATAAACAAACGTGTTTTAAAACGATATAGCATTTTACTAAACCCAAGTAAGTAGCTAATAAAAATTTTAAGAAAGCAAAACGCGAAATATTGTTCATAAACGCACTAAATTTAAAATACCTAATACCACAGTATATTTATTTACGATGCTAATACCTATAACATTATAATATCTACAACTAAGTAATAAACTTCAATATTTTTGTGAGTTGTCGGTACCATGCCCAAAACAATCACTGCAAGTAGCAATAACATGTTCTAAACACAAAAATTTTCCACATTGCTTACGCGAGTACTTCGTTTTACGACTTTTCTTTGGGCCACATTGGAAACATCTGCCAAAAGTTTTGTTTTGATGTGGTTTAATATTTTCGGGTTCCGTTTGACAAATTTCTAGAATCCTCATTCGGGTAAACGGGGTACTTGCAGAACTGTTGCACGCCTTTTACTAACGATGAAAACATGACCAAATATCTTTAATACTTGACGCATTTGGTGCTGCTCCTTTTACGCCTGGCAAGTGAAAAACAATATTTTTGACCCGAGTTTCTGATTCTGATGTTTTTTCCATTCCGTCAGTTTGTCTTTACCAACAAAGATTGGATCCAGTAGCCTTGCCTTTTTATTAGAATTATCCGATCGTTGGTTAGAGTGTAATGTGCTTTTAACCACTGGTTCTAATTCTTGTTCTGAATTTTGATCGCGTTCTTCCACATGGTCTTCTTCATAGGAATCTTCTTGGTCATCTGGAACATCTTGATCATCATCTAGTTGTTCCCATAAACTCCGCAGGCGCTCCCGTTTTTTTTTCGTAACTCATAAATAATAAAATGAATAATTTTATAATAATATATTTAATAAAGATACATAAAATAATACAAGAAATATTACCTTTTCTTATATTTTAAATAAAAACACCAATACTAACATCGGTCTGACAGACCGAACTACGTATAAATATCTTATAAATTACGCACAAACACTTTACAGTTCAAAAACAGCTCAATAACTAAATAAAATTAGGATACTCAGCGGCTTGGCAACATCTACGGGCGGTGCGTTGGTTGAAAGGGTAAGTAGCGGTGAGTCGGTCTGTCAGACGGCATGTTAGTACTGCAGGGTTAAAGAATTTGAATTTTTGGTGTAGAACGATAATTTTTAAATTTTAATATAGAGCGTCTTGTGTTTACGACTTATTTTGTGGACTGTCTTTTTTAGTCGGGCCCTGCATTTTCTATACGAAAAGCTACTACCATTACTACCTACACAGTTTTTCTACTTTCTATTTTAACCCCGCATACATTTTCTACCTTATCTGTGGAAAAATAAATTCAGTGTTACGCTAAGTAAGTCATAATAATTATTTTAAACAAACAACATACAATTTATTTCAAATATTTTAAAGTTATTAGAATTATATACTTTATTATTGTTCATTGTTCTATGAAGATAGTTTTGATCTAATTAAAAAGTTTAAATCTAACCTTGGGATTATTAGAAATAACAAGGTAAATGCGTATTGTATGAAATGTGAATCATAATATTATTGTGATATTAAAATGCCCGTTTGCACCACATACAGTTTAAGTAGAGAATAGTTAAGAGTCACCTAAATTTTAAGTATTCCTTAGAACGGAATTGATTGCACCGAATCATGAGTAGGTAGCACTTAGTTAAGTATCGGGTAAATTTGTCAACATAGCAAATTTAAGGTAGCCGACAATGAAGAAGAGTTTTTTGGTCGGGCAGTAGGTAATATTTTAACTTTTAACCTCTTCAGTTTTGTTTTCATAATAATTCATAATGTAAACATTAGTTTTGATTGTGAATGTGAACGAAAATTATTAAATACTAGAGTGAAATTGTGTCCGTCAATATAATAGAAACAAAATAATTTTGTGGCATAGCGGACAAAATGACTGGTTTTACCTACACAAGGGACTTTGTTTAGACTGAGGCCCTGCTAAATTACATTACCCAAAGTCCCTTCTGTAGGAAAATACAGTCATTTTGTCCGCTATACCACAAAATTATTTTCTTTTTATTATTAAATACATTTTTAATATAATACGATGGAAGTTAGTGATACATAAAGAAAGAGAAGACCTCCAAACTACACTTCCAACGAGAAAGAAGTTCCTCATCGATATTGTTGGATCATAATTGTGGCATCATTCAAATTAATAAAATTAACTTTTTGTTATTATTTTCCATTGTTAAATTTATCTATTGTTATTATTATATATTTGAAATGTATTTATTACATGTACCTATATTGGTCTGTTTCTATTATAAGATTTAACTAGATGAGTGCTACTACTAACATATTTTGTGATTTATATTCAAAAATAGTTTTAGGTTATTATTTACCTGGGAACATAAGTAGAGTTGTTAGCTTATTTATTCTTTTGTGGATTAATAATTAATTAAATAAACTGTAAACGTGAAGCTGTTATGGTTTTAATACATAGGTATATACCTCTATTATTATTTTTTAATATCGACTATTTCCTCAGTACCTCTATATATATATATATAATAGGTATGTTAAGCACAAAGACGCTTTTCGGTCTTTCCTACTAAAATATCTTCTTTTGAAAGCTGTCAGCTCATCAAATTCTAGTAAAAATGCTCAATTTGATCTAGGATAGACCGAATCGTAGTCTTCGTCAGTCGAAATCTTTGAAAAAAATTTAAATTGTCCATATCTAAAAATAATTCGGCCTTTCATAAACCCTCCTTGGAAATCCATGTTCAATTAATTCGAAAACATCAAGATCCTCGTCAAATAATTCCATATTTTTAATTTTTTAATCGCCACACACAGTAAACAACCCAATAATGAAAAATATAAAAGCAATATTGAGGTTAGAATTCCATTTAAGAAGAGATTTCTCGAGTCAACTTATGCCCGTTGGCACCACATACAGTTTAAGTAGAGAATAGTTAAGGGTCACCTAAATTTTAAGAACGGAATTGATTGCACCGAATCATGCGTAGATAGCACTTAGTTAAGTATCGGGTAAATTTGTCAACATAGCAAATTTAAGGTAGCCGACAATGAAGAAGAGTTTTTTGGTCGGGCAGTAGGTAAGCATACGTTAATTTCCTTTTATACCGAGCCAATGGGAACGTTCGCCCTTGGGTCGTGTTTCCGTGGGTGGCCGTCGCGGATCGGTGGCGTGCATTTCGCTTTGTTTTTGCTGTTTGAATATTTTGGCGCCATAAGCTAGTGCTCTGAATAGTATAAACAACTGAATCTGTTACTAGATAAAAAGCAAAAACAAACTCGTTTATAACAGCAATAATTTTTATTGCTACATATAAAATAATAATTTATAAGTATAGTTGCGAATAGTTGTTATGGTTTTAATTTATTGTTGTTGATACCCTAGCTCAATAATTTATACCTCTATATAATAGTAATAGGTATGTTAAGCACAAAGACCCTTTCTAGTCTTTATCTTCTAATGAAAGCTGTCATATCTCATCAAATTCTAGTAAAAATGCTCAATTTGGTCTAGGATAGGCCGAATCGTAGGCTTCGTCAGTCGAAATCTTTGAAAAAAACTTAAATTTTCCATATCTTAAAAATAATTCGGCCTTTCATACACCCTCCTTGGAAATCCATGTTCAATTAATTCGAAAACATCAAGATCATCATCCAATAATCCCATATTTTTAATCGCCACACAATGTAAACAACCCAATAATGAAACATATAAAAGCAATATTGAGGTTAGAATTCCATTTAAGAAGAGAATTTTCGAGTCTTAACTTAAGGAACACTTAGGCAAATTTAAAGTGACGTTTTAACGTGGTGCAATAAAAAATAGATGCTAAGCGACTCTTAGAACAAATCGTGACTTAAAATATTCTTCAACACTTCACTTAAGTGACACTTAGGCAAATTTAAAGTGACGTTTTAACGCGGTGCAATAAAAAATAGATGCTAAGCGCCTCTTAGAACAAATCGTGACTTAAACGGTATGTGGTGCAAACGGGCATAAGTATACCGCGTACTGTTTACTGAGATTGTTGATATTTTTGTGGAATATTCCGCAAACTATATTTACTCATAGTGCATTTTCTTTTCTAAATTTAGCATTATCCGATAGTGATAACAATTTTGAAATTATTGTTTAGTTTTATGGTGTGGGTATTTAAGTCTTGTTAAGAACATCATTTACATTTTTGTAAAAATAATACGAAGGTACGAAAAATATTTATAACAGAAAAAGAAACACAAGAAACGATCTATTATTTATCAAAGTCTATTATTAGTTTGAGTACCTGCCTATATACATGTACGTCATTAAGAAATCGAAATTTAGAAAACCTTTCTATTCGTACATACAACGACAATGATAGAACAACATAATTTTGCTAACGCCGTATATGTGCCCTATCTCTCTCATGTCAGGTAAATGGTGAAGCTTGGAAAGAGATCAATGACAGTCCTTGTCGGCTCCACTGGAAGAGGCTTCTTCTAAGCCAGCGGTGAACTTCGTTGCTTTCGATATAGGACAGTAGTATGTTATTAAACGAGGTTTAATCACTAATTGTTTGAGTACAAGTAGAAGCGGCCGACGTCCTTGTACAGAACAATTTCCAACTTAAATGAGTAGGTATAATTTATATTATTTCACAGGATGTCCCATCATCAAGCTGCTACAACTGCAACTTCACGCCAAGAAGCTGAAATGGTAAACAGAACCCAGAGAGAACTCCAAAAACTGGACAACAGCGGAGATCCAACTGAACGACTAAGGTTATTATGTTTAAGTAGAGGAGCAAGTGGTGTTTTACGTTTAGGTAAGTACTATAGTACTACATTTTAGTGTTTATAAAGTGAACTCTTTATTGTACTGTTATTCATTTGGTAACTAAGTTAATACATTAATTTTTAGAGTTAGTTTTGTTATTTGTACTGAAGCACTGTCATATTATGCACCAAATCTAGTATTTAAATGAACTAAACGAACTTCTTTCTCAATACAGACATGCGAAGGCCATCTTCGCATACATGTAAATAATATACAGGGTATCTAGAAACTGAACTGATAAAAGACAGCAGATTCTAGTGAGGATTTCATGCCGACCTTATCCAAAACTGCGTTTTAAAGGAGAGTGGTATAAATGTAGCCCTTTGACATTGATTTTTTCAAAATTATTAACATTCCTTGTTTATTTAGAACAGGGGTTCCCAAACTTATTTTGTCTACTGCCCACTTTGAGAATGATTTTTTCAAAATTATTAACATTCCTTGTTTATTTAGAACAGGGGTTCCCAAACTTATTTTGTCTACTGCCCACTTTGAGAATAAATTATTTTTGAGCGCCCCCCTTTTTTCACCTACTTAAAAACCACTATAACTTCAAATTAAACTTTTCCAATGTATTGAATATGGTTTCGCCTTCTGTATCGGTCTCTAAATTTCTAGCAAACAATAGCTCTTCACATATTTTCTCATCTTTAATAAACCTCACGTAAGACAGCAACAATGCTTTATTAGTTGGTAAAGTGGACTCATCGAGCTGAATTGAGAATTGACTAGTCCTCAAATAATTGCATAATGATCCTTCAATGTTTTCAGCCATTTCATCAATTCGTCTTTGCACAGAATTATTAGTTAAAGCAATTTTTCGGATAATATCTGCGGCCGGTTTATGAAGCAGAGTATTATTACTTCCTTTATTGCTGGCAAAATTAACTCTTCTCCGATGTTGTGTGGTTTGCCTTTTTGAGCAATTAACAAAGAGATATTGTACGAAGCTAGTTTTGCTACACTTGGCTGAGTATTATGCTT
Source organism: Apoderus coryli (assembly GCA_911728435.2). NCBI lineage: Eukaryota > Metazoa > Arthropoda > Insecta > Coleoptera > Attelabidae > Apoderus > Apoderus coryli. The sequence goes on along the minus strand of OU452205.1, from coordinate 6,650,329 downwards.
CTTCTCTAGGTCTTGAAAATATGCTACATTCTTGTCTTTCTTATCTGGATGCATTTTGTTCAAATGATCTTGCAGTCTTGAAGGCTTCATTCGAAAATGTTTTTAGACATAGAAGGCACAAAGGCCACGATGGGTTTGTGGGATTTTCAATGAATCCGAATTTAATATATTCCGCACAGTATTGCCGTCTCTTCTTTTTTACTTCTGACATTGTTTTGTTTTGAGAAATACGTAAGTAATTGTTAAACTTAAGTACTGCTCATCTATTACGCGCGAAACCGCAAATGAGAATAAAATAAATATTACCTTGTTTATATAGGATTGCATAAGCAGCACGCACCGACAGGAATAAACATGCATAAACTCGTTTATCTCATTCGACGCTCAATCGTACTCAACAAGTAAGAACAAGTATTCTATGAACAAGCCGATTGATACAGGAATGTACAAATCCGGTTGTTTAACAAAAACGTGTTATAACATGATTGCCCGTGGTCTATTATCTGCGAAAATTACCTATCTAGGAATACTAATAACTATTAAAATGCGAAAGTGTCTGTTGCCTTTTTATTTGTTTGTTTGTGTCTACTTTCATTTCGAAACGGAGCGACCGATTGACATGATTTTTCTTTTATTTATTGAATAAAACAGGACAGATATATGAACTACGCGGAGAGAAATATCGAACCGAGTTTGAGCTCTTAACTACTCATAATTAATATTAGTTGATGTTCACAAGTTGTAGTCGAGAGCTCAGTCGGTGTCTAAGAGTCCTCCTAGCTAGATAAAATTACAAATCGCCCCCCAAGCCTCTACACCCCCATTCTTTCTCGATCTCTTACCGCCCCCCTTTAGGCCTGCAGCGCCCGCAAGGGAGCGTTATCGCCCACTTTGGGAACCTATGATTTAGAAAGATGAAGCTTATGTTGTATATGTATATGAAGGTTTAGGGCCCAGCCGCACAAGAAAAATGTCAATGTAAGAATTAATTCTAACCAATCAGAATGAAATATGGCATATAAACACAATGGATGGAAGAAGAGATGCCCAAGAGAGGCCACCAAGATCTCCAGATTTAACGCATCTAGACTTCTTTCTTCGGGGTAATTCAAAATTAAAGTTTATAAAACTCAGCCACAAGACATTGATGACCTCAAAACTAGAATAACTCGAGCCTGTAGACAGATATCTCGGGCAACATTATGAAGTTCTTGAACTACTTGGAAAGCATTGTATATTTATTGTAAATAAAAACGTAAAACCTAACCCATAAGAAAAATTAGAGTAATAATGCACCCACTTAAATATTTCTGCTGTTTACTCTTCCATAAAACGTAAAACAAAGAATGTATACGTTATATTGGGTTTCAAAACAAAAACAATATTATTATTATTTAATAATTAATTTCAGTTATTGTCTGCCTGTGCTATTGTGTTGTTTTGGATGCAACTTAATACATTATCCATATTTGTATGATAATTATTATAGTATTATGAAAGTATCAATATGAAAAATAACGCGTAGGATACACAATCCATCCTATTATTTAAAATACACACTCTAAAATCAAAACAATAAAATACATACATAGTATGAAACTCGGATGATAATACCATAATCCATAAAAAGTGATGAAGCAACCAAAGAAACTAGAAATCTATTCATTCGTGGTCAGTTTTTATACTTTACGTTAGTTAATCTATAAATTTAGCATATCTCTACGAAATACTCCAAATACTTACAAAGTAAAGACTATAATATGCTGGCTAGAATTGGCCCCGATACATACGATATATTGATATGTGCCTGTGCTGAGACTAACGTAGTATTTCTTGTTCCTGCATAGTTTCATAATTCGGTCACAGCATAATGCGGTTGTTAGTGTCTATTGTTAAAAAAAATTAAAAATTGAGTGCATTCATTCAAAAGTTTTCACGTACGATAGTCTGCTTACCTCGTTGTTTAATGTGATAATAATTAGGTACCTACTTGATTTACAACATAGTATGTATTTCATCTCGAGTACGCATCTGCGGTTTGAATTCCCCTCTGTGCCTGTCATGTCGCTCATATCGAGAGGACACAGCACCGTTTCCTGAGAGTTGTAAATTTTAAGCTTCGTCGCCCACCACCTGTTGACCATGTCTATAATTATGATGCACCGATGGAGAAGATGGGATTGACGAGAGTCCGTAGGAGACCTTACACCATCTTTTACAAAATTATTAATTACATCATTCGTTCATCTAGCTCTCACAGATTGGGCTCCATGTTGCTCCCAGGGCTGTTAGGACAACTCATGTGTTTCACGAGGCATATCGGACAAATTACGCCAGGGGCAGTTTTATTCCTAGGGCATGTCGTTTGGCCAATAAATGTTCTGACCTGGAACTGGACTTTTTCTCCCCGATTATTGAGTTCCTGGGCCACTTGATGCGGGCCTCCCGAGAGGACGGCTTTTCAATTGATTCTCTTAACAGATTTTCACAATGGCTTTCCGATTTGTATTGAGCATTAGTTTGGGATTGTGATCTCGTAATATTTATAATTGTACTTGTAATTAGTTTATTTAGATATCTAAGTATTTGTCAGGCCGGTTTTTTCTTATTTTTTTTACTTCGTATTGTAATAATGGACTTTGTCCGTAAATAAATTATCTTTATTCAAAATTGTTATAGGTCGTCTAGTTCGTATTATGGATGAAGATGGCAAAAACAAATTAAATCGAAAACAGTTTGAGCACGCATTGAAAGGAATAGGATTGGATATAACAGAGCACGAGGCTAAGGATATGTTTACAAAATTTAACACAGATGGCTATGGAAGCGTGAATATTGATGAATTTTTACTTCATATACGGGTATAATTGTATAATTCTTTTATTTTATATTATAATTTAGCCATTTTTATTAATAAATTTTAAACAAATCGCGTCATGTTCATGTTTAAATTAAATTCCTTTGTAGCCACCAATGGCGGAGTCACGAAAAAGAGTGATTGAAGAGGCATTTAACAAGATGGACAAATCTGGTGATGGTGAAATAACTATAGGAGATTTAAAACATCTATACAATGTGAACGCTAATCCGATGTATATAGCAGGAGAAGAGTCTGAATATTCAATTGCGAGGACATTTTTAGACAATTTTGAGGAGGATGCTACAATAGATAGCAGGGTGAGCGTGTTATGCAAGTGATACACAATTCTTTAATTGAAATGTTGATGAGTGTATACGTTCGCAAACTGTTGGTAGCGAAAAATAATTCAAAATATACGATTTTGTGCGTGATTATTGACTTTATTTAGGGTGGATTGTTTTGTTATATGAATATTGCAAGTCAAGTTTGCAAGCCTCAATTCTTCGTCGAATCTGGTCAATAATAATACTGCCCCGTTATTGTTCTTCCGTTCGCCAATACCCTGCAAATCCCAAAAAAGGATCGCCCTGACCTTGCACGTCGATGGCCCTTCGACCTTCGGTGTGAATTGCCTGGATTTCGGCTTGATCTCTGGTGTGTAGTGATGGACCATCTTTCATCAACGATGCATGAAGAAGTCTGCCCAATTGCGCTCCAACAGGGCCAATATGTGTTTTAGTGTCGCTTGCTTTAATATGTATTAAAATTCAATAACTGCTGCGTGTTTCTTTACGGCATTATTTCATTGCTTACTATGTTTCAGATGCAACTTTTGCTGTAGTATAGTATAAAGAATGGTTCAAATAATGAGGCGTAATTGAGTTACATTATTTACCCTGGTACAGCGGCGACCTTAGCTGCGCGGTGTTAAACAATGTATTTACGCTACCAGGTCCTGTATAGGACCGGCAACCCTACCTGAAACTTAAATCTTTTGCGCCTGCGTGTTGGCTTGGGTCAAGTAGTTGGTAATGGTAATGTTATGAGTGTAGCTCAGTGGTTAGATATTTTTTTATTTCTAATTTTTGAATTTGAAGTGAATTTTCTATATATTGAAAAACATTTTTTTTATATAGGTAAAACTGGGTTCAGGTAAAAAAATTCACCCTAACTCGTTTACATCACTAGCTTAATATTGGCAATTGAAGGTGAGGCATACACGCATCCAACTCACGCTTGATTTCGTCACGCCCTTCTACCATTTCTTCTGACAGCCGTCACCACTGTCAAATTCACTACGCCACGAAGTCTTTCCCGGACGGTATAAGCGTCAAAGCCTAGCTACCTAGTGGATTACATATAAAAAATATGCACACTTCAACTAATTATTTGTTCTTGTGTTAAGGTTACCAAAGAGGAGTTCTTCAACTACTACAGTGGAGTGAGCGCATCCATTGAAAATGATTGCTACTTTGATCTGATGATGAGACAGGCCTATAAACTTTAATTTAATACTAATTTTATATGTTATCGTTGTTCCACTATTTATTAAAATTGTGCGAACTGTTTGCTAAACTGCTAAACAAAAAAAAAAAGAAAACAAAAAAAGCTTCATGTTACTAGAAACAATAATTTTATATTAAAATACAAAAAATGTATAGTATATAGCATAATATGCAAAGAAACAATTACTATTCGAAACATTCGTATTATCGTTATCACATAGCTAAAGCTAATATTGCACTAATTTTAAAGTAATCAAAAATATATATAAATATAAAAATGTTATTTCCTCTTACAGTTTATAAAATGTTCTGTATAAAAATACTACTCAAAAAGTGTATTTTGGTGACAAACCGTTTAAATAATAAAACATTAATGTCTAGTATTATAGGATTCTTGACAAAATTGTAATTTAACTATATCTGAATTACAATATAATTTATAAAATTAAATAATTGAATTTTCATTTAAATATTTTGTGAAAAATGTCTTATGTCTTAAATGGCAAGATTCGGATTACTGCAGTCTTAAAATAAAGGATGTTTTATTTTTTATTATAACTTTAAATTGGCAACACTGCTTTCTGTAACAGCCTATTGGACAGTTCTGGATTGGTTTGGCCATTTATCGTGAGTAGAGTTACGCGCCGAAGCAACGTCTGCAAATGCGTTAATTCGTCATCGTGTTCAACAATTAAACTTGTGTGTGTGGGTTTAAGTGCTTAAAGGGATTGACTGAACAAAATTGTTAAATGAAATTGTGCAATTTGGCCTATTCAGCAAATATACGGCGAGAACAATGATCGTGTGGCTCAATCCCTGTACAAGTTGGAGTGGAATGGTCCATATGTCATCAAAAATAATGATGGTCAATTGGAAGGGATAAATATTGGAAACATGTTGTCTTACCAAAACGATCCATAAGCCCCACAGCGATAAGATTAATTTATTGAAATAAACATTTGACAAACGATTAATATCACGAAATGCACCTGATAATTGGACGCCATTATATTATTTCTTCTAGGGATATGTAAAGTGCATGTCCACGCCGCACATACGAGTATTTGAACGATCTCGCCGGTTAAAATACAACCGGAATATTCGAAACAGCGGTTACCTCAGGCTAGGGGAATAGTATGAGAACAATATCCCAGTCCTCCGAACTTTGTCCGTGAATAAAGCGTGCACAATTCGATCGATGTGTGTGCTCTCTGCGTTCTTGTAAAAACATATAGTTTAACTGTAAATATTTTTGGGTCTACGTTCGCGTTTCAAAAAAAAAGTGATGGATTCTGGTATAGAAGGTAAATTGTCTTTAATTTACTATATAATATTCATCACTTTTATTAACTCAATGTATAGTTAGTTGTTACAGAAACATGTTTTATAAACATAGTTTTATTTTTCATTACTTTTGATTTTGGTGAAATGATTTGTTGTACTTCCCATTTAGATCCAGCTTTTATTCTCAGGTTTTCAATAGATTAAAGCTTTAAGAAAGTCCTGGATAAGTACTATAATAGTACTTTATCATTTTACATAAAACAACATGGAACACTGATTAATATTTCGTGTATATTAAATTAAAACTTTTTGTTAAAGGTGTACTATATCTCTCAGGAAGAATTGTGACCTGCAAATATTTGTTTGACCATATTATGCAGAGTCAAAATTGCATAATTTGGGCTAAAAGTTAAATTTTTTGACAAACTTTTCTCATGCAAAGATTATACGGATGCCCAAACCGAGAGATTAAAACAAAATTTTTCACGGTTTAAATCCCAGTTAAAACAAAGATGTTCAAAAGCATTTAATAAGGAAGACGTGTTTCAGAAATATAATGTTTCGTGGCTAGAAGAACCCTTTGAAATACCCGTGGTTATTCGAAATAGAAATATATATTTCCCAAGAGGAGGAAAACTGAGGAGATTCGATCTTCTGTAACTGCTCAGGTTGAATTACATAAAACTGGGCAACGATATGCTTCAGCGATACTGAAAGAAATCACCAGTACTACTCCGACACGTGCAACTAAATATAAAAAGGAGTTATCGCAATCAAAGAGCGTAAAACATGACCCTCTGACACCTTTGCAAGCATTAGCAATGTAGTAAGGAATACTAATATGAACTTCTATCTATGTTATAGCCTTATACAAAGGGCGAAACGAGATTACCATGTTCGCTGTAGGTACTTGATTATGTGACATACCTATCAATGTTTAGCCATGAATAATTAGCAACGCGGTGCCCTTGCTGTGCAACAGGTTACATTCTACCTTAAAAAAAAACAAACGGACATAAACTTAAATTTACTATACTGATGTCCATCCCAAAATCCTTCAATATCGCTCTATATGGCTGAGGCCTAAAGAGGTAAAACACGTAGAGAGAGAGAGAGAGAGAGAGAACTTAACATTAATAGACATTAGAGATCATAATATTGACGTTGATAATGCCTAAATATGATTTACACTAAAATATAACCGCCTAGATCGTTCAAATACCCGTATGTGCGCCGATAAACATGAAACAATTCAGTACTTGACGAGATATTGTCGTAAAACAATCCTGATTTACAGTGAAGAGTGTGAGAAAATTAGATCACTAATATTTTTCTATGTTTTATTGCAGCTTAAAGTTCTTCACTTCTAAAAATAAAAACACCGAATTATATGAAGATAATTGTATATAAAAATATATTTATTATTAAAATAATAATATACTTATCGTAATAAAAAGGACTTCACTATACAAAAGTCATATAAAGTTCTCAAAACGCTATTTTTACTTTTTGGAACTCATGTTCCACGAATAAGGACTAAATTATTTATTTATTTACCATTGAGACTGAATTGTTAAAAACTGGTCACTATCGGTAAGATTATATATACGTAAAACAGATGCAGCAAGTGATTTACGTATATCTGCAGAGCAGCGGCGGCTTTTGACAGTTTAGTGTGGTGCAGCGTGCTTCTTATGCCCTTTTTCAAATGGCAAGATTCGTTTGGTAGGTGCTAAGGTCTTAGTGCAATTAAACGCTGGTAGCTATGTTTACATGAAGGGCGATAGTCGGCCGTCAGGTGGTTGTATCTCGTTGTATATTGAGGATATGCCGTAGTGGCAGTCTTGCCCATTGTTGCTAAATAATAGATGAAGACGCTTTGAAGCACGCTTCTTCTGCATAAGAACATGTAGGCTAAATAGGATATTGGTGTGACAGAGGACACAAACACTGTCAAGAACTTAAAATTGTTTTTTAATTCGTTTTTGAGAAATAGAGCTCAGTATGTTTTACAATGGATACCAATCTCACAGATTTGTTGCATCTTCTGCGGTTCCTCAGGGCTCTAACTAGTGGCCACTGTTTTTCCTGTTTTTTGTTAATGACTTGGTACATAAGCTGGATTGCGATCGGTTAATGTTTGCGGACGACCTTAAGTTGTACTTTCTTTGAATACGCGTGTGTTTTTAATTATTTTTGTTATTTAATGAAAATATCCAAAGAAATATATATATTGAGTCCTTATTCCTGATATCTAAATTAACCTTTATACTAATTGCCACTTTAATCATAATAAAAATGTAACTTACCTATTCTTAGGTATTCTAGTATTACAATTACCATGCAATACAACAATCTCAAGATCACATTTCGCAAAATCATTAAAAATGTCACTGTACCCATGGTCTCGCCACCACGTACACAACTGCCTATTAAATCCACAATTTATCGTTTGTATTAAATGCGGATATTCAAACCCTACCAATGTATAGAAATCTTGATCACCCAAATGGCCTCTAAATGAGTATTTGGTAACCATCTTGTGCACAGTTTCATTTCTAATGATATTGACAAATTCCGAGGACTTCCTTATTGCTTTAAGATTTATTAATACTACACCTGAATTGTAACCTTGAAAGCCTCTTGGATGTATACTGTTGGATGAAATTGTGGAACTGTGATAGAATTCGCCGAATGTTGTGTTGTGATTCTGTTTGTACATGTGCAAAATATGGCGGTAAACTGGGGTTAGTTCAGGAGCTAAACCAAATAGAGCTGTCTGCTTGAATCTATAAAAAAATATGAATTATATCGGGTCTAAGCATATTTTAAAATAGAAAAATTCACCAAAATAATATTAGTAACATATCTGAGTAAGTATCATTTCTTACAATATTATATTTTTGCACGTTAGTAGTAGAGTATCTTCAGCAGAACGTATATTGGGTGATTTTTGACCACTTCATTTACAAGGAAAAAAGTTAAAAACAAACTAACTTTTTTTGGGAAAAAAACATCAAAACTTTATTAAATTCAACAATTATCAAATGTAATTACCACAAGATGTTTTGGGATTACCAATAACACTTTTACACATAGATAAGTTAATAAATATAGGAGCTATTGACAAAGAGTAAATACTCAATAAATAATCTTTTGTAAAACATAAAAGTCAAATTCTATTTACCTTTGAAACTCTTCAAACAATAACTTAACGTCTTTCTTAAAGTATAAATCACAGTCAAGTAGAATTGCATAAGTTTGATTTTGTGGGGCAACCCTGTAGAGCCCTAAGGATATGTAGAACAAAGCATCACTGTAGTAAGTACCTAGAAAACAAGACACAAAAACGTTCAATCTAAGGAAGAAAAACTATAAATACATCTTAAAAGTTGTGTAGGTACACTATAGAAACAGGGCTGACTACCTTATGACCATGTAGTATGTAGCCATTATACTCTTTGCAGAACATAGGCAACCGTTATTCAGCTCTGATCAATAAGTGGCTGACTCTCTTTAATGCGAACTTCAATTACCTACTTATATCATGTCAGCATTTTGGTAAGAGTCCAAAGTTATCTGCCAAAAACACATACATACCTGGCTTAGAACTAAAATACGGCGTCATAACAGTAATAATATCCTGGATTTTGGCTGCAGATTCCTTGATATCATACAAACTATACTGCAAGGATTTATTTGTAATATATACCGCATCTGATATTTCATTTTCACAAATCTCTTTAGAACTTTGATCGATAATAATATGAAATCTAAGTTGTACTGATGAAACAGTAAGCAGGTTCTTTAAAATACTATTAAACTTAAATCTTAATGTCGATGTATTTGTTACTTTAGTGAATATTAACCATATGTTGTATTCATCTCTCTTATATCTTGGTGAGGACACAAACTGTACACCATTCTTTGTATTTTCGGCGATAACATTATCTCTAATATTGTTGCTTCTTGTTAAATATGCGTAAATAAATAAATATAGTGTAAGCAGGAAACCACAAAAAAGAACAATGTTAAGACACAAAGGTATACGTCTTTTCTTCATGTTTAAAAGTGCATATTGCCGTGATATTTAATTTTATATGCATAGGTATGTCCTTGTTATATATATGCTGTACCCATTACCATTTAATTTTTTAAATTAATATCTTAATTGCATATACAACATAATTTTTACTCAAAATTACTAACTACATTCTTAATAAGTTTGTTTTTGTTTATATGGATATGTCAAATGTCAATATGTCTACAGCCTAGCATTATCAGTGTTACCAACCCTCTGAAACAACGCTACCCTACGGTAGATGTAGAAACTTTCGATAGTTTAGACTATCGATAGTAATAGTAATAACATTGTCTTTCAATTAAAGTCTTATAGTATCTAGTAAGTCAAATGTTTAGGGCAGTAGACTAATGAAAATAAATAATTGTACTTTCAAAGATAATTTGCCAGAGATGCAACAGAATTTGACGGGCTTTACCTAAAATGGGTTCAACAGGAGTTTTATTTTAAATACATTATCAAATATTACTTTATCACATGATACAGGAGAATATCCTCTACTTGGTCAACTTGTTTCATAATTTATTATTACTGTAATTAGAAATTTTTGTATGAATTTTATTAAAATTAAAAAAATATCGAATACAATCGATAGTTAAATCATAAACTATCGATATTCCAAAATAATATCAGACAACCCAACATACACATATTATTTAAGTCCAGTCCTCAGAAAAATAAATAAAAATAGAAATGTCATCTAATTTCAATGTTTGTCTTCATAACATAAAGGTCAATATTTACTTTTTAATGACAGAAGGAGTGCTTGTAAACAAAAGCCAGTGGCGTAGTATAATTCTTTTGAAATCGTGGTTGTAGTTTCCAATAATAAATACATACCTACGCAGGAACTGATTAGTTTCTTGTTATGCCACTTCTATTTTTATTTATTTTTCTGAGGTCCAGTCATCTTCCTTTTTCAACATAAACTTAACACTACGAGGGTCGTCAAAAAATATATATATACAGGGTGACCTAGGTTTAGCCAGCAATATTTAAAATTTAGATTCTACTGATCAAATTCAACAAATTTTTTTCTATAAACTTCTTTTCAATTCTTCATCGACATCGAGATATTAGCATTTAATGTTTTTTTAAGTTTTAAATATTTTTGAACATTTAACCTAAAATTTTCCTAGAACTACACGGACCAGAAAAAACCATCTCATATCCACTGAAAGGCAATGAAATTCTCTTTCAAATCATGTTAAAGTAAATCCTGACAATTAAGTCTAGGTCCATTTTTAAATGCCGCCAAGTTAAAAACTGTAAATTTTTCAATTTTTCTTTCTCACTTCAAAATATTTTAGAAAAGCACTAGCAAAACTTCACAACATGTCAATATCTGAAAAATATGCTTGTCCTAAGGCGTTTCGATAGTTTTTTACGCTGCGATTTTTTACGAGATTTTATTTAAAACAAAAATTTGGTATTTTTATGATTTTTAACCGAATATGCTAAAACCGCTACAGACCGCTCATGTGGTCAAATCTAAGCATTGTCAAAAACCGCTCAAAACAGTTGCTGTACAAAGCTTTTATTACGCAAATGGTAACCGCACACGCTACCACGCAACTCTTTAAAGGTTAAGTAACGACTCAGTTAGCTTGGCTTAGAAAAATTAATTAATTTTAGTTTTTCTTACTTTAGCAAACATTTAGGGGCGAGTTTGTCCGTCAAAAATACTTCTTTTTTATGATTTTCGATATTTTTATTTTGTCGAACTCATAATACAAAAATTCTTACCTAATACATAGATTCTTTAGTCTAAAATTTGAATTACTGCCGCGGAAATGCTTCAAAGTGGCTTGCATTGTGTGCCACGCAACTTCGACATCTTTGAAGTACTGAACGCGTTGCCGTTGCTATCTGACCAGGTGTTATTTGTTGGCAGGAAACCTGGATCAAATCAATAAGCTCTTCTCTTGTTCTTATAGGATTTCCGTAAACCAGAGCCTAAATGTCCCTACGGAAAAAATTAATTAAAGTTTAGCCAGTTTCGAACAAGTCGACTGTAATGTGCAGAACAACCATCTAATTGAAACCAAAGTCTTACATTAAATTTTCCAAAAGGACAGGAAGTTCTTCTTGCAGAAAGTGTAAAAAATAGTCACCATTAAGACGGTTTGGAAGAAAAAATGGACCTATAAGTCGATTGTTAATAATTCCAATCTAAACATTAACGCTAAACTGATGTTGGAAGCGATCTTCTTGCATGGCATACGGATTTTCATGCAACCAAAGATGTTCTTTTCTCATATTCAATAGACCTCTTCGAGTAAATGTAGCGTCGTCGGTCCATAAAATCATTTGCCAGTGTAGCCTGTTAAGGCGAGCGGCATTAATAAGCCATTGACAAAATTGAATACGCCTTTCAGAATCTCCAGCCAAAAGTTCTTGTACTCGGCACATATATATGATAAGGATATCTGCCATGCCTTCTTGAAGTTCGCCTAATGGTCTCTCGAGGAACGTTTAATACATTACTGGCTCGTCTGACACTGGTACGAGAATCATTCTTGAAGTGGTGAAGAATAGCATTATCTCTTTGTGGTACAACAGGAAGCTGATGATCTCTCATAACGTTAAACGATCCTATTTCTCTAAGAGCTCTGTGAACGCGTACAAAAACTTCACGATAAACTATTTCAAAAGCACTCACTACAACACGATATCAAATCGCAACTAAATAAATTATTTATTTTTAAACAAAAACTAAGCGTGGTCTGGGAATGTCATGTCCGGTTAAAAATCATGAAAATAACGACCTAAAAAACTTTAAAAGAAGGAAAAATTCACTTTTTAACGTTATAAGAAAAACGCAGCATGAAAAAAACACAAATGCAATTAAAACTTTTTAGGACAAGCATGTTTTTCAGATATTGACAAGTTGTCAAGTTTTGCAAGTGCTTTTGTAAAATTTTTTGAAGTAAGAGCACATCATTAATAAGTACAGTATTCCGAGTCCACGTTGGCACTTTGACCTAAACTGTGACGGATGACGCCGCCATTTTGGGTTAAAAGTCAGGTCCTGACTAAAAATAATTATAGTTTTCGGTTTCTAACCACAGCACTGTATTTTTATTTTTGTAAAACCACGCGACAACTTGTGTTTATGTTTCACTTGCATTTAGTTTAAAAACATATTAGATACTGTGATTTCGTAATATAAATTTTACGGTTATACAAATAGTTGTTATAAACGTAAAATTATCTAGTATTCATCTTTATTTTTACTTATTACTCACCTAACAGGATCTTTGGGGAAAAAAATGTTTAGAGCAAGTGTATCGCTTATTGGGACAACATTTTGTAGCACACACATGCCCTCCCTAATTGTTCATTGTATTAATCACAAGACACGTTAATAAAAATAAAACCCTTTTAATTCTCACGAACACTATACCAAAAACACAAAACACAGAATTAGATTACAAACACAATATTTATTTATCTCGTACACGCCGACAATGAACTATATATTCAACACAGGAGTGAACGGTATCTATCTACGTCTATGCGATTATTGTGACGTTTTAACCCATAATGGCGGCATGCGCGACGAGATGCGCAGGACGCCTCGCAAGCGGAGAGCCAGAATACTGCATTATTTATTATACTGTGGTATGAGAGAAAAATTGAAAAATTTACAGTTTTCAAATTGGAAGCATTTAAAAAAGAACGATAACAGAGTATCAACTCTTCTGGAAGAAGCTCCTTTAGTACAGCGGCCAAATAATGTTTGAGAGATATTAAATCGACGTTTTCCCAACCAATGGATCGATCGTAGAAACGAAGCAATAGGCCGTATAGAAAACCATTTTATTCGCCGTTTGTACGCATGCATTGAACAAACTGCTGAGGATTGCGAACACTTGCCTTTGTAAATTGAAATGTTTTTGTTTTATTATGTGTTTAGTTAATAAATAATTTGAATGTGAACATTTGATTTGATTTTCGAAAATTTCTTCATTTTAATATTCAAAATGGTCATAATTTCATAGAAGACATTTTTTGAAATTTTGACATAAGTGATTTTCGTCTTATTTTTGGTCGTAATTTCTACTCCCAAAGGGTGGGGAATGTTTTTTGGGACACCCGGTATATATATATTTTTTTTGACTACCCTCGTAGTGTTATGTTTATGTTGAAAAAGGAAGATGACTGGACTCATTAAATAAGAGTATTTTTCGATTTTTTTGGCATAATAAAATAAAAGAAAAGGAGGAACTTATTCAGTAGGTAGGTAGCTACTTCAGAATTCAAATTATAAAATATATACGTAGAATATGTATGTATCGCCCAAACATATCTATGAATACTTAAGAATTATTAATTTGTTTTATATACTTGGAGGACCGATTGGAAAGTGAAGGGAAAATCACATACAGAATTTATAAATATGGGTTGGCGCCGATTACAGATCCTTATAGTGATTTTGTACTACTCGTTGGATTCTTGTTGTTATTTGTGTTTGGTGCTGTTGCTGCTTGTTTTGTGCAATGTCGAGATTTTATTTTATGTAAGTTTAAGTTTAAGCAATAATTATATGATTAACATGTAGGTATACGGTAACATTTAATCTTCAAATAGCAATACTAAGTATAGAAAATTTTTAGTCAGATTATTACGTAACTATATATTAGAGCGTTATAAAAAAATTCATTTTTATATAATAGGTTTTGTTTTTTGATTTTTTTCAAGCATTGACATTAAAAGTATTAAAAGCTTTTTTCGTAAATGATGCCACCGCACAGTGGTACAAAATCCCGAAAAGCTGGCCAAAATCTTAATTTCACCTTGATTTAAACGAGATTTTTGTATAATGGGCTTTTATAATTACAGATTACAAAAAAAATGGTGAATTTAAAAAAAAAACAAAATGGCGAACTTAATATGGTTGGAGACTTTTAGAAAACTTGCTTAAACAACTTAAATTTAATTACCAACAATAATCATTTCAAAACTGAAAAATAATAATAGATCGGCACAGGAAAGTTTGTCGTATAAAAGTCAAACACAAATAATAAGGAAGCAAAAATATACAGGGTGATTTATAGTTGATGTTAGGGTCGACGATTATTAAGAGACATATTTACGAACATCCTCCAAATTTGGTTACATATATACAGTCAATATAATATATTACCCAAAAAATTTTTATATTTATATTTTTGTCTAGTTACAGGGTAATCGCAATTGACCTTAGTGTGAACTACTTGGAACAAATAAAAGCCTCTTTATTATCACATATTCTAAACAGCAATTAAAGTCTTTTTCAAATGATATATAAGTAAATAGTCATATCTATCATCTACCACGAATCACCCTGTATAATTATATACTTGATACCTAGGTACTATAGAATTTAATTATTCACTTTCCGAAGAATTATCAGAATCGCTTGCATCTTCGTCACTTGAACTCGCGTTACAACTATCAGTAGTAACTTCTGGAATTGAAGGTCGAACTAATAATTCAATAGCTTCAGCTGACAATGATTTTAACTTTTTGGCAGGCATTTTTCTTAAACTTGAAATCAGAGGATCTGAAGCTACCAAAAGCCTTCTAAAAACATCCTCCAAATTTTTTTGCCTACTGCATTTGCGAGCGAAATTCTCTCGATATCTTTTAATATATTTGTTGCACGATTCTTGAGCTTCCTCTGACATTTGACCAATGGCAAGTATGGCATAATCAATAATCTCATGACCGTGGATGAGGATTTTATGAACACTAGTCGGCATATAGTACCACGGATAAAGTTGTACATAAAATTTGGCGGTATCTAAAGCGTATGCCTCAAAATTTTTTGTGTCAACTTTAAAACCACAAGAAATAGTTTGTAATATAATATAAAACCTATCTATTAAATTTTTGTCCACGCCTGTTATACTAGCTGATATAGTAGAATTTTCGAAAAAACGTCTTGCCGTATTTCCATCATTACTGCTCCCATACCCTTGTTTTGGTTGGTCTACAATTATCCCTAATTGTTCACGAAAACTCTTCTGTATCTGTTTTTTTCTTCTTTCAATATTCTCCTTATCTTCCGCACTACGACTTTGCCATCTTTTAATTTCAAGTCTGTAAGATAAGTGTAAGCAACACTCAAAAAATCTTATCCATGCATGAAGTGATGAAATCCCGAATTGCAAATTTTCTTTCTTAATCGGTAGTTTCAATATATTTTCTAAATTATTAAAATTTTTTGAAGTCGCTTCACAAAGATAACATCGAATACTAGATGTTGTATTGGCCACAGAATTGCACACTTTCCCGTCAACCATTGTAAATTGGAGCTTGTAGTTGACTGTTTCTGTACCACCGAATACAGAGTGAAATGGAATCAGGTGTTTTTCTTCTTCGCAAATTTGATCAACTTCTTGTCGAACTACTTCTGCAGTTTCATGCAAAAATTGAACTCTTATTGGACGGCAAAATCGTGTTGATGAAGGGCGAGGATTTTTCCAAACAATAATTTTATCACCCGTTATGTCATCTACAGACGAGAGTTCTAAAGGAACAAGCGACGTAAAAAATATGTTTGCATCAGTAGTACAATATCCTTCAGAAAATTTTTGTTTGTAATTACTTTGTCCGGAAGTCCCGTCACATCCCCATTTGCAAATTAATATCAAATTAACGTTCTTTGAAGCAAGGCTTTGAATAACATCGCTTTGCACAAATAAAATTCGATCGACCGTATGATCCAGTAATGCCTGTATTCGAACAGATGCTTTACTTTCTGTTATAGTTAAAACTGAGTCTTCGGGGTAACATCTTTTTTTAGCTTTGAGGATGCTCAAATAATGAGGAAAAAGTTTACAATTCTTTCCACGGCTGGTTTGTCGAAGCAATTGATATTGATTTTTGGAAAGTCTTGTTTCAATTAGCAATGACAAAGCTTCGTCCTCAGAAAGTGTTCTCTCTTGAACCGAATTAATTGATTTTCTGTACTTGGACGGTTTAGTAGGTGTACCAAACGTAATGTCATGTAAAACATATGCAGAGTCCAATTTTCCTTCAGCTCTTAACTTCATTTGTGTTGCATACGCTAGTTCATTGCTACTTCGTACTTTACGAATTTCCTCAGTTTTTCTCCTCTTTGTTCTCTCGCTAGATTCGGAAAAAGAGCATGAAGGACGACCACTTCTAGGAGTACTCAAAATTGGTTTCTGCTTGTCGTCATCGATCACAATAGTCATTTCGTTTAGCCAGTTTTGAAATTTGCCTAAAAACTTATCCTCGGTTCGGTGCACTTCCTGCCACTTCATTTTTATTTTTTGTACGGTATTACGTACATTAGTTTTATCACTTTCAGTTAATTCAAAATCGCAATTATATTTTCTATTAATTTCGTTTTGCACAATGTCACATATGTCCTTGATATTTTGATTCAACTGGCCCTTTATTAAAAAAGAAGAGGTCTTTTCTCGAGAGACCACGAACGTTATCTGAGTCTGAAAAAAAAATAAAATGCAAATTAAATAATGAAGCGAAAATGCTCCGATATTTCATGCATTTAGGTTTTAAAAAAAATTCCAAAGCCAGAGTGGCAGCTAGTGGCAGACAAATGTCACTTTTCTGGAATAAGTAGACAACAATAATCAATATCCAACAAGATTTGTTGCGGAATTCCGTGGAATTTTTTTTGTATCTCTACCAAAATAAATAATATATTCTTGAAAGGTATAACTTTTTCTTGTATTTTCTACTTAAATTATTAATTAGTAATAAATAATTAATTATTATTACTAGCATATTCGAATACTACGTACCTTTCCCTACTTCAGCCATTTTGTTTTATTAAAAATGAATTAAATCTACACTTTTTACGTACTCACAAACTAAAGCCTATTTTTAAGCGCGTGCGTGTTTAACGATACCACTTGTTCGAGAGTCACTTTCGTACTGCGTATCGCGGCAGGTGGTTGACCTTGAGACGTATGTTTAACGCTACGCGATACTCTACTATGTTGCTGAACTTATTTAATTGGAAAAATCCGCATTTTTAGAAAAACTTTTTTAAGGGTTTTGGCCAGCTATTTAGACTTTTGTACCACTGTGCACCGCAAAGAAATTGATTATTTCTTAATTTTTTACCATCATAGTCATACCCAACATGACTAAGGAATTAGAGGGATTAAGTGCATGATTTTCCGCTATATTATGAACTATAAAATTTGTATCCGGCAGGTATTTTTTTTAATTTACAAGGTATTTATTAAATATTAACATTTCAAGGTTGATTGAAAATAATTAATATTAGGAAGAGGGTGTGAAAGTGAACAATGAACAAAAATGTTTTCTTCATCTACAACGTTTTGCTAAATATTTTATTATCGTCTCTTCAGAGCAGTTGTGCTAGAATGTGGTCAGTCAATAAATTGAAAAATCTGCTTAGGCAAAGTGTAATGCCGATGCGCAATACTTTTATATTTACTTGGGAGGAAATACCAATTAAAAATTAAAATAATTTAAAACAATTAGGTATATTAGGTAATTACTCCTCATTAAGGGGGAGGTTACTCCTTACCGAGTTGTTCTGATGATAGTGGTTTGGTCTCCCACTTTTGTCTCAGCTGCTCTTGTAGTAAGCATCTCGCATATCCATCTAGTGGTAGTTTTGTTCATCCCTCTTCTGTCCAAAGCACCCTCGACAGACGCATGTGTTGTGTTATCGAACGCGCGCCGGAGATGTCCAATAACGCGCACATTGCTGTTTCTTTGTTATCCAAAGATCTTCGGATGATATAGAGCAGTCTCTGCAAGAGAGCGTGCTTCAGATTATCCGTATTTTTGGTATGAAGGTAACTTTTGCCCTTCTCCAATTTCTTGGTATGTATCCCAAGGCCAAGCTTGTTTTTGTTATATTCATTCAGTGTGGCAAGATTTGCTCTATTCCTCTTTGTAAGAGAACAGGACAAATCCAGTCGTGTTTTCGTAAAGATTTTCTTAGCAATGGTCCAGTCTTCTTTGTGAGGATTTCTGGTGGATCCCGCTTCTAATTCATTTGAAGAGTTTACTATACTATCCGGAAAATGAGTATCAAAGAGTAGGGTGGCTCGCACCTATCCGTATATATCCGATCTGGTTTCTTAAGTGCCATCGTTAGGTTTGTTGCCCCATTGGCCATAGCTTTATGGAGTCTAGCGGTTCTAGCCGAATGGATACGAGAAGATGGAGTAAATTTTCCAATGAAAATTATCTTTAGCCATGAGGCACATTTTCATATTGGTGGCTTTGTTCAAACGGTAACGCATCTTTAAAAGGTTAGGTGCTGTTTGGTCTGCCTTTGGGTCCAGCTGCGGAATTGGCCCATTTTTTCATGCATGAAAAAATGGGCCAATTCCTCTCCATGAAGAGGACACTTTTTCTTTCGCAAATTTATCAATTATTTGGTCATAATTAATGTGGTTCAATGACTCACTTCCAAAGAAACATAAGGCATCCAACATTTCCTGACCTAAACTAGCGCGATAATTATTTACCCACTGGCGTAGGTAAAGGCACAAACATTTCTAAGCATTTCATAGGCAATCTTTTCTTGTCATTTTATTTCGGCCCGGACCCTAAAAACCGACGCTGATGTGCTGCGAATAACAAAAGTATATTTCCAGACTTCAATAGAATCCCTTGAAGGCTTTTTTTTATTTTAGTTTATTGTTTGTCACTGATGATCGAACTGGACTGGTTCCGAAACATGTTTGGCTGAGGATACTATTAATTGACGATTGTGCTAAACTTATTTCGTTGAGATTCTTCATTACTGAAATTATAACTCCACGACAATGGACTACTTTTTCAAATTTGAATTTTTTGTTTCTTATCTACTTTAGAAAAAAAATCGGCTATATGATATGAATTTGTTTCATTTGTTTTTCATTTCATGGATCGGAAAATTGACAAATGATATCGGAAAAATGTTTTCCTGATCTGTGATGCCCATTTTCCGTTTTAGGTTGAAAAAATTTTACGTTCTTGCGCAAAAATTATTCAGACAGTGTAATTTTCCGATCGGTCGAAAGAACACTTTAGTTTTTTGCTATAAAAACAAAGCAAAGGTATTGAGACCATACAAATATTTATATTATGTAAGCTAATCTTGACAGATATGATTTGTCTATATTTGGTTTAATATTATTCATATTATATAGCCTATGTTATTATCTAGTAATAATGTTCATCATGTATATTATGATGAAATATTAGTAAATTTGTATTTCACTCAGACAAGGCCTTGGGGACAGGCTTGTTTGAATTGTAGAAATTGTCCTGCAACCATATGAGAGACATTACTGTCGAAGATTCGAATTGAATCGTATTGCAAATTAAAGTAAAACTATACATCTGATCTTCACCAATGCACTTTATTAATTTTATCCAATACCTACCTATATTTCAGAGTATAAGAAATACACTTTACTTTATTGAAATCAAGTAACTGTTTTGCTATTAAAATGACTAAGATTATACCTGTTTATGGTTTACAGTTGTTCTTTACAAATAGTTATTAACATTTTGTCCTGTTCTCTGGGGCCGGAACCTACGACCTTGATATTACCTAATAGTCTCATGATGTTATAGTATATTTCAAAAATTAGGTTTTAAAGGAGAAATAGTTCTATGGCATATAGCGGACAAAATTATTTACTTTACCAATAAACGGGATTTGGTTTAATATAACAGAACCCCAGTCTTTTGACGATATTGTTTCGCTCATATTATAAACTCGTCAGAGTACCTACCATGGTTATCCCAACTACAACATCGACTTGCCTAAAACCATAGAATTTCTACAACAGTACACATCTCACCGCATGCAGGTTGACAAATCCAATATATAGGTAAAGACAGCAGTAAAGATAGATGGATATAAAATAATGCAAACATAATTAAAACACAAAAGGTCAGCAGGAGACCATGTCTAGATTCTGCGAGCATCACCCACATATTGGAGTCGATCTTCAATGCCCAAATGAAATGACAATAAGAAAAGGAATTTGTGTCCGAAAATATAAGAAAACTCCATTCCTTATTCCACATTTTGGACCTATATTGGTCATTCAATAAGTCCGATTTAGTACAAACCTTCAAACGATACGTGTATAAATTTGACAGCAATCTGACTATCGATTCGTTCGTTGTTATTGAAAAAAAAATGGAAAAAAATGATTTTCGAGTTTTGATAAATCATTGCTTTTTGATGAAAAAAATACAGTGGAAACCACACAATGGCTTTAAACATTATCCGATCTCTGCTCCATCGAGACAAAACGTGGTCGTACCAGCACAAATGATGCAGAGCGCAGTGGACGCCCAAATAAGCCTGTTATTCCAGAAAACGTCAAAAAAATTCACAAATTGGTTATGAACGATCGCAAATTGAAGGTGCACGAGCTAGTTGACATTGTAAAGATATCAAATGGTAGTGTTTTTACCATTTTACACGAACATTTGGGTATGCGAAAGCTCTGTGCACAGTGGGTGTCGCGTGATGTATACACTCGACCAAAAGCAAAAATGCTTCAGAGGAGTGTTTGGCCCTGTTAAACCGCAATAGAATGGAATGCTATCGTAGATATGTGACAATGGATGGAGACACCAGAATCTAATAGACAGTCAGTTGAGTGGTTATTAGAACGATGTAATCTTTCCTGGCCAAATTCTGATCCATTTCTCATTTCAAATCCTCATTTGTAGTAAAGTCTTGTAATTTACAAAGTCTTGTAGAAACAGCCACATATAATAATCTGAAGATGCCAGATCTGCAGAATATGCTGAGTTTGGTAGTACGGTTGTACAAAGCTGTAAAAGCTTTGGGTATGTTGTCGCACTTGTATGAGGCCTTGATTTTTTTTCCTCGACACTTTATCCACTACAGAATTAATAGTGATATTCGCTGAATTTCCTTGATGTCAGGACAGACTAAACAGATAGCAACAAATTTTTATTGAGGTAAATAATGCTGCTTAAGTCTCCTATTTACCTGAATTAAATTGGGAATCTACATCAGTATAGGTTACTTCCTTAAAGTCAACTTTTTATGCCTTCAGAAATCAATCTGCACTCGTCGCCAAAGATTAGGCCAGTATTTAAGAATATAGTTTGAATTTTCTTTTGAACGATAAAAATTCGTCAAAAAATATTTTTTTAATATTGTTTTTTGCAACTTTATATACCGGGTGGTTTAGGAATTAAAAACAATCATATAATTGGAATATCCTTAACAAAACTATTAATGATGAAAATAGAAAGAACGATTATAGCATAAAGAAAAACATTGTCATATACCCTATATATTGTTTTCTTTTTTTATTTTTAAATAACAATAGGCATAATATATTAATTTTATTTGAGTTTTGATGAATCCAGGTCTACAAATATTTTTTAAATGAATTACTAGTTTTATCTTTTGTGTTTTGGGGCAATAAATTGTACAAACGTGGGGCTATGTAATTGTAAAATCTTTGTCCTATTGCCTTTTTAGCTCGAGATTCTTTGAAATTTGTTTTTATTCGGGTATTATAGCGGTGCAAAATTTTAGCATGTTGTGATCGACTGTTATGAAATTTGCATAAGATAATGTGAGAGTACAACTGTCTAATACGAAGGTTGCCTTTTATATTTCGGGATTTGGCAACCCTGGTGTTGCAATCTGGCAACTGACAGCTCTATCGTAAAGTTGGACATGTTTGAGGTTATACGTACTCAGAACGTTTTGACATACGAGCGGTATTTGCTATTTGTGTTGTTTACAGTAACTTAAAAGATTCATCTCGGCCCAAAAATCGTGAATATTTTCTTGCGATTATTTTTTACAACTTTCGACGTGGATTAACTCAGCAACAGTGCATGGATGAACTTAATTCAATTTTTGGCGATGAAGGACCAGTGTTTATCGATGGTATGATGAATTCAATCGTGGTTGTAGTTCACTCCAAGACAAATTTCGTGAAGGTCGTCCAAAATCAGTTGTTGTTCCGAAAACCATTGATGCTGTGCGCGACCTGATATTGCAGGATCGTCATGTGACCTAACTAGAGATTGAGGCAACCTTAGGCATTAGTGGGACCAACATACATTCAATATTGCATAAACATTTGACTGTCAAAAAAATTTGTTCTCGTTGGATCCCACACAATTTGTCAATCGCTCAAAAAACGACTCGTGTCGATTGGTCGAAAGAAATGCTCAGAAAATACCATCGCGGTGCTTCGAAACACGTCTATGACATCATGACAGGTGATGAATCGTGGATTTACGCGTATGAACCCGAAAGTAAACAGCAGTCGATTGTATGGGTGTTTCAAGATGAGCCAAATGCAACAAAATTTGTTCGCGCACGAAGCACTTCCAAGCAAATGGTCGCCTGTTTTTTCGGAAAAACTGGACATGGCGCAACCGTACCATTAGAACAACGCAGAACATTCAATTCTGAGTGGTACACAACCATTTGTTTGCCAGTTGTCTTCCAAGAAATCAGGAAAATCAACCGCCGAAGACGGATCCGTTGGGTAGAGGAAGGGTTTTTGAAATATAATTTTTAGTATGCGATTTTGTAAGCGTTGAAGAGGACATATCACAGTTTTTTACGGATGATCCGGTAAGGATGCTATTCGCACCAGTGATGAAATGCCCAAATCACGAGCCTTATTATACGGAACTTAAATAATACATAATTGTAATAGTATATCTGTT
This sequence comes from Apoderus coryli, assembly GCA_911728435.2. Lineage (NCBI taxonomy): Eukaryota > Metazoa > Arthropoda > Insecta > Coleoptera > Attelabidae > Apoderus > Apoderus coryli. Next base: position 6,626,895 of record OU452205.1, on the reverse strand, counting down.
ATTGTTATAACAAATAAGTAAAAAAAAATAGATAACTGTAAAAATATCCAATAGAATGTTTATGCAAATGCAAAATATACAGTAATGTTTATTTACATTTATAAACTAATATATTGTAGGTGCTTACAATTATTATTTTAACATGGATAAATAAAATAACGTAATAATATAAATAGCCTCCGATAAATGTTCAATTAAATTTAAATTTTATACACTTGAAGACACAATTTCACAGACATGAAAGTATTACACAATAACTTATTTTTTATTTTCAAGAAACCAGTACCAACCAACCACTCTTCTTAATCTACGTGTCTAATTTTATTAATTTTTTGTACAAGGATTCTGGTGTTATTATGAAGACGGAAACTGAAAGTATGTAATCAAAAAAATCATTAATAGTACGTCTGTGAATACAGGCAAAATTTAATAATGTGTATGTTTGGTTGACAAGAAGCGAGTACTAGGTATAAAGAATTTTGCTATTATAATAATTATTGAAGCATGACCTAATTTAATACACAAATGGATAGTTCCAGATATACAGGGTGTTTTAAAAAAGCGGCAATATTTAAGGGGATATCTCAGGTCATTTTATAAAAAAAGCACCCACAAACTTACGTCCGGAAAATCATTGTTTTCAAGATACAAGATGTTAAAGTTTTTTTGTAAATAACGGTGTTTTTTAATGAATTCAAATATCTCCTTACCGACTTCATTGAAATTTGGCAGCATTGTTGCTTATATGGCTTTAAGTAGATCAAAATTATTAAGTCCAGTGGCGTTAGGGGGGCAACTTAATAAAAATTAGTAAAAAAAAAATTGTACGGCACTGAGTGTAATTCAATTTCGATATTGTCTTGAGATAAAGCAACTAAAAATACAAATTTTTTATCTCTTATATTTTTTTGATATGTTGCTTCGTTTACGAGATAGAAATTTAAAACATTTTTCAACATATACCAAGAATATTCGCGAATATAAAAATCAGTAACGTTGATGTTATTTGACTACGCCAATCATTTTGAATCTGTCAAATTTGTTGAAGTCTCTTAACATGAATCACTGTACAAATGCCGGAAATTCATTAGAAGCTAGGCGGGTTGTAGATTCAAAGATTTCCTCAACGTATGGCTCCTGAAGGAAAACATACGGAAATCGCTGGATTGGTCGAGGTGGAGCTCACTTGGGTAATTTAATTATCGCATAACAGTGCTTCATTCAATATGTTAAGTCCTGTTGAATATTTTCAAATTGTAAGAATGTTTTATCATTCCGAGTTTTTTTTTACAGAATTATGCAAAAAAAGTCAGAATTCTAAAAAAATATCTTGTATGTCCCTTCGACGCTTTCGTAGTTTCCGACACGTTATATGAAAAATGTACAGTTTTTCCTCTCTATAATTCCGAGGTTGAGGCTCAAACGGAACATTCCTTAGGTGCACTTTGCACACAAATTGGACAGCGCAAATCGTAAACTCTAGACACTGACGCAAGAAAAAGCGTGCGCTGTTTTTGTAGCTGGGGAAGCTCAAAACGAGGGAAGTGGCAAATTGCGAAGGGGAATAGAGAAGGAGCAGTGTATTTAAAATTTTTCACCTCTTTGGAACCCCAAATCTCCGCCCTTGGTGGGCGGCTGGCTTCAATATCGCTGGCAGAAATGCAATACATGCATGTTTCAATGGGCAGCCATAATATCGCCCTTCAGCATGGTTTCCACACCCCATATAGCGATAATTTCCCAAATATCGATCGGGTTGGTAACATCTTCAGAGAAGAGATCACTATTCCAGTTGCACATATTTTTTAAACACTGGTTGCTTTAAATCAGTTAAGTGTGTTTCTGTTTCTTAAAGTATAGTGGTTATATTTTCAGTTGAAATCATAAAAAAGCTCTCGGCGGCATACTTCTACCAGTTTGGAGGCATTGGCATTATTTTAGAGAAAATAATAGCAAATTTATATATTGTCACGTTTAAGTTTAACGTGAACTACGAGGGCATTGAAAATAAGGACCTTATCTAAAAGATTGAAACACCGAATACCAAGTTTCAATAGACTAAGTTTATTAACAGTTAAAGTTGAGAAGAATTTACAAAATGATGAATTTAAATTAGAGACTATATAATAATAGAAAAGAAATAATATTACTTACATTAAAATATAAACCACATACGGTCAAGTTGCACTATGGTTCACGTTTTACTGCCTTCAGGTTTTCTTACTATTAGTTTAAAATTAGGACATAACTAAACTTATTAAATTAAAGAAGTAATCCATTGGATGCATTGGAGTGTAATATAATTACAATAAAAATAAATTCATCGTCTCCACTAATAAAATTGTATTAAGATTCCTTTATAAAAGGGGACATGTTTCGGAGCCCCGCTCCATCATCAGCCTAAGAGGCAACAACATAAATTCTTAAACATAAATAACTATGGTCTTATAAAAGAGAAACAGTAACCAAACAATATACAAACCTTAAATTTAAATCTCAAGTATTAAACATCCCTGCCTGCGACCTAGCCTTCCATACTCAGCATTTTACCCTCAACCTCCTGCAATGGTTACCTAACGATGACTGCTATCGAACTAATCCACACAAATATTGCAGGAGGTTGAGGGTAAAATGCTGAGTATGGAAGGTTAGGTAGCAGGCAGGGATGTGTTGTCCTAATAATGACTGCTATCGAACTAATATAACAACTACGTGCCTACTACATTTCATCTCAATCCTGCTTTTTACACTCACTCTTCTTTACTAACTCTTCCTGATCATTAGTATTACACCCTTACAACACATCCCTGCCTGCTACCTATCCTTCCATACTCAGCATTTTACCCCCAGCAATGATATAATAATTACATCCACTGTATAAATTTATAATATCATAAAATTGTATTATTCATTCTATCAGTCGATATAGTGAATAGATACCAACCTGGCAACATCGTTAGAGTAGTGCCACTTTTTAACATAAAATTCGTCTGACTGCGCAGCGGCGCGGTCATACCATAATTTAGTAAATGTATACTGCATGATTACCGGAATCTGTATAGCATTCTGCATTCTTGAAGAATGTTTCTTCATTTATATTGTAAACTTACCTTGTATAACTTGTAATTCTCTAGGTATTTGCTCGGATATCTGGCACTTCGGCAGACACTATTTCTTAATTAAAAAAAATTAAAAGTCATAATTATTGTTTCTCAACAAATGCAGAGCCAGCGCCTTTGTAGTATATTAATAAAGTCCCTAAAGACAATGATAAAATTATATAAAATACCTACATATAACATAAAACAACAACGGATAAAATAGGTTATGCTGTCTAAATACCATAAATAAATGGAACCATACGGGACGTTGCCAAATCTACCTTGTTCACGGCTTGTTAAGTAAAGTTGGCTGTGTATTAACATATGAAATGCTCTGGTTTTGATCAATACCTGGTAGAAGCATCATTTTCAGGTAATATTATACATATATACTATACCTAATAATTCACAGAAAGTATTGATATAGCAAATCGGTATTTTAAATAGGTGCAGAGTATAAACAACTTCCATTTAAAGATTAATCATGCATACACATAACGCAAAAAAGAGATCGAAAAGAATTAAGGCCACTGAATTTTTTTGAGTTGTATAGCGACCTCAAACGACCTTCTCTTATCAACATCCATATACATATAATACCGGTTTTACATAATACGATACAAGAAATGCAGTAGTCTATAGATATTACAGGGTGTGTCTTTCAATGTAATTCTTTGTGTTTTTCAAAATGAGGACACCTTATTAACGAAATTAACATCGAACAACAACATACTGTGTATACCTATCGCTTAGTTTAACTATTGTAAAACCATGATACCTATAGGGGAGACCGGGGTCAATTGAATTTTTTTCTGGCTAGAAACTGAATGGAAATGATTCTAAATTTATGTTCACATATATCTGGGAGTTTGATATACTTAACCTAGCAGTTAAATTAGACTATTGATAAGCAGGAAAGGAATATGCAAAAGAAATAAGAGATGGTGCATAATGTTACAAACGACCCCGGTCAAGGGTCAATTGAAACAATCGTAATGGGGACAATATATTGTTTATTTTCATTTATTAGACAACAAAAAATATTCAAAACCAAGTAGGAACTACAACAAAATTGCCTCATAGCTTCATAACAACAACAAAAATTAACACAATATTCTGCTTATGAGGTATTCTGGTGTACCAGTTTGGACTTTCTTTTTTTCTTTCCTTTTGCCGCCACCTTTCGTGGTGGACCTTTTCCAAAAGACCTAACAGCTTCTGGTGAAAAAGTCTCATTTTGGGTGGTTGATTTGTCTAAAGTATTTTCGGAAATTTCAAAATTTTCTAGTCCCCTAGAACTTGGTGGAGTAGGGTTTTGAAATTCATTGGTTTCTGGACTGGTTTTACGCCAGTTACATCAACTTTGCGTTGCTCTGGATAAACTGGTTGCCTGTAGTGCTCGTATTGATAAGTCACAGTGTCTTCTCTTCTCTCTTCTCTTCTCCCGCCATACCATTTTCAATCCACGTCTATCTGTCGCTTGTACCTCAACAAAGACACATGAGATATACGAAATTGGTCAGCAGCTAGACTCTATTCATATAAAGATATATCTCGACTTGATCTATCAGTTTTTAGGACTCTTTTACGGGGTATCTGAAATTAAATAAACTAAGTAATTTATTTTACAAAAAGGTGAGGGTCAATTGAAACGTTACAAACGTCCCCGTTACAACTGACCCCAAGCGACATTTTTAAATAAATGATACCATATTTAGTACAAGCGAAATTAATTTGAAATACTAACCAACGTAAAATAAAGCTAAGTTAATGGTCTAACTAATATAAAGTTGACAACGAACTAAACACATACACAGACTCAATTACGCATACATAAGGAATATCGTAAATACTTACTTTAGACACGTGAAAACACAAAATCTTGTTGAAAAGTTCACATCCTTGCTTTAACGGCCCGCGGCGTACTGCCGGAAGAAGCTCGCCGCTATTTCTATGTGTTATGAGCACAGTTTGATTATACAATATTTACAAGAAAGAAGTTTTGATCACTGTTTCACTAATTTTGACTAATAAAAATCATCAGATGGAAATAGGCGGAATACTTATATGAAAGATTGAAGTTCCGGAGATCCGTGTATGATGTGAATATTCCTCATAAAACTGTCATTACGCCACCGCTAGACTCAACATCAATCTTTGAGCGGTCATTTTCCTAGACGGTTTCAAAATATTACAACGCTCTACCGGAGAATATAAAAAGTTTACAGGGGTTTTCGTTTAAGAGCGCTGTCTGACACGTAATAGAACAAATTAATTTGTAAACATATTGTACATAACTTAGTGGCAAAGCGGACTAAAACTAAGTTATTTTTCATTTATTACATTTACGGACATGAAATCCTTTTAATATTTCAATATTTGGCATTAAACATCGACGGCAGAACGCTTGGAGACCACCGTCCGAGCATTGCTGAAACCCAAACATTTTGGGAGATGCTGGCAGAAGGATAAAATGGTCTCCTGCTAGCGTTTTGTGTTCATACTATTTTTATTTTTATCTATATTTATACGACTGGTTTTACCTATACATTGAATTTTTCGGCCTCTGCATGGTATAGGATATGCATTACTATGTACATGTAAATGATACGTGTTTACATGTGTCTACTGTTGTGTATCCTATTGTGCTTAAATGCAGGCTGATATTTGTAGATGGGCAACGACTATGGTACTCTGACGAGCTCATAACAAGAGCGAAACGAATTCGTCAGTATCTGTCGACCCATGCCTCGGTCTAGTTCCTAGTGAATTAGACTGGGGCCTTGCTAAATTAAACAAAATTCCTTGTGTATGTAAAACCAGCATTTTAGTCCGCTTTGCCACTAAGTTATTTTTCATTTATTATTCTTAGTCAGGACCTGACTTGTAACCCAAAATGGCGGCGGTATACGTCACAGTTTATTGCAAAGTGCCAACGTAGAGTCGGAATGCTGTGGCATTACTGTGTTAATATTTGTTTCTTAACTTATATTGGACCATTTACCAAAAAAATGCGTTTTTATTACTATCATCAATTATGCCTCCTGTCGGTATAGTTAGGAACTAAAATATAATTTCCAGCAATTTCCTATGGTCAATTTCCCTAAGAGAATTGTTTCCCCAATGTCCTACGACTTATCTGTAAAAAAACGGGAAACTTAAAATCAAATCTTCCAAAAATTTGTGGGTGGAATTTTATCGAATTTAAGGGTGCCTTTACGTACTCACTGTATACTTAACAGTATCGGAGCATGTCGTAATATTATAAATATTAGATGTCCAGAAGACTTTTTTAAAACTATTTTTATATGTGATTATTAGTATTTCCGAGAATTCGCATATCTTTTCTATCCACACTGTAGTAGTAGGTACAACTAAATGCAACTTGTTTATTAATTAAAATATTGTTATACAAGTTTACCTTGTACGGCTTTCTTTCAAAATATTCGAGACTCAATTTCCTTGTGCTTTGTAATGTAAATAATTTTATTTATGTATAATACAAAAAATGATACCTTCAATAATATTACTATCGTTAATTTTTGAATGATAATTGTCTAAACATTAACCAAATATTCGTTTATTTATTTTTAATTAGGCTCATGATGTAACGTTATTTTTCTGTAAATATACCTATTAATGAATTACTTTCGTAATAATTCATCCTATAGGCATCTATCGTTTAGCACAATACCTACATGGATGCATTTAACAAATAGTGAAAGTGTTTTGCAGGTTATAGGTCAAGTTAATGTAAAGGCTTGTGAAGAGATTCATACATTTATGTATTAATGCTTTTTATGTGTACATTGAATCACAAAGCATCATCACACTATAGGCAGTGCTTGGAATGTTTGAAAAAAAGTTAAGAGACTTGTATGATGTAGACAATCATATATGACAAACTTTAATTGTCTATGAAATCGTCAAAGTAATCAGCTTTTTGTTTTTCTTCGCATCTACCGTTCATGTCCAAATAAATAAGTAAATGAATCACGATGTGACACAGGTTGTATCTCTATACAAGGTGGTTCAAAAAGAAGCGGCAATATTTTTCTTATCAAGTTGTGGCAACTTTATTTTATCGAAAAAACTCATAAGAAAAAATCTAAGGGCTTAATTATTATTTTAACCACTTACATAGTGTAGTGTTGAAAAGCTTTCAAAAGGACAATTATTAAATAATTTTCTTTTCTTTAGCTTAATCTATAGGGATAATAAAAAATAGAAAAACTACTTTTTTTTTAGAATTATTGAGGAGCATAACTCTTCAGGACATGTTTAAAAAAATACTCCAAAGTGTAGTGAATAACGGGCCTGGTATCCGAGATTAGCGCCATTTGGACCGGTGCCATCACAGAGGGCATACACTCTGTCTAATCGAGTTGTGAGGAAGGAAGGAGTTAATTCCGCCGGTGATCAAGGTTAACACTACACCGACTAAACACCTGAGATTCCAGTCTCGTCTTAATACACCGCAGACTTAGCATCTGTTACAGCATCTCATCGCCCCAGCACAGACGAGTGCCCGGTGTAGTGTTAACCTCGACTATTGGCGGAAACCAACAACTCTGAAACAGCAGAGCCTCCACGTCCCCGACACCTCAGGCGACTGCTCAGCTACATGACCGGCGGATTACACTGCGCATGACCACGTCGCGGATACTAGAATCATGATAATCTGACTCTGAAACCTCAAGCTATTTGCCACATTACATGCTCCCTCTCAAGGGCTGTGCACACGCATCTCCGGAACTTCCACTGGCGCCGAGGGGTCCCACATAGGTAACCATTTGTCCCTGAGAGGCCGACACCAGTAGAGAGGGCGCTAGTAGCTTGGCTAGCGGACTCCTATGGTTGCTGGTTTCGGCTGGCACCATCGCATTCCATAGTAGTCCGGAAAAGTATTCCTTCTTCTACAAAGTACATAATATCGAGTTAGAGCCTGTCTGGATTACCGAGGGTATTGCTGATTATTAGCATGGGGCATAATATTGTTTTGAGCCATTTTCTATTCGTTTTACAGTTTGTTAAAAACATTTTTTTTTCACATTTTAGATTCCTTTTGGTTCTAGTCATCTCGGCAGTTATATGTAATGCTCGTCCAGCAGACGAGGATGATTACGAAAATGGTGCTGAACCACCGAAAAAAACACCAGCAAGAAGTCCATTGGTTGGCAGAAGAAATCCCTTAGCAGGCAGAAATAATAAAGGAGCAACATCTACAACGACCACTACAACTGAAGCACCAAGTGTAAGTGATTCAAAATTAAGCGCTCTTTAACATTGTCAGTGTATTTGTCCGTCACAGTCCGCCGGCTAAGATCCGGAGCTCATGTTGGTGTAGGTTTAGTTCAGTTTGCCGCTGACTACTAAGGGGTTGTGGGTATGCAAGCAAATACCCAAGGTGGAAGAGCTATCAGGAATGTTCTAAGTGACTATTTTCTAACTGAAGTAGGCGAAGTATCTTGGCAGTTGTCGAAAAAGTTGGGATTCTTATTTTATTAATAAATAATAATATTATTACTACCTTAAGATAATTTGCTTTGCTTTGTCCCAGATTTCTGATCTATCTTGAACTAAACCGCTCAGAATTTCAGAATTTATTTCTTCTGCTTCTTTGGACATGCTCAACAGCACATTAAACACACCCTCAACATCAGATTACCCATACTACTAATTATAAAAACAACACAATATCTAGAATAGTCGAACGATGAAACACCCGGATCATGTAAACGCGTTTATATTACATTTTGGTCCGCTGGCGCGCAGTCCGGACGTCGCAACTCCGTGAGTTCTAGCGGGTACATCCGGGCATTTTGTTTGTCTGGACAGAGATTAACCTGTGTTCGGAAGGTGTGAAAGGATCCATGCTTCACTGTGTTTGCTACTTGTCCGGTTGATGGGCGAAAACTCCGACGGCCGTGTGAAAGAGCGTTTAGAGTCCGGATCCAGACGGTCTGGATTTCAGATTTCTGTCAACAAAATGTTGTTATTGTATACAATTTAGAAAAGATCATCATTCTCAAATCTGGCCAAATAGTCTTAGTTGAGGCCCATAATTGCCAAAAAGCGAAAGAGACAAAGAAGGAGCTCTCAAAATAGATAAGAGAGGTACGATAGTGAAGGAATTACAAAATTTAAAAGCAAATTGTGGTATGTCGTGCTTGAGATTTCATGGCAAGATCTAGAAAAATAAAAAAATTTGCCCACAAAATCAGCAATGACGAGTCAGACGAAATAACTCATCCCTGGACCAAGAACAACCTCAAATATGCTGTTATTATTACGAAAATATTGTAATGTATTTTTATTTGTAAAATCTTAAATTGAAAAATAAAAAATGGTTAGGATAAGGTCAGGGGTGGGTTAGGCTGTGTGGGGTCAGAACAAATTTTATTCCAATTTTTTTGTGCCATTTTTTTACTTTTCCTAAAAAGAATAATAAATTTGAGACTTTTGTACATAAAAAATGTTCACTTGTTTCATAACGTTAGAACAAGCCGTTTTTAAGATAAATGACATTGAAAATTTCTATGCAACCTCTTCAATATTAATACGGCTACGATCATACAAGAAATATAATGGAAATGCGTATTAAGGGTTAAGGGTCTCCCTTTCCCACAAAGATACATAAGTGTGCCAAATGTTATTTTGATATCGAGACGCGTTCCGGAAATATTACTAAAACCGAAAATAATTTCGTGGCAAAGCGGACTAAAATGTTGGCTTTACCTACACAAGGAATTTTGTTTAATTTAGCAGGGCCCCAGTCTAATTCGATAGAAACCAGACCGAGGCATGGGTCGACAGGTACTGACGAATTCGTTTCGCTCTTGTTATGAGCTCGTCAGAGCACCATAGTCGCTGCCCATCACAAATATCGGCCTGCATTTAAGCACAATAGGATACACAACAGTAGACACATGTAAACATATATCATCTACATGTACATAGTAATGCATATCCCATACCATGCAGAGGCCGAACAAACTCAATGTATAGGTAAAACCAGTCGTATAAATAGAAATAAATATAAATAAAAATAGTATGAACACAAAACGCTAGCAGGAGACCATTTTATCCTTCTGCCAGCATCTCCCAAATATTTGGGTTTCAGCAATGCTCGGACGGTGGTCTCCAAGCGTTCTGCCGTCGATGTTTAATGCCAAATAATGAAAAATTAAGAGGATTTCATGTCCGTAAATATAATAAATGAAAATAATTTCGTGGCAAAGCGGACTAAAATGTTGGCTTTACCTACACAAGGAATTTTGTTTAATTTAGCAGGGCCCCAGTCTAATTCGATAGAAACCAGACCGAGGCATGGGTCGACAGGTACTGACGAATTCGTTTCGCTCTTGTTATGAGCTCGTCAGAGCACCATAGTCGCTGCCCATCACAAATATCGGCCTGCATTTAAGCACAATAGGATACACAACAGTAGACACATGTAAACATATATCATCTACATGTACATAGTAATGCATATCCCATACCATGCAGAGGCCGAACAAACTCAATGTATAGGTAAAACCAGTCGTATAAATAGAAATAAATATAAATAAAAATAGTATGAACACAAAACGCTAGCAGGAGACCATTTTATCCTTCTGCCAGCATCTCCCAAATATTTGGGTTTCAGCAATGCTCGGACGGTGGTCTCCAAGCGTTCTGCCGTCGATGTTTAATGCCAAATAATGAAAAATTAAGAGGATTTCATGTCCGTAAATATAATAAATGAAAATAATTTCGTGGCAAAGCGGACTAAAATGTGTGCATGGTATGGGATATGCATTACTATGTACATGTAGATGATATATGTTTACATGTGTCTACTGTTGTGTATCCTATTGTGCTTAAATGCAGGCCGATATTTGTGATGGGCAGCGACTATGGTGCTCTGACGAGCTCATAACAAGAGCGAAACGAATTCGTCAGTACCTGTCGACCCATGCCTCGGTCTGGTTTCTATCGAATTAGACTGGGGCCCTGCTAAATTAAACAAAATTCCTTGTGTAGGTAAAGCCAACATTTTAGTCCGCTTTGCCACGAAATTATTTTCATTTATTATATTTACGGACATGAAATCCTCTTAATTACTAAAACCCTTCGTCAGGAATTTACAAATAACATCCTGTATCTGAAAAACGAAGCATTTTTCGATATATGTTGATATGAAAAAACCATCTTATTTTTGCTTGTAGAATGTCCCCTTAAATTATTTAAAGCCAATTTCGGGGGACCCTGTATATTATATACGTTCCAACTAAGTAACTGGTGACATTTTAAACGCTATTTTCTCGAGAATTATGGGGGCATATATCAAAAGTGACCTATCGCTGTAAAGCAGATAAAAAAGCTTTGAAATGATGTATCACTCGACCCCTACTGATATATGAAAATTTAGTGGTTGTGTCCAGCTCTATCAGAGCGCTTAAGCGATTTCAACTCAAATCTAATGGCTTCATCCTAGGACTGCCCCAAACTCAAAACCAAGATTTAGCTCAATGGGTTAAAGCGTTTGGGCGCTATCGTGGTAGAATACACACAGACAGACAGACTTCCATCTGGAAATGCTCTTAATCGTCTCAGGGAACTTAAAAATGCTTATATCCGTCTTTATCTAAAAATTTTTTTAACGCGTTCACAATACTTTCCCTGCACAGGAAAGTAATAGCAAAGATTAATGTAGATTAATCTTTGGTAATAGCAATACATCAATATTTGAGACTTCATACGTTCATACTTGTTATAAAGTAAACTTCTGATTTTAATGTATTAAGTTTAATAATCTAATTCAACAATGTATGTATATTTTTAGGAAGAAGAAGCTGTGGAAGAAGCAGAATACGAAGATGAGCAACCTGTAGAAACTAGTTCAACGACAGAAGCACCAAAAAAATTAATAAAAACTGGCTTAAGACCATTTAGAAGCAATGATGATTTACTGGCCACATTGAAAAGAAGGCGGGAACAAGTAGCAAATGGTAAGTTAAATTACATAGTTACACAATTTTGTTACTACTACGTACTCCCTTTTAAGACTTTCTAAAAGAAAAAGCCTTATTTGATGCTGGAAAATCGCAGTTCTGGTCTTTCCAGCCTGGGTGAATATTTTTTCCTTCTTCAATATTTTTAACCTCACGTTATTACTTACATTTTTCACAATTTAAGTAAATCATTTTAATTATTTCTATAAAGGATTCTTTCTTGCTCAATATTTTGTCAATCGCAAGTCGTCAAATTCTGATATCTCAATGCTCTTTAACTAACTCTTCTCTACACTATGGAAAAGGCTATCAACCTTTTGACATAATTATGTGACACATGTAATGTAATTCAGCAATAGAGAGTTTCTGTAAAGAGTTTGTGGAAGTAGATGTATCAATAAAGAATCACTTGCCTGACAGTACGGGTGACATCAGTAGCCTCATAATATTATTGCTCAATATCTTGTTAACTTTGACAATTCACTGTAGCTGTACTCGGATTCGACCATGCACTTGATCTTTTAGTTTGCTCGGATTTACGTGCTTGAGAGATGACCACGTCGTTAACACTTATGATGTTTGGCAAAAATAGACGCTCAAAGCTCTCTACCAACTGTACTGAAGTATACCTACCAATTATTCCCAGTTAGTTTTTTTCCGTTGGTATTGTGAGATGCTTGCGTTGTCTGCTAAATTCTTACTCGCTTTTCACTCACTTTTTTGGAGCAATTTGGTCTTTGTCCAATTTTTTCAAATACTAAACATATTTATCAGCCTCTAAGAGTACACATTGAATCTTAGATTCAAGTAGAAAACCAAATCGTATTTTTTAATTATAATCAACTGTTTTATCCCAATATCTAGGGAAAGTCAAATAGTATCAACATCTTTGCTAAATTGTTGAAACCTAGCATGTAATGAACGATAATGTTAGTTTTGGATTATATTGTTTTTGGAACTTGTTTAGACCTCTTAGTTTGTCATTACGCATGTAAAATGTGTCACTGACAGACCTGAATTATGTTTCACGTTACGTTCCGAGTTAGATTGAGATTCATATTGAGGCTCCTCTTCTAATTCGGGTTCAAAAGAGTGATCATCCTAGGTTATTGTTCCTCTTAGGGCCAGTTTTATAGGTATAGTTTAAACCAAATCTGGCAGTTAAACTTAAGTTTTTCTTTTTTGTTCGTTTTATAGCTGCAGTTAACCATCAATCTTCAGAATTCTGTAGTTTAACTAACAACTGATGCTTGAAGTACCCGTTAAACTGTAAACTAGAGTTTAAATATACAAAATCGTATAATTTTTGAAAGACATTGTTAGTAAAGTAGGTAATACATATAGTTGTGAAAGGTTATAAATAATAAAAATAAATTTACATATAAAATAAGTGTCTATAGTACTATTTGGTTGTGTAATATGGAGGATGTATTAGAAGAAATATTTGGGGAATTATTGTCTGATGATGAGGATTACGAAAACATTATTTATGTTATTGAAGCCCCTAGAAAACTTTCAATTAGAGCAACTAACATGGTCACTTCCTCTCCGGTAAAATTTAATGATCTTTTTGAATCATCCATATTATCTGCCCTGATATTTGAATAAATACTTATTCATATAGAACGGTGTGCTGCTTAACAAGAATTAACGACTCCCAATTTCCAATAAATAAATCCATGTGAATTGTGAATAGATCGGCGTATTTCATAGAATAATATTTATTGTTTATAAGTACTGGTATTTCTTCTTTCATATTTTGAATATAAAAGAAATTAATTTTGATATATAAAAGAAAGTAGTTTTGATAATTTTATATATAGTGAAGTTAGCTAGATCTTGTAAGTAACCGTAATCTATAAAACTAACATTTTGAATAACTAGCAGTTAAACTTAAGATAAATTCTGGTAGTAAAACTATAGTTTTACCGTAACCTATAAAACTGGCCCTTAACCAGTCTTCGTTTGATTGGTAGTTTGACGTCAACCTCGGAATCTCTCAACCCTTTGCTCATTATCTGTGTCTGAAATAAAATAAACTGAAGAAATAATCCATTATGCAAATGTGAAGTGTAATAGTAATCCAATAAAACCAAAGAAGAAAGCTCCACAAAGTAATTTTAATTCATTAATTAAATTTTTAGAGGATATGTGGGACATGTTTCTAGAGCTTGCAATAAGCGTTCTATATACCTAGAAAGAAATCTGATTAAAAGCCTCAATCAATCAACTAGATATCTAAAGCTTTCCCCAACTAACCTTACTTTAAATAAAACCACGAGATTTGGGGCTATAAAACAACGATTTAATTATAAATAATAAAAATTAATAACAATAAGAAAAATAGATAAGTATAAAGAAAAAAGAATAACGAAGAAGATCTTAATCTAACAAAATGTAGAACTGAAATAGCTAAATTAATATAATTACGAATAATTACATTAATTACGAATAATTATATTAATTTAATTAATAAAACTTTAATTATAATTGTAATCTGACAATTATTACAGGCTTTAAAATTTCAACTATTCGAAATATCAGACATTTTACAAAAAGAAACAAAAGTTTAACTTTACTGAAACTTTTAGAAACAAAAAGGTCTTTAACTTTAGAGACATTAAAAAGAACAAATACAAGAACTTACTGAACAAAACTTTACGTCAACTCACTATTAAATTTCAGAACTGAACTAACTAGTCACTACAATTTGTAAAGTGAAAAACAATACGACCATATAATGACTTTTTAATCCTTAGAGAGATGAAAAACCATACATCTTTTCGAGTCCTTTCTAATAATCATACTTAGGTGTGGGAAAAACCATGATAACAAGCTCCAATTACCTATACAATAATTAACTAACTTGTATCTAATTAAAAGGTAGGTATTTCGACAATTTAAGCGTTTAATCACTTTAATCAAAATTATGCTTTCTGGAATATTCTTTGAAACATATGGTTGTACTTTACTGACGTTAAGACAATTTATTGACTTTGCCAAAGAAAAGGTCCTTAGATAATAACTTTACTATTGGAAAACATGTGCTGAAACATTTACAATCTTTAAAATAATGTACAGCCAAAGTATATCATTTGGTAGACAACAGAGAATTAAATCCTGAATTAAGTCCTGATGAGCTGTCAGACATGAGGGAAACTGCAAGTGGTGTACCACAAGGCAGTATTCTTTTTGCATCGATAAGGCACGCACAGCTATCGCTAATCTGAATACCGATTTGAGCGCGTTTTCAGATTGGTGTTTTAATTATGGCCTTCGAATAAATCCAAATAAAACTGTAGCCTTATGTCTGGGAAGTGAGCGTCAGGAAAGTTTTGTGCACCTAAATTGCAACGTTTTAATAAATAATGCTCCGATTGAATGGGTGCACAAAGCCAAAAATCTTGGTGTAATAATGGATTCCAGATTAAATTTTGGTGATCATTGTAACTGCGTATATAAGAACTCGTTTTATAGACTTAAGTCTATTTATCCCCTCAAACATATTTTAGATGAGTCAACCAAGTTGACTTTAGTAAAGGCTTTGGTATATCCTCACATAAATTATTGTTCACAAGTGTATTATAGCTTCCTGACTGAGTATAAGAAAAACAAAATTCAAATGGTGCATAATGCATGTATCAGGTTCACAACTCTGGTTCCGCACAGAGCACACATCACTCCCTTTCTAATTGATTTAAACGAACCCCGAACTTGTAATAGACTTGAGTACCTGTATGTTATGTTGCTCTATAAGATTCATAAATCGCGGACGCCTGAATATTTGTTTAGACTATTGAATAGAAGATCACATGTGCACAGTAGTAATATTCGTTATAACACATTCACAATACCTCAACATTCAACATCAAGATTTGAAGGATGCTTTTCATATATGGCTCCCTCTTTGTTAAATAAAGTACGCAGTTTCCTTCATTTGTCACAAAGCTATTTTCAACGTACGATCAAAAATATATTATTTAAGAATTAAGTTTTGTTGTTGTTGTGGAAGATTGTACCTATAATGTACGTAAATTTTCGGGTAGAGTGGAAGAATGCATTTAAGCCAAATCTCTTACCCTTTATGTAAAATGTACAATGTATTGTTTTTGATTTGATTTGTATTTTTCTTTTTTGCATAATAAATCCTTTTATTATTATTATTATTATATTTCTTAGAAGATGTACTTAAAAACCATATAGTTTCATTACAAAACAAAAATAAAGACCATAATATGGCACGAAATTCCATAGTGCTAGTGTCGTTTTGTTACAAGCTCAGTTCGTTAGTAATTTCTGAAAGTGCAATTGTTTTTTATTCATTCTTGTTGTTCAGCTGTAACTTAGTAATTTTAGTTAATTTGATGAATTAAAATTGCTCTATGGAGGTGACGTTTCTTTGGATTTATTGCATTAAAATAAAATAATTTAATATAACGTCTCTCTCTCTCTCTCTCTCAAGAGAAAGAAAAGTGCAAAATCAATAAACTATGCTGATCTTAAAATATATATATATTGTTTTCTTTTTAGTCAAGCATTCGAAACCAGTAGAAACAGATTCAGAAGACACTGAAGACGCACCAGCACCAGTACAAAAAGAATCAGCCAAGTCCCGACCGTCAGGTAGGAAAAACCGATTCGGAAAAGAGGGCAAAAGCAGTGAACCTGCTGCAGAAGAAGCAAGCTCAGCAGCACCTGTAAGGACGGGTCGAAGGTTCGCCGGAAGAAGTTAACAGTGATATAGTTCTTAAATTATTTATAAATTAAAAAAAAAAGGAAAATATTAAAAGTTATTTAACAAAGTTGTTAGAAATAAATTATTGAATTCATGTGAAATGTAGGTACATATGACCGTGCCAGATTTTTTTTTTAATTATGGACAATACATTATACGAATTTCAACTTAGTTGTTCAATATGTTCACCTTTTTCAATGTGTTTATAATAATTTTTATGAATCCTAAAATGTTTGTATTTTAGGACTGTAACTAGGATGATTATTTTTATAATAAAATATATTAATTAAACAGACATCGTTCATTTATATAAAAAAAAAATGAGAAATTAGGAAAGTGAATTTTGATTTTTTCGATGCGAAACTAAGTAATATATTTCTGATATCAAAGTTGGTCTATGTACAAATTTAGTGAAACTTGCAAAACTACTACTCTACCGGCTAATACAACCACTATGAATTGCCAGGGCATGTTTTCTCTATAAACATTTAGATAAGAATTTTATTTACCTTTTTCGCATCAGAAATATAATGTCTTTCTTCAGATATAAATCCTTAATCAAACGGTGGTTGTTTGAAATGTAAATTTCAACCAAAAAAAAAAACATAAGCCTTCAGGATTCCAAAATATAATAAAAAATTATGAGAGAATTGTGAGACGAAAAAAATGGAAGTCCTTAGGGTTATTGGTTGTTTTAAAATTTTTTGAACAAACAGTTCTATCGTAAAACTGAGTTTATGCTGTCGAAATAATGACGATAATTCGACATTTTTATTGCGCAAATAATTCTAATTTATCTAAATAGTTTAAGTACCCAAAAGACTTCTTATATTTCTCAAACTAAATTTTAATTTACTAAAAAAAATTGGTTAATATAAATAAATTATTCATAATCTGATTCCAGTACAAAACTGTCTTCTGAATTTTCGTTATTGGTATTGGCACTACTTGGCACTGATACATGTTGTGTGGCATTATTACATGGACGTATTGATATTGGTTACTAAGCTTCAAATTTCTCTTAACGAATGATAATGGGGCTGATTGTAGAGTACGACGCTTACGAGATTTTTGAACTTAGTCGGTTTGAATGTCAATGTAATTTTGTTGAGAGGTTTTAAATTCCACAGGTGGAAACCTGGGCGGTCAACTTAGACACGCCTATTACACACGTCCAAAATTCAAAAGCAGTAGTGCTCTATTTCAGAATCTGACCAACGAACGGTGGTCTTTCGAGTGTCAATCATTATGTGATTCAGGGTCGAAAAAAAATAACAATCTTCTAAACAAATGTAGTGAACGCGAAATTCGGTGGAAGCATTTTTTATTACCTCCTCCCCTGATCGGGAATAAAAACTTGAGAACGATTTTTTTTCTCAATTAGCCCCAAGCCTCTGCCACACTCAATGTAAAAGTGACCGGGTTGCTGAAATGCGGAAGTTAGAAGTAAAACGGTTCAAGTGCACTTGAGTCCACTTATTTCAAAAAGAAATTTAGAATTCTTTGCTACCTTTTTCTACTATGCCAGTAGATGGCAATACAATAGAGGAATGTACATGAATCCTTAACTTAATAACAGGTAATGGCGATAGTTTTCAAGGCCTGGCAACTTCAGATAATGGTTCAGTGTACTGGATGGGTACAAAGTGTTCCTAGAACCTTCAAAACGGTTAGTATTGCATTTTTTATTAGTAGCATATTTAAATCGGAAGTTTATTAATATATTAATATTAATCAACTGCTAATATGCACACGTCGACAAATAATAATTTTGTCCATTAATGTTGTTCTTGAGTCCAACGAAAGACATACTATCTAAGCAATCTGACATCAGCAGCTGTTTCAAAATGTCTTGACAAGTCATGCCTACTTATTGCCTATAAATCCTTGTATATTCGTCATTATTATCAATATGGTTAACTAACGTGATATTTACGTTCAGCCTACGTTACCGAAGATAAAAAAATACTGTAGTAACAACACCAAAAACCCTACACCCGAAAGATATATTCCCAACTAACAAAACACTAATAAACAAAGATCAAGAAGCCTTGAAAATTGAAAGAGAAAATAATTGAATGGAAAAATAAAACCCAATCAATTCAAAAACTAATTGCGGAATTTGACGATCTTATAATCGAACTAACTGATATTAAACGAGAAAAAAAAAAGAAATACAGCATAACTATAGAAGAACTAACCAAAATGTTTGATAAAAGAATAGAGGAAAACCACAGGACTTTACGAAAACAATTTAGAGATTAATGAAGATGAAAATATGCAAAAAAAAACAAAGAATTAAATGCGATTTTACTAGAATACAATAAACTAAAACATGACAATCAAAAGAATTAACAAGTTTAGCAGAAAACTGTAATAAATTCGAACAAATGTACCTACAAGTCAATGGAAGGATATACAAAATCATTACAAAAAAAATTTACAAATCCAAACATACAAAACACACTCAAAACTTAATAAATTCAAGAACTAATTGCGGAATTTGACGATTTTATAATCGAACTAACCGATATTAAATGACAAAAAAAAAGAAATACAGCATAACTATTTAGAGATTAATGAAGATGAAAATATACAAAAAAAAAACAAAGAAGTAAATGCGATTTTACTAGAATACAACAAACTAAAACATGACAATCAAAAGAATTTACAAGTTTAGCAGAAAACTGTAATAAATTCGAACAAATGTACAAGTCAATAGAATGATATACAAAATCATTACAAAAAAAATGTACAAATTCAAACATATAAAACACACTTAAAAACACTATAATCTCGTTATAAAGCAGAGATAGAAAAATGCAAAATAGAGATAGAAAATTGAATTTGAAATGTTGAAGTTACATAGAGAACGGAAATCTGCAGTATATGCGTTGAAGCAAATGGAAAACAAATCTTTGAATAAAATAAAAGAAATTGGAACTAGTTTGACTTGAACATATTTACTTCTGATCCTCCTCATTTCATAAAAAGTTTTGGGTGTTTAGAATTCAAACAGACCAAAATCGAAGCATGGCATAGGAGTTTAAAATGATCAAAATTTAAAGCAGTTTTAATGATCCCACTAGAGATTAACAGGAAAATGATTTCAGTATCCCGATTTTCGACATTAAAACTAGTATTAGGTAAGTATTTTAAAAATAGCAAAATAAAAATGTGAGTGTAATTGTCCCAAAATATGTTAAAAAGGGAAAGTAAGATGTATAATATGTATTCACACACCATACTATTATATTTAGAATTCTTTAGTTCAGTTGAAGATGCTAATCTATTGCTTAATATACCATTAGTGTGTCAATCGTGTTTCTCCTTTAAAAATTTGTTAAATTATTGTTTCTTTTTATTGTTACTTGCGCATACACATACAAGCTGTTACTGAATTCAATTTGAAAAATTCTGTTGTTATTGCTGATAACGATCAGTTCTTTACTACTTACCTTTGAGATTAGTAGATTTAATATGGCTTACAATAAAATAGATATTTATACAACAATATACGTTTCAGGGAGGATGTTCATTCTGTGAATTTAAGATGTCGTGGACTTATATCTCCTCCACCTCACCGCACCTCACTCTTTGAAAGGTCATTTTCATACCAGGTTTACAGAATGTACAACAGCCTTCCAACAGAGTTTAAATGTTTGAAACCAGGTACATTTGCTGTGAGAGTCAGGCGGTTTCTTCTTGACCAGTCCCGCGGAATCTATCAGTTGTATTTTTTAGCATATTTGTTCCGTCTGCGTCTTAGGGAGTCCACGCTCTGCAGCGCATATATGCATTAGTTCTAGGTTATGATTTATGAAGAATATTAAATGGTGTAGGTATATTGTTAAGGTATGTGTTAGCGTAAGCTAGGAATAAGCACTTGAATTTACTCTCGATTATATTTTTTACGTTTGATTCTCGGAGTTGCAACTAATAACACCGTCGGGTGATTGCAATCCCTTTGTTATCCAGTACAAATGTCCAAAATTTATACATTATAATTAGTGAACTATGTAATATGTATTGGGTGCAATAAAGAATTTATTTATTTATACATTAGTATTAGACTAATCCAATCTAAAAAATTGTTCTTTAAATCGCTATTTCCATTCGGATCTGGTAGATACTAGGTAACATGTCTTCGTGAACAGTTGTCTCCCTCGTAAAATTTTTAAGCTCCCACTTTCATTAAATTTTTATTATTATTAATTACCCTTTTACAGAATCTCACGTGTCGTTTTTATCACAATCACGAATTTGTCACACCTTGGAGTTCGCGAGTTTTCTCGCTTGAATTTGTAGAGCTTGGAAGGGCATCGATAAAGGTCTGCACAGCAACCTGCTGAACGAACTTAGTGTAATCTTACCATACGCGTCACGTCAGTCCTAATTTGTTCGCGAGTTTTCATTTGTGCGAGGTATACCTGCTTTAGACGTTTGTCCCCGTCTTGGACGTGAAGTAGAGCAATTACGCATTGTATCTATCCTGCTGATTGTCACTTCTGGTATCTTTGCTTCGACTTTCTTCCTCATCTCTTCTTCGTTAGTCTTGATCGCCACTACTTATATAAGTATTCATTGCTTGCTCGTTTCATTTTTCTTCTAATTGGGGTTTTTGTTCGATTACTTTCATTCCTAGTTCAATTTATACAAGCTATGTCATCGCTTCATTGTTTTTCGTCATTTTTGTTAAGGTTGTATCGAATATTCGCTATTAACTTTGCCGTGTTACATTGTTTCTTGTCGTTTTCTTTCTTCTCTTTTCTTACGATCGCGTTGTTTTCTATGTTCAACTATATTTCTCAAACTGCCCATCCATCATGGCTTTTTTTTCGCAGTATTCAAGGATTCCACATCTGACACCAACAATTTCCGGTTCTGCATATCGCGAATCCAATAAAAGTCAAGCAATTCGTTGTTATTCATTAATAATTTACCAACTACTTATATAAAATTTCTCGAATTCCGATAGCAATAAATTTGACACCACCCATCGCACATTACCACATTAGTATAAAAGAAAGATTTGACATTGACTCTAATATGATTTCTATATATAACAAGAACCTTTATTGCTGCATCGAAATGGTTTGTCCTTTAAATATATCGACAGTGGCGTAACGGAACTAAAATTCTTCAAGGCAGAGTTTTTTTTATGTAATTAATAATGTTATTTTATAAACATGTACCAAAAGTTGGATTTGAGTACCACAATATTTTTGTTATAAGCGAGTATAGGGTGAGTCATCGATGGACATCCAGAAAGTGGTGGCAGGATAAATATATGAACCAGAAACTGCTACCGGACGTTCCAGATAGGCTTCCATTTTTGTATATTTATTAAAATTCATAAAACGAATGTTTTTTAAAAAATATAAGGCGAGTGTTTTGAGAAACCATCTATAGGGTGACCGTTTCTATAAAAATTTTAAAAACCTAAGCCCTTAGATTTAAAATTTTTTTGAGGAATGTTTATATTTGACCTTGAAACTTGGAACTGATGAATTTATAGATCACAATTAAAACAACTTTCAAGAAAAAGCTAAAATTTCGCTTATTCATTAATCTTCCTCAGGGATATCGATCTTTTAAATTAAAAATATTTACTGAAAATCTTAGATTAGATGCACAGAGCATGATTTAGGCCCGGTTGTACAAACGATGGTTCACAATTAGTTCCCGTGAACTGCAGTTCACGATGAGCCCACCCTTGAACTCAGTTCATTGTCTGAAGACTGTACCAATACAAGTTTACTTGAACCAGCATTTAGCTAGTCTATAAAAGGAGAAGTAGAAAAAAAAATAACAATCTGACCTATAAAATAGATATTTTTTAGATAATATATTTATGTTGTTTTTAAAATTTGTATTTTTGTAGTCGTAGAATATAAAATCTGTAGATTATACATGTATACCTTGAATTGAATTACGAAAATGGGACAGGTATATTTTAATAATTTTCTCTTACTTATCATAGATAGAGAAGTACTCAAGACAAAATGGGGGCCATATTCAACAAATCAATTAGTATTTTTTATCGTTAAATGATAAGTAAGATAAAATTATAAAATTTGATTTTAAACTGTTTTTCTACCATCGTTTTCAGTATACTTTTTGACCACTCTGTATGAATAAATCTGCATTTGTCTTATGGAATCGGAAAAAAGGAGACCTTACTTTATAAGAAAACGTGTGCAAAATAATTTACAAAGATGTGCTTATGAGAAAAAGATGTGCTTATTATTTAGCCCTAAAATGTCAATTTTGACATACACCTTGATATACGTCAAAACCGGCTGAACTTAGGCATAGCACATGATACATGGACCATGTCTAGAATCTTACGTAGAAACCAAAAATGTAATAATACATAGGGTGTTCGATTTAAAATACCAAAGTCGCCATCAACTTCCGGTATAACCGGAAGTAATATGTGGTTGCTATTATGTTATTTGAGTAAACCATATTGGACAATACAGATATCGAAATTTTCGAAATTCAATTCAAGGTTGTTTCTGAAGTATTCTAATGGGTGGTCACTCACAAGTACTGCGCATACAAATGTTTCAAAATTTCGATTATGTCGATCTCCCTAAGAGATTTTTCTTGAAAGTTTACTAAAAGATTGCATCTCAAATTTATAGCTCGCGTAAATTGATTAACGTGAAACTAAGTATGTCTTAAATATTCATAGGTAGAATGAAATTAATGTAGGTTATACACTAGCAGAACCTTACCCTGTTACACCATTGTGTTATTTATATTATGCTAAATTTATAAACTATAGATACCTATATCTACTATAATAATAATTAACAATTGAATAACTGGGTGTGTGACAACAACATTCCTT
Organism: Apoderus coryli; assembly: GCA_911728435.2. Classification (NCBI taxonomy): domain Eukaryota; kingdom Metazoa; phylum Arthropoda; class Insecta; order Coleoptera; family Attelabidae; genus Apoderus; species Apoderus coryli. The sequence continues at coordinate 6,603,204 of OU452205.1, read as the reverse complement.
TCGCATTTACTTACCTTTATTTCACTTAACAAAGATTAGCTCTTAAGCTAGATATTTATTGATTATAAATAATACATCCATGGAAAATGTAATATACCTATAGATAATGTGTATAAATAAAATTAATTCAGAATCAAAACAGTTGCCTCCAAGCCCATACATAACGGAATTTAATCATTGTTTTACTAAACACTATATAAATGATTAATGCATTTGATTTGCCGAAGCCTAAGGGCTGCAACCTTGCATTTAATGATCATGCAATGCAAAGGCTGTCTGAAGCTTGGATGCCTCAAAACAAAACACACTAATTTTTATGACAGCGGAGAGTACTCGACTTATGATAATTTTCAAGCACCATCATAGATAATATAAACATAAAAATGTTGAATCTAGTCATGCCCTACTGTGTTAATGCTGTAACAGAACTTTTTAATGACTCGTTGAGCTTCGGTATCTTTCCAGACATATGGAAGAGTGCCGATGTCATTCCGATTCCAAAGGTAGAGTCACCCTCTTCTTACAACGAGCTGCGACCAAGTAATATTTTACCAGCCCTTTCCAAAATGCTTGAGCGACTAGTGTGTGATCAAATTCAAAATTATTTGCAGCAGCATAGTATGCAGCCCTCTGAGTAGTCGGGCTTCAGAAAAAACATAGTACCAATACAGCCCTGTTGAAGGTAGTGGATGACTTGTCACGTGCTGTAGACAAGTCTCAATCTGTTTCCTAATTTTATTAGACCAAAGTAAGGCGTTTGACTTGGTTAACTTTGATATGCTTCTGGCGAAATTGAGATATCTGGGCTTCGATGTTGCATCCGTGAAGTGGTTCGAAAGCTATCTATTTAATAGAAGACAGCTAGTTAAGATGAATTTGGGGATGTCTGGCTTCAGGGGGACATCGGACGGGGTTCCTCAGGGTAGCATCCTGGGACCTCTTCTCTTTTCAATTTTTACATTTGATGTCGGATTTCAAATTCAAAAACTGAAGCTTCATATGTATGCAGATGATGTGCAGTTCTACTTGCCTTTTCATTTTCGTGAAGTGGAGAATGCTTTGCTGACTGTTAATAGTGATTTAAAGATCTTTTCTATTTGGTGTAAGGACAATGGACTCCGAATTAACCCGGATAAGATGCTAGCTTTGTGTTTTGGCAATGAACGGAACTGTAACAATATTAAGCAGAATCATAGGGTTTTCGTTGATGGCGTTGCTGTTCAATGGGTTTCAAGTGCTCGTAACCTTGGAGATATTATTGACGACAATCTCAAATGCGGGTCACACTGTTCTTCTATATATAAAAAATGGTTTTTCAGACTTAGGTCATTCCATCATTTGAAACATATTCTGGACGAAGGAACTAAGTTGAAGCTCGTTAAGTCGCTGATATATCCGCATATAGATTATTGTTCGCAAGTGTCCTATCGTTTGCTGTCTAACTTTAATCAAAACCAAATTCAAAGAATTCAAAACGCTTGTGTTAGATTTGTTTGTAACGTTCCTTACCGGGCTCATATATCACCTTTTTTGATTCAACTGCATGAACCTAGGATCAATCTTAGGACTGAATATTTGTATATGATGATGCTGTACTGGATTTACACTTCGAAGACTCCCAAGTATCTTTTTGAATTATTAAGGCGGCGATCAAGAGTGCATAATGTGAATATCCGTTTTGACAATTTTACCATACCGCAGCATTCTGGTAGTAGATTTGATGGCTGCTTTTCATATGCTGCCCCTTATTTATTGAACAGGTACTGTGACCTAGGCAATTTCATGATAATTTAAAGGAAATGTTGTTTAATTGAGACACCTGCTCTGTTTTGTTTTTTGTTTTTTAATGTAATGTAATTGAACTGTTTTTGTTTTCTTTTGCTACTTTATTCTTTTTATTGCGAATTAATTAGTTATGTTGGAAATATAGGTAGAGTGGAAGAATGGCCTTGAGCCAAATCTCTTAAAGTTGGATAGGTGGATTTGGTTGTTTTTGAGATTTTCTTACACTAGTATACTTCTATAGATATTAATGAGACATATTTATAACACTAAACAAATAAAATACCTAGGTACCTATCCTATATAGTAACAATAAAAATACCTGTGTATTGTCTATTATTTTACAAAAACCCATGACATCTCTAAAATTTAGACTTTTTTGATAAATCTGATTTAGTATGAAAACTTATAAACCCTACATTTTATTTCCTGCTGTTAGGGAATTTTCGTAAAATCTCCAATACAATCTTATATGCAATAATATGCGTGTATATTAATAGGAAGCAGGCAGGTGGCTAGGTGCCTGCGTTTAGTTTAGACTGAGCGGTTGAAGGTTAACAGTAGAGCTATTCAGTTCATTCTAACTACATGCAGGATGGGTATGACATTATCACTGCTATATCAGTTGGGACAAATTTAGCATCTAAAATTAAGCAATGCGATCATGATTTAGAATACAATAAAAACTCGCGAAATCCGCATTCCATGTATTTGTATGATGCGAACGAGGATGAAGTCGTAAACGTTATTAAAAATTTAAAAGATGGCAAAACTCCTGGTTATGATAATTTAAAATCCGAAACCATTAAATTGAACGCGGATACGATAGCACCACCTCTAACATTTATAATAAATAGGTCACTACAACAAGGCATTTTTCCAGATGATTTTAAGATTAGTAAAATTAAACCGATTTTTAAAGGAAGCGGAAGTAGGTTGGATGTGACTAACTACAGACCGATATCCCTGATATCCACACTGGCAAAGGTGTTTGAGAAAATACTACACAAGCGAATAACGAGCTTCTTAAAAAAGTATAAATTAATATCGGATAAACAGTTTGGATTCCGGGAAAAAATGTCAACACAAGATGCCATTGCTTACGTAACTGGAGAAATATATAAACAGATTGAAATGAGAAAACCGGTAATATGCGTGTTCGTTGATCTAGCAAAGGCATTTGATACCGTTAGTCATGTCCAACTTCTAAAGGTGCTAGAGTCTGTAGGATTCAGGGGTTCCTCATATGCTCTTATGAAGAGTTATCTGGAAAATAGGAAACAAACTGTCTGTATTGAAAACTCAGAGAGTGAAACTCGGATGATTGAGTGTGGTGTCCCTCAGGGTACAGTCTTGGGACCCATCTTGTTTAACATCTACATAAACGACTTGTATTCTCTCAAATCATGTGGTGACACGGTCAGTTTTGCTGATGATACCGCAATAATTTATAAGGGTGACACTTGGAATGAACTAAAAAAATTAATAGAACATGATTTCAAACAATTCTTACACTACTTTAATAAAAAACTTCTGACAGTGAATGTTGGCAAGACAAGTTTTGTACCATTTACATCATACAGTAGTAATTTGCCTGATTTTAACACACTTCAAGTCAGTGATAATTGCCTAAATGTTACCATAAACGGATGCAACAATATAAAATATTTGGGTCTGTACATGGACAGTCATTTCAGGTGGAATATGCATGCTGATCAAACAGTTAAAAAACTGCGCGTTCTTCTATATAAGTTCAAGTATTTGTCTACTCTTTTAAATCTAAATCACCTAAAAATATTATATCATGCACTTGTAGAGCCTCACTTGACTTACGGAATAATAGCATGGGGAGGTACAACTGATAATCATTTGTACCATCTTAAAAAATTACAAAAATGGATAATTAGGAGAATATTTCAAAAAGAATTTACATACCCTACGGACGTATTATACAGTGAAGCCAAACTACTGGATGTGAGACAGTTATTTTCCTATACAATACTTGTCAGACAATATAGGATGAGGGATGCTTCATCCATGGTTTCGCATCACTATCAAACAAGGAGTCGCGAAAATTTGAGACTGCCCAAAATCGATAAATCCCTTACCCAGCGAAGCTTTATTTACTTGGGGCCTAAGTTGTACAATTGCTTACCTAACGAGCTCAAAAGAATCAATTCGCTGAATATGTATAAATCTAAATTAAAAAGATGGATACTTTCAAAAGGAAGAGAATATGTTCATGGCCTGCTAATTCCAATAATTTAAAAATTATTTGTTTTGTTTTGAGTTGTCATTTGTTATGTAGCTTGAAGGAAAAAAAAAAAAAAAAAAAAGAAACTTTGTGGTGGTCCTGGGATTTTTGTGCGGGTGCGACGATGTCTGGTGTGCTTAAACAAGCTGTGCTTCGCATGTGATATTGTTGTTGCCGCGCGATGGCTCCGGGGCACCTACTATTGGATATGTATATCAGGTGGAAAATTGGATAACCAAGGGAAAAAATTAGTAACTTTATCTATTTCAGAGTACAAGTTATAATACTTAACTCTATGTTTTTGTTTATTTACAATGTTAATTAATAATTATATCAACAATTGTGATTTATTTTGCTATTTGTAAATAAATATTATTATTATTATTATATTGCTGTTGTGAGCAGTGGCGTAAAATTAGAGCAGTTTTCACATTAAAAAAAATAATAGTAGATACATAGAATAATTACTATTATAAAAATGTCCCTGAAATCAAATCTGAGTAGGCACTCCTGTCTTGCCTGCCCTGACGAGCCGCCACTGCTGTTACTCTTATTTCGACATATCTCACATTTATTATAAGTATTACTAATCACACGACATGATCAATTTGGATAGTACCTAAGTTATTTCATCATATGCGATTCTGTAGGTATATTACACCATCTGCAGACAGGCTTAAATAACAACATATTGTTTTTAAACAAAAATTTAACTTTCTCCTTAGGTTTTGCGAATTCCACACTCTGGCGCCTTGGTGACAAATTGATATTAGTCATTTTTATCCGATTCGACTTTTATGCCTTGATTAATTTCTCTCTTATTGTCCTCTGGCTGATTTTGAAATTAGTTATGTATTGGTATAGGTCTGAACTACTATAAATCATTATACTGGGTGAATTAAATTTAATTACTTTAGATTAAACAATCTCCAAAAATACTTACAGCGTTTGTTATGTCGGTGTTTCACTAAATGCACTTATCGTGTCTGTGTTTCATTTTAGTTTGTTTTCTTTAAGTTCTGTTTTTGTTTTAAAGTTTTTGTGGAAAAATTTTAAACTGTGCCTATTCTAGCACAATATCGATAAAAACAAAACAACCGTTGAATAATTTGAAAAATTTATTAAATCGAATTGATATACATGTGTTGTTCTGTCTATGAACTTATCCGTCATCAGCATTGGCTCCAACTTTTACGTTATCTTCTTCACAAGAGGATTTCAAATTATATTATACAGGGTGAGTCATCTTAGACTGTGGCAAAACTATTCAGATTTTCAAAATTCTTTCAACGTCTGATTTTGTAGACCTATTAGGACTACATTGTAAAATAGGCGCCATTTATACAGGGTGTTACATTATCCCGTAGCATATCTAACTTACGTTTTTTTAAATGGAAGACCCTAGATATTATTTTTGCTTTCGAATCAGATATCTTATTAAATGATGTTGATTAAGGTTTGTTTCCTCTAAAATGCATAGTTAAATGCATACCATTAAAAGCCATTTTTTATAGTTACGCCACTGCGTTTTGTAAATAGTGGGTATTTCATAAGATGTACAACATCCTGTAGTAAAATAATCCATTACACATTGGTTCGAAAAGCTACCCATCATACAGGGTGATGACATTTTGCAAACCCATAGAAGTCTTGATTTTTTCAAATGGCACACCCTGTATATTATCTTACTATTAAAAAGCCAACATTGTAACGGCTCAAAAAATACCATAAATATATAATAATATTTTGAACAAGTCTTCATTTGATTCTACTTGAAAATAATTTTTCTTTTCATCAAAGAATAGTTTAGGTCTAGTTATTCTCTTTTCTGAAAACTCCGCCTTTATTCCCCATTCCGCAGCCAAACTACTTATTCGCTTATCAATATATCAAAATTATTTCTAAGTGTTTTGATATTTTCGAGAGCAGTATTAAACATTTTTGAGGCTTGTTCAAGGTTTTGCTGATTATTTTGCAGTAGTTTCGAAAGAGCATTAGTACATTACAAAATTTTTGTTTGCAAAACGATTAATATGACAGTTTCAAATATTTCTAGTATTTTTTCAAAGAATTTGCTTCGGCAGCCTCTGTTGTGTTATAAGAAGTCAATATAATTTGTTTTTCTTTTATTTTTCTTGTATTAGGATGAGGTTCACAATTTTACACAAATTTCTTTTTTTTTGTGTCATGTAATCTTTTTCGCCTAGACTCAGCTTGTCTTTTTCAAGAAATTATTTTTTTTTCAATTCACAAACATTCACGAGTCAGATTGTAGAACAAGGTCGTGTATACGTACTTGAAACGAAAATGTAATAATATAAAAAAAAGAAAAAAAAATGTTTGTGAATTGAAAAAAAAAAGAATTTCTTGAAAAAGGCAAGCTGAGTCTAGTCGAAGCGTGAAAAAAAAAGATGAATGAATGATGAAACCATTAAAGAAATAGTTTAAAAAAAAATATTTTTTTTGTGTAAAATTGTGAACCTCATCCCAATAAAAGAAAAATAAAAGAAATTGAAGATCAAGGTTCAAGAATAATAAATAAGAAAAAAATATATATATAATTTGTGATAAAACTTTTATCAAGTCAAATAAATGTAATCCCTTGAGGATACCGGGCCCGTGTTCCGCGGAACACTGGCCATTACGCCCCCTGCGCCGAATATTGTGAAGAAACTCAACACAAGATTTTATTAGAAAATTCCAATTTGATTGTTAATTCACCCTTTTTTTATCAACGTTAAATCAGAGAGTCAATAGAAATTTTGAGACAACCGCAATTAACTTATATCGCATTATGGCTCTATATCTTTTACCCATTTGGGGTATTTAATAATTTGTAGTAATCAATGACGCCAAGCCCTCACCATCACCCTCCTCCCATGTATCGAAAAGTTGAATTTTTAAAAATGTCTCGATAAAAATATTTTTGAAGAGGGAATATTTGATTCTAAACATTAACCAAAAACTCGAATTTAATAATTTTTTAGGGCTCTTCTTCTTATGAGGTGCGTAACGGTATACAGACATGTCTTGATTGTGTCCGCACTGTAAAATGAATGTACCATAAATCAATATTATGACATCTTTTACCCACATACCTAAATGTTAGTAGTTTCTATACGAGGTGTGGTGCAACTTGTTTAGTAATTAGACAAGTCCACTGTTCATTAATATTATGGCTAGTTGCTAACTGAAATTGTTGTTTCAAATTGAAAGAGTCTACAGGAAATACCTACTGATTATTTAAAACAATTTTGATACATCGTCATCGTAGTACTACTTACTACTAACTAACATAAAATGCGAGGTCATAATAATGAGTAGGTAACTCGTTTATACAGAAAGCTGAGTCACACGACAATATTTTAAATGCTCTTGAAAATTTTAAAATTCCCGCTAATCTACTTTTCAATAGAGTAACGGGAAAAGCAAAAGCTGACAAATTACTGACTTAATTTTACTTTATTTACAACAAAATATTTTTGGCGACATCTAGTATCAAGAGGTCAATAGACTCAGTTGCAGTCCTTGCGGCAATAGTTCAACCTCAATCAGAAATTGAGATCGAACACTCTTGAGATAACAATAATTTTTTTCTGATCTGATTCGTATGCGATTGGCTTTCGATGTTTCATAATAACCCCATGAAAATTCCTTCCCCTGACGTCGATGTACATTTTCCTCGATTTGGCGTTTTGTTTAAGCTTTTGAGCCAAATATGTAAAGGATCTTACAGAAGTTATGTGATGAACCTATCGCTCGGATGGTGTGCTATCGATGGGCATCGATTTAATATCATCAACATCATCATTTCGAAATGATGCCCTTGCAGGTCAAGCTCCAAATGATTAAGGCAGTCTTGCGACCTATGCCAGTCCAGCATGGGGATACGCGCCACCCTCGTTCGTGGAACGATTAGAGGCCACGAAGAACAAAGCAAGAAGGATGGCAGTGGGTGCACCTTGGTTTGTGTAAAACGCATCCGAAGGGACCTCAACTTCGACTTCTTGAGGGAACCTATGAGGTTAAGAGCTCAGAAGGTCTTTGCAATGGCAGAGATACATGCAAACCCACTGATTCGCGAAGCAGTCAATTACGATGTAGAAGACGGTGCCAGGCGGTACCAGAGACCAAGGAGTCAAGTCTGACGAAGGAATCCCCAGCATGAAGAATGAAGACATCAATTGAAATTGTTTGCTCCTTATTTCGGGTCAACTCAACTAATCTAAATGTAAGTTACAGAGTGTTTTCTAGGCATCACCAACAGAGGACAACAGCAAGATAGGACAATCAGGGATGGTTCACGAGCCAGACAACAAATGAGGGAGAGATTTAGTGAAGTTAAAGTCTACCACACACACACACACACACCCAGGGAAGTGGTAGGGGTGTCTATCGAGATTTGATTTCCTTGGCCCAAACAAAAAAAAAACACATCCAGTATTGGACAGATGCACAGTTCGTGAGGGGGAGTTTTCATCCCTGTACAAATTGAATTATTATTATTTTCAATAAGTTACCAGTAAAAAAATTAAATTTGAAGTTATCAATAAAAAATATATGACTTGCTATTAATGAATAGTATAGTTCATTAAAAATTAACATATTCCACTGCGATACTAAATAAGATGAGCTTAATCCAACAAAAGTCGTTCATATACGAAGCACTTCAAAATAAATTGTCGCCTCTTTTTTCAGAAATACTAATCGTGTGGCACTGCACCCTTAGAGGAACGTATAACGTCAAATTCTGATTGGTACAAAACAATTTATTTGCCGGAAGTCTTTGGTGAATTAAGGAAATCGTCGTCGGATCATTCTTCATCAAGACAATGCGAGCGCTCACACATTTCCTCAAACAATGGACTATTATGTAGACATTTTTGTCTCTCGTTATGTGTAGTGTGTCTACGCTCCCAATGTTGACAAGACAGTTGACGTTGACATTGAAGGAGATACGTCAGAAATATGAAATGACAGATGAAGTCTATGCTTCTTCTTGTGATGTTGAGAGGTTAATTTAGATTTTTGTTGTTTATGAATGAAAATAGTCTTATTTTAAAATTATGTTTGGCATCCTTATTTAACGAAGCCCTACAATTACTAAAACAAAATTTATGGGTGATTATTTTTGTTCTCAAACATCAAAAATAAATTTCGTGGACGATGAACGATTTTCGTTAGCAGAAGCCCTAGATGCATTCAAAGCCATCTTTTGAACTAGATTACAAAAGATCTTATGACAAATAATGTGAACGCATGCAAAATTATTACATAGTAGCCCTGTTAGTGTTTGGCGTTCAATATAGGAACCCGAACAAATGTTATACGATTCCATAATAACAAATTGATTGAAGTCCTTTATAAAAAAATCCTATATTCACTCATCATACCCATATTTCACCATTTCTTACTATCTGTAACCTATACGCGTTTAATTTCACTTTCTCTATAAAACAATAAAATGCACTTTTGGAATAATAAAATTGCATAGCCAAACCCAACTTTTTTTTTTAATGTTAATTCAGTTTCGTTGAAATTTGGGCTTGCGCTAATAACAATTTTATTTGTTTCCAACGTTTCGATTAAGGGATATTTGCATCATCCTCAGAGATAAAAAGCGTGAAATTTGTCAAAAATCAGTAAATTAAGGGGCCATTTAGAATTTTCAAAGAAACCGACCCTGATTAAACGCTTAACCGGATGAAAGGCAGTCATAACGACTTCGTCAGATGGTGTTAACTATGTTAATTGAATTGTTTCATATTTCATTATACTACTGGTACTTGCAGAACACAAACAGAAGAGTCATAACTTTACTATTATTTTTTATAAATTAGTATATTTTACAGCAATCACTGGAAACTAATTTGAATAGTTTACTAAAGAAATTATGTTTTCATAGTCAAATAAATTGTTCCATCGCATAAATTTAGGAAAGTGAATGGAATAATGCACTGAGCGTGTATGCAAATGATGTACCTATATAGAAAGTCGATATTTTTATGGCGTGTATCTGTGAAAAGATTTAGGTAGATTTTGGCATAAAATACTTAATAAATGTTCATTTATCTAATATGAATAAATAAATCAGTATAGAATCTATAAAAATGTGTTAAATGTATCAAGAAACTTGACATAAAGGTTGGGACAGTCGTCATGGTCATGAACATAAGAGTTTTGCAATTAGAGGTCTCATTTTGATTTTTAAGAAAAACACGTATTTTTGTAAAATCTCATTTGATTTTTATTTCATTCGATAGAGAAAGGTTTGCCATTAATAATATAATAATAGTACTATATACAGGGTGAGTCACGAGGAACTGTACATACTTCTACCATAAGTAGAGGCACATTAGGGGATCATCAAATGACCATTAAAAACTGTCTCCTTGTTTTCATTATTAATATACAGGGTGAATTATGAATATTCACCAAAACAAAGTTTCGTCATATCTTTTCAATGATTAAGTCGATTTATCTCATTTTTTTATAGAAGTGTGTATTGGTGCCTGGCAACTAACTGACATATTCAGAATTGAGAAAATCCAGGTCCGTCTTCGAGAAAATTTGTGGGACTGCTTCATATTCAACACGTCACCCTGTACATGCTTTTTCAAAAATCTGATATAATTTTTTCAGAGGGCATAAATAGACAGTTAGACCTGGGAATTTGAATTTTTTGTTACACTCACCTCACATTTCCAATTAAAGATTCATTTTAGAGCCAAATTGAAAACTGGCAATAATGAAGTATCTTACTGTATAATAATGTTTAGTTATTAAAAATAAATATTCAAAATTGACAGAAACGCCACACACTGTGCTCCAGTATGGTAAATACCATAATTTGAATTGAATTACAGGGCCGGATTTAAAAATCTGGCATACCTGGTTCATCCCAATAATTCACCCTGTATGTAACTTTTTCCACCCGTAATAGACAGAAAACAGATAAAATATGTTTATAATAACCTATTTTTCTTATTTGTTTGAGGAAAACTCATGTGTCTAATTATTTTAATCGGAATGAAATGAACAAGCCAGGGAAATGTTTATTCATAAATTAAGAAATAAAATAAAAAACAATAACCAAACAATAAAACAATTTTAACAATGTGGAACAAAGTAAAAAACAATTTAATAAACATTACGATTATAAAAGATGTTCAAAATGAAATCCATCTGCCTTGATACACTTTTCTTGACGAATGTTTAAATGTGTAATGGATTTTCTGATTGTCAATGGGTCATTTCTCATATTATTAACAGTGAATAATTCTGCGTTAATGAGCTGTTGTGTTTTATAATCGTAATGTTTGATAAATTGTTTTTTACTTTGTTCCACATTGTTAAAACTGTTTTATTGTTTGGTTATTGTATTTTATTTTATTTCTTAATTTATGAATAAACATTTCTCTGGCTTGTTCATTTCATTCCGATTAAAATAATTAGACACATGAGTTTTCCTCAAACAAATAAGAAAACTAGGTTATTACAAACATTTTTTATCTGTTTTCTGTCTGTTACGGGGGAAAAAGTTACGTACAGGGTGAATTTTTGGGATGAACCAGATATGCCAGATTTTTAAATCCGGCCCTGTAAATCAATTCAAATTATCGTATCTACCATACTGGAGCACAGTGAGTGTCGTTTTTGTCTATTTTGAAGATTTCTTTTTAATAACTAAGCATTATTGTACAGTAAGATACTTTATTATTGCCAATTTTCAATTTGGCTCTAAAATGAATCTTTAATTGGAAATGTGAGGTGAGTGTAACAAAAAATTCAAACACCCAGGTCTAACTGTCTATTTATACCCTCTGAAAAAATTATATCAGATTTTTGAAAAATCATATACAGGGTGAAGTGTTGAATATGAAGCAGTCCCACAAATTTTCTCGAAGACGGACCAGGATTTTCTCAATTCTGAATATGTCAGTTAGTTGCCAGGCACCAATACACACTTCTATAAAAAAATGAGATAAATCGACTTAATCATTGAAAAGATATGACTAAACATTGTTTTGGTGAATATCCATAATTCACCCTGTATATTAATAATGAAAACAAGGAGACAGTTTTTAATGGTCATTTGATGATCCCCTAATGTGCCTCTACTTATGGTAGAAGTATGTACAGTTCCTCGTGACTCACCCTGTATATTTCATCATCCTCATCATTTCGAGCTTATACTGTCCACTGTTGAACAAAAGCCTCTCTCAAATTTTCCTGCAACCCGTTTTATGTTATCTGTCCATCGTGTGGGTGGTCTGCCTCTATTTCTAAAAGCTTCGCATCTTGGTCGCCATTCTATAATCGTTTTCGTCCATCTCTCATTCTGGCCACATGGCCTGCCCAGTTCCATTTCAGATGTAGAGTAGTCTCAACAGCGTCTCGCACTCCTGTTCTGTTTCGTATGGTTCGATTAGGGATTTTGTTTCTGACAATAGGTATACATTTACAATTACTAAAATAAATCACAATATGTTGGCTTACTTTCTAATTGACATTGGCTTCGGCAGGGATCTGATATATTTTTTTCAGTCCTATCTGGGAGCAAGGCAACAATTTGTTGACTACAATGGATTCAGTTCAAGTTCATTCACAGCCTCAAGTGGAACTCCGCAGGGCAGTACGTTGGCTCCTCTTCTCTTTGCAATATTCGTAAACGATATTGGCTCTGGTTTCAATAGCAATTATTTGTTGTTTGCGGATGATTTAAAATTGTATCGTACTGTTGTTTGTGAGAACGATTGCGCACAGCTTCAAACAGATCTGTGTCTGCTCTAAGAATGGTGTGATCTAAATAGACTTCCACAAAATCTGATCAAATGTAAGTCGATGACATTGCGTCAAGTTCCGTTTCACCGAAACTACACCATCGATAATTCAAATTTCGAGCGCTGCGCGTTAATCAAAGATCTTGGTGTATACTTGGATGGTGATTTATATTTTAACTACCACATTGAGCAAATAATGCTTTGCGAATGTTAGGATTTATTTTTAGACAGATCAGAGAATTCAACAATATAGACTGCCTGAAAAGTCTCTATTTCGCCTTTGTTCTGTCGATTTTGGAATTCGCTACAATCATTTGGTCGCCCATCTACCGTGTTCATATACAGAGATTGGAGAGTATCCAACGTACGTTTTTAAAATATTTGTCATTTAAAATTGATGGATATTTTCCTCCTCGTGGGTGTGATCACGGCCTGTTACTGACAAAATTCGGATTTTGGCCGTTAGCTGAGAGACGCATCTTCGCATCTCAGATCTTTCTTTTTAATTTTTTTTTTCTGTAGTAATCCATCTTAGAGAGGAGTTGAATGTGTAAGACACAAATAAAAACAACGTCTACTCCACCAAACTATTCGTATATTAGTATGCAATCAGCCTGCAGCGCCAGACATGTTTCGGAAAACTAAGTTTCCATCATCAGTGGCTCATAATAAACAGTTACGCAGTCATTTTAGGTAAAGTCAAAAACAGTATGGCATGGATTATATAAACATATACAAACTGAAAGTGTTATAACTCTTAGACATGAGAATATTTTAAATTATTATCTAAAAACTTACCAATTAGTGGAAATTATTGGAATAAAATCTTATAAAACTAAAATTTAAACATTTTCTTACTGAAAAAAGAAACTCCAAATAATTGTGTTGTCATAATATATAAAAATTTAGTCATTTTTTATAGAGTTTCTTTTTGTATATCATAATTTAGTTTAAAATCTTTATGAAGTATAGAACGTTCTTTTTAAGTTAATCAACAATATGTTGGATTGTCCTCGGTTGCTTCAGCAGCTATCGTTTCCTGTCCCTAGGGTTCACTTTAGAAGCGCTAGTTTATTTTGGGTGCCACAGATTCGTTCTAATTATGAATCTAAAGCACCGCTATGTTGGGCTTCTAAATACAGCAACCGATTAGTCATTAATGAAAACGTTGATTTTTTAATGTATCGTTCGATTCTTTTAAGAAAAGTTTGGAGACATGTTTGCTGGATACTGATTTGGATTTGTTTTGATGAATTATGTTCATGTGTTAATTATTTATTGTTATTATTAATTGTTCTTGTAATTCTCCAAATTTTCTTTCGTTTTGATGCGGTTATTTCTTTTTTTGTATTTTTCTATTTTTCAGTTAGTTTTAAGTTAGTTCTAAGTTGGGTATTATTGTATGCTAATGCTAGGCAATTGTTTTTGTTTATGTAAGATTTTGTCTTGTTATTGGGTAGCAATACCTGTTAGACAATAAAGAGATTATTATTATTATTTAAATGTAATAATGTAATGAACATTCCAAAAATTTTTCCTTAAATTTAAATAAAAACTTTTTCACAAAATGGTAAGATACCTCACATGTTTAGTTCAATCTGATGACCTAATTATTGTTAATTCTATTTTTAGATATGTATAAACGTTTGAACTCTTTTCTAAGTTTGTAAAAGAAGATTTTGTATTTTTATTCACTGATGATGAGACTGCAAATCTTTAAAGACTTTATAAAATACGTTACTGATCGGGCATGACGAGGAACATGGAGATAAAATTTAAAAGAAATACGTTTGTTAACTTTTTATAGGTATATTAAAAGAAACTAAACAATTCTAAATTTGAAACAAAAAAAAAATAAACAAAACTGAAACAACTCGTAGATCACACAAAAACAAAATACATAAAACAAAAATAAAATAAAAACATAGACATGAATATTCATACGAAAAAAATTATAGCACCCAAAAGTTAAATTGTAAAATCTAATCTTCTTTTTTATTGGCGAAACGGTTAATTACACTTTCAATATTTACTTCAATATTTCTATAAACATACAATAAGGCTAACCCATTTAGACGATCTTCTGCGATGGTGGATCTTAAATAACTTTTAATTAATCTTAAACCAGAAAAGCTTCTTTCTGCCGTTACTACAGAAATGGTCAACGTACATAAAATTTTAAAAATTTGGTGCACTAGTGGGAAATAGTTTTTATCACATTTCTGCAAAGCTTCAAATGCATTTTTAGTATCCACCATTCTGTGTTTATACAATTGTATTTCCCCAAGCAATTGCATAAGAGAAGGATTTCCTAGTAGTTCCCCAAATTCCAAAATTATATCCGACAAGACCTTTTTTTAAGGGAATCGCGATCATTTATATTATTAAAGTTAAAGGGAATATTATAGACCAGGTGCTCGATTAAAACATATTTATGCAATTAATCTATTTATATGTGGAGGAATTCATTGTCATTTTCTAAATGTTGAATATTTTGTAAAACCACGGAGCGATTGTTGGGGGGGTGCGCGCCCCCTGCGCCCCCCCCCCCTTAAAGCCGCCACTGATGTGTATATATAATGTTTTGCGGAGCCGACTTGGTTTCATTTATAATTATTATACATATTAGGTAGGTATGTTTTGTATTTGGTCAGCATTTGCGAGGTGGAACCATTTTTTAGAAATTTAAAACTTAAAAAATATATAGATACTTAAATTTTTTGTTGGTAAAAAATATGATTAAGGCGTAAACTAGAGGTTATTTGTATGTGAGAGTGTTTATTAAACCTAATCCTTTTTAATTTAAAAAATATCTTTGAATGTGCGAACCCAAAATACTAACTTTTCAAGCTTAGTTTAACTTTGGACACATCGTGTGGTGGCGATATTATATAGGTAATAACTAAGAATTACATAACATAAATTATTTTGTCACTAAACCCCAAGTATTAATAAGAATTTTTTCAACCACAAATTGCGGATTAGCATAATGTAAATCTATATTTTTGCATATCCGTCTTATATTTTTTCAAGCTATACTGTTTCTACATCTTTGTCATAATAAAATGCGGGAAAGTTTAGCGTTCTCGTAATACAAAAACAAGTATTTTGGTTGTGCTTGCTTTATAGGGTGGCTCGTATATTTTTACAGTTGTTTATAAAATCCATTAACCTCTGCTGGGGAACAGAGTTTTATAAGGCAGATCATAGGTTATGGTTGGAGGCATTACGTCGGAAGTCATTCCCAAAATGCTGTGACTTTATGTTTGATATTACCGAGAGATTGAAATAAAGAGGCAAATGTGATGCTTCACAAGACTATACCACAGTATAATAAATAATACAGTATTCTATATCTCCGCTTGCGAGGCATGGTGCACATCTCGTCGCGCATGCCACCATTATGGGTTAAAACGTCACAATAATCGCATAGACGTAGATAGATACCGTTCACTCCTGTGTTCAATATATAGTTCATTATCGGCGTGTACGAGATAAATAAATATTGTGTTTGTAATCTAATTCTGTGTTTTGTGTTTTTGGTATATTGTTCGCGAGAATTAAAAGGATTTTATTTTTATTAACGTGTCTTGTGATTAAAACAATGAACAATCAGGGAGGACATGTGTGTGCTGCAAAATGTTGTCCCAATAAGCGGTACACTTGCTCTAAACATTTTTTTCGCTTCCCCAAAGATCCTGTTAGGTGAGGAATAAGTAAAAATAAAGACGAATAATAGATAATTTTACGTTTATATCAACTATTTGTATAACCGTAAAATTTATATTACGAAATGACAGTATCTAATATGTTTTTAAACTAAATGCAAGTGAAACATAAACACATGTTGTCGCGTGGCGAGATACCATGATAACGCAATCAGCTAAGGGTTATATTATTGACAATATATATAATATGGCCCTTGTTTGACTAAAATTGCTGAGAATAGGATTCAGTTGATGCAGAATTCAGGCACCCGGCTTGTATGTGGAATTCGTAGGAGTGAAATAGGCTAGCGATAAGATTAAGAAATCGGCTGGTTAAGAATCAAACAACCTCGGATTTTCATTCACTAATTTTGATTAATAAAATCATCAGATGGAAAAAGGCGGAATACTTATATGAAAGATTGAAGTTTCGGGGATCTGTGTATGATGTGAATATTCCTCATAAAACTGTCATTACGCCACCGCTACACTCAACATCAATCTTTGAGCGGTCATTTTCCTATACGGTTTCAAAATATTACAACGCTCTACCGGAGAATACAAAAAATTTACAGGGGTTTTCGTTTAAAAGCTCTGTCTGACACGTAATAGAACAACTTAATTTGTAAACATCAGCTATCGACTTAATTTGGCCAGCGATGTAAAACAATTTTCAGATAGGTTTAGCTAAACTATAAGTTAAATTTAGGTTAAGTTAGGAAGCACTGTTTCAACTTTTGTAAAAGTGTCTTTTTTAATAATAATAAACTCTTTATTATTGTGTTTACTATTATTATTGATCAAAATAACCCAATCATGTCAACATTTAACTGATAACACCACTCAAGGCTGTTTTCAATCACTATGACAGACCACAAATATTTCTGAAATTGACAGTGATATTATTATGTACGTAAATATTTTTACAAAAATAAAAATACAGTACTGTGGTTAGAAACCGAGAACTATAATTAATCTTAGTCAGGACCTGACTTTTAACCCAAAATGGCGGCGTTATACGTCACAGTTTAGTTCAAAGTGCCAACGTGGACTTGGAATGCTGTACTTATTAATGCTGTGACTATACACTGTCGTTTGAGTCATCATATGTCGTAAAATTCCGAATACTCTGTGCCTGAGGGATAATGAATTATAATATTTTCCTATCAAGCTAGGCTAGGAGTAGATTTGAAATATTTGTTGAAGGAAATCTTTCACCATCGCATCTAAAAGTAGTTAGCTAGCTTGATGTAAGATCTAGGGTTATTGTGTAAATATTTGCGATAAGGATATTTTTTTGCAAAACAAGTTCAGTGATTTTTATAATTCACTCTGTATTTGAATTTGTTTAACAAACGAACCGTACAGACATAAAACAAAATAAATGGTATATACTGTGGCTTACCGTAATGCCAACAAACTTTCAAGGTATACTACAAAAGTAGCTTGTTTTTTTTTTTTTGGTTAAATTTATTTATATTCATATACAGTATAAGTGTAAGTGAAGAGTTGTTTAAAAAAAAAACTAACTGTTATTTTTAAATGCATTTATCATGATGATGATTTTTTATTTCAGTTTATTAAACTCAAAGTTTCGGTTCCATTGTCTGTTCTATGAGATGGCAAAGGCAATTGAACTACTGAATGGTGACTAGACTAAAGTCCTTTCAGTTATAGTTGCAACAGGGTGTGTCACAAAGAATGTTCATCAGATACATCTCTCGGGTACTAACATTAACAATACCTAAACATATAAAATGGTCTATTTACTATTTACTACTTAATATAAATGTATGAATTGCATGTGTGTTACGGAACAAAAACATTATTAGATTTTTAACGGAAGGCAGACTATTTGTTTTGATTCGTTACGCATTGTTATTTATTTTACAGAAAGCAGAAGTCATGAACTTCTAAATATGAAGGCCCGGAATTCCGTTATATTAGTGAAAATATCGAACAGTAAAACCTGTGCACCGAAGTTTTCTACTTTGCTTTTATCATGACGTTATGTCTTTGCGTCCTACAAGTGTCAAAATATTTTTAAAAGAAGAAGAAGAAGAATGTGTTTGGCGACATCTAGTTTTCGTTGGTAGTACGCCGAGCGAACAACAATTCACTACATCGACTGCATGGGAGGTCAGTGACCATTTCTAATATAGGCGGTCCCACTTAAGGGAGTATCGGCCCATCTATGTGTTGGTAGATGTGCTTTATGGGGTCAGTGACATCCCAAGCCGTCGAATAGTGAATTGTTGTTCGTTCGGCGTACTACCAACGAAAACTAGATGTCTCGAAACACATTCTTTTACATCTCTGTACCATGTGGGGTATATACCACATTATTTACGAGAGTTTGGCTGTCAACTACTGACCGATCACCACTGATAAGTCGTGGATCGACGAAACCGCCGTCTGGTGAAAGTATAGTGGTTGACAGACAAACTCTCGGAATTTAAGTCTTCTTTTGTTAAACAAGCCCATTTCAAAAGATTTTTTTTTCAGTTTTCGGCAAACTAGATCCAACCAAATCGGCACCCGTCTTTCTGTACGGATCACTATCTTCAACGTACCTTTGCTAATATCCTAGCCAATGCAGCAGAGATTTTGTTCTGTGTTGGCGCAGAGACATTTGGAGAAGACCATTGATTTAAAGAATAAAGGAACTTGGATGTTGTCTACTTTACCACTAGACAAAAGGGAACATTATTTATAACTTGTAATGACAGTAATGTTGTGAATAAATAGGAATAATTAGATTGGTGAGCTAATAATATTGCGGCCAGAAATAAAAATGTTAAAATCAGACAGTGACCTTTAAAGTTCCCTTGTTTTTATAAAAAAAATGTTGGCTTTGAAATATTTCCTTTTCTTTAAATTCTACTGTATTTACCTTGATATTTTATCCGCACAACATGATACAGTTTAGTTGACAATAAGAATTATTTGTCGGTTTACCTGTATACGGCTAAATGATTTAAGGAGCGTCTGATATAATAATTTATCTCTGGTCCTACAAGTAATTTAACGTAGTCAACATATGGGTACATACATAATAAAGTTACCACCAAATATCACCTGAAAGTTAGAAATGATATAAAGAAATATTCTGACGATTTTGTTGTTTACACACAATCTTCAGTTGTATTTCTTTAGTTTTGGCACAATTCCGATTCACTACTTAAAGATTGTGTTGTTCTGTCTGTGAAAGTATCCGTCATCAGCATTGGCTACAACTTTTATCTTTACTTTATCGTCATCAAAAGAAGATTCCAAATTATATTACATAGATAAAAGGGACATCTTGGACCAGTGAGAATATCTTCGAAAATTACGAAAATATTCTTTAAGTTAAATTAAGTTCAAGATAACGGAAAACATTTGTTGTTATAATAATAATAAGCACTTTATTTTGATTTGATATTTAATTTGTTTTTTGCTGCATCTCAACGGGTACTTTTCAAGGAGATTTAATGCGGCCACACTATTTTATTAATTAATTTAATTACATCTACAAAAATTCATTTTGTGTGCGACGCAGTGGGAGATATCAACTATTTCCCATCCATCTGACTTAGGGTATTGACAAACATATGATCACATCCATCCATCTGACGGCTCTCATGACACTGTCACTTTAGGTTATTAACACTTTTTCCGTAATATTACTTCAAATACACCATGACAACTTTTAAATTTACTAAAACTATATGGAATAACTATTTTATAACACTACAATATACACCACGTTGATAGAAATTGATCTTAAACATGAAAATAATGCCGAAAACTTTTAGACTATTAATGTAAACAAAGAAAATAATAATAAACTATTTGACACAAGCAATTTGTCTGTCGTGTTAGTAAAAACATATTACCAAAACCAAATTATGACGTGAAACTAGAGGTGCAACTATATTGGAATTTGTCGATTTTTTTTTAAACCCATTTCCATGATTATATTAGCAAAACATATGGGACAAGCAATTTCGTATATTTTTAGTCACAATCGTATGCAAGAATCACGTACCCATTCGTAAATTCTATTGAAAAAGTATTAATCTTTAAAAATATGACTCACTCTCATATACTACGTTCCTTTTATAAATATCACTATTCCAAATGTTATATAAACTGTGACAGCTACTGCACACAAAAGGAAACTGTCAAGCAAATTATTAGTAAAATAAGTGACACCAACGTTAGAAAAAAATATTTCCAAATTATGACAAACCAACGAATTTCAAAATGGAGAGATATGGTAGAATCATAACTGCAACCAACGAATTTCAAATAGAGAGATATGGTAGAATAAATAACTGCAACCAACGAATCTCAAATAGAGAGATATGGTAGTTCTAAAAAATAACGTCCGCCACTATTAACGTTAACGTTATTTTAACATCTGGTTAAACCAACGAATTTCAAAATAGAAAGATACGGTAGTCAATTTTTAGCATAATATACTTTAAATTTATATACGGGGTGAGTCAAAATGTTTTTTATTTTGTTAAGGAGAAAAAAGTAATATTTTGAATAATTTTTTGATTTCTTTAGATTTCAATTCAAGATTTCTTTGAAAGTTAATAAACTATAAGCTCCTAGAGGTGATCTACGGGGTAACTCAAAAATGGTTCTATTTATTTTCAATATTTTTAGGTACGGTAGAACGTCATAGATAGAAACATTTTCAGATTTTTTTTTTATTTTTTTTTGAATTTTTTTTTCATTTTTTTTTAACTTTTTTTTGAAATTTTTTTTTGAAAATTTTTTTTAATTTTTTTTACAACCCTCATACAACCCTCAATGACTTTTGTCATAGATAAGACTACCACAAGACGACTGGGAAATCCCGCAAGGGCAAGGGATTTCTTGAAATTATGTAACAAATTGTAAACAAATTGAATAGATTGGACGGCTCTTTTAGATTTTAAGGAGGTTTCGTCAAATCTGACTAACAAATCATTGTAAACAGTTCCTCTGGTAGGGTAAATATTGTCCTCTCGCAACGCCAAATATTTTAAGAACCTGCGATGTACACGTTCGTTGATGGGAATAATAGATATGCTGGCATATAATTGCACTATATTCCAATTTAGATCTGAGATAGGAATTGAGTAGTAGTTTCAATGTGCTTATATTATTAAAGTATTTACAATTCCTTATAATAAAGCCCATCAGTTTAGAACATGCTAATGACAACCTTATCTATACGTGGAGTAAATGTTAGACTCGAATCAAAAGTAACGCCCAAATCCTGAATAATGCTCAAGCGGTTCAATGCTATATTGTTTAATCTATACTTAAACATGACTGGACTCCCCTTTCTTGAATATGTCATAACATTACATTTCTAGCAATAACGCAGCCAAATTTCAAAGAAATCAGTAAGGAGATATACGTCTTAATTAAAAAAACCGTTATTTATAAAAAAAAGTTACAAGGTGTTACTTTTTTTTATGTTGTTGAACACAATGCTTTTCCGGTTAAATGGAACATCCTGTATAAAAGTGCATATGAAATTAATTAATCAGTATCTCTGTTAACAAAATATTGTTGCATCCCAAAACCCTTCTAATTTCTAATAAGGCAATGCGCGGAGCAACTGAAAAGGCCAAGGCAATCTACAAAATATTCTCTCAATCAAAATTACAATAAGAAAATAAAGAAAAAAAAATAGTAAATTTGCAAAAGTGGCCCTGATCTTATTATTTTCTATCATTAATCATGACACATTTCAATTTGTTTAAATACTTTCATACATGAATTAAGTTAAAAAATCATTGCAAGTCATGTATTCCGTTTCTTAATATTTATAAAATAATTTGCTATTACTATTTAGAATAAATCCTTGATTGGAAAGTATTAATGGACTAGATTTTTAATAATTAATAAAAAATTAGGGTACGTATATCGATAAATTTAAATTATCGTGTATGAATGAAAAACTTAAAATTAAAGTTGCATGAACTTCATCAGATCTAATAACGTACCAATAGTGTTTTGACTCTTTTTCGTGATGTAACCAGTTAAGCGCGTTGTCCTATGTGTTATTGGTACTACGTGCTCATGTCAATTGCAATTGTTGATTAATTAATAGCTAGTCAGTGTTAATAAATATTTTCAGACCTTCCAACAAATTAGCAAAATTCATCATAACAAAACTACCCTACTGCCACTTATAGCTTCCAAGAAAATGTTACCAGAGGACGAATGATTTTGTATGTATGTATTTTTTTATATTTTTTTCCTAAGATGAGGTTCCCTTTCATGCATTTTGTGCTCAAAATGTTTGTTTACGTTAATAGATGCGGAAGGTTATGGATTAGAGTTTGCAAATAAATATATCCATGAAACAAATAATTTTTGGCAACCTGTTATTTTCTCAGATTAATCTAAATATAATCGGATGGACATCATATGGTATGGCGAAGACTTAATGTGGAATTTAAACAAGAACATTTGTGTCCGACAGTAAAATACGGTGGCAGAATATTGTAACCATGATCTGTTCAATAGTTTTTCTTAGATTAATAAAATGATACAAGATCCATCAAATTAGATAATAACTTTTAATAAAACCTCAAGTGGACGAAACTTTTGCAGTCACTGTATCAGACACGGCCAGTATACGACACGAGCGGAACACGTTGGGAGTTTAAGCATCAAGATTTATTTGTGCAAAGCCAGCGTCTTCTTTTAAATCTGAAAATAATGAAATGACGAATACACATTATAAAATTTTTACCTTGTATAGAAAATGTCACTGACTAAGGAAAAACACAGTATGTTTTTATACAAATGAACATACAATTGTTAATACATAAAGGGTTTTTAAAATATCATGGGGCATGTATTGTTATGAAAAGTTAAAAGGGTGCGCCTATGGACGGATGCGGTCGGTATTGACATTACAAAGGGATATCGAGTTGTGGTTTTTTATATCACTTTAAACTAACTTTATCATCACCTTTTTTGATTTACTATAATATAGTCTTAGAAATATTGCCACATATTTTTCAAACATCTTGTATATTAATTATATACATAGTATATTTGAATATCTTAGAATCGTTTGTTAGTGCATCCTTTTAATCGAAAGAGAAAGTCGTTTTTTTCTGTTACGGGTAAAGTGTTAATAATCAATCTGTAAATATTTCATTTTATTATTCTATGACATTGTATAATACTTCATATAAGTAACTAAATGTCAAGCTAAGCACGCAGAACATCTTTACTAATTATTACCACAGAATAGGTAATTGTATACATAAATAAAAAATCGTCTTAACTGCAAGTGGGATTTGTATGTAATAATTAACAAACAGCTAATAAATTAATTATTGTGTTCTTAACAAATAATAATATATTGCGATAAACACTATATTAATTTTTAAACCGACACGTAACGTCTTATCGAATTAAAATGCCGATTTTTCAATAATATATTCCGTTTCATTGCATTTTCCTCATATCAAAGGTGACGACCACACTGATTTGGTTACAGGAGAAAAGCAGTTGTAGCTTGCCTTTGGCAAGCAAATACAAGTATTATTTTCCAACCATACCTCGTATTAATTGTAACTTAAATTGTATATTAACAATAAATAAATAAGAATTGCTTGTTACATAATGTAACAACATTTCAAGCTATGTTGGAAATTTGCTTCACACTACCAGGCTGTAACCAGATGGGCCATTTCGTTGATGCATAACTTTAACATCAGTGATGATCGGCAGGGTGGTCCAACTTTTACCTGCATAAATTTCAGAATAGATAGATAATGACAAATAATGTGAGTCTGGTTAATAAACTATGTGCGAAAAACGAAAAATTTTACAGGTTTTATTTTTTGCAGAAACTGTTCATAATGACTACCGTCATTGTCAATACATACAAGTAAAAGGCGCATAATTATCACATTAGGTTTCATTAAAACAAAACACTTGGTTGCAAAACAGAAATGTCAATCATTTTGTCACAACAAATTTGTGTTGCATTTAAGTGTTCTTTTTAGTATTAATAATAATGCCGCAGCTATTTAGTAACCAAGAAAACGGTTTTTGCGAAGAAAATGCAGTAGCAGCCGCAAGGGAGTATGCACGCAGATTCCCTAATAGACTTCATCCAACAAGAGAAGTTTTCTCTCAAGTTCATCGGGCATTTCGAGAACGAGGTTTAAATACTACTTTTAACATAAAAAACAATAGACAGCGCCCTAGAAGAAACAATTTGGGCGATGAAAGGTGTATTTTAAGAACGTTTGGTCGAAATCCAAACCTAAGTTCAGGAAGAACTGCTGTCATGCTTAACATATCAAGGTCAACCATTCTTAAGTCACTTCATAAAGATGGTATAAAAGCTTACCATTTTAGGGCTGTGCAAGATTTATTGCCTGAGGCATAACTATTGCAAATGGGTAAAGTTCAAGTAGATAGAGATTTCCTGCATAAGGTTTGCTGGACTGATGAAGCTTTACAAGAACTGGTATAACGAATTACCACAACTTTCATATTTGGTCACAACACAATCCATACGAAGTGCGAGCGAGAAAGTTTCAACACCAATTCAGTGTGAAAGTGTCGCTAGGAGTAATATTCAATAATCTCCTCGCAATATTCTTTTTACCAGCTGGGCTCTCAGCACAATTATTTTTAGACTTTTTACAGAATAATTTAAATGATTTAATGGATGACGTGCCACCTCATTTACGTGCGAATGGTTGGTTTCAAATGGATGGAGCACCAGCACATTTCGGGCGGAATGTGAAAAAGTAGATAACAGAGCATTACGGAAATCAATGGATTAGCCGTTTCCCTGGAGAAGTCGAAAATAATCATGAGGGACCTATATCTTGGCCCCCAAGGTCCCTTGACTTGACTCCACTTGATTTCTTTATGTGCGGCTACCTAAAAGAAAAAGTGTATAGGGTGCCGGTCAGAAAACGCGAAGAATTAGTCTTAAAAATTCAAGAAGCTTGTGATGAGTTGCATCGCAACAATCACATTCTATCGGCAGCAATTAATCGCATCACCAGAAGATGCCAATTGTATATTGACAATGACGATAGTCATTTTGAACAGTTTCTGTAAAAAAAAACTGTAAAATCTGTTAAAACGTGTAATGATATGAATTTCATTGAAATATCGCAATTGCTTCTAAAGATATTAATAAAATTCGAATTTGTTTCTTAAATTTCAACACCCTGTAACTTTGTAACGAAGCATTTATTTCTGGCACATAGTTTATTAACCAAACTCACATTATTTGTCTATTATCTATCGATTCTAAAATTTATGCAGGTAAAAGTTGGGCCACCCTGTATATGATTCAAATTCGCAATATTTACGAAGAGTTATACTAGCACGATATACCGAATGACAACAAGATGTATGTGGCGACATCTAGTGTGAGCAGGCAATATGCCCGGTGAAACAAAGTTCACAATCGATGGCCAGACAAGAAGTAACACTGCCCACACTTTGGTTATTACTTATACAAATATATCGATAGTATATATAAGTAAATCGGCTTTGTCTCTCTCCTTGCAGAAGTTACTTTTTGTTGCAAAGGATCTCCTATATACAGGGTGTCTCTAAAAGGTCTCTACAAAATCATACCAAATATTTTTGGGGTCAAAATAAACGTAACTTACCTTAGTCCAAAATTGCTGCGTTTCGGAAATACAGGGTGATAAAGTTGAAAAATAAAATCTGAAAATATTTAATATTATGGAAATTTTTTAACGAATTATTTTAAAAATTGGTATAGTCTTTCTAATCTTAATTTAAAATATATAAATTTAAGGATTCTACCGGAACTATCCGTTCCCATGCTTCTTTACATTAGAAATGGGCATCGAATGCAGCGTTTGTTTGATACCTATAATAAATCATGCCTGCCAAAGGATATCGACAGTAATAAAAATAACTACAGTGACTGGAAAAAGTTGGTTTAATGATTAGAGTTTGTAAATAAATATAATATCAATGAAACAAATAATTTTTGGCAACGTGTTATTTTCTCAGATTAATCTAAATATAATCGGATGGACATCATATGGTATGGCGAAGACTTATTGTGGAATTTAAACAAGACAATTTGTGCCCGACAGTAAAAAGCGTGGCAGAATATTGTAACCATGATTTGTTCAATATTTTTTTTAGATTAATAAAATGAAAGAAGATCTATCAAATTACATAATAATTTATAATAGTTCCTCAAGCGGATGAAACTTTTTGCAGTCACTGTATAAGACACCGCCGGTATTATGCTGCAATGTAGTTATATATATACAGACAGATTTTTTTTATAAGGCAGTATACCAGTGATACGAGCGGAACACGTTTGTTTTCGATTTGAGGGGGAATTATTTTGTCACAAATGTAAGTATATAATAGAATATTTGTTTTTAAAAATATTTTTAACATGGCAAAACAGTTATACATTTAACATTAATTGTTAATACAAAAAGGATTTTTAAAATATTGTAGGCCATGTATTGTTATGAAAAGTTAAAAGGGTGCGCCTATGGACGCCTGAGGTCGGTATTGACATTACAAAGGCATATCGAGTTGTGGTTTTTTATATCATTTTAAAATAAAATTAGAAAGACTATACACATTGGTTTTTTGCACACCATATTTTAAACACAAATATAGATAATGTTACGATTATTTTGTTTCACCCTGTTGTTGAGTTTGTTTACATATTTTTTAGAATTTTTAGAAAAACCTACATTTTCTGAATTTATTTATTCTTAACATTCATTCATTCATTCATGTTAATCTATACACTATCGTTAAAAAATAAACGTGCTTCGATTACAAAAATTCCTTTTCCGGATGAGATTCAAGACATTATAGTGATAATTCTTTTTATTAATGTGACAAGAATAAACATTGGTTGTTGTAATTGGATTGCAGACACGCATTGGTTTCTAATAAATAATGCAAAAGTTATTGGCGTCATGAGTCATAATATCGGTGCCCTTAAGTCGGAAATTGTCGCTTAAATACATATTAAGTAGACGTTTTAAATTTTAATTCAGTATTTAAAATTGTCTTGAAAAGTTACTAAATTATTATGTTATCAATTTTCATGTAGGTACTTTTGTTAATATTCATTACTATTAATATATGAAAAATAATTTCGTGGCATAGCGGACAAAATGACTGGTTTTACCTCCACAAAGGATTTTGTTTAATTTAGCAGGGCCTCAGTCAAATCAGTAGAATCAGACCGAGGCATGGGTCGACATAATATACACAATATCGACCTGCATGATGATTTTTTTTAGTACACTAACGACAAAGCCTGTAAACAATTAGTTGGTATACACAAATTTTGTAAGATGCCCGAAGAAAGGTTATCAGGACATGTGGAAAATATTTCATGTGAAAAATTCGTCAATATTTTGTTGTCAATAGCATTCTAACCAATTTTGAATCCCAGCGTTCCTTTTTACGTGGAGAAGAATAAAATTTGACAGAAATTAGAAATTCTAGTTATTTTTTGAAATAAAATTAACATAACACAACCCTCTTAGCTTGCAATCGGTTTAGTTCTTCACAAGAAACAAGAACTGACTTATAATATCGTCTTGGAATGTGGAGCATTAAGTAGGCCTTGTCTTATATAACTAGATATGAGTATTATGTATTATTTAATAATGGTTATAATTATTTTTGTATATTAATTATTATTCTAGTCTACTTTGTATTCAGAACACATTTTGGGTACTTTAATTAAGTGTGTATTCTCTCATTGCGTGATCGTTAATTATTTTCTGCAGCTAAAGGTTAATAGCAATACTTTTTAATTCATATGAGTATAACAGTACATACTAGTGGGATCATTTTTCCATTTATATGTTAATTTAGCTCAACAACCAGCTGCGTGTTCAAAATAAATTCAAGTCATTAGTTATTGCTCCTGTTAGATTTTCAAAGGATGCGAACAGTTATCGAAGCAGTTAAGGAATTAAGGAGTAAAAATGTTCCTAACGACATTATGTAACCGAATCAATACAAAGTATCTATTCTATTTCTATTTGCCTATCAAACTCATCCAATGTATTTCGAAATAACAAATAAACCTGCAAAGTGACCTAAAAATATCGTTTCTAAACTGGAATTTCTTGTCCCTAGTTTTATATTTTCATAAAAATCTATACACTTACTGTTACTTTTATTATCGAAAAGACGGCCAACAAGTTCAAATTCTCACGATAAACTTTTTACGAATTGCACTTCTACCATTCTGACTGGATATCATGTAAATATATTGGGATAATTTAGCAGTGGACATGACCTAAAAGGTGACCAGTGGTCAGTCAGGACAATAGAGAAAATTACCAAATTACCAAATGATAACACCTGATTTCTGTGAATTTGGCCATAATTTTGAAGAGACTGTGACTTAACTTTAAGTTCACAGAGAAAAAATAAATGATTCTTCTTTCAATAAAGTGTCAATTTTCCATAAAAATTTAAATTGAAATAACTATTATTATACCATCAGAAAATAAGCTGAGAAGACGAAAGGTCTTGTGAGAGCATGGTACTGTGAAGCAAATTTCCAACACAATTTAGATCGAAAATAGTCTGTTGTTAATACAACATAGTAGTGCATAATTTAAAAAATGGGCCAAGGAATTTTAAAATATTATTTTACATGGGGGAACTTTTTTCATAAAATGACCTGAGAAATCACTTGCTGAAATATTGCCACGTCTATTTTCAGCCCCATGTATAAAATAAAATGAAAAATTATCCTAGCTAGTTCTATACTCAGAAAAATAAATAAACAAAATCGAAATGTCATCTAGTCGTTTGTCTTAATAGCATAAAGGTCAATATTTACCTTTTTAATGACAGAACCAGTGCTGTAAACAAAAGTTAGTGGCTTAGTATAATTCCTTTAAAATCGTGGTTGCAGTTTCCAATAATAACATAAATAAATACGCAATAACTGTGGCATTTCAAATTAATATAATTTATTAAATAATAGATCTCTGGGGTTCAAAGGAAACACTGTCTATAGAAAATATTTATTATTAAATGCATAGGTATGTAATAACATGAATTTGTGTTTTCATATCTACTAATAATTATAAGAAACCACATTTGAAATGAATAGTTTATCTGTCGTAGACCCGAGAAACGGAATCTGTTTCTACTAGGTTTAGACAAGTTCAAAATTATTATGAAACCAACAAAAAAACAACCATACTAAAGAGGTCCGTTATCATCCCATTACATAAAAAGGGTGACTAGAAAGCCATCGCAAATTATAGGCCAATAGCTTTAATAAGCACTGTGTCGAAGGTGATTGAGAAACTTGTGGCCGAGAGAATTTTTGAATTTTTAAGCCAGTGTGATGTGTTAAGCGGTTGTCAGCACGGATTTAGACAAGGTTTTTCCACTGAAACCTGCACCGTCGAATTTGTTCAACAGGTTCATGATCTGATTGATAACGGCTCCCATGTAGTGGCTCTTTTATTCGATTTGTCCAGCGCATTTGACGTTGTTGATAGAGACTTTCTATGCCAAAAATTAGAACAAGTTGGCATACGTGGACCGATCAATCAGTGGATACATTCTTATTTGAAGGACCGAAAAATCGCGGTTAAAATTGAATCTGTTGTATCAGACTTCTTAAATGTTGATCTGTGCACTCAGGGAAGTATACTGGGCCCATTACTATTTTTACTTTATATTAACGATCTTAAAAGGCTGATGATCAACTTTGACAAAACAGTTGCTATACACTTTAATAAGTTCAGAACATTGGATCTCAACATAAACTTTGATCATATCCATCGTCCTCTATCGGATTCTGCTAAACTGCTAGGAGTTTTTGTTGATCCGGATTTCAGCTGGGTAACGCATATAGACCACTTTTGTAAAAAACTTAATACGTCTTTATATATTATTAATTCGCTGAAGACTTGCATGAATGTGCATATCTTACTTTCAATATATTATGCATTGATCTATTCAGCAATTGCGTATGGTATAGTGGTCTGGGGCAGGTCTAGTATGATTGACAGAGTGTTTATACTACAAAAACGAGCAGTGCGTTGCATTTTTAATATTCCTTTTAGGGGTACTTGTAGGGAGGCTTTTAAACAAAATCGTTTGCTCACAGTCCCATCTATTTACCTATATAAAACGCTCTGTCATATATACAAAAATAAAGATGACGCGCGTACGTGTGGAGAAAACCACGAGTATTCCACTAGGGGAAGGGACCGATTGTGCTTGCCTCGTCCCAAACACGAATTTTACAAAAAGTCGCCAAAATACGCGGGCTACCCATGTTATAATCTCCTGCCCGAGGACGTCAAGGGTTGCCTAACTGAGACACAATTTAAAAGAAAATTAAAGCTGTATTTGATTGATAACGTATTCTACAGCTTTCAGGAGTTTGTTGATACTAATAGACGGTAGTTTTTTTTAACGATTGTAATTGTTCATTTGTTTGTTTATTTGTTGTTTATTTATTTTATTTTTTTCTCTGAATGTTATTATAAGTGTTTTTATTTTAAACATTATTGTTTACATATTGACATGTCGATGTACAGAAATGTACAATTTAGGTATGACTGAAATAAAGAAATTTGAATTTGAAAACCATATCGACAGTTCTCAAATTATTAGATAGATAGAAAAATACAATAATTGCAGTACGTCAATTATTATAAAACAAACCAATACAAATCTACAATATAAAATAACTACGTATACAAACAGACACGTAAAAAAGCTAACACAAACGATAAAAACTAAGATTAATAATTTGTAGCATCATCAGCATTGGCGATAGTATGCATATACTCTTCTACATTGTAAAAGGCATGCTTTAAGAGATATTTTTTTCTTAAACAGAAACTTTCTGTTAATGTGTCACTTTTTGATACTACCATGATCTCCACATTATGCTGGGTCACGCTGAAAACAAATAGCACAAGTTTTAATTTATTGTTGCGGTGACCAATGTATGTGATTAGAAAAATTTTGCACATACTTTTCTTCCTCATCGTCTATTTAGTTCAGAAATTATGAAATATAAAGTATTGTATGAATTTACAATTATTGATATTTACTATATTACTGTCTATTTTGCACCTAGATATAGGTAAAATAAATGAATTCAACTCATGTTAACTGCTATCGCTACGAAATCCCTAAATCTACGCCATTGTACTTACATGGAAAACGTAACCTCACTCGGAAAATCACTCGACATGCGAACTAAGCACTTTTTTCTGCATTGTTTCAAGGAAAACCAGTTTTACACACTAAGAATTCACTAAAGTGGAAGTCTTGTAAAAATGACTCAATTCGGGTTATAAAACTGTACGTAGCACTACGTCAGGCGTAAACAATGAACAAATCGATACAAATGACTCCGCGGGGTTGCCACGCATTTGTACCCTGTAGAACTGGATTTTTGTGAATCAAATTATATATTTGATTGATTTCTTGACGTGAAATTTTTTATGAACTTAAATGATGATGATTCTATGAATAAAACGAACAATTGGCAATAGTGTTCGATTTTATTAGTAAACATAAAAATTTCTGCAGCTACAAACATTTTTGTGATTTTTTTTGTTCAAACATTCACAACGCTTAGTATTTGTTCAAAACATAGGTTAGGTAGAATTTTGTTTGCATTTTCATAGTCCTATCATATAGTTAGGTCACTTCGAAATCAACAAATTTGAGACCTTCATAATCCGACTATGAAAAGCAATACATAATAACAAATAATACATTATGAAAACCTCAGTTCTGTTTAAATTGATTTTAGGGTGTGTTCAAGTCGTTAAAACAGTAATAAAACGATCAAGGATAGCCGTGAAATTGTTTTTGTTAACTGAAATCCGGCACTGCTTTATGGAAGGTGGCTGGGGGTCGTACAATATTCACCAAACCTCTTGCAAACCCGCCAGCAAGAGCGAAAGTTGCCCAAGCGAACGGCGGACACCAAAACGCAAAGAGAACAAGTCACCCAGGCAATAATAAGAAACAATCGAGTGTTGTGCCGTGTCAAATTCTACACGGCCAACTTGTATTATATTACATATTCGTATACCTACTTTTTTATAAGAATAATAATAATTTTGTGACCCGTCCGTCATTTTGTGATTGTTTTAAGTAATTGGAAAACGAAGAAGAGTGTTTTGTGCTACAGTCGTTTGGTCGGTTAGTTTAGTGCGGCGCTGAGAGCGGCTCACCAGCCGCCTGTTTAATTTTCAACTCCTCTATTTTAACGCGTTCCATTTGTGCTCAACTCGTATATTCTGATTGCAAGTTTTTGGCTCAATATGGCTTTGAGGACACTAGTTATCGTTGCGTAAGTGAACTATTTTTTTAATTAAGTATTTTAAATATCAACTATGCTTTTTTTAATTGTGCTTAATTAATGTAAGTTGTATAAAGATATTCATATATACAGGGTAATTTACGTAATCGAGATAAAAGTGAATGTAAAATTAAATACAATGAACCTTGCAGAGACATTTATACAAGGCTGATAACTAAATACGTACCCATGTTACTAGCTGTTCTCTTTTTATTGTTGTTTATTGTCAAAGTAAAAAAAAACATGTTAGAAATTGCCACATTCCTACCTACGGACGTTGTGCTAAAGTATTTATTTATTTTTCGTAAAATATTGTTTATGTACAGGATGGCACCAGATGAATTTGCCAATATTCCACAAATAAAAAAATATATTCCCCAAGTTTCCACAACTTATGCGACGTTAAACATTTTACCAGTTTCTTGGAAAAAAGTAAAAACTGTATAAACAGATTTTAATTCATTTAATAATTGTAAAGCTATTTTACAATATCCAGGTTTTTTTCAAGAATAGCGATATAATAATCAGTTAGGTACACTTTTCGATATTTTATTCTATTATAGTTTGCGTAAAACATTCATATGAGACAGGCGTTTTTTTAATAACTTCAAAAAGCACAAAAACCGCGTACACAATAAAATGTTGTACTGAGACAGAAATAAATTGTCAAATAATAATAAATAATGTGAGTAACGACGAATGAATGTTTTTGCAAAATCTATTACTCTGCATTCAGTCAGTTAAGTGTTATCACGCACTGTGAATATGTATATGGCCCATGCCTCACGATGATTGATTCTGGGCGTGTTCAGCGGCTCCTGAACTCATGTTTGCGCTTAATTTTTGGGATGAGAAAATACGACCGAATCTCTTACACCCTGTCCACCATTAAATGGCTTAATATGGCCAATAGAAGAAAGTTACATTCGTTGGTTCTTTTTCACAAAATTATTTTATCTAAAACTCCGCCATATTTATTTCAAAGGATTACCTACCGCACTGATGTTCACAATGTGAACGTCCGACGCCAGCATCGAACAACCATGTTTCGGAGGTCCTTCAGCTATAACTTGGCCAAGCTATATAATGAAATTGATCCTGATTTTAAAGCCTTCCCTAATGCAAAATTTAAGAGACTCCTATACAAAAAATTGTTTGCTGAGCGCTACTCTCATCGATTCTAACGCTATGTGACCGTAATTATTTGTGCTTGGGAAGCAGTTTGATTTTACAATTATAGTCTAAATTTTTAAGATTATTATTATCTTCTTTCTATGTTGTTTAATATTTTTTTATGTGTATATTAGGTATACTACATCCTGCTGAAAATCAGCTTTGCTGAGCTTTTGGCATTTCTCTTTTTAAATCGGATTGTATCATTTCAAAAATTCTCGAAAATGGCTAAAGTTAGTTTACTTTTGAAAACACCATTCAAAAGGTGTTTAAATTGTACAACTCTTCTCTAATTTAATCGACATTGTAACTCCTACCGTTTCCAAGATTCCAATGCTATCCCATTATTATCTTGGACACAGTGTATATAATGCAGAAAAGTAAATGAAAAAATAATAATTCAAAACGTTTACGAATTATTGTGCAATACAACTGCTGAAGGACAGGCTCCGCTCTTGTCCAGCGTTTTCGGTGAAATATCTAGGCAACTTTTATAACGAATTCTTATAATATGGAGTTCTACAAAATGACATTTACAACTTACTTTTTAGACCAATATTTTGGTCATAATGTTTGAAGAACTGTCCCTAATTATCTCTAGTAATCAGTACCTACTACCTACCTACCAAGTAATATGTATATCTATTTCTAAATCTTACATTTATTTCAAGGACTATTTTTGGTCCTTCTATTCTTTAGAACCATCTTGACGGAGAAGCTGAAGTGCCATTTTTTAAAGAAATTTGGTCGAGAATATTTAGTTCTATAGAATTCACGGAGGCACATCATTGTACTCAGGACGACAGCAGCAACTCAATAGTTCCAATGCTATCCCATTATTATCTTGGACAATGTATATTGAGCGATATTACATTTTTCAAACACCCACTAACAAGGATATCATGTAGATCAGTCAACTTTCAAAAAAAGTTATCCAATACTTCAGATATTGCAACAACAGAAGCAACTCCTTCATCGGCAATATATCCTTCTACGATTTGAATAACATACCAACCTATTTCTCGTCGTCTCCAATTAACTTAGCAACATTACCAATTGTACATTTAATTTTTTATAGTTAATGTTGATTTTTGGTAATGTACATTGTTGAAAAATAAGAAATATAATAAAAATATAAACTAAAAAAAAACTTTATTTAATTTGGGGATGAAAAATGCCACTCCTAACCCGAAAATGAGGGAGGAAAAGTCAATTTTGAAAGGAGGTGTTAGCAAAAATCTTTTATTTAATTAAACACAGTAAATAACCAACTGATGTCAAATTTGAGAACGAAATGCGAATGTTGTAACAAATATTCATAGCAACCCTGGTTGTTATGGATATTTGATCTGGATCTGGATATGATGTGCAGTCTAATTTTTGATTGGGCAGCTACAGGGCTATAATCATCTTGTATTATCGAAAATAAACACACAATCTTTTGAAATGCGACGTTCTCATTGGCTCAAAATGTCCGGAACAAAATAATCATTGATATTTTGTGTTTGATGAGTGATAAACGCATCTGATTGGTCAAAATGATATCAAGGTATAATTTCATTTTTGATCAATAAAAAAAGGAAAATATACGATAATTGAAAACTGGCTAATCATGTAGTACACAACACCCAAATAATGTAAAAAAATGGTAAGTAGAATCCGAATATGAAATAATATACAGGGTGTTCCGTTTTTAAAACGTAAACAAGATGATGTGGTGAATTTCCCATAATATAACAGGAACCATGACCATCCTTAATAATGTTTTACCAGGTTTTATGTTAGACCACCAGGTATAACTTAAAACAATATATTATGGTTTAAAAACCTAAAAATAAAGTCACCTAGCAACAACAACTCTTTTTTGGTATGTGGCAATATAAAACTAAAATTGATGATACTTGAATATAATGTGAATAACCTGTTAGAAAAACAAGTTTATAAATAAGTGCTAAAACCTGTCTATAAATATAAGCGACCCTGTAATCTCGTAGCTCTTCCAGTTTGGAAGCCTTCAGTGATAAGCAATTTACTTGTGGCAACCCTGTATATCTAAATATTTTTAAAGTCTTCTTGCCACCAACCTACTAAATAAAACTACAAAATAATAAATACAGTTAAGTTGAATTTGAATCCAATTTGTATTCCTTGGCAATATACGAAGCCCATTCATTGTGTGGTTAAATGCAGCGGTTTTCATAACGTTTTGATGTAAAAATTCGTCAGCCGTGAAATGCGTAGTAATATTTATAATATTAATATTTTGTTATTTCATTATTAATAATGTAATAAACAAATACGGAAAATATGTAACTGCTTATAACAGTAAACTTTCACTAAATATAATTATTAAAACATTAACTTTTTTTGGGTGATATTCATAACTATTGTTATGATACCAGGGTGGTTTGATAAGTCTGTGACTTTTTGAACTTCCCGCGCGGTAACTTTAATGGCAACACTGCTCCCATCAACTGCCATATATCAAACGACGTCTACTTCTATATATGTTCAACTCGTATGTGAGATGAAATTGCCAGACATGTTTCGGAACTTATTCCATTATCAGTGGCCTAACATTTGAAATTATACAAATATAGTAACCGGGTCAATTTAATTTCATGGAATTAAACATCTATGTAGACTGGAAACAAAACATTTTGTGAAAAATTTGCTTAAAAAATTACATTTTTAAATTCTAATTATAAAATTGAATAAAATCTTTCTTTATGTATATATAGGTATATAGTAAACAAGGCATGTACGAATTAAAGAGGTTTCGTATATGTGCCACGATAGTTAATTTGGTTAAAACACCTGACCGGCAATTGGGAGATGTTGGTTCAAATCCAACTTGTGTCACGAGATTTTTTTAATTCGTAGAAGTTAGTTTATTTAATTTTCTTTGTATATCGGTGATATACTATACCCTATCAACTTAGTTGAATATTATCTTTGTTTATATATATACAGTGTGTTAGTAAATAAGGGCGACAAACTTCAGAGAGTATTTCTGCATGAAAAAATAATGACAGTTTGCTATATAAACATATGTCCGCAAATGCTTCGTTTTCTATTTTTTATATCTGCTTGCCAAAGCGAACATAGTTATTTGTAACATATGATTTTTTACTAATGAAATTTTAAATTTAATTTCTAATTAATTAATGTATTTTAATAATCAATATTGTTAGCCTCATTAACGCTATTGTTGTAAAAGAAATATCCTCATCTCCTATATGGCAACGGTCACTGCATTATTAGCAAATAAACAAATGATTTTCTTTCTAATTAACATCTGCATTATACTTGAATCTAAAAATACATTTATGTTTATTTTAATACTTTGAAATTATACTTTCTATGATGATTATCATTAGGAATAGGCAAGTATATTTTTGTATGGACAATAAATCATGTATTGCATTAAGTAGGATTAGGAAATTTCTATAAGGAATTAATACAGGGTGTCCGTGAGGTAACGGCCAGGCGAGACACGTCATTTTATGTTTAGCAACAAACAAAAAAACAATAATAATAAGAAAAAAAACAACATAATAAGAAAAAAAAACAACACACTCTTAGGTCCAGGTACAGCCTTGACTGAAGTGTAACAAGACGTGACAAGATCTGAACACACCGATTGTGGAGACGTTAAAACCGTTGTTGTGGCCACTCTACTTGAGAATGTGGCAACAATAAGTTTCTGATCGATCGGGAATATGGCATAATTATGTCATCCCTCTCGTTATGAATTGATCAGACATTGGCAATTGAGACTTGAAATAATACCTACACAAAACCTTCGTGGCAGAACTAAACAATAAATCCAATATATAGTTAAAGCCACAGAAAAGATTGACAGCCAATAAAACAAATATCTTTCAAAATTTAGGTATATGTAATGTATGTGTACACATTTGCATTTGATAAACAAATTTAAAAAAATTTAAAATCATAGGCGATTTGCCCCTTTTATTCAAAATTATTTAACACTGAGAATATATTATTATTTTTTGACTAATTAATGCAACCATTTTTATTTTTTATAGTTTGGTTTTTAAATTTTCAACAGATTTTATTAACTACTGTCACTTAGTTTTGTTATGTCCTTGACACTGTTTTGTTGATAAGGTTTGTGACTGATGATGAAAGCATCTGCTTCGAAACATGTATCACTTAGGGTGATTTTTGGAGAATAAATTTGTGGAGGTGACGGTTTGTTTGCTTTGTTTTATTACATTGGACTCCACTGAGAGAATGGCCTACTCCTTCAAGATATTAAAATATGTTTTACCAATTCACCAAAATATTTTTAAAGTTTTAAATCTCTCCTCTGCTAACTGTGTTAGCGAAACGTGCGGCGAGTTTCAAAAAAGTCTTTTGGTGAAACGGTATAACATGCCTTTTCACTATTGGTAAGAAATTGTCTGTTACTAAGTTAAACATAACTTTAAACTTTAATCAAAATGAGTTTCATTTGATTATAATTATTTTTTTTGACCTTGCATCTTTGGCAAATAGAACTAAATTACTGCTCCCTGGATTTAAATACTCATTCATTCACAGTAAACGTAAACGTGGCGTTCCCGGTGCTTCACCCTGTATATATAATAATGTATAAATCAACCCTTGTAGTCGCTGGTAACTAATTTGTATTTCTTTGACAAGTTACATCACAAACGTTCCTATTTCTCTATGTAACAATTCAATTACTTATATGATTTATTATAATTAAACTAATGTCAAGGTTGAGTCGATGGTAATCTTTGATTATTTAAATTGTTTACCTAATAGTATTTACATATTATACTTTTACTTTAAGTACGCTATAGTGATGATGCGTGCGTTTTTTTTCCTTTTAGAGTTACGAAAGGTTAATTAATTCGAAATGTTACACAAATAATTATGCTGTTTGACATTTTATACACGAAATTTCCTAATTTGAAATTATATAAGTTTATAAATATGTAATCATCTAATGGTTTACTCACGAAACTGAACAAAAGGATAACAAGAAAAACAAATTCTGGTTCAAAAGATCGTTTTCCTACTTTATTACAAAATGTACGAATGAACTGACATCAGAAGTTAGAAAACTAAATAAGGCTCTGTTAAAAAATCGCATTTTACTGGCAAAGAGCGAACATTCAATAATAGGATAATTAAAATAACCCATGCGCGTCCCTAGGCCAAAGATTTTCGGCATAAGATTGGGTATGAGTTTTTTGTGTGTATTTGCTTTCTGCTTTTTACGAGTATTACACAAAAATCACAGTTTATATACAGTTACTTCACCTCGTGTCGGCACCTTTGTTACCTGTGTCTTAAAAGCAATTCGCCGAATTCGCCGCCGCTTCCAGTTATAGTATAGTATCTTATAGTATATATAGATATAGTATATATAGTAGCGGGCCCGAATGTGGTTGGGATTGCGACGAGTCGATGCCGTTTTTAGCGTCTACTGACCGTTCTTATCTATAGTTATGATTCTATGCAAATATAATATTATTATTATATAAAGGAATTGATGCTCATTATAGTGTTACTGAAAACAGGTCAAGAGTGGTTTTATTGTTGTTGAGATTATGTGTCATATTGGCATTGTAATTGTTATTATATTGTATTGTATTTGTTGTTGAGATTGGATTAGCTGAACAAACAATTTTGTTTATTATTATTATTTATATACAACAAATTCAAACTCTACTACAATGATCGAATGTCTTCAAATTAGAGGGATTTGTTTGTCCAGGAATTGTTTAATTATAGATCGTATCACCTCCGGCGGTTTATTTTTTACCCAATTTAAGGGATAAAACCAGGGTTGAATAATTACAATCCGATTTTAATCGGTATGATTTTTAAAAACAAATCATGATTAATTTAAAAAAGAGTTTTAAAATTTTAACACATAAAATGTATTTGTTCCTAACAAAATAAAACCCAGCCGTGATTTTATATGGTGATATTTA
The DNA here is from genome assembly GCA_911728435.2 of Apoderus coryli. Classification (NCBI taxonomy): domain Eukaryota; kingdom Metazoa; phylum Arthropoda; class Insecta; order Coleoptera; family Attelabidae; genus Apoderus; species Apoderus coryli. Next base: position 6,563,155 of record OU452205.1, on the reverse strand, counting down.
TTATTTTATTATAATAACAAGAAATCCCTTGCGGGATTTCTCAATCGTCTTGTGGTAGTCTTATCTATGACAAAAGTCATTGTGGTTGAATGAGGGTTGTAAAAAAAAATAAAAAAAAAATCTGAAAATGTTTCTATCTAGTACGCTCTACCGTACCTAAAAATATTGAAAATAAATAGAAACATTTTTGAGTTACCCCGTATATCACCTCTAGGAGCTTATAGAAATCTTGAATTCAAATCTAAAGAAATCAAAAAATTATTCAAAATATTACTTTTTTCTCCATAACAAAATAAAGAAATACATTTTTCACTCACCCCGTATACATATAAATTTAAAGTTTATGCTAAAAATTGACTACCGTATCTTTCTATTTTGAAATTCGTTTGTTTAACCCGATGTTAAAATAACGTTAACGTTAATAGTGGTGGACGTTATTTTTTAGAACTACCATATCTCTCTATTTTGAGATTCGTTGGTTGCAGTTATTATTCTACCATATCTCTCTATTTTGAAATTCGTTGGTTTGTCATAATTTGGAAATATTTTTTTTTAACGTTGGTGTCGCTTATTTTACTAATAATTTGCTTGACAGTTACCTTTTGTGTGCGGTAGCTGTCACAGTTTATATGACAATCGGAATAGTGAGATTTATAAAGGGAACGTATTATGTGTGGAGTGAGTAATATTTATAATATACGATTGTGACTAAAAATATACGAAATTGCTTGTCCCATATGTTTTGCTAAGAATATAATCATGAAAATTGGTTTAAAAAAAAAAATCGACAAATTCCAATATAGTTGCACCTCTAGTTCCACGTCATAATTTGGTTTTGGTAATATGTTTTTACTAAGGCGACAGACAAATTGCTTGTGTCAAATAGTTTATTATTATTTTCTTTGTTTACATTAATAGTCTAAAAGTTTTCGGCATTATTTTCATGTTTAAGATCAAAAATACAAATTTTCTATAAAGACAGACCTGCGGCTGCACCTTCGGTGCAGCTTTAAGTTAAGTCACTTAGATAGCGGTCATTTTTTTGCAGATTTTCGACGACAGCACTATCAGATTTTATAAGGATTAATATAAAATAAAATAGAAAATATTTTAATACAAAAAATATTTAAATAAACCTAAGTGTTATAATCATCGATTTTTGATTTTTTTTTAAAAATCATGATTTTTATCAACCCTGGTTAAAACTCTTCGAGGAGAGAAAATCTGGTGTTTCAAAGATATATATTTTTTATACTATAAATTTAAACATTTTTGCTCTAATTAAAATATTGAAAGTATAAATAAATATGCAACTAGTTTTAGTTTCCAAATTGACATCAAATAGACATCAACCATTTTGAACTGCCCAAATTAGAATAGGTAATCTGCAAACTGCTTCAAGTTTTTTGCCAACAATCCTCGCTACCCCAGTGTGCACAATAAATATAGTCATATGATTCGCCTAGTACACTTTGCTTATAAAATATTTACAATAAGCAAAGATTAATGGAATCTAATTAAAGATTTACTCGTATATCCAAAAGCATAATACGAGTACTTAATACATATCAACAAAGTCACCTAATAAGTATCAAATTAAACTGTTACAGTTATTAGTGTTACATAGATTTTCACATCAAATGTGGTAATCTGGCTCTATTTTAGCGTAAACGTGGTAAAACCTGAATTCTGAATGTGATATTTATATATTATTATCACGCGACTGAAAGTGAAATTTTTTTATTCTTATACTTACATATTATATGTATATCTGTCAACATAAAATTGGGCTAATGTATCATTTAAATTCAATTAAATTACGTGCAAGTTTGTAAGCAAAAGCAACACTGTGGTGTGGTTTTTTGTTGAGGAAATAAAAACCATACGAGGGACTCAATATTTCAAGCCTAATAACCAAAACACAGTAGTTTTTGAATAGAATTAGCACAGTAGTTTTTGACAATTTACTCTATTGTTTTTCAAAATATTCTTTTCAACGAACCATTTGTCAGCTCATTTTTTCCAATCTGCTTCACACACCTCCAAAACAGGGCTTTTAAATGCATCTACGGCTTCACCTACTGGCGAAAATCGTTCTCCATGAAATTTTTCTTGATGTTTGGGAACAAAATGAAATAATTGAAAGCCAAAGCATGACTGATTTTTTGAGCATTTGAACGTAAATTGTTCCACGAAAATGATCCGACAACGATTGATTTTGCATCTTTCACGAAAAACTTGCAGCGAACAATTTGATATGTACCAATCATACCTGTCCTACGTTTGTCTAAAGGACCGTTTCCACATGACCAGTTTTTCTGAATAAACAGGCGAGTATTTCCTTTGAAGTGTTTCGATCGCGAACAACTTTTGATGGATTAGTCGCATCTTGAAACACATTGCTGTTTACGTTTCGGCTCACACATATCATAGATTCATGATTAGTCACCAGTTACAATAATATAAATGCCTTTTTTGTCATAAACTTAGTAGGTAAATAAGTTTAATCACTAGCCGTGGCCAAACATTGATCGATCTCTTCTCTAGACAAATCCACAGATCTGTGGACAAAACCCTAGATATTTTAGGCTTTAAACCAACCGAATTCCTGTTTAAAAGAGCATTAACTTTTGGGAATTTGTGTCGACAATTTGAGCGTTTGTGACTGTAATTTAATGTATTTTAATTTAAAAAAACTCAAAATCCATCTTGGGTAAGTAAGTATTTAGTTTATTAAATAAGTACTTACTTGGTGCAAATAATTATTTAGCAACGAGTATGCCATTTTCGAATTTCCATTCATCATATTTTTTATGCCAAATTTCAAATGACATGACAAAATTATCAAATAAACTTGCTACGACACCACAGTATAATAAATAATACAGTATTCTGACTTTCCGCTTGCGAGCCGTCCTGCGCATATCCTCGCGCATGCCGCCATTATGGGTTAAAACGTCAAAATAATCGCATTGACGTAGATAGATACCGTTCACTCCTGTGTTCAATATATAGTTAATTGTCGGCGTGTACGAGATAAATAAATATTGTATAAATATTGTGTTTGTAATCTAATTCTGTGTTTTTGGTATAGTGTTCGTGAGAATTAAAAGGATTTTATTTTTATTAACGTATCTTATGATTAATACAATGAACAATCAGGGACATGTGTGTGCTGCAAAATGTTGTCCCAATAAGCGGTACACTTGCTCTAAACATTTTTTTTCGCTTCCCCAAAGATCCTGTTAGTTGAGTAATAAGTAAAAATAAAGATGAATACTAGATAATTTTACGTTTATAACAACTATTTCTATAACCGTAAAATTTATATTACGAAATGACAGTATCTAATATCAACACAAGTTGTCGCGTGGCGGGATAGGAGATAACGAAATCAGCTAGGGGTTATATTATTGACAATATATATGGCCCTTGTTTGACTAAAATTGCTGAAAACAGGAATCAGTTGATGCAGAATTCAGGCACACAGCTTGTATGTGGAAATCGTAGGGGTGAAAGAGGTTAGCGCTAAGATTAAGGAAATCGGCTGGTTAAGAATGAAACAACGTCGGATTTTCAATCAGTAATTTTGATTAATAAAATCATCAGATGGAAAAAAGCGGGATACTTATATGAAAGATTGAAGTTCCGGGGATCTGTGTATGATGTGAATATTCCTCATAAAACTGTCATTACGCCACCGCTAGACTCAACATCAATCTTTGAGCGGTCATTTTCCTATACGGTTTCAAAATTACAACGTTCTACTGGAGAATATACAAAGTTTACAGGGGTTTTCGTTTAAGAGCGCTGTCTGACACGTAATAGAACAAATTAATTTGTATACATAAGCTACCTACTTAATTTGGCCAGCGATGTAAAACAATTTGCAGATAGGTTTAAGCTAAAATATAAGTTAGGTTAAGTTAGGAAGCACTGCTTCAACTTTTGTAAAAATGTATTTTTTTCAAAGTGCCAACGTGGACTCGGAATGCTGTACTTATTATGCTGTGATACCATTATGATTTCAAAAGTTATGGAAAATTTGCAAGTTTAAGCGTTCTGAAGAATTGTTGCCAAGGCCACCTTAAGTACAAATTTAGTAGTATACGTCTCATTGAATACCAGCGACAAGATCCTAAAGAAATAGCAGTGAAATGTAGGTATATCTACTATGGGAACTATATTTAATTTTAATAAATTATTAATAAAAATGTTCATGGATTTGAATGTTCCACTTGTTACAAGACTTTTATTTTAGTCTTAGTAGGTATAAGAGAAACAACTAGTATAATTTTATAAAATAACAACATATTTTTTAACCATATTAAACTTTCAGCAACAACAATGAAAGGATGCCACATTTCGTTTTCTCCAATCTCTATTTATACCTGATTTATTTTATTTTTAACATTCAAATACCCAATTAAAAACCTTTCCAAATGGTAAATTACATTAAATATAATCGTGCCAAATAAGAATTTAAAACTATCAGTTATTTAGATCTGAGAAAAAGTGGCAGTTAATCGAAATTACACCAGTTTTTGCCTATATTAAGCTATTTAGTGTTAAGAGTTACTTACCTACTTTTAAAAGAATGTTTTAATTGAATCTGAATAGTGAATACATCAATGTCTATATCTTATGTAACTTCAATAATATAGAATCGATTTGAAAACGAGTATAACTACTGTTCACTTAAATTAATTTGTGGTGATATAAAATATCAAATAACACTAACTCACATAAATATGCTAAACTCAACACATTTTAACAAACTTTCCGAAATTAATATATCAAATAATAAAGTATTAGTAAGCTTTGACGTGGTGAGCTTAGGTATTTACAAATGTTCCTGCTGGCAAAATGATCTAAGCCTTACTACAAGAAAATGAAATATTAGAACTATTAACAATGTGCATAAAGACAAAATAATTAACCAATTCAATGATCATTTCTATAGTCCAAATTTCAAGACGGCCATGGGCTCACCTTTGTCTCCAATCATTAGTAATATATTTACGGAAGACTTTGAGGGAAATATTATGCAATCTGAACACATAAACCTCAAATTTGTTGGAGATACGTCGATGATATATTCGAGATTTGACCACATAATCAAAATGAATTAGACAATTTTTTAACTTCTATAAATTCTAGAGAACCAAAAATTAAATTTTCAACTGAAATAGAAGATAATAACAAATTACCTTTCCTGGATATTTAAAGTAATTAAAAATAATAATTAACAAGCAGAATATTATTTGAATTTTAACTCAAATCATCATACAACTGTTAAAAAGAAAATAGTTAAATGTCGAGTTGATAATATTATGCAACGATAGAAAATCTTTAATACGCGAGAAAGAATGCATTAAAACAGCATCCATTAAAAATAACTGTCCGGAAAATTTTATTAATCGAATGTTCCACGATATAGATCTGATCATCCTAGGCATATCAAAATAACACAATACAAATCGCAACTCTAGAAATCCCTTATAATAATAATAATAACACATTACAACAAAACACACAGATAACTGTGTCACATAGATAAATATTCATCTAAATCATAGCAACTAGTGGGAAATATAGAATAAAATTTCCTGGTAATGACAAGAGCAGCGGCGGGCATTAAAAATCACCATAGCAACTCCGAAAATACAAACACGAAATTGACAGTTTTGGTATTTATAATTATTAAAAATTATAATTAAGTATTTCGCTAATTTCAAAACACATAAACAGTGATAGTGAATATAGTTTAACACCACCTAGTCAATTTAATACTTCTAATTTATCGTATTTAGGCTTATACGCTAACAAGGGCAAGCTTCGAAAAACAAATACTTTCTTAAAAATTATGTTAAATTTATTCAAACGCATTAAAACAGTCGTAGAAAAAGTATAGTGTGAAACTCACATGAAATGACCATTTCCTACTCGTATGATCATGAACGATCATACTCGTAGGAAATATATGTCATTTCATGTTCGTTGCACAATATACTATTTTAAATGTAATGTGGGCCCTTCTCAGAGAGTGTCAGGCGATGTACTGGGTAGTTTATATTTACAGTCCTCATGATGTACGTTTGTGTCAAATCTACACTTATTTTTAAAAAAGAAAACAAGACATTCGTAAATATAAAGTCCATATACTGTTAAAAATCCCTCTCGCTTCAAAACCTCTTCAAGAAGAATAAGGATCAACTTTTTTAATAATTCTCAGTATACGTTTCTGTGCTACAAAGATGTTTCGAACGTCAATTTTGACTTGGTTGTATTCAACCTCAAGCTGTGCAAAGCAGCGTACTTGGATATGGATTCCAAGTCACCATTAATCCTGCCAGCGGCAATCTCATACTGGTAATGGTCGAAGTGGTAATAGAGCTGAGTGTCATCTGCAAAAAACTGTGCCTCACAGTTCTTCACGACATCAGGCAGGTCAAATGTATAGAGTAAGAACAAAAGCGGGCCAAGGACCGAGCCCTGCGGCACTCCCGACTGTACAGGTAACAATGAAGATACCTGCGAACCAAGCACGACCCGCTAATGGCGATCACTCAAATTGGATGTAATAAACTTGGACGACACTTGATCAACCCCAACATAACGATGCACTTTGCTACCAACAGTCTGTGATTAATGGTGTCAAAAGCTTTGGTAAAATCCAATAGTACCAAGGCACTCGATCACACGCGCGGATCAAATTGTCTGTTAAATTCATAAGCGAAGCCGTCGTAGCATGTCCAGCTCTGAATCCGGACTGATGCAGAGGGATGCGGCTGAGAGACTGAAAATATACATTAATTTGTCGGTATACAAGCCTCTCCAAAATCTTCGAGAGAACCGGCAGCAGGCTAATGGGACGTAGTTCACTAAAAGAGGAGGGTTCGATACTTTGGGAAGCGGGATTATACGAGCGTTCTTCCATGCATCAGGAAATATGCCCCTTTCCTAAACAGCAGCTTAAAATATGGCAAATATGTCGAGTTATCACGGGCAAACAGCTTCAACATGTTCAGCGATATCCCATCTTCCCCCGCAGTCTCCGAAGCTGTCCCACCGACAGCGTCCAGGACATAAGAGACGCTGACAAAACTCACCCCAAACTCCGCGTCCGGATGCAATTTGTGAGAGTTGTAATAATTAATTGAAGTCAGACAAACATTGTCACTGTTCTAGAATAGAGATACAAAGTACTTATTGATGTCCTCCGCATGAGACAGTTGAGTAGGTAAGTCATTGCAACTGGGCCCTTGGATATTTAGATTCCTGAGAGCCTTAAAAAACACAGATATATTTGATGTCCTATATGTATACATATGTATACGAGTATTAAATTATATAATACGATTCCTGTCACTTGGAATTGACAGTTTTAAGACGCAACCAAAGAAAATGCTGAGACAGTAAGTAACTACTACAAATTGTATTAAGTTATGTTTGATTTTGCATTGCATACATATTGCCTGTTTCTTGATTTTCTGTTCGTGAGGGTAGTGTAAGAGTAGCTATAGCTAAACTGTCGCCTAATTAATTAGATTTTTATTACTAGTAGGGTATGTAATGAATATTTAAATAAAGTCGTTTATTATTATTATTTAGCATTCGGACGATTTTCAAAACAGAAAATACTCTACGTTCATTTTTAGCCATAACTAAACCTGAGAATGAAAGTCAAAATGTGTGTGATCTGATTGTAACATATTATGTTATACAAGGTGTTTCTAAAATAGGTGGTCAAAATTTGTGAGCGAATTGGTCCTTAGACAATTCATCCAGACACTCAGTATATTTATAGATCAAAGATTATAATCATTCATTACTAGTACTAATAAAGAATAAAATTAGTATAATATGTAAAGTCGAACCATCCCTAGTTGTATTCATTACAAAGAAAACATTAAGAAGCATATAACAAAAGAAATTTCTCCTTCGTTGTGGTGTGCCTATTAGCATTTTAAATAGTCGTCTATTGAAAAATCATGACAAAGACGATCCCATTCGATTTAAAAAGTGAAATAACAAAATGGTATAATATTTAATCGTCCTCACGACAAATTTTTACATAATCCTGATGTTAATTTATTGAAAATTAAACGGCAAACCGCATTCCAAATGAACTTTATTATATGTATCCTTTCAAGGTTTTCACTTTTACTTAGTCTTGGGTATTTACTGAATAATTGATTTTAGATTTAAGAAATATATAAGTATTAGAATATTTGATGAGACTTTTCGTTAATTGTTCATCAATTTAATAATGTACCTACCTACTGCCAGCTAATTTCTAATTTGTTTTAAATTTACTTGGGTGAACCTGTTAAATTAAAAACAAAATCAAACGAAAGCCCTTACGTTCACGTATATTTACAGAGATTAATCTGTTTCTAACAAGGCACCCTTATTCAATACAGACTATTGTTGCTAAACTGTTGATTATGATCACATATTAAGGTGCGTACTCACTTGAGCATTTCCCACCGAACGAATCGACCGCGCACCTTCGAATTCGCCTCTATCAACGCGCCAAAACTTCTTGGGTGGCGTGTCGGTAAATCGAAATTGCTCAAAGGGGTTTAATTGTTCGCTGATGCTCAGTGGGTACGGAAATTTGCTTCATTCGTCCGGAGAATCAAATAAATAGATGGACAGCCTACTTCCAAGTTTCAGAAGAGAAAACACCAAAGGAAAGAAATATTTTGGCACCGGCAAAATTATTTATCCACTAGCAGTGTCGTAATAGTATATTGTGCAACGAACATGAAATGAGATATATTTTCTACGAGTATGATCGTTTGCAGCATGAGCCGCAGGCGAGTGCTGCAAATCATACGAGTAGGAAATGGTCATTTCATGTGAGTTTCACACTATACTTTTTCTACGACTGTTTTAATGCTTTTGAATAAATTAAACATAATTTTTAGGAAAATATTTGTTTTTCGAAACTTACCCCTGTTGCCGTAAGCCTCAATACGATAAGTAAGTATGAAATTGACTAGGTGGTGTTAAACTATATTCACTATCACTGTTTTTGTGTTTCGAAATTAGCGAAATACTTAATGATAATGGGAAATATTTATTGTGCACGGGTAAATGAAAAACAGCATTTCAGGCACACATTCGTTTCTGTTTTTTCTTTAGGTTGTCATTTAATGCTATTATCAGATAAAAAGCATCTGCTGCATTGTCGATATCCATCGTGCTCGAACATCTTCCAACGGACAGCAACAAGAAACAACTTCTAACCTTAAAAATCAGTTAGGTTGCCCCAAAACTTTCCCGACAACATATAATATAATCAAAATTTGTAATTATAATTCTATTATTTTCATTAATTCCAATAAATTAGCGTAACAAAGTAAGTACTTTATTCAAAACAGTGTTGGTACCATTCACGAGAAAGAGAAAGGTGGAAATTATTAAACCCACTCTCAGCGGTGAGCAAATTTGCATTTCGGATAAAGTGAAATACCTGGGAGTAATCCTGGATAAACGACTAATCTGGAATCAGCATATAGAGAAAACCATATCGAAAGCCACAGCGGCCATATGGACGTGTCACAGGCTACTCGGTAGGACTTGGGGGCTAAAGCCAAAGCTCACACTGGGTGTACCAAACAGTCATTAAACCCAAGGTTACATACGCCTCATTAGTATGGTGGCCAAAAGTTAATATTAAGCATACACAATGCCGTCTTCAAAAGTTGCAACGGCCTGCATGTTTAGGAATAACAGGGGCAATGCGAACTTGCCCCACAGCAGCGATGGAAACGTTGCTGCATCTAATACCTTTGCCTGTCCTAGTCAAAAAAGAGGCAGCAATTAGCGCTCTGAAACTGGCACAGGTAATGGAATACAAATCTGGCGATCTAGAGGGACACATGGGAATCCTGAATCTAATACCTTTGGATTCAGGAAGAAAACCGTCGGACGCTTTGCCACGCAAACATGGTTTTGAAATCCCATTTGAAGTGGTCATTGCAGACCGTCAAAATTGGCTAAATGGGGAACCACGATTCCCAGAAAACACATCCGTCTGGTATACGGACGGTTCAAAAGGAATAGAAGGGAACACAGGCATGGGAGTATACGGGCCAAATTGCAGGCTCTCTGAATCTCTCGGGAAAAGTCCCACTATATTCCAAGCAGAGATCAACGCTATTAATCGTTGTGCTCAAGAATGCCTGCAGAGAGGCATCCCGGAACGGCAGATCAATATTATGTCAGACAGTCAAGCTGCGTTAAAAGCACTGAGGTCTTACACCTTCACGTCAAAGCTAGCATGGGAATGCAAACAGACCCTAAAGCAACTGGCAGCTCAGTGGAAAAAGATTACTCTGACATGGGTGCCAGGACATAAAGGCATAGAGGGGAACGAAGCGGCGGACCAACTTGCAAAAGAGGGCGCAAACGCTCCGTTCTGCGGCCCGGAACCCATCTTTGGCCTTCCAAAAGCCGTATGAAGGAAGAACTTCGGAGATGGGAAAAGGAACAACTTAAGTCCTACTGGAGAAACACTCCAGGCCTAAGACGATCAAAAAGGTTTATCAAACCTTCAGAGGCCAACGCAGGGAAGCTTATCCAACTGGAGAGAAGCGACCTAAGGCGAATTACAGGCCTTTTTACAGGACGCCACCCAGTGAAGTACCATCTCAAAAAGATGGGCCTAACCGAGGACGACACTTGTCGGTTTTGCGAAGATGCAACAGAGACAACAGAACACGTGCTCTGCGAATGCATGGCACTTTTCTGCAAAATGCTAAAACACCTTGGAGGGGTGACCCTAACACCCGACGAGGCAAGGAATTTAGCCCCCACAGAAATCATCAACTTTATGAAAAGTGTGGGACAGCTGGGCAATTCATAGATTAGAGTCATTCACAAAAGATCTTCTGCAGGTCGAAGTGAGGGGAGGCCAAACCGCCTAAACGACTCCGAAAAACAATCTACAATCTACAAGTACTTTATTAAAAAATTAGAGAAAAAATATTGCCATAGCTGGATATCGAACTCAGAACCTTCCGCATGCGAAGCGCACGCTCTATCAATGACGCCAAAAACCTTATCAAATTAATTTATTACACACACTGACAGAATTTTTGGACCCCTCGTAAATTTTAAAACGTAATATTTATCATAGCTGCTTTCTTGTGCATTTAATCTTTATTTATTTCACCGTTGCTAGGCATCTAAAAATCTTGACAAAAACAATTTCCCACAATTTTAGACATCAATGTTTCAAAAGTGTTGAAGTCATTGTTGAATTTTTCTTTGCAATTATGACTGGCAACTGGCAATACAATTTCAGTATTCAGTAAAGCAAGAATAGTGACTTTGCATGATGAGTTGATTATTATCAACCCTGTATCTCGATTATTACCCAGATACAGGGTTGCCAAAGTTTAAATATTTTAATTTAAATTTAATTAGTAGCGAAATACCCAAATAATAAGCCGTAATCATCTCACGCCACAACAACCACATACAAACTATCCAAATACTTAATTAACTGAATTATTTATGAAAAGCATAGTTTTCATACGTGTCTTTTCTTCTTATATTATTGTTATTATATAATTACCAAGATACCTAATTGACTTCCACAATTATCTTGCACATACAAAAAATGGTTTTGCGTCCAAAATTAGTTTTGCGAAGCATTGCGTTAAATATGAGATTATAATTATTAGGTAGCAGAATTTGTATGGTCTCGCCATAAGCAAGTTATCAGAAGATGTTACCGGAGAATTTCACCGTCGAAGGTCGTCCCGTGACCTTCGACGACGAGAAGAAAGTGTTTTCTGTATTTTTTAGATATGTCACGTAGCACGTCCTTGGTGTAATGAAATTGAAACTTTTTTTCTTCTTTTTCATCATAATATACATGGCAAAAGTTTAGTAAACGTATCCGGTTCATGCATCCGATATAAAATATTAAAATATACAATGATTTGGCACAGATTGTTACGTAAATCTAGATATTATGTGTTTCAGAATAATTTCTATTATTGTTATACCATAGATAAACATTTATCTATGGTTATACCTACTGAAAGCATATGGAAATAGGTATCATATGGTATAATTTTTGAACAAAGAAAGGATTGGAATCAACTTTTTTTCTTAACTTTATGTACCATTATAGAAGTTATATACAGTGTGTCCGTTTTAAGTACTACCACTATTGCTATCTCAGAAACCTTAAGAGGTACGAGCTCGGTTAAATTAGAGAAAAGTTGCGTTATTTGGTCCCTATTTAGGATCCGTTTACCATGTTGTCAAATTCTTCTTAGTTTCTGAGATACAGGGTGATTTGTGAAAAACGCCGAATTAGATTTTGTCGAGTAGTTTCAAAAATATTTATTTCTGGGATACGGTTTAAATTAGATAGTTGTTTAGGTTAAATTTCTCTAAAAGATGGTGACTTCAGATTCTGACGTTTCGTCTTTCGGCAACTACCATCAAATTTGTTTTCTTAAATACGGACCTGGATCTTTCATTATATTATTTTTAGTTGAGGAATTTGTGGTTAAGCATTGTACAGTCATTTCATGAACACCCTGTGTATATAAGAATATACACTGTGTCCAAGATAAGAATGGCATGGCATTGGAATCTTGAAAACGGTAGGAGTTACAATGTCGGTTACATTAGAGAAAAATTGTACAATTTAAACACCTTTTAAATGGTGTTTTCAAAATTAAACTAACTATAACCGTTTTCGAGAATTTTTGAAAAAATGATTTTTTTGGCGATTTTAGTTTTTATATATTTCTGACATTATTTTCATAGATATAAAAAAATTAAAAGCACTTCGTCATTGTCACTTTTTGACGAGAATAAGATAGCCTTCACAAATTTTCACTACAACGTTTCGTTTTTGAAAAACTATCACCAACTTCGTTTTATTAAATACGGCCCTGAATTTTTTATTTTTAAATTTAAAGCCATTTTTAATTCGCAAATAGGTGGTATATCACACTTAATGGTTTCAACAATATTTCAGTATTTTTAGCTGTTATTTAAAGTTATTAAGAAAAATGGCATTTTAACTGACTGAATGCAAAGTAGTAGGTTTTACGTCGTTACTCACAATTATTTATTATTAAATATTCTTGAAATAAAAGTCGACCTCCACACAAGAAATTTCAATAAATATCTCCAACAAATTACATTTGTCACCATACATGTTTCGCAGCTCCGGGCTGCATCATCAGTGGTTATAAGAGATTCTTACGAAAAGCTATGTTATTTAATTTAGTTAGTACATATTATTTATGGGAAATTCATTTATCAACTCACTGTGTGAAATTTTTTTATTTTTTATTTTTTTTTAATAATTATTTGGTCATAAAAATGTTTAAGTCATAAAAAATTTGTTAAATTAAGTGTTGTTGTGAATGCGTTAAAATTAAAAATCAAAACTCACATTATTTCTAATGTAAGTCTTATAATACTTTTTCAAAGTGCAATCAATCAAGTGCTTATACTATTATCGACTTAAAATTTAATTTTCAATGATTTACAAAAAGAAAAAGTATTATAAGACTTACATTAGAAATAATGTGAGTTTTGATTTTTCATTCTAACGCGTTAACAACAACACTTAATTTAACAAATTTTTTATTTCTTATGACTTAAAAATTTTTATGACTAAATAATTATTAAGAAAAAAAAATTTCACACAGTGAGTTGATAAATGAATTTCCCATAAATAATATGTACTAACTAAATTAAATAACATAGCTTTTCGTAAGAATCTCTTATAACCACTGATGATGCAGCCCGGAGCTGCGAAGCATGTATGGTGACAAATGTAATTTGTTGGAAATATTTATTAAAATTTATTGTGTGGAGGTCGACTTTTATTTCAAGAATATTTAATTATTCTACTCCACTTCGATATGGACTACTTCTTTCGAATTATTTATTATTATTTGCCAATTTATTTCTCTCTCAGTACAACATTTTATTCTGTACGCGGTTTTTTAAATTTAGTTGAAATTTTTGTGCTTTTTGAAGATATTAAAAAAACGCCTTTCTCAGATGATTGGTTTACGCAAAATAAGTGCCAAACTATGGCGATTTTTCTAGAATAATTTTAAATAACAGCCAAAAACACTGAAAACTTGTTTAAACCTTTACGTGTGATATACCACCTATTTTTGAATTGAAAATGGCTTTAAATTCAACAATAAAAAATTCAAGGCCGTGTTTAAAAAAAACAAAGTTGATGATAGTGTTTCAAAAACGAAACGTCGTATATTTGTAAACGCTATATTATTCTCAAAAAGTAACGATGAGGATGCGCTTTTCATTTTTTTATATCTGTAAAAATAATGTCTGAAATAAATAAAAACTAAAATAGGAAAAATTCTCGAAAACGGCTAAAGTTACTTTACGATTGAAAACACCATTTCAAAGGTGTTTAAATTGTACAATTCTTCTCTAATTTAACCGACATAGTATCTCCTACCGTTCCCAAGATTCTTATCTTGAACAGTGTATATTGTCATACACCGCCAAATATATTTACGAGATATTATTTTATGTAATTTTAAAATACAAAAATGTATAAACAAAAATCTTCTTCTGCTGCTGCTTTAGGTACTGACAAAATTTATTAAACAAAAGTTCGCATCCCAATTAAAGTCCACTACTACTTAATTGGGATATTAAAGTCCACTACTATGAAACACAAGTTTTAACTGTATTAAAGAGATATTCAATATTTATTTATTTAGTATAACATACTATTACAATACATTTTTTAGACAAATCTTAAAAACTAGCTTTAAGGTATATATACATTGTCTTTTTAAACTCCGTTAAATTACTGATGCTTCGGATACCCAGACCTTCATTAAATGCCGAGTGGCACAAAAAATCTCTATTACTAAATTCAATATGAAAATTTTCATTTGATCTAAGATACCTTTAATGCATTTCACCTCGCATTTTCAAAAATTCCCGTAGATATTTTGGTGTCTTCATATTTATTATTTTAAATATTAAATTTGCTCTCTCAATACACTGCCGTACAGGCAGCCAGGTCAAGATATCCAACATATTTCGAATTGGAGTATAAATACTACAGTTTAGTAAAATTCTCATGCACTTATTCTGCAATATCTGCTTTCTATTTATATCTTCCTTCGTACATGAGAGAAGTAATGTCATACAAAAATCAAAATGGGGTAATACTACAGTGTTGTAAATTAATTTTTTTGTTGGATGCGACAATAAGTAGGACACACGACGAAAAACTCCTATTTTCTTTCCTAATTTACGACAAACATAATCAACATGGCCATGGAAGTTTAACTGAGAGTCAAGATATACACCCAGATATCTCATACTAGAAACCCTTTCTATATTACAATTATCTATACTAATGATGTAATTTTCGTTAATAAATTTATCGCACTGTGATCTCGAACCAAAAATCATATACTTAGTTTTGTCTTTGTTTAACTTAAGCTTATTTTAACATAACCATTTATAGAAAACACCCAATTCCTGATTCAAAACTTGTACAGTTTCGGAGTAATTCCTACCCGAGACAGACACAAGCGTATCGTCAGCGTATAAACTCACGAATGCTTTCTTCAAGAACAAATTTACGTCGTTGACATATATAAGGAATAACAGAGGACCGAGGACGCTTCTCTGTGGCACACCAATATCGCTACTTACAGAATTAGATATTTTGCCATTAATCCTTGTGTTATGAAACCTTTGACTCAAAAAAATTTTCAATAATTTCAATGCATTTCCCTGAATACTGTATCGATCAAGCTTATCAATTAAATATTTTCTGTTTATCGTTTCAAAAGCTCTTTTCAAATCCACAAACACGCTTAAATAAAACTATATTTCCCTTAGCCATGTCCCTCCTCCAGCTCCCACAAATATACTGTAAAGCAGTTTCACATGAGTGATTACTTCTAAAGCCCAATTGTCCTGTGAATAATAACTTATTTGTTTCGAAATACGTCTGTAATTTGTCACGTATTATAATTTCCAAAATTTTATCTACAACAGGCAATAAATTGATGATCGTAAATTATCTATTTCGAAAAACAGGAAGAAACATACCACGTTTAATTCTATAAAACCACGTCTAATTCTATAAAACAGTTATCTATACTCATTTAGTTCTGTCCAAAAAATAATTTGTATTAATGTCATTATTGCTGTAGTTTTATACAACTTTGGAATTTCAATTAACTTTATATTATTTTAATAGAATCTAATCGGAAGTTGTACCGAATTGTTTGAATATATAAATAACTGTACGTTAACACAGTTTTTAAAGTAACCTTGCAACAATTATTACTCCTTACAGTTAGTTAATATTATTTATTATTTTCAGAATATATTTCACAACTCTCGTCCTAGCGTACCCAGCACAAGATACTAAGGTCCTCATCGATCCTAAACCCGATCAAGAATACGTCTATGTTCGAAGTTCGAGTTCGGGTTCAAGGCCGATTGCAAGAAAGGAAAAACACGAACAATCATTTGAAACAGCTCATAAGTTACCACCTTCCTTAACATTTGCTTTAAATGCTAATGAAGAAGACAAAGTAGAAGATAAGAAACAAATTCACAAACGAGAGGCGTCACCAGCTGATGCTCCAGCCCCAGCTCCTCCAGGTATATAAAATACAACTATTTAATTTAACAATACAAACACACATATCCAGGTTACAGAATACAAATGAAGAAAAAAAATTTAACATGGTGAAGAAAATAGGCTAAATATGAAATAACAAAAGCAACATAAAGTGCGTAGCTTTATCCAAAAAACACTATAAGCAGTCGAAAAAATTTCAGGAATGTGCCTTGTGAAACTAAGCTTGCTATCTAATAACACCCCCAGATGTTTCACCTTGCCCATCACCAGAAGATGATGAGAGTCAATATTATATATACAGGGTTATTCACGCCAGTGTGGCTAAACGATTTAATTTCCTAAAAGTTTTAGTCATGGGTTCGATAAAAATGATTTATGGCTACATAAAAAAATATTGCGAGTCTATACAGGGTGTCACAGATACAAGAAATGAACCATAGTTGTGTTTTTTTAAATAGAATGCCCTGTATATAAATATATTTTTAGATCCCCCGTTCAAAATAAACCTAACTTTCAATAAAGTATATCTCATCTAAACCTGACAGTTTTTTAAATATTTTAATTTTTATAAAAATATAGACATAATTTGAATGAAAAAATACAGACCTATTCGTTTGTTCTTTTTAAGCCAGTCTGGGCTGATAAATATACCCACTCATCACTTGTTACGCCAAATATAAAAAACCCCCAACACTAAATACACTAATATAAGCTCATCATCATCACTGCTGGATGTAGGTCTCCCTTAATTCTCTCCATGTATCGCGATCCTGCGCTGCCTGCATCAAGTTTCTCTGACAACGCTTCAGGTCATCGGTTCATCTTGTTGGAGGGCGGGCCCTATTTCGATAGGCTTCCCGCCTTGGTCTCCACTCCAATATTCGCCCGGTCCATGGGTTGTCCGTCAATCTGGCGACATGTCCCGCCCAGTTCCATTTAAGAGTTGTTATTCTCTCTATTGCATCTACCACCCTTGTTCTTCGTCGTATTTCGTGATTTGGGACTCTATCTCTGAGAGATTGAGCGTTCCATCGCCCTCTGTGCCACACGGATTTTGTGTATAGTTCTTCTGGTCAGCGTTAATGTCTCAACTCCGTAGGTCAACACGGGCAATATGCATTGATTAAAAGTCTTCCTTTTAAGGCACATTGGAAGGTCTGACTTGAATACATAGTTCAATTTTCCGAAGGCCACCCAGGTTAGTCTTATGCGGCGCATGCATGCTTTTTTTTTTCGTACTAGATGGCGCGTCAATTTCGTACTAGATTTACAATTTTCGTACTAGATTTACAATTGCCGTACTAGAGTTACAATTTCCTTAAATCTAATTAATCGAGTAATTGTAACCTACCTTGCTTGTTTAATGTAATGAATCACTTTTTCTAAAAAAAAAAAAAAAAAAAACCGTTTGATGAATTATTTGTTAGGTTAAATGAGATCTTTCTTTCTTTGTTCTCTTATCTGAGCTTTTCCTTGCTGATTCAGATGCACACAGCAGACAGCTAAAGATGGTTAGATGAGATGACAGATGACAGTAAAGTTTCACTTCGTATCTATTAGCCATTTCGTCAGAATATTTGGTTTTCCTTGAGTTAGGGGATAAATATTGATTTGATTAAAAACGTACTAGAATATCGTTCCGGCGTATTAACGTATAAAGTCTCTCAAAACGTACTAAATATAATACGAAAAAGCACCTGGGAACAACACTGGTCCCAAATATTTGATTGTCGTAGTTTGGTCTATTTCATTTACAGCCACAGTTATATTTTCGCTTAGCACGAGGTTTGTCATGATTTGTTTTGGCCATATTCATCTTTATTCCGACCTCCAGGGAAGAATGGCAGAGCCTGTCCAATAGAATTTTGGCTTCGTCCATTCGGTCAGCTATCAATACCATATCGTCAGCGAATCTCAGGTGGCTAAGCGTTTCTCCATTTATATTTATACCCTTCTCATCCAGGTTTGCCCTTTTACATGTATGTGTGTGCATTTTTGTATATATGTTTAATGTGCATTTTTGTATATATGTTTAATTATATTTGTGTAACGGTGATCTATTCGGCATTCTGTTAAAGCTTCTAACATTTTTTGCTGGTTTATTGTGTCAAAAGCTTTTTCATAGTCCACAAATATCAATACCAAGGGTTTGTTATATTCGGAACATTTTTCAATTAGGTTTTTTATTACAAATAAATGATCGTTTGTGCCATACCCAGACCTGAAACCTGCCTGTTCTCGTGATTGGTAAAGCTCTAATTTATTTGCTAGTCTCTTTGTGATGATCTTTGTGAAGAGTTTGCACACATGGGAGAGTAGGCTTATAGGACGATAGTTTGAAAGATTAGTAATATCTCCTTTTTTGTGCAACAGAATTACCTCTGCGTTACTCCAATGAGTTGGCGTTGTCGCTTCTATTAGACAGTTATTAAATAGTCTAGCTAAGGCTCGTAGAGTTTCTCGCCCAGCAAGTTTTATAGCTTCGATCACTATTCCGTCATTTCCCGGGGATTGTTTTTCATTTCCCGTATGCCCCTCTTATTTCATGCATTGTATTGTCTGGCATTTCTTCGGACCCTTGGTTTATTACCGTTATCAATGGTCGGTTTTCTTGTTGTTCTTCTGTTATTTTATACAGTTCCCGGTAAAAACTCTCTACCACCTCCAAAATCTTTTCCCTGTCGTTAACAACCTGTCCCTGTTTGTCCTTTAGTTTATGTATGTTCTATTTCCCCGTTGCCATGGTTTGCCTCAGGACTCTCAAGCTTTTGTTTTCTTCAATCACTCTGGATATCTCCCTTGTGTTGTGCTGTCTGATGTCCTTTCGAATATAAGTTATATGAACGTAAAGTTTAATTCTAAATAACTTGTTTATTTCAAATGGAACACCCGGTATATGACGTCAAAATTAGATGCATAAAGTAATTATTTGTCAAATATTATAATACTTTGCTATGGATAACTCTTGACGTTTCGTGGAAAATGGACATATTCATAATATTAGGCGAATTTTTAATTGAACCTGTTAATTTCATGTAGTCCACCCTGTATTTGATGATGCAAAAATTAAATTAAAGTTAAAGTAAAGTTTTCCTATAGATATGTATATCTTTAATTTTGCATGGAAGAGGCACACATATTGGTAAGAATTTTCAAAAAGTCAGCCATGAGAATTTGAGAAATTTTATTATTAATCTTGTTATACTCCAAATGTAAAATAAACATAATGAGGTAGTAAATATGATTGTTTTAGGTGCAATAAAACTTAATGTTGCGAAACTTCTTGAAAAATACAAACAAGAGATCAAAACTTCGAGCACAACTACTACACCGAAACCCACAACAACTACGAAAAGGGCTAAGAGAAGAAACACAAAAAGAAGCAAACGAGCAGCATTACCAGCTACAAGTCCAAGGCCAATTCTTACTACTGGGAGAGCTACTGCTAGAGTTTTAGATAACGATGATATTCCATTAGTTGCTTTAGGTAAAATCTGCTACACTTCTCTCTTCCCTTGTTTCATTATTTCTAATACAGTAAGTCTTAATTAAATTTAAATTAGGCAGCGAGAAGCAACGATCAAGAATCCAAGTGAAAAAAGGCCCAAATGGTGAAGATTATGAATACGAATACGTGTACTATTACTATGACGACGACGAAGATCCCAAAGCAGGTAAAGTAACAAATTCGCATGATGGTCCAGCACGAAATACAATTGCGAGTCGTAGTGATAGCCGTGAAAAACCTGAAGCAAATGAAGTCTTACCTTCAAGGGGAAAATCACGTGCCAGACAACTAGGGGAGGAAGACACTGTTAGTGAGGAGCGATTGCCAGCAAATACTAGGTGAGAATCAACTACAATTAATATATTCACAATAAAAATTATTCATTTTCATCTTATGACCGAGTTTCTTATTTTTTTATCAACATCAAGTCAAGAACAGAAAAGGTCTAATAGTTTCATTCGAGAAACCAAAATTAATCTTAAATGTAACACAACAAGAAACCGGCACTTTGAGTTCCAGCTTCTAGCATACTCCGGTATGAAACGTATACAGTGTGTCCCCGGATTGTTTGGTCGACTTTTGTGAATGACAAAACATTTTCGAGTTGGAATTTAAGCTCATGGTTTGAAAATAATTTTTGACGTAATCCTAGTTACGAAAAATCGTGGATGGCTTTGAAATTTCCAAAGAACATATTTTGCCCCCCGTAAACTACTCATTTCAGATGAGATACGTAAAAATGTTTTCAAAATCCTGGGTCTACTTTAATTTTTAATTATGTTAATTATTAATATAAAAAAAATAGAAAAATGGCTGAGATCTAAAATTTTGAACACTGCGGCATAAATTTAAATTCTAAATAACTTTTTTTCATACCATTTTGTAATTATTTTTCCTAAAGGGCCCTTTTTGCACTTTTTCGATAAAAAAAGGGTCAAAATTCAAAGTAGATCTAGGATTTTGAAATTTTACACACCTACTGAACAACTTTTCTTAATGACATGTTTGCATATCTCGTCTGAGAGGGGTAGTTTACGAAGACAAAAAACCTTTTTTGAAAACTCAAAGCAATCCATGATTTTTTGAAACTAGGAATACGTCACAAACTACTTTCAAACCAAGCAGTGCTAGACCTCAAAAGTGTCGTCCAAACAATGCAGGGAGACTAATAAGGGTTAGGTTGTACTAAAGGAGTACACAATATACCACCTACTTGTCCTGTTCTCACCATCACTAAGTGGTCATTAACACAGTTTTCGAAACTCTGATAATAATTTACCTTATAAGGCTTTATATTTCATTTTTTTAAATATTATATTACATTTTTATCATGACATTTTTCCATATATTCATGCTATGCAACAAACATCACACTAACTTATCAGGTTTCCACCAAGGAGTCGAAATCTGGACACCACACCGGATCCTGACGAAGAACCCACACACACGAGAGTCAGAGGAAGAGGTAGACCAGTCGAAGCTAGTTCAGAGGCCGATAATGTATCAGATGAAACACAGGTAACACTCTTTCATTTTATTCTAAAAAACTAGATAAGTGAATACTACAAAGAATTTAGTTCTTAAATAATAGGTAGTAAAAAGAATGACCTCGATAATTGATAATTCTATAAATATGAACAATCGTTCACTATTCCATAAAAATTTCTAACTTAATGTTACCACAGAAGATGTGACACAGGGTGAGCAAAACTCTATGTCCCAGCTCTGTTATGAGAAAATGAAAAATTCTGAAAAGAGATTCTTAAATGGGATTAAGTAAGCTCTATTTTAACGCACATTTGATTTTGTTTCCAAATTTGGAAACTAAAGTAAATGACGACCGCAATTTGTCGATTCCAACAATTGGGACTGTCTCAAAGCACCACCTGGCATATTTTCAGAAAGGATTTGGGTTTGCATCCGTATAATATTGTTCACACTCAAGAACTGAAGCCATTGGACCACCGTAAACGTCGTGAATTTGCTGATTTTGCCTTGGAACAACTTGAAAACGATAACGATTTTTTTAAGGAAATCATCTTCTCCGATGAGGCACACTTTCATCTGAGTGGTGCGGTAAATAAACAAAACTGTCGATTCTGGTGCGAAGAAAATCCACAAATTATTCATGAAAAACCATTACATTCACCTAAATTGACAGTTTGGTGTGGTTTTTGGTCTGGTGGAATCATCGGTCCGTACTTCTTTCGAAATGATGCTGGTAACACCGTTACTGTAAATGGAGAGCGGTATAGATCGATGATAACCAACTTTTTATGGCCGATTTTGGAGGAAGTTGATCTTGACAACATTTGGTTCCAGCAAGACGGGGCTACGTGCCACACAGCAAACGCAACAATTGAATTATTGCGAGAAAAGTTTGGAGATTCGATTATTTCAAAAAATTGTGATATTGAATGGCCTCCAAGAAGTTGTGATTTAACACCATTATACTATTTCTTGTGGGGTTATTTGAAGTCATTGGTCTTTCGAAATAAACCAGACTCTCTTCAAGCTTTACAAGTCAATATTGAACGTGCCTTTCATGATATACGACTTGATTTAGTGGAAAAAGTGCTCGAAAATTGGGTTCATCGAATTCGTTCCTGCAGAAGAAGTCGTGGAGGCCATTTGAATGACGTTTTATTTAGAACTTAATTGGATCGATTGTACTTCACATTCAATAAAAAACTTTTGCATTTCCTTTTTTTTTTTAAAGAAATCATATCTTATTGGAAAACCCTTTATGTACAAATACACCGACTAAATTTTTTAAAGACAGGTTTATAATCAAAAAAATAAAATAAAATCGAAATAAAAAAAACAAAAAGTTAACAAAACACAAACCAAATTAATTAAAACAGTTCTCAAATATATGCTCTCTGCGCACACTCATCATTGAGACGTCATTGAGGTGACTTTCTGCCATAGCGCTTCTCAGCCAGGTATTAATTCTTCTCAAGCTGCTATACGATCGTTCAACAGTAGGTACCTATACATGTCATGAAAGGTAAAGTAACCAAAATTATCAAAGCTTTTCTTGTTTCGTTGAAAAATGACCTCTTTTTTGTCAATTCATTTTAGTTTTAATTGATTTTCATAATATACTCATATATTTTTTAAGTGTGTGTGTGAGACTCACGGGATCATGCTGATAGTGCTGCATCTTGCAGTAGCATCTCTAGATGCTAAACAAATATTAAAATTGCATACCAATCTTTGCTGCTGAAAGGATTTTCTGAAGTATCTTTATTTTTGACAAAGGATAAGATAGAACGAAACACACTTTTCTTGTTGCATTCTCATAATTATTTAGCGGGATAAAAAGTGTCACTAACCCCTATAGCATGCCACTGGTTAATTTTTTTAAAATATTGTTTATATGTTGGAATATTAATTTTTTAAAGAACACATTAGTCAAGAAATAAGGGTATATGTTCTTATATCAAAATGCATGAATTAGCGCGAGCTTTCTGCGGTAGAGCGTTGTCGGTCGAATATCGAAACACCCTGTATGTATAAGCAGAAAATCGACCAATTATTATTACCTGTACGAAACTAATTCTCTAACATCAATTTTTCAGGGAACTAGAGGCCGTACCCGCGCCAACGTCCGTCGTCCAGCTCTAGAACTAGTGGACAGCGACACATTCAACACACATTCCAATGCTGGTGGAGCATCAGGAGCCACTGGAGGTCCATCGTTCCCTACTGATCTGCCTGCTGGACCGGTACGTTTTTTGGGAGCCACACCCAACGAGTTCCACGATATTAAACCAGTAAAGTGTTCATAGCTTATATAACTTCCACAACTGTTTTCTTCTTTACATGTATTTTAAAGAAAGCACTTTTCCGTGATTTAGAAGTTGCACATTAACTGGTAGAAAGGTGGTAGATTAGTTTCTGGGAAAATATTACTGGTACCTAAAGAAGACTATACTAAAGACTCAGCAATACATTTTTACATAAATATTCATTCGCATTAATAATATACAGGGTGCTTCAAAAACACGCGACAATATTTAAGGGGGTGATTTCTCAGGTCATTTTATGAAAAAAAAAAGTTGCTATAAAGATTCGTCCGCAAAATGCATTGTTTCCAAGATACAAGGAGTTGAGGGTTTTTTTTTGTTAATAACGGTTTTTTTTAATACCTCAAATATCTTCTTACGGATTTCTTTGAAATTTTGTGACAAAATGAATTAGCGGGTATTGTGTACACCTAGAAACAATACTAATTAAAAGACTCAGTCCAAGTGAATCTCGATATGTTATTCAAATTGTACACTGGTTCGATTACAAGCTTTACGAGCGCCTTGTACTTTAAATTTTATTTGAAGAAAGAACAAACGAAGAATACCAAACTTTATTATTCTGTATTAAAATAAAATTAACTGACCTTTTATGACTGTGGATCACTGCATACTTTATAGTCGTCACTCGTAACTAACACTAGTTATTTATTTAAAAGCAAAATCATTTAAATGATGCTTCTGTTTGCTAAGCTAGATCTAAAGCTTTCCTTAAGTAGAAGCTTTACTTGAAATAAAAACAACAGATTTTGGGCTTTAAAAACAACTAAATTCAATTAGTAAATAATAAAAAATGAATAACAATAAAAGAAAATAAATATATATAAATAAACATTAAAAGAAAATTAAATCAAAAAAGTAAATCTTAGTCTATGTTACTGTACAACTTGAAATAGGTAAATTAATATAATTACGAATAATTATATTAATTTCCGCACAAAACATTAATTATAATTGTAATCTGACAATCATAACAAACATCAAACTCGACTATTCGAAATATTGATCAATTATAAAAAGAAACAAACTCAAACTTTATTCAATTTGACTTAGAACAAAAAGGCCTTGAATCTTTCGAGAAATTAAAAAGAATAAACAAAAGAACTTACTCAAGAACACTTTGACGACTGATTATTTATAAACTTTAGAAAACTTTAAAACAAACTAGAAATAATTCTTAAACTTTATAAAAATCTGAGTCTTAAAATATTTATTTTAACTTTATAAAAACTAATTCAACTGTACAATTCAAAAGCTAGTAAAACTACAATAAGGGCAAAATATGATTTCGCAAGTGCAATGAAAGGATTTCAATTAGCTATAAAAAAAGACCACCCAAGATTTTTGGAAACAATGTTTTTCCGCACGTATGTTTTGAAAAACCCTGTATATATATCAAGTTAAGTGTTAATCCACATCCACGTATTTTTAATTTGTTTTAAAAGAAACTTCAGTGGAATGATTTATTGAAAGTATTGAGATAAACACAACCCTACTGACATATTGTTGTTATTAAGATTAGATTAGATTAAGATTATACACAATATTGTTTGGTATCATTATGTCAAGTTTCCAGAAGTCTTAAACGCCTTAAAACGCACCTAATAGTGATCCTAAGTCTGGCCATGACAGTTCTATCTGTGGGTTTTTCGTTTTTAACGCTGCGAGCATTGAAATATACGAGGAAAACTTCTTCAACGTATTCGTATTGTTTCATGCTATGGCTCTCCAATACAATTATTCAAACAATTAGTGTATTTTATTTGACGAATTTTTAAACAAAATGGACTGACATCTACTGAGATATAATAATAATATTCTTTATTACCCAATTACAAGACAATATAACTAAATAAATAAGCTACTAATAATAAACTAATTAATAATCCTACAAAACAAAATACTCACAAATCAGATGGCAGGAACTGAGACAATTGAGCGCAGAAAGATCTTACAGGCTCATTGAAATAGTTAATTTCTTGACTAAATCCTTCTATGTTACATGTTCGGCATGCTCGAAGTAGTGGTGCTTTGGATTCATAATTAGTACGAAAAACAGGAACGTGAAATAGTCTGCTACTCCTCGCAGAGGGGCGCGGTATGTTAAAATTCAACGATCGGAGTAGATTTGAACAGTCCACCAAGCTATTTATAATCTTAAACAGAAAGAGTTGTCCGGCATACACTCTGCGAGGAGCCAGCGAAACCATTTGAAAGCGATCGAGGAGTGCTCTATGCTTGAATCCTCTACATGGGAATCTACCGTCAATTTTAAACGCTAAATATTTAAGGAATTTGCGTTGTATGTATTCAATGTGTCCTGCATGAGATTATAGATACAATACAAATTATTTACACATTCAATATCACTAAAATCTTTGGTAACACGAAACAAAAAGCCAAGCATGCGTAGTGCATCTCGGGTAATACCTTGAATATGATAATTAAATGACAATTCAGTGTCGACGTAAACTCCAAGATCCCGGACAACATCACAACACTCAAGCGCAGTGTCACTCAGCTGATAGCGAAATTCAAAAACAGTTTGCGATTTCGAAAATATGACAAACTTACATTTATTAATATTTAAAGGCAATTTATTATAGTTACACCAATCTTCAAGCTTAGATAAGTCGCGCTGCAACAATACGCAATCCGAAGTGTCTCGAATAACACGATACAACTTCAGATAGTCTGCAAACATCAAATGGTTGCTTGTAAGTTCCTGGGATATGTCATTAATGAAAATTGAAACAGCTGCCCTGAGGCGCTCCGCTGGTGGGTGTGAAAGTTTCCAATTTATGACCATTGTATTCGACATAGTGTTTTAGATCAGACAAGTAGGAGGCAAAAAACGTTAAAACCTGGACCTCGACATTTTCCGTAGGACAAGCGAGTGATCCAGCTTATCGAAAGCCTTCGAAAAATCTGTATAAATCGCATCGATCCGCCGACCCTCCCCGAGGGTACGAAATACATCCTCTAGAAAACAGGTTAGGTTGGTTACTGAAGAGCGGCCTGGGAAAAAACCATGCTGCTGTGGATTAATCTGATGCTTAATTTGAGTAAATATTTTTCGGTGTAATACCGCTTCAAAAACCTTCGAGAGGTTGGGCAGGAGCGAGACGGGTCTATAATTTTCAACATGATCATTCTCAGCAGATTTATGGATTGGGCAAATGCGGGAAATTTTCCAAGCTTTTGGGAATATATTGGATCTCAGAGACCTATTAAACAGAGTTAGCAGTGGAACGGCGAAAACAGACGCATAATCGATATCGAGTGTTTAAGTACTTGTATACAGTCTCTGGTTATTGGATGGAATCGGTGAAAGAATTCTATCTATTCGTTATGCTTTTCAAGCACACAGATGAATTCGTTTTTGATGGGCATGCTAAAGAATTGTAGAGTTAGCTGGTGAGCATGGGCACTGCTGTCTTACAACAATTGAAGAATTCCCAAGTTTATTTTAAACAGAGGCTTGATATAATTAAAGTATGACATGTCATCTCATATTCAAGTAACTTCTAACTACAATGTTTGCTTCGCTTTATAGGTACAGCATTTCTGTTTTATACTGTCATGAACAGAAATGAGATTTTGAAAAATTAACACTTAACGTGATATATTTCATTGCCTAATTAATTGCTTCAATAATTCATCTGAATATGATAAAAATAAAACAAACATTATTTATAATATTATATTTAAGGAATCAGAAACCAGATCAAGCCCACCAGCACCAGTCTATGAAAATACTCAAGATAGCGACAGATCCGAAACTGCACCATTCGACAGTGAACCAACTACAGTTATGTCTAGAATGGACAAAGTAGCACTAGATTTATACGCCATCTCACAGGGAACACAGAAACTATTGGGAGAAGAGGAAGAATCATTAGGGGAAAGTGGGTTTGATGGTACGTATAGACTTTTAAATATCAACAATAAAATTTAATTGACAGCGTTCACTTGTGTATTTCAGCTGACACAACTGTTGAGTCTTCTACGGAGGAATTAGAAACTACTACGCCTACAACGACTACAACAACCACTACGACTACTACGACGACTACAACTACACCAAAACCAACTACAACAACAACCACTACAACAGAGGCTCCTACCAGAGGCAAATTTGGAGGCAGACGAGGAGGTATAGGTAAATAGTAAACAAATAACCTTAAAGCAGCTTGTTGATTTTGCATTTATTTATTTACGGATGTAGGTGCAGCTTGATAACTATAAGAACGAATCGAAGCGAAGCGTTTATGTAACCACTGTTACCATTGGTAACAGTTAAAAATCTTGAAAATGAATATTTTATGACTACTAACTGTAAAATAATTTTATTTATTTTTTTGCCAACAGCAATATGTAATAATTCAGTAATTGATCAATGAAATTAACCAAATACATGAAAATAAGTCGCTTTATACTGTCTGGGTTATGCATTTCGTAGATAAAGAGACGGTGTTGATATATAGGTGGTCTCTCAGAGCGCAATGACCAGTAAGGAGTCCTATCGTTATTCGCATCTGACTCCTGCTTAATGATAGCCTCTTCCCATGCTCCTGCTTGGGAATATGTTCCCAATATCTCTGATGCTCGCTTTTGGCCCAGCACTTGAGGAGTTCCCTCGCCGTTCTTTTAGACAAGCCCAGCGCAGGTTCCGTGCCAGTATATGTGGTTTCAGAGGCTTGTCTAGCCAGTCAATTAGCTCTCTCGTTGCCTTCTATTCCCGAGTGCCCGGGACCCACACTAAATTAACCCTATTGTGGTCAGCAAAGGCCCTAAGTTCTGTTTGGCATTCCCATACCAGTTTAGTTGTAACTTTGGGGCTTCTCAGAGCCCTTAAGGCCGCCTGACTATCTGAACGCTTTCGCTTGTTCGCTTGTTTGTATAAGCCCCAATCTGTTTAGTTTTGCACACTGCAGAATTGAAAACACTTCCGCTTGAAGTTATCATCTTAATAAATCCTGTAATCTTGAGGTAGTTTTATTACTATTAGCATATATTAATGTACACAAACAGTAATCTTTGCTATTACATTTCGTCTTGTCTACAAAATTAACGTTTCAGTGTAGCCCTTGTATAAAACTTCTATTCGGTGGCATTTATCTTGTTTTTTTTTTCTGTATACAGCACTTTCGGTTAGGTTTTCCTCTGAAACATACGTGTATAATTTCAGGCAAAAAGACTACAGCGACTGCGACAACAACTGAAGCAACTGCAGCTTCTGAGAGTAAACCAAAGAAGTTTGGAAGACCCAGTTTTGGAGGTAGATCAAGGGGGAAAACCACATCTGCGCCCGCAGTTGAGGAAGAAGTACAAAAAGAAGAATCGAAACCAGCTAGTCAATCACGTGTAAGTTACGAACCAAAACCTGTAAATTTAAATATTGTCCAATGCATCTAGAAAAGTGCATAAATCTGTCACCAAATTTACAATTAACGAGTCACCCAATCCAAAACACATATCTGGTTAAGTAAAAAAAAACACTGACCGTGGCGTATTATGACGCTAATGTAACATTTTTATAACAAGCTGTTTCATGTGTTGGTACAAAAATAAGTACTTTGCTATTGAAACCAGTTTGAAGCTGCCTGTAAATCGATTAATATGTTATTAATGCTTCTTATAAAACATTGTTTCTGAAGTTCAAGTTAGGAAGGTACCTCTATCCCACTATTGAAAGAAAAACATTGTGTCTATACGTCTTAAGTTGTTTTAATATACCATACCTAATTATTTTAAGGCAGAACTATATAAAAATTCCCCAACTGTAAAGAACTTAACTACTAAATGCGGTTAGAACTTCAATCAATTCTTAATTTCCATATGTTTATAGCCGAGCTCAAGTAGAGGACGATTTGGTAATTCAAAAACTCGTGGACGTACTACATCAGCTACCGAAGCTCCCAAAGAAGAAGCTAGTACCTCAGCTTCGTCAACCAATAGCAGACCTTCTTTACCAAGATCCCGTCCATCATTTAACTTAAGAGGAGCCAATAGAGGACGCACTACAACCGCAGCTCCAGCTGAAGGTGAATAACGTTTTATTAAAACAGTCCTCTATCACCATTAGAGGATTCGTTATATAAAGAAGCTCGACAAAGCTCAATTTTTAAATGAAATATCTATCAACAATGTACAAATTTTTGTAGGTGAATCAGCCTCAGAAGAATCACCAGCTTCAACTACCGCTGATGTGAGCAGTACAACAGCCAGAACTAGAAGAATCCAAGGTGGTAGTGCTGTAAAACCTCTACGACCAGGACCCAGAATTAATTTGTCTGGTAGAGGAAGAGGTGCTACATCTCCAGCAAGTACAACAACAACAACTGAAGCTGTTCCAGAGGAAGATCATGTAGCTGGTGATGAGACACAAGATGCCGCAGAAGCAGCAGGCGAAAAGGTACTGGTCACATAAAATTATAATAATATTCATCTGTAATATAATAAGTGTCAAACTACTATAATACTTTATCGAGTTATTAGGCCGACAGCTTCCAGTGGTCAGCGTTTTAGATAATTATTTTATTATATTTTTGGCTAAGCCTATTTGTCTGGTTCATCCAAAATAATCTTCGGCAAATGTTACAGGAAGAAACATCTGCCGCGCCAGTAGACACCAGCCCTCTTGGCCGTCTGCGCAATCGCAATCGCATCAACGTTCAAGCAGCTTCTCGTCCCAAAGCTGCTGCCAGTGCCCAAGTACAAGTACGTCGTGTGAATCCCCTCTTAGCCCGCAAACGGTCTGGTCAATCGACAGAAGCACCATCTAGCGAAGCACCAGCAGAAACTCCATCTAGTGAAGCACCAGAAGAAGCTGAAGAAACTGAAGCAGCTTCTTCAACCTCAACAACTACTGCAGAACCTAGGGGTTTAAACAAATTGTTAGCAGGCAGAAAACGGCCAGGTTTACGAACACCTGGTACACTTAAAAATTAGATTTTGAAAGAGAAATGTTATGATAAAACTTTAGCAACAGCATTAGTAGTTAAAACTTATGCAAAATTGTGATTATTAATTTTAACTTACCTACTCAATTAGGTGTTAGGTAAATAAATTTTTCTTGAAATATGATATAAGTTGAGCAAAAGGCCACTTAAAAGTTGTTTACATATTTTTATTTTCTTTCAAATTTACACGCATTAGTAGATAATACTTCAGAGCTATGAGTCAATACAAATGATCAAATCTTTGACTGAAAAAAATCAAATTTGTAATATATACCGTTAGTAATTGTATATATTGTAACACTCAAAACTTTAACCATCAAATTAACTCAGTTCCCATTGGTATCACGACAAAATCATTGAATGAATTCAATGAAACTTCAATTAATAGAGTTAACTAATTTCTAGTTTTGATTTTTCATTTTAATTGTATATAGGTAGATACTTAAATACTTTATAAAGTTTTAGTTTTGTTTATATTGTAATATCATACCTATTGTTACGTCTATCGAAATTTT
Organism: Apoderus coryli; assembly: GCA_911728435.2. Taxonomy (NCBI): domain Eukaryota; kingdom Metazoa; phylum Arthropoda; class Insecta; order Coleoptera; family Attelabidae; genus Apoderus; species Apoderus coryli. The sequence continues at coordinate 6,531,704 of OU452205.1, read as the reverse complement.
GAACTAGATAAGTATGAATAAGTCTTAATATTATGCAGGCCACCAACGTGCCAATATTTTCTTGTAGTATTAATGAAACAAGTTTCAATTATTATTGTGTAATTTATTTTGTAATAGGTATCTCTATTTTTACATCTACTTAAAATACTTTTTTATTATACTATTATTATTGTCTCTTGTAAATAAATAAATAATAACCTAATTTAGTTGTTGATTTTTTAAGTATGGAACAACAATACCTACGTAGGTACACAAAATTCTGGCAGGTAAGTACTTGTTTGAATATTAAAGATTGACAGCTCTATAGAATTTGAGTTCCAGGAAGATTACAGTAGTCGCCATTATATCCTTTATTTTAAACTGAGCAACCGGTATATTATTTCATTTTTGGATTCCTGAGATTCCTTGAGTGCCATCAAGTTTCCCTGTAGGTATATATATTTTCAACTACTGTTTCTTAGAGACTATCTTCATTCTCTTGAAGAGTAGATTCCTTTAAATTTCTATTGAGGTCTGGAAATATATTTATTGCTAAGCACATAGCTGAAGTAATTCTACTATGAACGACAGAAAAAAATGTTTATTATATTGTATTACTAAAATATTAAATTAAGAAAAATTAACAATATTCTTGTTATTTTTCCGTTTTTTTTTTGTAGATCATGACAGTTTTTTTTAATTTAATTAATTTGGAAAACTTATTCTTTTATTCACATTGATCTAAAGCAGTGGCGACTGATCGAGGTAGGCAAGGTAGGCACCGCCTACCTTTAAAACTTCGCCCTAAATTAAATGTATTTTGCTCAAAATTGTTGTACTTTTTCTTGAATATATTTAAATAAATATACAAAAAAAAAACTGGTGGTGATTGAGAACTTTTATATAATACCTATTGAAATAATATGTGTGCTATTGCGTAGGAACGCGTTTACGTTGAGTTTAGGCACCTACCCCGGCCGCCTTCTATCTATTGTAGATAGGTAGGTATACTATTTTCACGGATTTCGATTTTTACGTTAGGAATTTTTGTTTACTGTTTTTGTTTTGTTACATTACGTTTGAACTACTTGTTCATTTGTTGTTTAAATACTAGTGCCATTGATTAAAAGGTGTATGTATTTAATTATTTAATAATATTTTGACTAGTACAAGTAAAGATTAGTGGTTGTGCTGCACAACTTGTTGCGCTTGACCTTGACAATCTAAAACAATTTCGCCTGCGGCACCATTTTCTTCATATCCATTTTTTTGCTTAGTGCCTACCTAATAAAATTACCCACGAGCCGCCACTGATGTAAAGCTGTTACTGTCACGTGGATAGTTTAGCACATGCAACTATCTACGTGACAGTAACAGCTTAACATTCTAAAACGTCAATTAATTCATTCTTATTTTTTGATTTCTGTTATGAATAAGTTTTCCAAATTAATTAAATAAAAAAAAAATACTATCATGATCTACAAACAGAAAACGGAAAAATAACAAAAATAATGTTAATTTTTCTTAATTTAATTAATACATTATAATTAAAAAAAAATCTGGAAAAATGTTTGTTCATAATACAATTACTAACAGCCATGTGCTTAGCGGGAAATATAATTCCAGACCTCAATAGAAATTTATCGGGATAATTTTGTTAAAGTTTTCGACACTCATAAATGTATCTTTGTGGAGATTTAACTTTTATTTTTCATTAAAAAAAAATCATTCGCATTGTTCTTTTTTCTATAAAGTAAACACTAAAATGATACATACCTACCAAAAAAAAAAAATACGAAATTTTGATTTCCTTAAACTACGAAAAAAAATCACTATTTTGTTTTACACCATGTGAATTACAGCGGTCATTAACATTAAAAAAATTGAGACTTGTGGTCCTAATCCCAAATAATTTGTCTTTAATATCCCAAAAACGCATGCCTCTATCTCCTCTGGTTATTAAAATATTTGACTTTGACATGAAGGCAAAAATTGGTCCGGTGCACTTCATGCGTCCAGTTTATTTGAAAATTATTCAATAACCTAATTGGTCATTAAATTTTTGACACCCTGAATGCGATGAATCAATTATTGTCAATGTAGATTTCGACACTATCATTCTTGTGCTACCGTTTACCTCAGAAGCGCTGACCACGACGCGAAAATGGTTAAAGGCACAGTGTTAAAACAAGGCTGTTTAAAGATTTCCAAAATAATTAAAATATCTAACACAGAGTTGACAATAATTATAGGGAAACCTAATGGAACTTGTCATGAACTATTCTCCGGAAACATAAAATAATATACCTACTTTAATTACAATACAGTGGACTCGGCAATTATATTATGGGTACATCTCCTGTTTTTGGGTAAAACTAAATATCCACTCGTTAGAGAAAACCCTGATTTGTATATTGCAAAATTTCAGAAAAACTGTGACAGCTCTTTTAGACCCATTACACCAATAATCTGTACCTCAATATTTGCAATAATATACTCATACCTTAGTAACTACTAAAACTATATCTGCACAGCTTTCCTGAGGATACTATATTAGCGAAACCAACGTTGAGATTTAGAAATGTTTTGATGAAGTGGTAAAACTATCATATCTAAGAATTGACAAGAAATATTTGTTTCTGAATGCCCAACATTGGAGATCAAATACCTAACTCGAAACCAGTGAGCAGAACGAAAGAAACAAGAAAGAGAAACGATAGGGATTATTCAGTTACCAATTATATGGAGAAAAAATGTTCACATTCAACCCGTAAATGTTGTATTTTAATGATTAAATATAAATTTCAATAATAAATTATATACTTACTTAAAGTACTACAATTAGTGATGTTAACATTTTTGAAGAATCAAACTAAATAGCCCTAACCTTCCTTTGCATAATATTTGCAGAATCTATTCGCTCATCGTATTCTTGTGCTTTGATATACATTAAAACACCGACTATCACAGTAACAGTTCCTAAACCGCTTAGTGCAGTTACAGGATTGCCAAACATCAATACAGAGAACCAAATCAGAAAGGCGCGTTTTGCTGTATTGGCAACACTAAAACCAAACAACATTATTATAATACAATAAGAGTATTATGCCCGATTGCACCAACAATATTAAGGGACCCTTAGCACTAAGCAAATATCATTTCATCGCTTAAAGTATACTTAGCTGAGTCACCATCTAAGATCACTTAAATTATCATTAACTAAGAAAAATGTGTTGTACATGGTTTAGTATAATATACCGGGCGATCCATTTAAAATTGTCCACCATGAATATCTTCTGTAATTTTTGAACACCATGGAACAAATCGATCTTATATTCAATATATATTATACCTCTCCCTAAAACAACTTCGCCCGTCTCATATAATGACCTTCGGCCGATCAGCATTTTGCCGGCCTTGTCTAAGGTTTTCGAGAGGATCATTAGCAACCAGATTCAAAACTACATAGACCAGCATAGTCTACTCCCTGTTATGCAGTCGGGTTTTAGAAAGAAACACGGCACGTGTACCGCGTTGCTGAAGGTGGCGAACGACCTCTTGGAGGCTCTTGATAGATCAGAGATTAGTGTACTAATCTTGCTTGATCAAAGTAAAGCGTTTGACTCGGTGGATTTTTGATTGCTTTTGGCAAAATTGAAGTACTTGGGTTTTGTTGATTCTATGCCGAGTTGGGTTGAGAGCTATCTCTTCCGGAGGAAACAAATGGTCAAGATAAATGGTTCGAACTTCTCGGATTTCGGAACTACTACAATTGGAGTACCCCAAGGTAGTATACTAGGTAGGATACTAACAGTATTAGCGACACCAACGTTGAGATTTATAAATGTTTTGATGAAGTGGTAAACTATGATATCTAAGAATTGACAAGAAATATTTGTTGTAAATGTCCTACATTGGAGATCAAATACTTAACTCGAAACCAGTGAGCAGAACGAAAGAAAAAAGAAAGAGAAACGAACTATAGAGATAGGGATTATTCAGTTACCAATTATATGGAGAAAAAAGTTCACACTCAAGCCGTAAATTTTGTATTTTATCGTAATAGAATAGACAAACATTATTACAGGAAAAATTCTTCTCATTTCGAACTTACTCGTAATAATTGCTATTCATCCTATAAAAGTAAAAAAAAAACTGCAACCACAAAAAAGTAATACATATATTCAACAATAGTTTTTATAGAAGATAATATTATCTCAATTTAATTAAGTACATATTATTACTGCATTTTTATTCTTGTTTAATTTTTCATATTATGTTTATGTACAGGTATTCTTAATATTACAATGATATGTTAACCAATAAATCATATTAAACAGTAAAACAAATAAAAATTGATGGAATGTCTACAAGTAAAAAGTTAGTAGCTTATGTTTTAGTTATCACATTAAGATTTTTTTACTAAAAATAATTTGTCAACATTGTTTCAGAAACTAACCTGACAAACAAAGCAGCAGATGCTAAGGATGGTATCGCCATCTTATGCAAAAGTGCTTTTGATAGAGGCTAAAGCTCTTAGAACATTGACCTTGATTTCTTCAAAATTATTCACATTCCCGCTTATCTAGAAAGATGAAACTTATGGCGAATCGGCATGAAACCATCCCTAGAATCTGCTGTTCTCATTTGTTAGTACAGTTAATGGAACAAATGAAAACAATTTCGTGGCAAAGCGGACTAAAATGTTGGCTTTACCTACACAAGGAATTTTGTTTAATTTAGCAGGGCCCCAGTCTAATTCGATAGAAACCAGACCGAGGCATGGGTCGACAGGTACTGACGAATTCGTTTCGCTCTTGTTATGAGCTCGTCAGAGCACCATAGTCGCTACCCATCACAAATATCGGCCTGCATTTAAGCACAATAGGATACACAACAGTAGACACATGTAAACATATATCATCTACATGTACATAGTAATGCATATCCCATACCATGCAGAGGCCGAACAAACTCAATGTATAGGTAAAACCAGTCGTATAAATAGAAATAAATATAAATAAAAATAGTATGAACACAAAACGCTAGCAGGAGACCATTTTATCCTTCTGCCAGCATCTCCCAAATATTTGGGTTTCAGCAATGCTCGGACGGTGGTCTCCAAGCGTTCTGCCGTCGATGTTTAATGCCAAATAATGAAAATTAAGAGGATTTTCATGTCCGTAAATATAACAAATGAAAACAATTTCGTGGCAAAGCGGACTAAAATGTTGGCTTTACCTACACAAGGAATTTTGTTTAATTTAGCAGGGCCCCAGTCTAATTCGATAGAAACCAGACCGAGGCATGGGTCGACAGGTACTGACGAATTCGTTTCGCTCTTGTTATGAGCTCGTCAGAGCACCATAGTTTTTAGTCCGCTTTGCCACGGAATTGTTTTCATTTGTTATATTTACGGACATGAAAATCCTCTTAAGTTAATGGAACTTTTATAGAGCTGTTACAACCAAAACCATAAAATATTTTGGGGAACTTTTCCAGCATTGCTTTAAATGAATATCAATGAAAACTATTATTTTTTTATATATTCTTGAAATAAAAGTCAACCTCCACGTAATAAATGTAATAGATTTATCTAAAAAGCTTTACATCTACCAAACATGTTTCGCAGCATCAGGCCGCATCATCAGTGGTTATCAAAATTACGAAAAGTTATTTCATCATTATTGTTACAATTATTTAGTTGTTGCTCTGTTATTCAGGAAGACCTTAACAAGATTTATGAGTGGTGTGTTCGCAACAATCTTTATTTGAATATTGAAAAATGTTTTTCAGTTTCTTATACACGCAGATTAAAGCCTATAACGTATTTGTATTTCATTCACGATTCTCCATTGGTTGTTTGTGATCGTATTAAAGATTTGGGGATTTTCTTTGATAGTAAACTAAACTTTATTGAACATTATAATTATATGATTTCAGCTTCGTATCAGTCTCTGGGTTTTGTAATACGTAACGCGAGGGATCTTAGGTCTCCTCAAACACTTATTGCGTTATTCAATGCATTTGTTAGGACTAAGTTGGAGTATGCCTCAGTTGTGTGGAGTCCTACATATGAATTTCATTCGGCGAGTATGGAACGTGTTCATCGTCGTTTCACTGTGGTTTCATAGCGATGGAGTTTATCCAGTCATTGGATTTCCACATGATACGCTCCTAAATCGTTTTAATTTGACATCTTTAAGTACCCGTAATTAATTAGTTTAAGTTATTAATTAGTTATTATTGTTATTTTGATATTATTGTATTATTTGTAATATTTGTAATTTTTACCTGCCCTTTAATTGGATATTTATCTGTCTGGGCAGTTGTATATTAAATAAATAAATAAATTAATTAGGAGAAATGCATTAAATAATCTACATCTAAACATGTTTCGCAGCACCAGGCAGCATCATCAGTGGTTATCAAAATTACGAAAAGCTATTTCATTATTATTGTTACAATTATTTATATATTAATTATTAATCCTAGAAAGAAGGATGTATTTAATATTTTGATGTATTATAACAAGTATTAAATTTTAAACTCACCATTACGTGAAAAAAATTGTTCTGACAAATAAATCACATAGCTATTCTTATACTCGTATATCTATTAAATTTTTTGTTGCTGTTTATGCATAATTAAGAATAATTCATAATGACTTTTATAATTGTAGATCATTTGACATTTCTGATACCATAGGCTACTAGAAACATTAAAACATTTATTAAAAAACACCAAATGGTGTACAAAACAATTATTTGGCTTTTTCTGCCAAAACGCGCAGACTTAGCTATAGTACACCCTAATACCATTCGACAGGTAATTAGTAAGTACATTACTAGGTAAGTTCAGAAATATGACGTTCCATTTAAATTAATGAAGTTATAGCAACTTCAAATTCTTATTTGAGTAGTTTTCCTTTTTGGACACCCTGTATAAGATTGCAAGTTTATTGCCATTGGAATACCAAATATGATCTATTATTACACTTTAGAGTTAATTTCGTCAACATGACTTAAACACTTCCTAAGTATTTGAAAGATGAAAATTAGGCTAGATTTTGAGAAAATTCAATTTATTTAAACAATCTTAAGGTTTAGGTATTATAAACCTTAATGAAACAGACACTTAATTTGATAAGAGGATCTAAAACTGCAATAATATACAGGGCATTATATTTAAAAAAACACAACTTTGATACTTTTAGGTTATTTGGGACACCCTGTATAATATGAAACCAATCTTAAAAAGTAGCCATAGTAGATGCCTACACGTCCAATAAATGAAACTTATTGAAAGTCACTTAGTTTCGCCACAATATTCCGCGCCATAAACCGTGAATAACCCTGTATAAGAATAGCTATGTGATTTATTTATCAGAACAATTTTTTTCACGTAATGATGAGTTTGAAATTTAATACTTGTTATAATACATCAAAATATTAAATACATCCTTCTTTCTAGGATTAATGCATTTCTCCTAATTAATATATAAATAATTGTAACAATAATAATGAAATAGCTTTTCGTAATTTTGATAACCACTGATGATGCTGCCTGGTGCTGCGAAACATGTTTCGATCTAGATTATTTAATGTATTTCTCCTAATTAATAACAACTAAATAATTGTAACAATAGGGTTATTCTTTCGTAGTGATTGATCTGAACAAGTGAATGTGATTAAACTGAATGTGAGTGTACTGAACTGAATAAATGGCGAAACCGAAAGATCATCTTGTGATTGTCTTTCACTTAACTTCGAAAACTTGTGAAAACAACCAAATCTGCTCTGAAAACTGGAAAATTATTTCTTCCATGATATTATTATCCATGTTTTAAGCTTTACAATTTATTGGTTTGATTCGAAATCATATTATCTCTCAATATTCAATACTTTTAAAGGTTAACTGTTAACTGAACGAACTAACCGGTACCTAGAGGTTGATCAGTAAGCGGCAAGGGGGGTAGGAATTTGAATCAGTTTGGTAGAAGTGACCGATGTCGAAAGAATATCGTGAATGAACTGACAATTTTCAGATTGTTCACTTAGTTCAGTACGAAAGAATAACCCTAATAATGATGAAATAACTTTTCGTAATTTTGATAACCACTGATGAAGCGGCCTGGTCCGCGAAACATGTTTGGTAGATGTAAAGCTTTTTAGAGAAATCTATTAAATTTATTACGTGGAGGTTGAGTTTTATTTCAAGAATATATTATTCTACCCCACTTCAATATTACTACTACTACTTCTTTAAAATTATTTTTTATGCTGTAAATAATTTCAAAATATGTTTTTTTTATTTTTTGACCTGCATATTATCTTTAATTAACAAAAGAAAGTGTAAAAGTCTGATAAGTCCTTTATGAAGCAATTCCCCAAAGCGAAAGAACCAGAGAAAAAGCGACAGACCCAAGCTACTCTAAATTAGCTTTTTCAAAATGAGTATAAAAATCCAGAGCGTAAAACATTTTAGCATATTAGTAATATATGCAGAAAAAAAGTCAGTAATCGAGAGTTAAGCAAATTCGGGCGGGGTACATTTATAAATAAATATGTTCTAATAAACAACAAATAGATGTACCAGGGAGATACTTGAAGCTCTAATTAAATTTACTTTAATGAAATAATTTTTAACATGAATAAATAAGTGACGAAACGTAATTTTCTGTAACCATTAAATACGCATTTCCCACCGGTGTTTTCAACTTCAAAATCAAACCAAAGTATATGATTATAAAAATAAATTAGTAAAACATTTTTTAATTTAATGTTTTTGTACCTTGGTTCAGTCGACTGTAGTGTAATATGCTAGCTCAATATGCAACCATCATTATAAATGCCATGTCGATCGTATCGGGATAGTGTTAAGAAAGTGTTCCAGATTAATATCTGACAGAGCATCGTGCGTTTTTAAAAATGTGCCTTTCTTTGTACAGTCCCATCAAATTATCTTGTCAACATTTCAATATTAAAACAAGCGATTAAATTTGAATTATCATTTTCTACAACCAAGAAATACTAGACTCCAATCTCTTCCACTTGAAATATCATTCAACGAAATATATATTCAACTTGTAACTTCCTTTTTTAATATCCATAAAGACAAAATTAAAGTCCATCTGGTTTATTTTAGTATTAATATCAAATTAACATACATACAAATTTGGTCCTTCGAGACGGATATTATTTTTCGGTGAAAAATAAATTATTAGAAGAAACAAACAACTTGGTTGTGAAAAGATTGATTGTGTAAGCTGATATAAACTGAAAATTGGGTTTCGGAGTCCAGCTAGATTTTTGAGATACCTAAACCTGCTGCCAATAGTAAATAGAGTGATTCATTTGAAATTTCAAAGTTGGGTTCAGTATCACACGATCTGGCAACAGCGCAGTAGTAAAAATGTGTTCAAAAGCTAGATGACGGCATCAAAAAGCAGTTATCAAAGTATCAGAAATATATACAGGGTGATTCATTATGGTTGCAACAAATGAAAACTGCAAATTGCTGAAAGTGATTAAAGAATTTTTTGCCATTGAACCCATGTCCGCAAATGCATCGTTATCGAGATACAGGGTGTCCAAATTTAGTGGTCAAATTCACTTTTTTGTCCATTTCTCAAAAACTAGCTAACCGATTTTGACAAAATTTTACATGCATTGAAGGACAGATAAGCTAAAATATTCTGAATTATTTGTACCTCTAATAAGGATATTATTATTGTTTCTTATTTTCCTAGCAGCTCCATGAACTATCTCCAGTAGTTGGTTTTCATTTATAATTGGTACACTGTAAACCAATTGTTTCATGTGCCCCCATAAAAAGAAGTCGAGCGGATTCAGATCCGGTGATCTTGAAGGCCACTCAATGGAACCTCCCAAACCAATCCAATTGTTCCCAAACAGTTGATTTAAAACTTCTGTTACTTGTCTACCACGGTGCGCAGGGGCTCCGTCATGTTGATACCACATGTTTTGAACAAAATTCAGAGGTACATCCTCAATAAATTCGGATAGTCGGTGGTTGTGTAGGAAAAGACTGTATTGATTTGAGTTTAAATGCCCATTAATTACGAACAACGGCAATAATTTGTTAAACATGCCACCCCAAACATTGATACTAAAACGTTCTTGAAAATTTCGCGGCCTAATAGCACGAGGGTTGTTTAAAGACTATACATGTTCATTATGGTTTGTATTTATGCCATCTCTAGTAAAAGTTGCTTCATCTGACCAGAGCACTTTCTCTAAAAATCTTTCATCTTCTTGATGCTTACCAAGAACCCAATTACAAAATAGTAGGCGCCTTTCACGGTCTACAGGATGTAGGTCCTGGACATTGTTGCGTCATTCGTTTTCCATGTCAATTTTGATTTTTCATTTGGTTTTCTGGTAAACGTTATTTTGATTTAAATCCACCCTTAACTTGCAATTTATCGGTTTCCATAAAAATTGTAGAAATCCCAAAATCGACGTAATTAACATTTTTGTAGCTTATAAGTTGCTCTTTTTAAAAAAGTCATAATTTAAAATAATGAAGCTTGTCAAAGCTGTCTTTAATTAATTTATGTGTAAAATTTACCCAAATGCCCCCTATATCTACGCCAATAAACAGTTAATGAAAGCCAAAATAATGCAGATTATTTTAGGTTATCGGTCCCCAAATGCATGTAAAATTTTGTCCAAATCGGTTAGCTAGTTTTTGAGAAATGAACAAGTTAATTTGACTACTAAATTTGGACACCCTGTATCTCGATAACGAAGCATTTGCGGACATGGGTTCAATGGCATCAAATGCATAAATCACTTTCAGCAATCTGCAGTTTTCATTTGTTTGGCGTACCCTGTATTACAAATAAATATTCTAGCCAAATTTTACACATTTTAAAACAAAATTTATAAATTAAAATAAATATATTTTGTTAATATCAAGTTATTCAACTAGCAACAATAGATTTTTATTATTAATTATTATTGACGAGAACGTGTATCACATTCGTTTTTTACTTTAATGATTAAATATAAAAAAATATAAATTTCAATAATAAATTATATACTTACTTAAAGTACTACAATTAGTGATGTTAACATTTCTGAAGAATCAAACTAAATAGCCCTAACCTTCCTTTGCATAATATTTGCAGAATCTATTCGCTCATCGTATTCTTGTGCTTTGATATACATTAAAACACCGACTATCACAGTAACAGTTCCTAATCCGCTTAGTGCTGTTACAGGATTGCCAAACATCAATACAGAGAACCAAATCAGAAAGGCGCGTTTAGCTGTATTGGCAACACTAAAACAAAACAGAACATTATTATAATACAATAAGAGTATTATGCCCGATTGCACCAACAATATCAAGGGACTCTTAGCACTAAGCAAATATCATTTCATCGCTTAAAGTATACTTAGCTGAGTCACCATCTAAGATCACTTAAATTATCATTAACTAAGAAAAATGTGTTGTACATGGTTTAGTATAATATACCGGGCGATCCATTTAAAATTGTCCACCATGAATATCTTCTGTAATTTTTGAACACCATGGAACAAATCGATCTTATATTCAATATATATTATACTTCTCCCTAAACCAACTTCGCCCGTCTCATATAATGACCTTCGACCGATCAGCATTTTGCCGGCCTTGTCTAAGGTTTTCGAGAGGATCGTTAGCAACCAGATTCAAAACTATATAGACCAGCATAGTCTACTCCCTGTTATGCAGTCGGGTTTTAGAAAGAAACACGGCACGTGTACCGTGTTGCTGAAGGTGGCGAACGATCTCTTGGAGGCTCTTGATAGATCAGAGATTAGTGTACTAATCTTGCTTGATCAAAGTAAAGCGTTTGACTCGGTGGATTTTTGAACACCATGGAATAAATCGATCTTATATTCAAGAGGGATGTAAGACTGCATCTATCAGAGAATAATTGTAGAAATATTTGAAAATGACGTGTTTTGTTTTCAACAGGATGGTGCTCTGCCACAGCGCCGCACCGGTGCGTAACTTTTTGAATCAACGTTTTCCCGAACACTGGATTTGTAGAAGACGCACCATTGATTGACCCACTAGACCACCAGATTTTTTGGTAGCTCGCAGTTTGAGCATTTAATCAATTTATAAAACTTATATCTGTCCCTTTATTTTATTATAATTTGTTCAATCAAAAATGACATGTTTAAAGAAATCAAAGAATTACCTTTAAAACATGTGCCAGGTGACATTCCAAAAATATACTCCTTTTGCATCGCCGCCCTTTTCTAATAAATTTAGCTTTATATCCGTGAATTTTGTTCGTTTTAAAAATCTTTTGCAAATGACTACTGCTGATACCTGTATTTCGAATTCGACGTCTTAATGACATTTTCAAATTTCCTTTGAACGAATGAAGATCAACTAACATATACCTGCGTCCTTTTCATCGAGTTTTTTCTTTTCATTCTTTTTAGAAATAATATTTCCAGTTACCAAAAATACTTCAGTGTTTTTTTGATAAAATATTAAGTAAACAATGTTTTTCAATTAAGAGTTAGATTTAAACCCTCTAGCGGATATTTTAGAAAACTAAAACTATTTTCCAGCGATTTCCGTTGTCCGCCTGTACTAAAAAAAATATTCTTAAAACCGTAACATGACTAGTTTTCGAGATAGATAGATATCTGTACACCCGGTACATTAAGGTAAGAACTTTTTTGTCAAAATATAAAGACATTATTATTATTTGCTAAAATCGCACAATATTCCAAGCAACCGGTGAGAAAAACGTGCTGAAATATCTTGGAATGGTGACAAACACGACGAAACAAGCCCCCAGAGAAACTATTAACTTCACGAAAAGTTGGGGCAAGTCTCTCTAGATCAAACTGAAGAAAAGGTAAAGGTCCTAAACGGAATTATCAAAATATGGTCCAAATACACATTTAAGGACCGCACTTAAATGTATGGACTCCTTTACTACTCTGTACTTAAGTTCATGTTGGTGCAATCTGCAATTACAGGGAACATTCTTTAAATAAGGTATTGTTGGTACAATTGTTGTATGCTATAAAAAAAAAAAGTAAAATACCTGTGAGTCACTGGACTAATATAATCCATCAAAACGTACGCTGTGATACTTTGAAAATGGAAAAATACCCCATTCAAAATAAAATATATCACCAGTTTATAACTAATTTTTTCAGAACTATGAAAATCTACCAATAATAATGTGGCAGGAACTTGTACCACTATACTAGCAACACTGGTGTAGAACTGCAACTCGGCCGGCCTAAAAAATATCACATATCAGTTTTTTCAAATATTTTAAATAATAATAATAATAAGGAATAAATAATCTACTTAATTCTCCCCACAAAATATCGGAAGCCTCTAGAGCGTATGGTTTTATTATTTAGGAATGGTACATTTTTCTAATTATTAATAGTGAAAAACCAACAGCATTCTAGAAAAATGTTAAGTTGCTAATATTTCGAAAACTACAAATTTTCGAAATAATAGACAACCTATAACAAAGTTACATTAATTTTGAATGCTAAAAAGATAAAATTAAAACAAACAACATAGGGGTTACTACTGTGTTTTAGCTTAAATTTCCTATAATTTTTGCCCACCGTGTATAAAGAAATGACGAAATATGTTACAAAGTCCGCAAAAATTGACCGCCCTTTAAGAAGATCGAGAAGAATGTCTAATAAATGCTTCCCAATTGAAAAAATTCAGTGTACATGAAAACGTCAATTTTGACATAAATCTTCAACTACGTTAAAAACCACAGAACTTAGCTATATGGCACTATATACAAATTACATGTTAATTTGATGTACATTCCAAAAATGTATCAATAAATAGCATGTTCTATTTAAAATAAGCAAGTTGACATCTACTTCTTCATAAAAATGAATTAGTCGTCTGATCTGCCAAATTTTCATAGCTTTCCCAGAGGGACACCGTGTATGTATTGTTATAAATAATATTTTCAAGTGAGGTTGCGTGGGAAAGAAGGAGTCTTGCATTGTGAAGATAATAAATGTAATAACATTCATGGTAGGTGGGTAGGTAGGTTCAAAATGAGTGGGTCTGCGCCCCACCCTAAACCATTCATGGTAGTCACAAGGTGAAATCCATGTCTGAAGAGTCGAACTGAAGACGAAACTAGTCTTCGAAGTGAGTTCCGTTCCATACACCAACAACCGAGTGCGAGACAATAAGTACAAGTTACTTTTGCAAAAAGATCAGCCATTATTGAAATGAATGCCTCGATTATACACTCCAATTTTTTAATTATTCCTGACATTATGTTTCCAGATATAAAAAAATGAACAACAGTTTCTCATTGTTACTTTTTAAGGAGAAAATTAGATAGCGTTTACAAATTTGCGTTATTTAAATAAGAGCTAATAAAACTTGTTTAAACCATTACATGTGATATACCATCTATTTTCGAATTGAAAATGGCTATAAATTTAACAATAAAAAATCTAGGACCGAATTACAAAAAACAAATTGATGATGGTTTCTCAAAAACGAAACGTCGTAGTAAAAATTTGTAAATGCCATATTATTATCCTCAAAAAGTGCTTTTAATTTTTTTATATCTGTAAACATAATGTCAGAAATAAATTAAAACGAAAATCGCAAAAAATTGTTTTTTCAAAAATTTTCGAAAACGGCTAAAGTTAGTTTACTTTTGAAAACAACATTTAAAAGGTGTTTAAATTGTACAACTTTTGTAACTCCTACCGTTTCCACCATCGTAATCATAAATCATCCAAGTTTATTGATCAGTGGTCTCGGACTATCAGAGGGTAAAAGACTGGCCGTCAACATTTTGAACTGAATGCTATTGGAACGATTAGGTTTTGATAACTGGGAACTAGTTAGTTAGCGAGTGGATACTAAAACTGCTGAAGACGTGAAAGAGAAATACATTTCCCGCTATCTGGACGTAAACGTCGGCAAAGCCACTTGGGGTGAGTTGGCTGATCGCAGATAATACTGTTGAAGATAATGATCCGTTATCCCCTATTTCAAGACTACCTCCACTACAATGTACCAATACAAAATGTTCACTGACAGCTGGTAAATAAACTGCAGCTTAAGAAGGAGAACACTAGTATAGAGGTTGCTATAAAGCTGCCCATAGTCGATATGCAGGTATAACAACTTAATGGTTTCTTTAAGGACTCATGCAAATTCTTAGATGTGAGACAATTTAAAAACGCTACTGATCCTTTAAGATTTCTAAAATCTGACCTCATAAAAATTATGAACAGTTTTGTTATTATTTAATAAAACAATCTCTGTCCTAAAATCTCGGTTAAAAATTATAATAATACCTAAGTATTTACTTTGACAAAATCAGAAAAACCTATCTGTACTATAATGGAAAAACTGTCTAGCAAAAAAAAAACACAAAATATATCACTATCACGATACATTTTGTGTTTTTTTGCTGTTTACTTGTCGGCACACTATTATACAGTTTTGACGGTTAGTTTATTCTTTATACGCGTTTGTTAAGTTTGTTATTTATATATTCAAATGTATTACGTTGTTCTAGATATAATTTGGATTGTTCTTGTTTATATTTCTACTAATTAATACATAATTAACTTATAGTCTATACCGTTTATTTTTAGCATAAAATAAAGTAAAAAAAATTGGTATTTATTACCTATAGTAGTTACTACAAAAAATTTGTAACTTACTGACAGTTTGATATCGTTGCTTGTACGACAAAGTTGTAACAAATTTGAATGTACCGTTTTGATTAATTAAAAGTGTAATTATTAAGTAGGTAAGTGATTGTGCACGTTAATAGTGGAAGTCACAGCAAAGACTTTGACGAGACAAACTGTATCAACAATTTCTGGATTACACCAATTCCAAAAAATGAAAATAAACCATCAGATTATATATTATGGAATGCCACGGAATTTCCTGAATCAATTCAGCACAGTTGAAATTAAAATTATTGTCCCGCTATGCTATAAATTTTTTATTTTAAAATAATTGTTTTTAGATATCTAATTAGGTTTTGTTTTAGATGTTCGTTTCGATTATTAGAATAAAATAATAAATAACACCCTATAAAAAAGCGTTTTTTATGAACAAATACATTGTAAGTGTAAAAATTTTAAATTATTCATGATTTTTTTTAATCATAATGATTAAAATTGGAGTTTAATCATCTCTCCCAAAAATTACTGTTTTATAGCAAATATAAAATTCAATTTTCTATGAAGTCGTTTAAAAATTATTATAATACGTGAGTAAGTATTTACTTACTATCATAAAATCAATAAAATCAGAAAAAACTATCTGTACTATAATGTAAAAACTGTATTACGTTGTACTAAATATAATTTGGATTGTTCGTGTTTGTATTTCTATTAATTAATACATTATGAATTAATATTATTAGTCTTGATAGTGTGAAACGTTTATTTTTAGTATAAAATATTGTAAAAAACAATGTAGGTATTTATTACCTACAATACTACAAAAAATTTGTAGCTTACTGAGGTCGATATCGTTGTTTGTACGACAACGTTGTAATAAATTTGAATGTACCGTTTTGCTTAAAAGTATAATTATTAAGTACCTATGTACCTAAAGTTAAAGTTTAAAAAAAATACGTATTAGAAATACAAAGGTCCACTAGTGATTGTGCACGTTAAAAAATGTAGAGTAAACAATCAATAATTGTGCGCTATGCTACAAAATTATTTATTTTAAAATAATTGTTTCTAGATATCTAATTAGGTTTTGTTTTTTGTGCTACAGATCTGATGGCAGTATTTGCTGAATTGAATTATTATAATTATTGTCTATGCCACAAAATTATTCATTTTAAAACATTTGTTTTTAGATACCTAATTAGGTTTTGTTTATTGTGTTACAGATATGATGGCAGTAATAATTGCTGAATTGAATTATATAATTATTGTCTATGCCACAAAATTATTTGTTTTAAAACAATTGTTTTTATAGATACCTAATTAGGTTTTGTTTTTTGTGTTACATATATGATGGCAGTAATTGCTGAATTTAATTATATAATTATTGTCTATGCCACAAAATTATTTATTTTAAAACAATTGTTTTTAGATATATAATTAGGTTTTGTTTTTTGTGTTACAGATCGGATGTCAGTAATAGCTGAATTTAATTAAAATAATTGTTTTTAGATACCTAATTATGAGGTTTTGTTTTTTGTGTTACAGATATGATGACAGTAATTGCTGAATGGAATTATATAATTATTTATTATCTATGCCACAAAATTATTTATTTTAAAACAATTGTTTTTGGATAACTTAATAGGTTTTGTTTTTTGTGTTACAGACCTGACTGCAGTAATTGCTGAATTGAATTATATAATTATTGTCTATGGCACAAAATTATTTATTTGAAAACAATTGTTTTTATAGATACCTAATTAGGTTTTGTTTTTTGTGTTATAGATATGATGGCAGTAATTGCTGAATTTAATTATATAATTATTGTCTATGCCACAAAATTATTTATTTTAAAACAATTTTTTTTAGATAACTAAATAGGTTTTGTTTTGTGTGTTACATAACTGATTGCAGTAATTGCTGAATTGAATTATAATAATTGTCTATGCCACAAAATTATTTATTTTAAAACAATTGTTTTTATATATACCTAATTAAGTTTTGTTTTTTGTGTTACAGATATGATGGCAGTAATTGCTGAATTGAATAATAATCATTATTGTCTATGCCACAAAATTATTTATTTTAAAACTATTGTTTTTAGATATCTAATTAGATTTTGTTTTTTTGTCTTACAGATCGGATGTCAGTAATTGCTGAATTTAATTAAAATAATTATTCTCTGTCACAATTGTTTGTCATTTTCACCTATTCATGCGTCCAACCGTAGATAAATGGTACTATATAGAGTTTTGCAATTTTTGATCGAGAGTTAGCAAACGCGGTACAACTTTTTATTATATTAAGTATAAACATCTCAAACTATTTTAAACAATCTCTAGTAAGTTGGCCCTGAGAATACAATTTTTAAAGAAAGAAAGAATGCAAAAAATGTAATTTGTAAAAGTATTAAGATCGCAAAATCTTTTATCATGCTCACTCATTTCGACATAATAAATGTGTGTGATTACTAAACGAATTGTCCAAGGTTACAAGAGAATATCTGAGAATAGATTAATGATGAGATATTGTAAAAACGATTGAATATGAAAAACTTGTTTAAGAAGTGAAAGTACATGGCATAACAATTATATATATATATACTGGTATATTACTAGGTATCCTATAATTATCATGTGTTAACTACAATTAATCGTTTTCCTATGACAGTGTTTTTGCATACAATTTAAATTCATATGATTGTGATATCAATGTTACGGCTCGGGTGTCTCATGACGATGTTGGATAATTTTGGAAAGTGGTAATTTTGGTTACACCAGAAGAGGTTATCTAATTCCTTATTTAAAATAGGACACCCAATAAGTTATTTGATTTTAGGATTTTATCGATAATATTAAACAAACTTCATCTATGATACTCTAACTCTAACCATTTTTGATTCCTTTTTTTTTTTTTCTATCAGAAATCATGTTTGCAAGACGATATAATTTATACTTATTGAATGTGATGTTAGATGTGATGATCTGATATATAAATTATATAAAAAGAAAATAATTTGGTAGCATAGCAGACAAGATTGCTTGTTTTACCTACACAAGGGATTTTGTTTAATTTAGAAGGGCGTCAGTCTAATCCAGTAGAACTAGACCAAGGCATAAGTCGACAGATACTGACGAATTCGATGCGCTCTTATTATGATCTCGTCAGAGTACCATAGTCGTTGCCCATCTACAATATCGGCCTGCATTTAAGCACGAAGAGAGATACACCAGCAGATATATGTAAATCGTGCCATCTACATACACATAGTAATGCATTTCCCTCCATACAGAGGACAAAAAAATCCAATGTAGGAGTAATACCAGTCGTAAAAATAGAAAATAATAGTGTAAACACAAAACTCTAGCAGGAGACCATTTATCCTTCTGTTAGCATCACGCTTTGGGTGTCAGCATCGGACGGTGGTCTCTAAGCGTTCGGTCGTCGATCTTAAATGCCAAATGATAAAAACTATAACATGAATATGTGTCTGTAACTATAAAAAAAAGAACATGTGATATTTACCGACACAAATCCATGTTATTGTATAAATTATATATTTTTGATTACATTTCAATGATTTATTTCGTTTTTTTGTTGTACTTATAGTGGAGTAGTTATTTGGCATGTATTTTTAAATTTATACATAACATTCATAAGATATTAATTTATATTTAGGAATAGTCCATCTGACTGTGGATTCTTAAATAATAAAAGTCAAAATTCTCTCGTTTCCACTAGTGTTCAAATATGTACTTTGATAAAATGTTTGAAAATGCCATGAGCTAACTGATATTAGATGTTTGGATTATTACACAAGTTCTTAAAAACTCTACAGTACAGTACTTACTTCCTAATTACGAAACTCTGACAATTTAGGATTTAAAGCTATATGTTTACAGCAATTTAATTCTTAAAGCAACGGTTATGTTAAGAGTCACCTCCAACGGTATAAGCTCTATAATGAAAATGATTTAAGTTTACTTACGTATATTTGAATCTATCACCAGATATAAGCATTTTAGAATAAACATTTTGTACACATTCGGTAACATTTGTTGCCATTGCTGCTAAAAATCCAATGATATCGAAACTAATCTCATTTACAGAACATAAAGCTAAACCTGACATAACTGGAAGAAGGCTCAAATTGACATACAATCCTGTTTGCTCACCTAAAATTTAATAATTGGTAACACATGCTAAGTATATAATGATATTTTGCTGAAGACTTTTACCTAATAAGAACCTAGATATGAGCACTGTAAATAATGGTGCAGAACTTTTTATTGTCTCTGTAAAACTAACAGCAACATAATTTAAAGCTACCAATCCCAATACCACTGTTAAAAATCTCATACATCCAACTAAAATCATGTGCCTATAGAATCCTGGTGGCTTACTCAGTCTCTGTGTTGGTTTATACATACCACACGGGAAATATAACTGGATAAATCCACATGTGGCCGTCATTAACATCTGACATGCTCCTATAGAAAAAATATGTTATTTTTATATGGATCGTCAACCACATCATCAACACCAAATTACGTACCTAATATAGTAGGATTCCCATTTAAATATGTTAAAATATATTTATTAAGAAACAAAGTACATCCACTAAATATGTACCACAATATAAGAAATATTATTGCTCTAATATGAATTAATCCTGTTTTTGGAGGTTCAATGTCTTTTATTTTAACTGCTCCATTACTTTCTATTTCCTTACTGTTATTTACAATTTGTGTTTTGTCCATATTGATACAATTTAAAATTAACGATTGTAACGTAATTCATTTATATCAACTAACAATTTCAAACATTTTCTGAACTTTCACTATCTTATTAGTTCCAATGTTTTGAATTTTTATAAATTTAAGTAAAAATTACAGAAAGTAGACGTTTCAGGTAATCACATAACCTCAATTTCTAATTTATAGGCAATAGGCCAATGAATAGTCTGCGACCTGTTGGTCTTAAAATTTTGACACTAGGAGACAACGAAAAAAATTTCGTTTTCCGAAAATATTTTCTTATTATACAGATGGAGAAGTATGAATAGAAGTGGATGGGGTAATTATTGCATCCCTAAATTGTTCCAAGTATTCCAATAACGCCCAAAAACCAAATATCATTGTCGTTATCCTACTACAACACATATCCTGATGGGCTTATATTATATGATCACATGCCACTCATCTCACTTCATTACTTTCATTATTTGTTGTAAATAGAACACATCTCTACTGTAGTATTTTTTTATGTTATCTACAGCAAAGACAAATATATGTATTTGTCTTTGTTTATAGTGTTGCCGCTTTGTCGGTAAAATGCCAGGCGCATCTACTAAATGCTTTGAGCAAAGATTAATGGTGTATATTAATCTTAGATTTGAGTAAAATGAGTACCAGCACAGTTTAAGCAAAGCTTAATGTACATTAATCTTTGGTTTAAGTTACAAATACGGTAAAAACTGTGGTAGCAGTAATAATGGCGAATTTGCTGCCAGAAAAAAGTGTTTGTCAAATTGAAAAGCATATAATAAAGCTCATGCCATTGTAGATTGTAGACAATGCTAATAAATGCTACACGTTAAACGTATGGATTTCCAAATATCGGTATCCGTGGTAGCAGTAGGTAAATACATAGGTACCTACACGTATGTGAATAGCAATATACACGGAATGAAAAGAAAATAATTATTATTGCCTCAATGATAATTACGTTTATCACATAATATTCAGATATGAAGATGTAAGTTTTCATAATTTGAAGAAAATCAAAGCATTGTCTTGTTTTTTAAAGACAATGAAGTTTTAAATTCGTTGTCTTTAAAACAAAATATAGCTTTCTCACTCTCTCTATATGATTTCACCTCTTCTCCTTGAAAAATGGAAATTGAGAAAAATAGGTCATCTGACAATGCTGTATTTATACTCACTGTTTACAAACAAATTAATTCGATAAATGGTTATTTGAGGTTATTCAATAATAATTTGTACGGAACAGGAATTAATAAAAGTTACTATTGCCCAAAAGTTATTAATTACAAAGTTATATAATAGGGTGTTTAATGGGATAAATGTCTTGTGTATAACAGATGCGCGGTCATTTACCCCAGCTGACATAGGTTGACTGATCATTGATCTGCAAGAATACGTCGAAGTTCCACGGATGGCACAGATATAGAACTCCTTTAAACACCGCGAGCACCGCCCGGCTGTTAGTATTCAGAATGTGATCTGGTATTACAAATACGTACACTAATATGGCACATTTCCTGTAACGTAGCGCAAAATTGCATTTTGTAAGTCAACTTACAACAGTATACTTATATACCTACTTGATTAGTTGCATATCTGTTTGATGTAATATAGTCAAATTTTAGGTAGAAATAGAAAGTGAACATTCAGGAAGAGTAATTTTAAGATGCAAAAGAAAGACGAAGGATTTGAACAGCGTAAATTAGATCTGGAGATATGGCTCCAACGAATGGAGACAAATATTGCCAGTATGGCTCCTGTAGGTCACACAGCCGATGTTTTGGAGGTTCAGATGAGGGAGCAGAAAAAATTGCATGCTGAATTGCATCAGTTTAAAGGTCAGATTGAGGGTTTTCAACAACTCACACAGCGATTAATTACAGCTCATCAACATGAAGACACTAGCCGATATAAGAAGGTTTGACAAATGCTTTATTAGATAGTTTAATTATTTCGCGTTTAACATTAGGTATCTTACTTATACTATACTTACTTCTCTACTGATTTTAAAGGATTTGACAGGGTCTTGTTTGGAATTGTTTATAGGTAATCTTTTACAGATTTCAATATATCTACATCCAAAGTCATTACATTTTACTTACTACTTTTTGAGTTAGCATCCTCAGGAGCGAATTAAAACATCCAGCATCCTGAGGATGCGAACATTGTTAGCGAAACGCGCGTCGAGAATAAACAAAAGTGTTTTGGTGAAGTGGTAAAACGTGTTTTAGTTTAATATTTTTAATATTCATAAAAGATTACTCTTTGCAGGCAGCTGAGTACATAAATCAACACTATCTTCGTCTAGATGCCTGCATAATCAATCGTGGTAAACTTCTGCATTCAGCGTTAAGTTCGCTACAAAATTTAGATAGATCCATGGATAAATTTCTTGCATGGGTCAGTGAGGCCGAATCTGTTGTTGAAACATTGGAAGGTGATACGGAGTCTCGTCGTGCGGCACATCAATTGAAAGAATTGCAAGTGGACATTGAGAGACAAGGCCCTGCCTATGCTTCATTACGATCTTCCAGCCTGACATTGTTAGGTACTTTGACGCCTGAAGATGCTTTGATGTTACAGCTTAGAGGTGATGAGATGGAGAGAAGATGGCAGGTTAGAATTTTGTATTTGTTTTTTACAGTAAACTATAATAATAACATAAGTAATAATAAAGTTCTTTACTCATACGGTAAAAAAAATTGTTAGGGTATAATCTTTATTAAAAATTCTTAATATGCTGCTCTACACAGAGTTTTGTGAAAACGGTCCAACTTAGCCTCCACCTTAATTAGTAATGGTAATAATCCTGTGTCTGCAAAATATTTGGGAACAATGTCAAGAGCATCTCCCTTTTCTTCAGCTAGTAATGGATATTCTTTGATTATTGTAGGATCCAACATATATGCCAAAGTGTGAAAGGCGCTTAGAGCTTGAACATATCTCTTCTTCAATGATTGATATTGATGGAAGCTTCTTTCTTCTTTAAAATTGTAAAAAATAGCCAGTAACTTTTGCCGGATCTAAACTGCATGATATAAAAATGGATCTTTTTGTTGTATTGCATCCAGTGCTATATAAATTGGTAAAAAACTGTAGAAAAGCTTCAGCCATCCTTTTAATATAGATATCTGAAATATTTTTAGAAATCACTGCATCAATTTGATCTTTATGCTCTTCACATATTAATAACAATTTTGGCCACTCATTTATATAGATCTCAAGACAGATCTGAAAGTGTATTCCATCGAACATCCTGAGGTAAGACCAATTCCTTGACTCCTTTCATCATCCAAATCATCAATAGTGACACAAAATAGCACTTTTTTAAAGATTTTGCTACACCCTTCTCTATGCAGAGACAAAGCACTACACTTGAGACATCTGTAAGTAAAATGTTGAAGTCATTTTGATACACTTTTGTAGCATTATTATGTTTAGGCAACTCAATATATTATGTGATTTTTTAATTGTGCCATTTTGTGGCAAGCGTGTGATATGATTTTCATTACAGAAAGAATTAACTTATTAAGTTAACGTACATTTTATACTAAGCCCACGAGATAAATAGAAACTGGACTTCAAGATGATTTAAGACCTTATGCCTGGTCTATTTGCTTGATCTTCTTTCACTTTAATACATTTTGGTAATGGAATATGAATTATTGAACGTAATAATTATATATATTTATACAGGCATTAAAATCCAGAACTTCCGATTTGAGAAATCGTCTTGAGCACAATGCTGATTACTGGAATACTGTTTTGTTATCTCTGAGGGAATTAACCGAATGGGTTATTAGAAAGGACACAGGTAATAACCTGAATCCTATTAAATATTAGAGGCAACTAATGAATTACATATATATTTTAGAACTAGCGCTTGCTTCAAGACAAGATGATCACAGAGCCTTCCGTCAACAATTGGAAGATAAAAGACCACTAGTAGAAGCCAGTTTACGTAGTGCCCGACAGTTTGTAGCTGGTGATCCCTCTGGCGAACTAGCACGAAATTTAAGAAGAGAATTAGTTAAACTGTCTGATAAATGGAATGGTCTAATTGACAAATCAGACCAGTTGGCAACTCGATTTGAACAAAACTCGATTGTAAGTTTAACGGTTTAACATATTTTAGTTTTGATAAAGTATTGATTGATAGTTTTCCTTTTTATAGTTTCTTAAACCTCTATATTCAATGTATCTGTCATTTTCAACTAAATGTCAACTTAATTCATCTGATGTTGTATTAGCACACAGTTATTTAAATGGCTTGATATTTTACGACCAAGAAATTATCTTCTGAAACATGGACACATAGCAATTAAACCTTGTCCCCTATAATTGGGCCTGGATGTAGAAAATTGAAGTATTTATATACAATTAACTTCACAATAATTATTGATAATTGACATTATTTGACCTTTCCCTCTCATTCTGTAATTATTATACTGGTTATAATTGTCACGTATTCATTATCCAATGATTTATAACAAGAAATATACTAAATTATTGTGGCCCATGTGGAACCTCACTTTCATTAGCACCAGTATGTAGTTTGGGTATTAATTATAATGAATAAAACAATGTCTTTTCACTAAGGTAAGATTCTGTGACAGCCGATTTGACGATTCTTGGTTGTTTTGAGGTTAGTTTGGTTTGGCAATTCATCATGAATAGACTCACATCTGAACAACGTTTGCAAATTGTTCAAAGTTATTTGGAAAACCACGGTGCAATTCGAGAAACACATTACATTACGTTACATGAGTTTTACGGTGCTCAAAATAATCGTCCTTCAGAGCGATTAGTTCGAGAAAGAATGGCTCGTTTTTGCAATACGTTTACACTAATCGATAATACGCATCCCATAAGACGTAGTACAGTGCTGGTGTGCGGCGTAGTGCTGATGAAGATCCAAATGTGTCAATTTGTGTTCAACACGTAAACTTGTGTCCATCCACTGAAGAATTTTGCGTAAAGATGCTGGTTTACGTAATTCCGAGATTCAACTTGTGCAGGAATTGAAGCCACACGATCAACTTTTGCGCCGTACTTTGAATGTGCCAATTTCATTCGAAAATTTTGTTCAGTGATGAAACACACTTTTGGTTAAATGGTTATGTCAACAACAAAATTGCTGAATTTGGAACGATGATAATCCACAAGCCATTGTCGAACCAGCATTACAATCAGAAAAAGTCAGCGTTTGGTGTGCTTTATGGACCGCTGCAATTATTGGTCCTTATGTTTTCAAAAATGGTGATGGTGAGAACGTTAAAATCAACGGTGAGCGGTACAGAGACATGATTACTAACTTTTTTGTGCCTCATTTGGCAGGCATCAATGTTGCAGATATGTGCTTTTAGTAGGATTAAATAAAATTAAATAAATAAACGATTTATTGTCTTGAAGTCGCCCTGAATGCCATTTTTGATTGGGGTGAAGAACAGTGGAGTCGTGTAAAATTTGTTGGACTGTAAGGCGGTTTTAACAATGGGTGCACTTTGGGGTTCTTCTCCTTTCAGCAGGTGTTGATACGTTACTTTGGTGTGCCCCATTCGTAGAAGTCTGAGGATGGCCGAATTTTTTCTGTTTAATACTTTTTGAGGCTGTACATCTGGTTCAAATTGCGAGAGAGCGGTTAGCGATGTGGACAACTTAAATTATTTATGCATTTTGTAACCCTTGTAGACCACAAGCCGATACCAATTTAAGGAGGGTCAGGTTTGATTTATAGTACCATATGAAACCAAATTGTTTATACATTTTTCTTTGAGGCTACAAATTCATGTACTAAATAAATCTAAAACTCATTCACCTAAAATCTTCCTTACATTTCTAATTGTTTCATGCTGTATACACGTTTAATTTTAGTTAAGTAAATATATTTTTTTCTAGAAATTGAAACAGCTCACTTTAAACTTAGAAGAAGCTTGCTCTACTGTGTCGAGGTTAGAGCGTGCTACTCTTACATGGAGTAGTCCACGTAGCGCAGCCGAGGCCAGAGAACTGTTAGCTAATTTACGACAGTTGGAGCAACAAGTTCCACCTCTACAGATGGCGCTTGAAGAAGCTGCAATTCAGGCAGCCGCTGTTGGAAACGCACTACCTAGCAATTTAGCTAGCCAGCTTGAGGATTGTACCGCTCGATGTAGAGCATTGCAGTCGGCTATTAGAGAGAGGAGGGAGCAATTGACTAGTAGTACTCAAGGTAGGATATCTGCGTTTAACCTGTTCGATTCCGAAGTACGGAACCCTTGTAGTGATTCGTTATGTCCAATGTTTTATTATAGATTGTTTAGGACATGTTTTATTCCATAGAGGAAAATTATTTAATTTCTTATAAATTCATTTCGCTATTATTAAGAGTTCGTAAGAATACCGTAGTCATACCCAACCACAAATGTCGACCTGCATATCACCTACAGCCTGTTCAGAATTTGCACCCTAATTAAAGTATAAGATTTTAACAGTGAGTTATAAACTCGACGGAAGAAAATCCTGACTTTTTACATAAGATTCTTGGATCGATGACTCCTCTTTTATCAGACGTGGGGTAACAAACTACGATAATATCCATAATTTGGGCACGTCAAAATCCTCGACAAATTCGGCCGAAATGAATTTTCCTTAAATGTTTGATGGTAATGTTTGTGGTCCACATTTCCTACCGCCAATTTTGAACTCCGAACTGTTTTTGGAGTTTCCTAACAATAATCTGCCAGACAACCTATTAATTTAATTTAATGCATGATAATTGGATACAACTGGATGGGACTCCTCCGCATTTTAGAATACCTGTAAGGTGTAGATATTTTAATTTTTTACTTGCAAACGGTGTGTCAAATGAAAAGAGGTAAAGTAGATCCTTTATTTGTTGTAAATACCCATAGTAATTACCGACCGATATCCATTTTATCAAACTTTTCCAAGTTGTTTGAGATCATTTTGCACGAGAGAATTTCAAAACGGGTGAGAAGTCAATTGACAACACACCAACATGGTTTTGTGACGGGCCGTTCCACTTTGTCAAATTTAACTGTCTTCTCTCAATATGTATATGATAACCTGGATAACCGTGGCCAAGTGGATGCAATTTACATTGATTTTGCCAAGGCATTTGATAGAATAGACGATTCAGTATTAATATCAAAGCTACATACCTTCATTCTGAGTGAAGGTGTTATTAATCTTATTAAGTCATATATCAACAACAGAAGCCAGTTTGTCTTTTCTGTGTCTGTGTTTTTTCGGTCAACTATTCTGTAACATCGGGAGTTCCCCAGGGTTTCGACTTAGGTCCTTTACTATTTTACTTTTTATAAATGACCTGGGCTCTTTCATCATGTCTGAGAGATTGATTTTCGCGGATGACCTAAAGATCTTTGCCAGAGTGAGTCGAGTTGAGGAATGTATTGCTCTTCAAAATGATCTTGACATCATTAAGGAATTGTGCGACACTAACAAAATATCCTTAAATCCTGACAAGTGTAAAGTAATGACCTTCTCACGCAAAATGTCTGTGGTGGCTTTTGAATATGCAATTGGAAATACTATTCTGGGTCGGTGTGAAACTGTAAAGGATCTGGGAGTCACTTTTGACAAGTCTCTGTCTTTTGCTGATCATATAACAAATATTGTGAAAGATGCATATAAAATGTATGGTTTTATCGTGAGAAATTCTGGATATTACCAGGACTGTGGTACGTTGAGGAGTCTTTATTATGCTTATGTGCGATCCAAGTTGGAGTACTGTTGTCCAGTGTGGTTTCCTTACTATGGGTATTATATTACCATGATAGACAGAGTGCAGCGAAAATTTCTTAAATATCTTTGTTTTAAAGTGGATGGAGTGTACCCACAACAGGGTATGCAATACCAGTATTTTATTGAACGCTTCGATAGTAAGAGTCTGGAATTAAGAAGGGTACAGCAATGTTTACGATTTTTGTATTGTCTATTCAGTGGTAGAGTGAGCTGTGACAGTATTTTGATGTGTTTTCATTTTTGGGTTCCGCGATTGAATTCTAGAAGTGATATGAAATTCTATACACCTCAAGCGAGAACTAACCTGCTGCTGAAATCGCCAATTTATAATATGTGTAATTTATTTAATCAAATAAGTGAAAACTGCGATCTATTTTTTAGCTCACTGCATGAGATACTTGTAGAATCTGAACAACGATTTTCATTGTAATCTGTATTTTTTCAGATGTAGTGCCACTGTTTCTGTCTCATTTATGTTTCATGGATGTTATGTAATACATATTTATTTCTATATCTCTTATGTTAATATTAGTTCTTAAGATTGCTCTGTAAATGGAATTTTCTGTTGAGCAATAAAGCAATTATTATTATTATTAAATTGAACAAGGATTCTAGAAATAATTTTTGCTTCTAAAAAATCAATGCCGTACCATATTTTTTTATTAAATTTGTACGAAGATGTGTCCGTACGTACACCACTGGTGAAAATAAAATAATAATTTTTGCGGCGCAAGTTTTAACCTCGATACTCCTGTATGCGCTGTTGAATGCATTTAGTATATATTGAAGATCTTCTGTATCAGCGGGGATGACATTGTCTTCCGCGTATTGAAGCTCAATGACTGATGTGGATACGATCTTCCTCCCAGCTAGCAGTCTACGAAGGTTGAAGAGTCCGCGCCTTCAAATCTGTAGACGATCTTTATTCCCCCGGTAGTTCATCCTTAACTAGTTGAATGACCGTTCCCATAAACATCGAAAACAAGGTCGGTGCAACCCTGCTTTACGCCAGTTGTCATTGGAAAGGGCTCTCCCAGTTCCATATCCTCCACAGAGCCTCACGATTAACGGAGTCGAACGCATTGACAAGGTCTAGTTTCTCAATACATAAATAGCACAACAAAACATTGCCTACAACCTCAGTGCGAGAGACATGGACGACTTCAGAAATTATACATAAAAGTTTTGGTCTCAATTATGCAGACCAACATTCTTTCTATCTGGGTGAATTGCTGGGGACATCCGTTGAGCTTCAATATCCTCCACAGATCCTCACGCTTAACGGCGTTGAACGCATTGATAAGGTCTATAAAACTCATGTATAGAGGACGATTTTGTCCCCGTGAATTTTCCTGTATTTGCCTGGCACTAAATATCATGTCGGCTATACCACTGTTGGGTGATGTACCCTTCCGAGAGTGGGAGAAGATGATGGGACAAAATTTTTGCAAGAACCTTTCCGGCGATGGAGAGAGATGCCACGATAGTTTCCACATACACATACACATTTCTTAAATATAGTGACAATTGAGGCATCTCGCATTTCAGTAGACACGGTTCCGGCTGACACCATGCACCTTTGTAACAAAGAATTTTTCGAATGGATTTTGTGGTTCTCTGTCTGCCTCTAAAGTTTATTATATATTTTGTATCCAAAGCATTTTGTTCTCAATTAGGTGAAATATCTCCGGGTCCTTCAAGTGTTCAACCTCCATGGGAGCGTGCTATTACACCGAACAAGGTACCTTATTATATTAATCATAGCTTAGAAACAACACATTGGGACCATCCACAAATGTTAGAATTGGCAGTATATCTGCTACAATTGAATGATGTTCGTTATTCCGCTTATAGGTAAAGTTAAATATAAAAAAATTACGCACACGATATCTTTAATATACAATTTCTCATTTTAGGACTGCTTTAAAGTTGCGAGCAATCCAAAAAAAGTTGTCTCTGGACTTGGTTACTTTGAACTGTGTGTCGGAAGCATTCGATTTACATGGTTTACGTGCGCAAAATGATAAAATGCTTGATGTTGCCGATATGGTATTAGTTTTAAGAGCTATCTACACGAAAGTAGCAGCACAGGATATTAACGCAGTTGAAATACCGTTATGCGTTGACTTGGCATTGAATTGGTTATTGAATGTTTATGATAGTCAGAGAACTGGGCAAATTCGAGTACTAAGTTTTAAGGTTAGTTGGATTGCAAGGGTTGCGGTTACAGATTTGACTATTATTAATTTCCCATACTTTCAGGTTGGCTTAACACTGTTATCCAAAGGACACCTTGAAGATAAATATAGATATCTATTTCGTTTAATAGCGGATCCTCAACAAAAAGCTGATCAAAGGAAGTTAGGATTGTTACTTCACGATATCCTGCAAGTGCCAAGACAACTTGGTGAAGTTGCTGCGTTTGGTGGATCAAATATTGAGCCAAGTGTTCGAAGTTGTTTAGGTAGAAAACCTTAGTCAATTTTGTGTCGAATTCTTGACATAGTTCGGTCCTGTACGCGAGCGGGCAACTTGGTACCTAAATATGTACACTGTCGAAAAAATGTCTTCTTGCTCTAAGTCAAAAATTAAGAGGACCAAACATGATCAATTTTCTATATTATACAATTTTAAAATTAGAGCATCGATTCAACGGATTATTCACTACCGAGGAGCCTGAAACTACTTGAGCAGTCTCTATTTAATTTCAGTATTCTGAAGTGAAATTATCAAATTGATCTGAAGAAAATGTGCATTTCTTTTTAGGTGAAAGGGAAGAATTAGAAGTTGCACATTTTTTGGCATGGTTGAAACAGGAACCACAATCACTTGTTTGGTTACCAGTATTGCATCGTTTGGCTGTTGCTGAAAGTGCTAAACACCAAGCAAAATGCAATGCTTGTAAACAGTTTCCTATTAAGGGATTGAGATATCGATGTTTGAAATGTTTCAATTTTGATATGTGTCAGGTAAGAAAAATGTCTTTTTTATATCATGTTATGCCCAAACGCGCAAATATATTATTATGTGTTGTAGAAGTTAGTATGTTTCTCTTGATAGTCTGTTTCTATATGGGAAGTGCCTTAGTTCTGGTGGAATTTTTGTTATTCTTTGAACACGTTCACGCTGAGCGAGCCTACTCCAGAATTGGTCACACTTATAAAGTTTTAAAATCATTTTGAAAGAGTGGGCACTCTATGCTCCTTGTATTAAATATATTAGCCCTTTTCAATCCAGATCCATGTAACTTGTTTTTCCCATTTAAGGTCCTCCGAGATTATTTCCAAGATGCACATTTATTGAAGGATATCAGCAGCATCCACAGTCTGTGTAATATATCTTGGCATTGTCGGTATAGAATAAGTTGAGACCAAGACTTTTATTTATAATTTCTGAAAAGTCGTCGATGTCTCTCGCAGTCAACTTGTAGGAAATGTTTTGTGGTAATATACGACGGTTGCTATTTATGTATTGAGAACCTTGTCAATGCGTTCGATTCCGTTAATCGTGAGGCTCTGTGGAGGATATGGATGCTTAACGGATGTCCCCGGAAATTCGTCCGGATACTTCCGACTCTTTCACGATAATATGAAATCAGCAGTTCTCAACAGCAGCGGGCTGGGAGAGCCCGTTCCAATAACAACTGACGTAAAGCAGGGTTGTGTCATTGCACCGACCTTTTTTTCGATGTTTGTGAGGACGATCATTCAACTTGTTAAGGATGAACTGCCGGGTGGAATAGAGATCGTCTACAGATTTGATGGTGGCGGACTCTTCAACCTTCGTAGACTGCAAGCTGCGACGAAGATCGTATTCACATCAGTCATTGAGCTTACATACGCGGATGACAATGTTGTCCTAGCTGATACAGAAGAGGATATTCAATATATACTAAATGCGTTTAACAGCGCATCGGGCTTGAACTGAATATAAACAAAACACAGAATCTCTACCAGCCTGCACCAGCCACTGAGAGAGACTTCAGAACGTGCAGAGTTTCTCTTACCTCGGCAGCATTCTCGCGGCGAACGCAAATATCGATGATGAGATTCAGCATCGTATAGAATGGGCAAGCATCTTTAGGCTGTCTGAGGACGAGAGTCTTCCATAATCATAACATCGACGTTCGAACCAAGTTGCGATTGTATAAGAACTAGCATTGGGGCGATGATTGTGAGGCTCCAGCTGCGATGGACTGGCCACGTAATCCGCATGCCAACGGAACGCCTTCCAAAGAGAATCCTTTATTCACAGCTTAAGGTCGGCTCACGATATCCGGGAGGGCAGTGTGGCTTAGATGTCAAGAACAACGGGGAGCAGGCGACCGACCGAGATGGAGGCGTACCATTTACGAGGGCCATCAAGTTTTTGAAGAGCATTATCGACGACATGAGGATGCGAAGAGACAGCATCGAAAGGAGACAGAACGCATCGATAGAGCAGCGCACCTACAGCAGCCGGCAAATGGTAGTGATTGGGTGTGTTAGTTTTGTGACAAAATTTGTGGCTCGAGGATCGGTCTGTTTAGCCATCTTAGAGTTCACAACAGAAATCCCTGAGTTGGACTAATTCATACTCGTTAGCGTAGATGATTGAGAACTGGCAACACTGGTATTGACAGGTGAAGTCTGTCATCGTCATCTTGAAGTTCAACATTTTTGACAGTATACGCACGTTTTGACGTGCGAGCAATATTTGTGTTGTTTATAGTATACAGAAAGTTGAATAGTTCATCTCGGCCAAAGAATGGAATTAAGTCGCGCTATGATTTATTATGACTTTCGATGTGGTCTAGCGCGCATGAACAGTGCATCAATCAACGCAATGCAATGTTTGACGATTAGGCACCATCAAATGCCACTGAATATCGCTGATTCACTCAAACGTGGCCGTAGGTCGCTCACGGACGAAGTTAAAGATGGGTGTTCAAAATTGATCGGTGTGCCGGAACTGTCGAAATCTAATTGAAGAAGATCGTCATATTGTGACATATCGTGAAATCGAGGCAAGGTTAACCATTAGTATGACCAGCATATATAAGATTTTGCACGAACATTAAGATGTTCGTTGAAATCCACATTTGCGGGCAGGTGCTCTAGAAAAGACTCGAGTCTGCCAGTGCCGTAAAATGCTTAAAAAATACAACTGTAGTGCATCCAAAGCCGTATAAAGCATCGTCAGAGATGATGAATAGTGGATTTATGGTTATGAACAAGAAAGAAAGGGCCAATCGACAGGTTGGGTGTTTCAATGTGAAGAAAAGCGAACAAAAGTTGCTTGTTCCCGAAGTGTTAAAAATCAAATGGTGACGTGTTTCTGCACGTCTTAGGCAAGTGGGGCGTTGTTATTATTATTGTTATATAGGGTAACGTGGATTGTCACCCTGGCGTACTTTTGTTTTTGTGTTGATGATTGGTTGGTGTTTGATATTGTTGTATATTTATAACCTACAGAGAATGATTTTTGAGTTAAATATTGTAATTTTCTTGTAATTGGGTGCAAACCTGTTCGACAATAAAGATTTATTTATTTATTTATAAAACCAGTTATGTCTAGACTAATTTTTTATTATTATTATTTTTTTTTACACTGATGTGTAAAATGAACAGTGCAGATCCCTAAGGAACTCCACTTCGAACGTATTTAGTAACAACTTTCTACCCTAACACTGATCGTGCGTTTGGTCAGAAATCTTACATGGTTAATTTATTTTACATGTTCTTTATTTTTTTTTATTTAGGCATGTTTTTTTGCTGGTCGCCTAACAAAAAGTCACAAATTGACGCATCCAATGCACGAATATTGCGCTGCAACTACCTCAATAGAAGATATGCGTGATTTTACTAAGGCTCTGAAGAATAAATTTAAAAGCAAACGGTATTTTTTAAAACATCCCAGAATGGGGTACTTGCCTGTTCGTTCAGTATTAGAAGGTGATGAATTAGAGAGTCCAGTAGCGTCACCTCAACACAATGATATGCATTCTAGGTAAATACATTATTGTAATAAATCTGTGATTGTCTGTTCTTTAATGCTTTCATTGTATTTAGGCTTGAAATTTATGCATCCCGTTTGGCAGAAGTGGAACTACGTGCTGTTTCTCCAGAAGATGAACATCGACTGATAGCTGACTACTGTCAGTCGCTAGAGGGCGCACCGGCTAGCCCTGGACAACTAATGCTTGTTATTGACGAGGAACAACGTGCTGAATTACAGGTATATGTTATGTTTGATTAAATATATTGATTTAGTTTTATGCAGACGTTTAAAATATTTTGATTTCTTTGCAGGAAATGATCAGGGAATTGGAAGCGGAAAATCAAGCTTTAAGACAAGAGTATGAACAATTACAAAGAGGACCGACTGCGCCGCTTGTGCCTCAACAACCTCAACATGATGTACTGGCGGAGGCTAGGTTATTGAGGCAGCACAAAGGTAGATTGGAAGCAAGAATGCAAATCTTGGAGGATCATAATAGGCAACTTGAAGCACAATTACAGGTAATATTTTGTATAGTGGTTTTCAAGTATATTTATTTCTTTAACCAATTCACATAAATTTAGGCTGTTAATTGATTAGAGTGCTAAAACTGGTGAGTATAAGTTGTAGAATAAGATGGTTTAAGGTCATGTTTTGAATTGTATTTGATAACAATAGCTGGCCTTGAGCAGAACTAGGGTTATTATTAATTCAATCAAATATAAATACAAAAACACACGTCTGCGCCACAAAATACTTGCTTGTTTCAACGCATTGCACATTTTTTTTTTGTTTTGGCCAAGGGAGAGAAATCTAGATAGACTCCCTTACCACTTCACTAAAACTCTCCTTCGTTTGTTGTTTGGCTCGGGAACCGTCTCTTTTCCATGTCCTCGTTTGATCTGTCCTCTGTTGTTGATTGTCCTATGTTGGTGGTGCCTAGAAAACACTCTGTAACATATATTTAGATTACTAGACCTGAATAAGGAATAACCAATATCGATTTGGTGTCTTTATGCTGTGGATTCCTTCGCCAGAGTTGACTCCTTGGTCTCCGGTACCGCCTGCCACCGTCTTCTACATTGCTTCGCGAATCAGTGGATTTGCATGTGTCTCTGCCATTACAAAGAGCTTCTGGGCTCTCACACTCATGACGTCCCAGGCAGTCGAGTTTGAGGTTTCTTCGGATCTGTGCGTTTGACACAATCAAGGTGCACCCACTGCCATCCTTCTTGCCCTGTTCTCCGTGACCTCTTATCGTTTCAAGTACGATGGTTCCGCTTACCCCCACATAGATCAAGGTAGGTCGCACGACTGCCTTAATCATTTGGAGCTTGCTCCTTCTGCAGATCATCGGGTAGAGCTTCGAAATGATGCCTTTGGCGTTCGCGATGCTCTTCTCGATGTGCGGTCTTCATGACGGGGATCTGTCCAAAGTTACCCCAAGGTACTATGCGCACTGCACATAGGAAGCATGATGTGTGCGATTTGAAGGAGATGACCACCACCTGGAGCGGCACTCTATAACAAACTAGCAATAGAGATTCCGTTAGCCTCGCTATTTCGTTCTCTCTAACAGGTTAGGTTTTTTCCGTGTCTAGCTGATTATGACCGAAGGGGCGATAGCGAAGTAGAGTGATACAGCTTGAAAGGTCTGTGTAAATAAACTAACCAAACTCAACTAGTTGTGCAATATTTTGCAAGCAATGGGGAGAAAAGTTTAGCCGACGATGACAAATTTCATATACTATAGGCAAAACACCAAAAATATTCAGAGGCATCGGGATTATTGATGCGTACGTAATAAAAATTGTAACACTCAATAAAAATTGTATTACAGAGGCTAAGGCAATTACTAGATGAACCGCCCACTGCTACTCTTCAAACGAGGAGTGTTACAGCCTCACAATTGAACCAAGACACTCCTGGACGGGTGAATCAACCTCCACCTCCAGCTGATCACCGCTGATCTGTATACTTTTGAAAAGTGATATCATAATAAAAAAACGCTTATTTATAAATAATCGCTTTGTGTTCATTACGGATATAAGTGTAACAATAATTATGTTTTAACTGCTGAATACTGAACATTATGCCTAGGATAAATTTGTATTTTAAATTTTTACTTTTGGTTTTTCTAGTAAAGCGTGTTACTTCTTTGTCGTCAGTGAGTTCATGATCCTAAACAGTAATAATCACATGTTAACACAGAATGTTCGATCTAGATGACATACTATGTTATATTCCGGCCCATTCGATCGGACTATACCTTGTTATGGTTCAGCCACATAGCGAGATCGCCCGATTTGAACTCCTTAGAGTTTTTTTCTATACCGCGTTTACGTAAATAGGCCACAGAATTTAGATGCATTAAGTCACTACAATCAAAACGAGATGCAATTGATCACTCACGAGATCATAGAAAACGTGGAACGCTCGTTTGTGAAAAGGTTAGACCATTGCCAAACAGTTAACGGTGTCTCCACTTTAAGCAACTGCTCTAGATAGTCCTCCCAAAAACAAAATTAATTAGGTATTTTTGAGAAATGACTGGTTTTCCTAACGAAGTCTATTTTAATATTTTTATTGGACCACGCCCAGACTTTCTGTGTAAAATAAAGCTTCGTAAAAAATCTATTTTGAATGATTCAACTTTTTTCTAAAACGTTAAAGGGGGGTACATTTATAACCGGACACCCGGTACTTATACTAGAATGTCTCATCGGTAATCTAATAAAATGGAAGGGATACAATTATTAGCATTAAAATATGGGAAGAAAGTTAATAATCACTCCGGGTACAAATTGTTTATTTACAATAGAAAAAAAAAAGTAATTTGCTTTTAACAAGGAAAACTATACAACTTTTCTGATTGAGAGGCGTAACTACTTTGAATTCCAGTTTGACAATCATAAATTTTATTGTAGCTTCTTTGGTTGTATTTGCATATCAAAAAAAATAGAATATTAATGTCGGGAAATTACTAAATTACATGTTTAGCAGTTAAAACATAATAATAATTACTAGATTTGAAAAATTAAAAGTATCAATAATTATAATTAGAGACTTAGGATAGTTCGGTGTAACCGTATGCGTATTACGTATCTAGGTCAGCACGTTCCATTTTACGTATGATTGAAGGGATACGGATAAAATTGATGATAAACCATCGTGTAAACTCAATTCATAATTGAGTTATCCACGAATTTTAAGGCTATTATTAAGTATTTTATATTACATACTTGTAATCCATTTAATTATGATGTAGTAAGTACTTTTTAGCCACTCTTTGATCATGTTTGTTGATGGGATCAAGTTTTAACAATTATGCAGCTGAAGTTAGATTAGGTTTTTGTAAACAAATGCAGAAAAGCCTCAATTAAAAAAAACACTTTTTCAAATTCGCTTGTCCTAAGTGTAAAAACGTGAGATCAAGTTATCCGTACGCGTATATAGAAAATAATTGTGGTTACGTAAATACACTACGTTCACGCAGGTCTTGTCCTAAGTCTTTATTAATACTCATTTCATCATCATGTTTACATACATATTAGAAATTAAACGCCATCATATCATTGTCACACATCACATGTATTTTTTATGCTGATTGTAGCATAGAGTGTTTTTATTTTTTAATATATTAGAAATTTATGGTTGGAAATGTAAGGAATTAACATAATAAAATTTATTATGCGAATGAAACTCGTATATTGATAACAATTAAAAATAAAAGAATTAGAAACTATGAACTGTGGTATAATTTATAAGTATATATAAGAGGCATGTTTTGAAAGTAAGTACCGGTTTGGACTTAAAAACAAATAGTTTACTTTTAGTACCAAAATAATTTTAATGTGAAAGCATAAACTATTTTTTCAACATAATTTGCGTCAATATTGAGACACTTGTCATACCGTGCATCCAGCTTTTGAAATCCTTTCTCGAACAAATCTGCCACCTGACTGCACAACCATTGCGCACTGTCGTTTTGACAGCGTTCACGTCGTGGCGTTGCCCTCCCAGATCCTTCTTCAAATTTAAGAATACCTGGAAATCACTGGGGTGAAAAATCAGCCAAATGATCGAATCAGTGTTTGAGTTTGATTTGCTGTGTGAGGCCTGTCATTGTCATTACGCAAAACGACACCTCTGCTCAACATGCCATGCCTTTGGTTTCCTGTCCCAGAAAACGGTACGCATGATTTTTTGGGCGGATATTGTTTGCTTATACTTTACTTTTGTGGGTGATGTTGAATGGCGACATTCAATGGATTGTTGTTTGGATTCTAGCGTAACGTAGGCCACCCAAGACTCGTCGTCAGTGACAATTCCGCTTAACAACTCATCACCTTCTTAGTTGTACCGCTCTAGGAATGTGAGAGAACTGGCAAAACATTTGTTTTTGTGAACTTCTGTCAGCATTTTCGGAACCCAGCGTGCGCATAACTTTCGGTACTTGAAACGGTCTGACTCAATTTCATAAAAATCACACTTCTTGACACTATAGGAAACGCTGATATCGTAAATCGTCTGTTCACTTTTTCATCAATTTAGTAATGAGTGAAGTGGACGCACTTCGTTCCTTATCATGTACATTCGTACGACCGTCTTTTAAAGTTCTTACCCATTTCGTTACCATCCCATAACTCGTAATATTTTCTCGGTAAACTTCACAGATCTGACGATGAATGTCAGCTGTTTTCACCTCTTTAATAATAAGAAAACGTGTCACACCATGTATTTCACAGTCGGCGGCATTTTCAATCGGAGGAAGCATTTTAAACATTCGTAAACAACCTTTAAGACTGGCGAATGGGTCCGTAATGGCGGCTGTGGCTTGCCAACAGATATCGGTACACCGCGTGCGTGCGCCGATTGCCGACCGCATCGCTATAACGGCGCAATTCCAAAACGGTACTTAATTTAAAAACATGCCTCGTATAAATGTGTAATTTTAATTATGTGTTATTATTTCACCGACGTTTGTGGTTGAGTATTTCCATTGTTTTTTTATTTTCAAATTTCCACTAATTAAACTGAAAACTTGAATTGGAGTTGACGGGACGGTAGGTGATAAAGAGATAAATAACACAATAATAAAATAAAACGTAATAAATTATATTTGTAACAAATTAACAAGTCAAAGAAATTCACATAACATTTATTTTAATGTGCATTGTCTACGACTGGGGCTCTTGAGGTGTTAGAACAGTAAAGCTTGAGACATATTGTTTAAATTAATCAAATTATCCATTTCTAATAATCGTACTTTTATTGACTAGTATAGTAGTAATAATTTTTATGTATTTCAAGAAAGGCAATCAAAAAAATACGTTTTAGCAATTCGGCCGAAGCAGGTAATATTCGTATTGTATACATTAAAGTTGAACTTCTTCGTAAAGATGCGTAATGTTAACGGTATAACGTTGATTTCCGGGGTCATTTCAATATTTCAACTGGACTATACAATGTATACTGTGAAACTATACAATGTTTCACAGTGTCCTCATTCACTATAGAGTTTTGGAACTAATTGAATTTTCTGGAGAAATACCAGATAAAATAAAAATATAGGTATAATTCGTTGTGAGTTCGCGACTTTTTGGTATAGCAAAATAAAGTAGTATAAGTAACGGAGATACGGAGCAAATATTTTTAAACCAAACTATTTAAAATGTCCTCAATTGTGATTAAATTGTAGCGACAATGTTATTTTATTTTTTTATAATGAGTATAATGTTAAGCATGTCGAATATTCATCGAGCAGTAGTGTATGTACGCAACTGATTAAGTTATTAGAGACTTTTAATAGCGTGACGTAAAGTAGTTTCGGATTTGTATCTAGACCGCATGCGCAGAAATTACTGTAACGCTATTTGAATAGCGGAAAACGGTATTTGTTTGCGAATAGTGTGATAAATACCGTATAACGCGAAATAAAAAGGACTTCTGATTAGCTGAAAGCAATTGAAGAATCAGCTGACAAATATTAGTGTAAAAATTAATCAATCTGATCTTAAAATTCTTAAAGTTGGATTAGATTTTATCGCTTTTATTTTCATGTGTATTTTACAAATTTTAATCATAATTTTTGGTTTCTCCTCCTGCTTTTTCTTAATTATCGATATCAGAAAAGTATTAATAAATTAATAATAACGCCTTTTAAAATCAGACTCCGAGCACAAAATATTTTAGGGTCCTGTTAGCGGGAAACTAAAATGTTGCAAAACTATTTCTGAACTAAGCATAGGCATACTTTTACGTATTTTAGCGTTGTCGTACAGTTTAACGTTGAATGTGCAAAAAGTCTCTATTATCATTAACGAAACTTTTAATTGCAAGTAGGCTTAACGAAAGAATGTTAGTCGCTGATTGGGCAGTAGTGAATAACATATAGTAATAATTTAAGTTTATTTCTAGACTTGGTCGACTTTAGCTTAACATGTAAACATCAAAGTAAATAGAGAATCTAGGAAGATTTCCTAGCTATGATTATTAGGAATATGTTATGCATGAAGTAGATCAAGGACTCAAAAAAGAAATATCGCTGTTTTTGGATAATTTGCTCAAAATTAATTGAAATATCCATAATATGATCCAATATGACTCGACAAAATTAGTGACCGTTTCGAAATTGACGACATTTTACTAAAACGTATTCTTTTTGACGGCCCTCTCATTTTTTTTTTTTAATTTCTTAAATAAGTTTACATAATATATAAATTTCGTCAATTAAAAAATCAGTTACTCTTATATCATAAATAAATGGTTTAAATAAATACATTTTTATATACATAAAATTTATACTCTACACCTCTCAAAACGTAAAGTTTATTATCGGATACTTTATATCTCGTTTGCTTGTGATTGCTGATTAGCATACTATATTACTAAAAGTTACATGTCACATAATTTAAAGTATCTCAATAGTTAGGAAGCATTCTATAAATATAATTGGTGTGCTGTAAAAGTCAAATTTTGCGCATTTTGTCAGTTTTGTAATACATAAAGCTGACGTTAAGTTGCGGCCACAGTAGTAAAAAGGGTGTCAAGTGTAGGCGTCAAGTTTAAACGTAAACTATAGTTTAGTAAGTACTTACTATAAGTATTCTAAACATAATAATTGGATTAATATGAGTCAAAATTTAATAATATTCAACAACAACAACAAACAACGAAACACATTTACTATCCCTACTCAAATAATGTTAATTTAATTTGATATTCTCTCCAAACTACCATAAAATATTTGTGTTCCTTTTTAAAAAATATGATGACACAGAGCGAGACACTTCTGCAGGTCTAAGTAACTCCTGAATGATTCTAACATGACTTTGAAAGTAAGTAAAAGTTTAAAAATAATGAAAACCAAAAATACACGTCTTTGTTGCTTTTACTTGCCATGTTATTTGTGTAGAAATAATTTCAAAAAACAGGAAGCAAGCATTTTGAGAACCAAATTGACTTGAGCTGCTTCCACCTTTAAATGGAACACAATATTTACATCACAGTATACACAGATTATATTGTTAGCTGCTTAGAACACCAAATATATTTAAACAATGATGATGGGAAGGGGTTGGATCCTAAGACGTTAATTCACTAAAAATTCATAAATATTAGTACATATATACAGTGCGTCCCTGGATTGTGTGGGCGATTCTTATAAATAACAAAAAAATTTCGATTTGAAATTTGAAAGTAATTTGTGACGTAATCTTAGTTTCGAAAAATCTTGGATGGCTTTGAAATGTTCAAAAAACTTATTTTGTCCCACGTAAACTACCCTTTTTAGACGAGATAGGCAAAATGTGCCCTTTAGGAAAAAAATTTACAAAATCACATTAAGAAAATATATTTAGAATTGAAAGTTATGCCGCACTGTTCAAAATATTAGATCTCTGGGCCAATTTTTTTTATTTTAATATTAAGAATTAACAAAATTACCAAAAATATCAAACAAATTACATCAAAAAACGTTTATTGAAAATTTCAAAGCCATCCATGATTTTTCGAAACTAAGATTACGTCAGAAATTACTTTCAAACCAAGCAGGGCTGGACTCCAAGAGCTAAAATTCCAACTTGAAATTTTTTTGTCGTCCAAACAATCCGGGGACACATTGTATAAACAACCCTCAAAATAGGAAATTTACTAATAATAATTGACAGAAGGCAAATTCCTAACGCTTATATCTAGTATACATAAGACTGAAATTAAATTATATAGATAACAAAGTATTATCACAGACATATTATAGAAGCTTATTTTAAGGAACTTAAGTAGAAATATTATGGTTAAAAATATAAGTAACAATAATTTAATTAAAAAGTAAATTACTGTGTGGATACCTACCTGTAGGTACTTAGATTTTTAAATATACGAGCCCTGTCTCAGTGAAGTCCAATTTATTTGAGAGCTAATTAAATTTTTATTTCAAATATAATATTTTTGGTTTCTTTAAATGTTTATGGAAAGATATCAAGATAAAGCGCTTTTATTTGGAAATTGTCTTCTTTGTAAAATTATTTGTGTATAGCAAAATACATGATGGAGACGACTTAAGTTGAATAATGGTCTGTTTCGTCGCTTCAATAATATAAAGATAGGCTTTGTAAAACAAATGATAACATTTTACGTTGCTAAGAAGCCGATTTTGACGTTTAAATCAACCTTCAATGCATTGGTGTTGTTAACATTAAAAATGGCTCGTGGTAGAGCTGTTTCTGATGAAATAAGAAAAGTGATCATTCACACACAAATGCATCCCAAATCGAGGTATACAGTTCGAAATATTCAAATGGTACAAACGGTACAACGGAATCTGTGGCTGAAAAACCCAGAACTGGAAGTCGCCCGCGTTATTCCAATACTAACTTAAGAGCCTTAAAACGGATTATCAAGGAAAATCGAATTCAAAATATTATGGAATCAGGAATCACAAAAAAGTTTTCAAGAGCAACTTGTCACAGAGCTGCCTAAAAACTGGGATTTAAAACTTACAAGGTAGGCTTAAATTATTT
Organism: Apoderus coryli; assembly: GCA_911728435.2. Lineage (NCBI taxonomy): Eukaryota > Metazoa > Arthropoda > Insecta > Coleoptera > Attelabidae > Apoderus > Apoderus coryli. Next base: position 6,488,489 of record OU452205.1, on the reverse strand, counting down.
TTTAATTATTCGTCTTTAATATTTCTAGACAAAAGAGAACCCTTACTGACAAAGTTTCAGAAGAAAAACAGACTAGCGTGAGTCAAAGAAACACAAATTATGGTCTCCGAACCAATGCAACTCCATTATTTGGAGTAGTGAAGCCAAATTTAAATTATGCGTTGGTGATAGTAGGAGTCGTGTCATAAGAACTAAAGAAGCAGTGTTTCGGAATGGCTGTACTAAAAAAAGTTAAATTTCCGGCTTCAGTTATGATTTGGGGATCCATGTCAGCAATTCGAGTGGGAAACTTACACTTAATACCCCCAATTGAACAAATGTGTTTAAGCAATATTGAATGTATCTTCAACAAGATGGTGCCGCTTGCCATACAGCTAAAAAAGTAAAAGATTGGATGTTAGCAAACAATATTCCCGTTTTAAAATAGATGTCGAGTAGTCTAGATCTCTCGACGATTGAAAGTTTGTCGTATATCATGAAGAAAAAGCTCGGATCGAATCTCGCAAGAACCGTTTCAGAATTGCGAACCCGTCTCCAAGAAGTTTGGAACAGTTATAAGAAGATGACTGCCATACATTAGTTGAGAATATGCCAAGACCTATCGTAGGAGTAGTCAGTCGAAAAGGTTATGTAAGGCCGTGGTGATCTGCTGCTATTTGGTTCCGTTTATTAATCGGTTTTTTCTTGAATATTTTTTTTGTTACAAAAACTCACCGGCAAAGGGATTTTTTTTTTAAATGGCCACATTGTCGTATAGCTTATTCTCCTTTTTCAACGAGTCCAAGAGGCAATATAACGAAAGATGTGGCCGCAGTTACGTGTCCCAATACAATCTTCCGCCAAGTGCGTTATTTGTTATCTTATTGTGAAAGGAAATTCTCTGTTTGAAGTTTTTAACGAGATCGGATCCGTTTATTCCGAAGGAGTTATGTGAATGCGTTTCTGTGGTGTGACAGACTATCGATTTTTGAGTTGTTTTGAAATACCCCGCGCATCCCTGTGGCTTATTATTATCTGCTCACCTCTTTGAAGGTGCACATGGATGGAAAAAATTGTCAACTTATAAGTAAGTTAAGCCGAGGTCAACAAATGCGCAAAGGATATGGCGGCAGAGTTCTTTGACAGGCGACTACTTAGAAAAATAGTTCTCGGATGTACTAATGTAACCATAAATATATAAAAATCTAGTACACTTACTTTCTGAACGTGCTTCTGACAATAATTAAAATGCGTTGCAATTCAACACCAACAATTCTACATCTTAAAAAGAACAATAAGGTGCCATTAAATCCAACTACTGGCAAATATGGAGACGCCTTTGATTAAACAAACCTTTTGACAACATAACGAAAAACAGAAAAAGGGAAATTCTCGAAATCATTCACATAAAAAAAATGTTATAGGACTGACATCCATTGTTGCGAAATATATCTATATAGTACAAAAACCATCCACAGAATTTCTTGCCATACAAGTACTTTCTTAACATACCCTGTAAATTAAAATATTAAAGCTGAAATAAAAATTAAGAATGGTGAATGTGATATTTATTTGTATTCTAACTAAAGAATATGATTTTTTTTTATTTGTTTTGTTTTTCTTGAACCTTTTATTATGTTTATTTTTTTATTCATTCTTTGGGTTCTGGTTCGTATCAAAAATTGGAATAGGAAGGTGTTTTAATTTTTGATACGAACCAGAACCCAAAGAAAGGATAAAAAAATTAAGAATGTAGTTTTAAAACAAGTTCCTACCTGAAGAACATAACAATGGTTATCGAAACGTTGTTGTGAAAAAACCTTTGTTGAGGCTGATATAAATTGTTTTAATAGTAAAAATTTTTAGAAATTTTATGGATCCACATTTTCAAGAAAAAGAGATTGATGTAAACTATATTTAAACAGTCAAATTAAATAAATATACTTATTGTCTATTTCAAGTTTTGTTGTGCAACGATCATACGGAGGATTCACCTCAAATTTGAACCAAAACATCTCTTTCATACTTTGTTTAGGCAAAGATTAATCTACACAACACATTAATCTTTGGTTTAGACTATAATCTGCATAAAAATTATGTCATATTTCGCAAAGGTGTTCTGATAATAATTATCAAGTTCCAGCTTAATAATGAAAAATTCTCAATACTTCTAACAAAGCATCTTATTTAAGTACTTGAATTGTTGAGCTTGTTTTAGCTGTATATACCAGTAACCTCCTCAAATAAGAACCACATTGTACGGAAACCAATTCAAATATGCATTGTATGTTTGAAAACAGACTCGTAAATTTTTTGTTTACAAAAATGTTACCTATGTATTAGAATTTAAAGTACCTAGCTCTAGTTTTACTAACCATTACTTCGTATAGTTATTTATTTAGTATACAAAGGAACAATACTTTACAAATACAACAAACAACCAATTATATTGAAACACATTTAATCTAATTTAATTTGAGAATGATCAACACACTCACTGTGAAAAACGTTTATCAGGTTCTAGATGTCTGCATTCGTTTCTTTTTTGGATAGGTTGTTTCTTTTTTTTTTATGTTATCAAAACAATTTTTGAAGAATATAATAATATATAATTGTTGTGGGTTTGACCACTATTTGGAAGACGAATACTGAACTTATCCTCAATATATGATAAAGATAGAAAAGTAAGTAATTGGCAGTGCATATTGGAACAGGATTCAAGCGATAATAGATTGTTATGATATGTCGACTTAGAGTTAGAGAGGGGTTCCGAGTACACGCTAAGCCGGGGGTTCGTAGCGGAGAAAAGTAAACTAAGTTAGTGTGCCTAATAATCAGCTAAAATTTAGTGGTGGTAACTTAGATTTAAACGAAAGTACCCTATTCAGTGAAAGAGCACTACAGAACTACAAGTTCTGAGCTGATATTCTAATTAAGTATAACAATTTTGCTAGACTTCAGTAAACTTCCTCCATTACCACTTTTTACATATTCGACCCTATTTCATAAAGAATGCATGCATAACTAACCGCAATGCTTTAATAATTTGGGTGTTTTTAATAGAATTCTGGCAACTGCCATTATTTATTTATACTAATAAAATTATAAAGGAATTGCAATATAAGAAAGATAAATTACACAGGGTGTCCGTAACGGAATGTTCAAAGTTGTACATTTTTAAAAGAAAAGCCGAGACGGCAGTTTTGATTTGCTAAACATAAATCAAAATTGGCGATTCCCGGCTTTTCTTTTAAAAATATACCATTTTGAAAATTATCACACGTTCCGTTACTGTACGGACATCCTGTACATTAGAACGTAATGTAGGATTTCGAATCAAGTTACAAACTCACACACCATCTGATAAAAATGCAAAATCTGTTCGCGCCAGTAAGATGTTGACCATGCTCAACTCAGTTTTACCTCTACTCAAACAATTCTTGTTAAAACTTGCCTCTAAAACTCATTTGAGTTTAGTAAAAGGCTATACCGTCCACATTAATTCGAAACATATCGTACGCTAAATGGTTATAATTCCCTCAGCCTTGTTATGTTTCAACTTAATCCTCCTCGAACCCCATGGGAGGCACAATTAACCATCACACATAACACTTTTATTGTATTGTTTATCTTACACAAATTCAGTGTTCCTCCACGATTTGCTTGTACATACACCGGGACCTCGCCACCAATCGTTTACGTCCTCATAGTGGCGGCTGGTGAGTGGTGCATGTAACATGGCACATAAACGACACCAAAAATATGTGTTGATAAATTCACCAGTACCCTTCCATTTGAAATACGAATTGTAAAGATCGTTGTCCTTGTCAAGTCGGTGGAGATACTCGGCTAGCTCCTGAGGTCCGGAGAATTCATCGACGTGGATGTATGAACCTGAATAGAAAATGCAGTATAATATCACTCAGGCAATATTTAATACCACAATTTAGAGATGAGCATAAAGGTAGATACGAGGGCAAGTATTTATATAAATATCAAAAACATAAAATTCCAGAAAACTGTGAAGAGTGAAGGGTGCTGCGGAATTGGGTGTTCGATGGAGAAAAGATATTTCTTACAGGATCATTTTCAACAAACCAATTCTAAGTATAATTGGAAGATATTAATAGTTATTAATGTTTATGGCAAAGAGAGGACAGGTATACCTCAACATTGGGAGGATCTTGACATAATAAATAAATATTTTGTAAATATCCCTACCGGCAACCTGGTGCCATAAATTTTTACTCGTCTAACCGAAATCCAAAAGCCAATAGTTTCGACTTTAAAATTGTAGAGATAGAAGATATAGCCAAAGGCTTAGAGTCAATTAAAATTGGAGCAGTGAGACATATGATGGTATAGGTCTGGATAGGCTACGTCGTAGCTACCCCGGTGTTTTGCCCGTGAATCTTCACGTCGTCAATTATTGTCTTGAAAAAAGTATGTAAGTACATTAAAATCTGGAAAATTGGTCAAGTTGTTCCGCTGCGTAAAGTGTCAAATCCGTCAGATTTCAGGGATTTACGACCTGTTAGCATTTTGCCTACGATGAGCAAGATTCTTGAAAGAATTCTCGATGACCAAGTGAAGGCGGATACGTAGAGGAACAAAGCTTATTGACTAAAATCGATCTGGCTGCAGATCCGATGATAGTTGTTGCACTGCCTTGTTTAATTTCACAGACGATCTATTTACGGTTACTGATCAGGGTCAAAAGATGGGTTTAGTACTGCTGGATTACAGTAAAGCATTTGATAGGCTTGATCCACCAAATGCGGTCGAGGAAAGTGTCGACAGGAGCAATCATGACATCATTTTAGAAATTGTGAAAGCATCTCAATCTCATGAGCTAGAAATAAATAACGAAGTCGGAACATTTGCTGTTTAGTAATAAAATGCATAAAGAGCGTTATAAGGACTGGCTGTGTGATGATTGATAATGTCGCTTTAAACAGCACTGACTGTAAAAAAAACATGGCGATTGTACTGGATACCGAATTGAGGTTTACGAAGCATGAGAGCCTTTGCATAAGGAGGGCTTTTACTAATTTAGAAGCAGAATATACGGTAGAAGGAGATGGCTTAACTGGCAAACGAAAAAAAACAAGCTAAATAAAATGGGGCCGTGTAACGCTTACCATTTAAATGCGAGTCTGCAAGTAGAATGTCCATAGCATGCAACAGGTTAGTGAGGGTTGCTGGATTGGGTGGGATAAATATACAGGGATTATTTCACAATAAGCCTGTGAAGATGGCGTCAAGCTAGGACTTTTTTAATATCCCTTTATTACTATATATTATATGTATGTAATGTCTAGGATACATACCTTCTGGAGCACTGCGTTGATAGTCCTCCGGCCTTGCACCCATAACAATCGGAAGCACATTTTGTGTCAGTCCATTCACATAAAATTTCTCTGTAATATAATCGCGGCAATTTGAATTTTCAAATGCCAAATAAAACTTGTATTCCTTATCTAATATTTCATAACACTTTTTATCGGATCGTGGACATTTTAACGGGCCACAGTTACCGTAAATATCCACAGATATATATTTCCCAAGTTCGTTCGCATATTCTAGTCTATTGTTGCGAGCACCACAGTTCGATACGAACCAAGCGACTTTCTTCGTTTTGTTTGCAGCATAGTCCCGATTTTGTCGTATTTGCTTCACCTGAAAAATATCGTATCAATTTGAAATTAGTCGTAACTATCGTGAAGAAAATTTTAATTTCGAATTAACTATATCATTATAGATACAATATAAAACAAAATATTTGTTAATTAATATAATACAGACCTTAACAATCTGAATTTCATTAAACTTGAGTTTGCTATTTACCTCTGGATCATAATACGTCCAACGTTCATATGGAGCTACAATATCACTGTCTCTGCGATAGGTTGCTGTCCAATTAATTACATCTGCAAACTTAATGCTTTGTGTGTGATATGGACATTCCAAGAAGTATAAAATCCAAACCTATAAGATAAAATAGTTCAAATGATGATCACGCATATACACTGCTCAAAAAAATTAAAGGAACACTTTTAGATAACTCTGTAATTTTTTGGCTTGCTGTTATTAACAAATGAAAATTATATTTTTGTGACTTGTTAAAAAATAAACGTGATTATGCTCATTTATTCGAGATAAGTTTAATATTTCACAGCAAGTACAAAAACTGAAGTGATGAAAATATTCACATTTAGGTTTTAGGTATGTCGCGGCAGGCTTAGAGAGCGTCATCGGGCAACGGCATGACAGTTTGTAGTTGTTGAATTCATTATCTGTCAAAATGAGAGATCTTAGCGAGATAGAAGGCACTCGTGCTATAGCTCTAGTTGAAATTGGTGTAAAAAATCGACAATTTTAATCCCAGTATGTCAGTTAACAAACGTGTCTAAAATCGCTATAGAGAGACTGGACGATATAAAAGACAAACCGGATAAGGTCTGAATCACAAAACTACACAAATTCAGGAACTATATTTAGTAGTTTCTTCTTTGCGAAAACGAATAGCTACAGCAAAAGACCTTCAAAACTATTGACAAATATTCACTCATAAATATATTCTAATAATTTATGGTTGATACAGAAAGGTAATTAGTTCATACTTATTGGTAATGGTAGTTTAATTATCTTCGAATATTTGCATACTTGATTCTTTGGTCTTGGCGATCCTGGTTGTATAAAATGATCCTTGTATAGAATGGCATCGGCGTTAGCGGCCCTACTTCTGTCTGCTGTCAAACTGCACCTATTTACAGGACATTGCAAGAAGGTTCCAGTACCTGCTTTTTGTCCCCATGTTCCAAGGCCATTGTAAGCGAGTATCACTTTTTCGGGTGAATCAAATCCTAAAAGAAAAATAAAATTATTCATGTTAGTGAATTCATTATAATGAATGCGGAGAGCTCGTCCCAGACATTCGTATCCAAAACTTGGGTGATGATAAGGTGGGTTTAAAATAATGATTATGATTGTATTTCATATAAAATTTGTCCCTTAAGGCAGAGACAGATTTTTATCACGTCATATGAGATCACATGCTAGTTCGCAATGAAAAATCTGCATCACATAATTTAAAACCGTGCTAGCGGCAACACTAGGACAGTCAGTCAAATACGTAATAAAAATGACTGCGGTGTTACATAGTCTGTTTCTAAGGCGTGATAGCATGTGATATTTTGCGCATGTGATAACACGTGACGTGATAATAGTCTGTCTGCACCTTTACACTCTTCGTTAATGAGTTATGCTTGGTTATAGAGCTTTGTAGTTGGCAATTAAAAATATTTTTGTTATTTATAATTATATTATCAATATACAGACGTTGCAGTTTGAACGTACCAGAAAATGTGTCCCCTAAGAAAATAAAATCGACGGGAGTTCCCAATAAATAGCTAAAGCTTTAGGGGACGTCACCTTAGTACATTATTTATTTAATAGGCTACTTATTTGGCAAACTCCTCACTTTTTTGTACATTTTGGGACAAATATATAATATATACGGTTTCGTATAATCTAAAACACTATCAGACAGTATACTGCATTAGCGTAAAGGAAATCTAGGTCGAAATTATTATAGCTTCTACCGTATCAGTCTGTATATATGAACGAATTTCTCATGTTTCATGTCTAACTATATTGGACTTGTCACTGTTTAAGTATTTTTATTATGAGGGCCAAAAAGTTTCGTGGAGTTTCTTTATTTGAGTTGTTGTATTTTGCTATACGCAGCATTTCTAAGTTATAATTTGGAATTTATTAAGTAAATGTCAACAAATAATTAAGTAAATGAAAAATAATTTCGTGGCATAGCGGACAAAATGACTGGTTTTACCTACACAAGGGATTTTGTTTAATTTAGCAGGGCCTCAGTCTAATTCAGTAGAACCAGACCGAGGCATGGGTCGACAGATACTGACGAATTCGTTTGGCTCATATTATGAGCTCTTTTTTACGGCTAATGTTACCTATACATTGGATTTGATCGGGCTCTTTATGGTGGGATATGCATTACTACGTGTATATGTAGATGGTAGTAGTTTACATATATCTACTGTTGTATAGGTATCTCATTGTGATTAAATGCAGGCCGATATCGTAGAAGGGCAACGACTATGGTACTCTGACGAGCTCATAATAAGAGCGAAACGAATTCGTCAGTATCTGTCGACCCATGCCTCGGTCTGGTTCTACTGAATTAGACATTCATTTTGTCCGGAATGCCACGAAATTATTTTTCATTTATATTTACGGACACAAATTCATTTTATAATTAAGTAAAGTTATAACTTCTGTATACTAATATCTAATATTTTACTGAAGACAATTTAATTTTAAAGTGGGTTAGCACAGCATTATCTTTGATGCAGGTAGGTACTCCTATTTTTTAGTGAGAACTGCGGCAAATATTGACAGAGTCCAAGCTGTATTTTTAAGAAGTTCTAAGCGATTAGCAAACAGACAATCTTATACATTAGCACTCTCAAGGATTCGCCTACAAAGAATATTGTAAAAAGATTTACGCTAAAAGACATCGATTGTGCAATTACCGTTTGGACTGATCCACGACTGACATGCGCAATTTAATTTTATTACTGTACTAATTATTGTTTGTGTTGTGCTACTATTTAGTGTTTTAAAGAAATAAGACATTACATTTTAAGAAAAATGAGTGACGACGGAGACAGTGATTTGTTGGACACTATACTTGTAATATATTAACGATATTAAAATACATACGAGTGAACGGACCTGTATAAGCAAATGTATTTTGTTTATTTGTATTAATAGTTTTTGTACATAAAATTTGTAGAAAATATTGTGCAACGAACATGAAATGACATATATTTTCTACGAGTATGATCATACGAGTAGGAAATGGTAATTTCATGTGAGTTTCACACTATACTTTTTCTACGACTGTTTTAATGCTTTTGAATAAATTTAACATAATTTTTAGGAAAATATTTGTTTTTCGAAACTTACCCCTGTTAACGTATAAGCCTAAATACGATAAATTAAAAGTATTAAATTGACTAGGTGGTGTTCCCAATAAATAAATATCATTACGGGTCTACCGGGTAAATGAAAAACAGCATTACAATGTACTACATTTTCAAATCATGATTGAACATATAATAAAGGCATTTAAAGACAGTCGTAGAAAAATAAAACTGTATAGTTTTGGGGTAAAAGATATTCATTGTTGAGTTGTTATATTTCAGACATGTATAAATTGATGCAGAATAGAATAATTAAATTGCTGTTTTCATTTATTAGCTTTGTGTAAAGATACTACACTACTGATACAAGTAAAGACGGTTTACAGATCCTATAGGAGAGCATAGACACAATTCAAATAAATAAGTGGTTTATTGAAAATTTAATGTTTTTATTTGGATATTGAAAAATATACTCATGATTCATGATAGAGTTTATACCGTACCCTAGTGGTATAAACGGTGATCATGGTACAATAAAAACCTATATACGTATTCAGAAAGCTTAAAATTAATTGTAATTTCGACACTTAGGTATCTATTTAAAAATAAATCAGCGTTTCTCTGTTCCAACCACCTATCTTTGCTGTACCGAAATAAAACCGTGCCAGGTCAACGCATGCGCCTGCAATCCATCCTAACAGTTCCGAAACAGTTCATGACGATACGAAAACCGCGGGTTGGAACGAACCTTATAACAATTTTTTAGAGCTTTTCGAAAACAGTGTTGATTTGTCAAAAATTTATTTATCTTTGACAAATCACATTTTCATACAATATCACGGTTTAGTGTGCCCCAGTGGCCGCCGAGGTAATGTGATTTAACAGTTAGGGGCTAATTAAAATCCAGGCTTTATATCAATTTTTAAAAAAGAGGTCAGTTATTAGGCACAACATGCTTTGTTAGTTTTCCTTTGTTATTAAATATTTTCGTATACTTTGGTTGACCAGGTGGTTTTTTTTAAACACAATTTTCTTTGGAGTTTTTCTACTGAACAACAATTCTCATATATTTCAAAATTAAAAGCATCTGCATAAGAAATATTACTAACTATTTCCCTCGGCTTAATTTCCACCAATCCCAAATACGCAATTTTGAATTGCAAATGGTTTTCACATGAAAAAACTGTATGACAGCACCTGTCAGCAGTTTTTTCGAGTTTACCCGCGGCAAAATTTGACAGCTGTTGTCACCAAATATTACAATACCTTTGCTAACAAGTTATTATGTTCTAGAATAATCTGTTACTCATGAAATAGTCTTGTTAATAATACCATTCGGGCATCTAATTTTCCCTGTGAAAGAAATTGAAAAAACACAATGCTTTCTGTTAAAATATTACTGCAACGTTTTTTTCGGAAAAATTATAAGATGCCCTTGATGGATGATATTACCATCGTCCAAAGATTATACTAAACTAGTCACAGCACTTGTACCTATATTCCACTTTCGGCGACCGAGGGCAGACCTCTCACCAGGTGAGATGTTTCAGAACGTAGTTGATATAGAGCATCCGCGCGAACAAAGTTATTTCTAGTATTATATGTTATACCGGTTGTATTATTTTTGTGAGTGTGTGAATATTGTTGAAAATATAAAATTTTATATTACAGAAATAGTCCATTATCCGTGGAGATTATCATTTAATGATAAATCAAACTTCGTCTTCTCCACAAATAAATCTCTTTATTTTGTTAAAAAATTGTGTCAATAAATTAATAAACCATACATGTTTCGAGACATAATATTCTCATCCTCAGTGGTTAACAAACAACGTTCATCTACAGAAATTTAGACACAATCGCCATTTGCATAATTTTACCGTTTTTTTTTTAATATTTCAAATAAAATGATTAAATCAAAAACTAAACTCAAAAATAAAACCAAAAAAAATTTGAATGTTATAATGAACGTAAATTTATTGTTACATTTAATTAATAATTAACATAAAGATTATAATTTTATAAGTCGATATGAAATATAAAATTAACGCTAAAAATTTTTCCTACAAATGGTGAGTTGACTGACTTTCAATATAAAATTTATACTTATAAAAGTGTTATTTCCAGAATCAACAAATCCTGTATTAACAACTAAATAACTTCTGTATTCAAAAAATTTTTCCCCCCTAATGTTAACCACTAAGGATGAGAATATTATGTCTCGAAACATGTATGGTTTATTAATTTATTGACACAATTTTTAACAAAATAAAGAGATTTATTTGTGGAGAAGACGAAGTCTGATTTATTATCATATAAAATTTTTTCGGGCAAATTAGGAATGCGTCTGGTAATGCCAGAAATTCTACAGCAAATACAGTTTTGCAGATCTTTTTAAAAAACTATTTTCCTTAAAGTATTTAGAACAGTCAGAGGGTTCAAACTGTATTGAAGATGCCGCCGAAATGTTGCTGGCAATTACACCAGAACTACAAGAAAAAAGTAATACTCTGTATAATATTCAATTTAAAAATAAGGAACAACTTATTTTAAAAGTAAACACGTACGGTTATAGAAATCTCCAAATAGAGGAACGCAATGCCTTGTCATATGTAGGTGGGTATCTTTTAAAAAATGTTTAACGAAACATTCAGGTGACACATGTACTAGCTATTGTCAAACTTCGGCTAAAGAGGGACTAAATGTTTTTATGAACTTAAAATCTTACCAGAGCCAAGGTTTAGCTGGGGGTTGCTCCAAGAAATTGTTGTCATTATTTAATATCGTTAGAAGATATTTTTATAGCCAAATTTAACGATGTTGCATTCCGAAATGGTGTAGGAAAAAACTTGTTAAATTATTAAATCATCAATCATGCGACAACTTCCCAAAAGATTCTCTGCGAAATTTGCATACGCGAGTTAGAATTTACTACACTCTTAAATTTGCAAACAGGAAAATGATATGAAAAAAATGATATGAAAAAATGATATGAAAAGAACCACCAAAACTTACAATCTTAAAAAATCTGTAACATTTTAATATGCTAAGTATTAATACATTTTTATTGGCTGTACTTGTTTATAAGTTTCTATCTACCGTAATAAAAGTAAAGATTGCAAAATTGTTTTTTTATTTATACCTGATATAACATTTGGCGTAGTACATACTTTTAATAATAATAAGAATAATAAAAGTCTTTATTAGGCGAAGTCTAGCCCAATGGCCATTCACACTTTTGTCCATCAAATATCTCAAAGCAAGAATAAATATCCTTTTACGTAATAACGTGTTTATAAATAAAATTAAAACATATTTTGTATGCGATATATAAATTAAAATCCATTAACATCCTCAAGAAGATTATTTCTTTGTTGACACGGGAACTTAAAATACCTAATGCTTATTTGTAGTTGTTTAATATTGATAACAATTAAAACATTACGCAAATCTGACAAAATAGACAAGTGTTAATTTAATTCATAGTGATTAATTAATACCTTGGTAGTCCTCTGGTACATACATCAATTGCTCAATAATCCTATCACCATCCGCCTGATCGGGAAACAATCGAATTGGTCCTTTGCTAGTAGTCGGATATTCTGTACCACCTTTCATGAACCATAACCGTTCAGCTGGCGCTGTGGTCGCATCATTTTCACCCAGCTCCTGCGCAATTTCATTGTTCAGCCGATTAACCAGCGATAATGGACGTGTTGCTTGGACTACCACATGTATATCATCAGGTTGGCGTTGTATCAACGCCTCCTGTCTGTTATGTACCCAAGCTGGACTGTATTTCTGGCTGACCAATACGGTTACACCGATGCATACTAAGCCAATAAAAACGAATCTGCGCGCAGACAATCGGGGAGGCATTGTTATCGACGCTCCATTACCTAAAAAGTAGAAAGTGTATTTTGAAATATACTTTTATTAAAATAAATGTTTAGATCCTCCTCAAAGGCAGTATTCAAAGCAAACCTTGATATGCAGAGAAGATCAAGCTACTATATATAAGATGTCGAATGATAAGTCGTCCACTTTTGACACATTGATTTATTCTTACTTGTCACTGTGACAAAGTTATTTTGAGTTAAGTAATCATGGAAAATAGATCTATTGGCGGTTTTCAAAAATAATTTTTTAAAGCGATTCCAGGCAGACCTGTATCCTTGACGAATAAGGATTAATTTTGAGAAACACGGTTGTGTTACACCTCGGATTCATAAACAATGCACTCCTGGAGACATGGCTCAACAGGAAGAAAGAGATGTGATGATATGAGCTGCAGCAGAGGGGTAGACTCCGACTAAAACACTGCACAAATTTCTGACGTGGCTCTTCGACAGTGAAAAGGGTACTTAGGAACTATGTATACCAATCATGCATAGCCAGAAAAGTGCTAGAGAGTTTTCTTCAATATTGATTGAAAAGGTAAAACAAAATCAAGATTTTCATTATTAAATTAACAAAGTACCAGAGAAATTCTGCCCATCTCCGCAGGTCATATCATAATTGAATGTGTTGGCGGCTTTTGTAGACAAGCACATTATCTGGCCATATTGAGGGCACCTTAACAGCTCTAAAGAATTTAAATTTACTAGCGGAGTATATTGGGTCTGCAATTTCGGCAATTATTGGGTGCCAGATTTGGTGAAATTTGGTTCCAACACGATGGATGCCCAGCCTACAACGCTGCAATTGTTCAAGAGTACGTACGAACACTAAGATACTTTCGAAAGTCGCATAAGGATCCTTACTATGGCCACCAAATCTCGCGGATAATTATATTTTTTTAAAATTTATGATACTAGGGAAGTCAGCCGTTCTTATTGTTTGACATATTTTAAAATTTTTTGTAGTTTTTTTTAGTTTATTTTAATAATTATTATTAGCCAGAAAAGGTCTGTTAAAGCGATTTGGAACAGTTCTTTGGAAACTCAATAAGAAAGAATAACCGAAAAACTCATTTTAAAAAATGTAAAGAATAACGTAAATCAGCGTTAGGTCATTGAAGGAGTGTGCGTAAAAAAATAAATAGCGTTTAACTATTTTAGCTAGAGCAAAGTTTGTGGGCCTGTAAAACCTGGTCTGAAGTGTCCTTAGCTTTCTTCCATCAGATTGAAAATTTCGATAAAGCACTATTTTGTATGAACCGCGGATGATTAGGGAACATATAAATTTGCTTTACAGAATCAGCTCCACTCTAAAATTGACTTTTTTTTTAAATAAAGAAAATATATGGTACAGACAATTCAAAAATCATCCGTCGATGATGACACTCGTTCCAGTACAATAACACAGCCAAACATCGAGTGTGTCAGCTTCTGACTGTTCGCGAGATAGAAAGTTACGTTGGAGTTGAAAAAAACTTCTATTTTGAAAGTTTTAACCGAGAATTGTGCAAAATGAATTCGAAAACTACTTACGAATTTGCAGAAAATGATTCGCAGTGAAGTGGCCCAGGAAAACTTGGAAATAATCGCTGATAATAAAAATATGCTTCAGAAGACCAATACAGGTGAGGAGTGATAGGTTTACGATTCCGAAACGAAACTTCACTATTCATAGTGGACGATTGCATCCTAGCCACTGCTAAATTAACTGATTTCCTCAATCATGAGGGTGTTGTACACCATGAATATGCTTCAAGAGCTCAAACGATCAATAAAGAATTTTAATTGCAGTTCTTAAAAAATTGCGTGAAGCAGGGAGAAGAAAGTCAAATAAGGGTTACTTCGGAGATAACTGACCCCGAGTGAAGTTCTAAATACAGGTGGGATATATCTAGGACAAACCTTGCATATGCGTTTAATTTATTTAAGCAATTGACCTATACAACTAGCAATAACCTGGCATACTTCTTTATGAACACCTGCCCAGCATTATTTCTTCCTTACTTAGCTTGTGACAGGTGTGTCATTGAACAGTAAAAAGAGTTTTCTTTTCGTATACTAGTCCACTTTGAGAGGGGAACCTTGAAAGTTGATTTGCAGCTGGAAAATTCAGATTAAGCGATGGCTTCCAAGTAAAATACAACAAACATTATGACGATATTTGTAAGGCAGAGAATAGAGAATACAGGGTGATTGTTGGTCGATTAGAAGTTTTGGGAAAACTAAGCAATCGATTGTTTCAGAATTTGAGTGATAATTCAGGTCAATCCAGTCTATCAAGCTATAATATTGTAAAATTTGTGGAAGTTGCGTTTATACCGGAAGTTGGCAGGCTGGCTCATCAGGTTACAGGATGGTCGCAAACTACATCAGTGTAATCTACTAGTAAAAAGTAGTATTAAGTTATTTTTCGGTATATTATCAAAGACAATCAAATAGAAAACATGTAGAAAATTTAATGAAATGTCTCCTGATTTATAACCAATATTCAAGAGAAAGCATCCATCAAAAGAGCTGAAGTTAGCTTCCGGTCAATTTTTTGAATAGTGATTGGACAAAAGTAGAGCAACACTTTCGAAAAATTAGACAAATCTCGATTTTATAATATTAAATGCATGATATCGTATTTAAATACGTCGTGTCTTCAACGTAGGCTGCTATTATCGACAGCAACAGCTTTTTCCAAAAATCAAAATAAATGAATTGATATTGACGTAAACTTTTAATACAATATTGTAATGCGTCAAAAGTAAAGCAACATTTTAATATTTGCCTAAAAAAGAAAGGTTTTAGTGACAGTAAAGGTTAAAATATTTTTGCTGAGTTTATTTTATGTTTAATTAATATTTCTGTGCTGGATTAATCATGCCAAGAGGTATTCCAATTTCGAAAGAATTAAAACACAGAGTAGTGATTGCACACTTGTAAGGTACAATACAAGCCCAATTGCAAGACGGTTTGTTTTTACCCAGAGACAGCGTATCCAAAATAATGTGAAGTTACAATGAAAGGGGACATTTAGAGAATATACCGAAATCGGCAAGCTCGAGAAAAACAACAACTACGACAGACAGACGCCTTAAAAGAATTTCCCAAAACGATCCTTGGATGTCTAGAATAATTGCTGAAATTCCCGAAATTGAGGATAGTCCACGGATAGTTCAAAGAAGGTTGGTAGACGCAAAGTTATTTAGTAGACGCCCGTCTAAAAAGCCGCTTATTTCGGTAAGAAATGGAGTGGCTAGGCTTAAATTTGCACGTTGACATTTAAATTGGACAGTATACGATTGGGAAAAAGTGTTATTTAGCGATGAAACGCGTTATAAAATTTGCAATTCTGATAGAATGAAGCATATAAGACGGCCAATCAATCCAAGGTTTCATCACAAAATACTTTACACCCACAGGTAAAGGCAGTGTTTTCCATGGGGTTGTTTCTCATGGAATGGGGTGGTTCCTTTAAACTTCATTAATGACACCATGGATCGATTTGTCTATAGAGATCTAATGCCAAATGTAATGTTGCCTTATGCAGAGTGGGAAATGCCGTTGCATTTTATTTTCTAATAGGATAGGTAACGATCCAAAACACATCCAAATTGTTCAAGAGTGGTTTCAAGAAAATAACGTTCTGGTTTTGGAGTGGTCGGCACTATATCTTCAAACTTTTATTTTATTTAAAATCAATGTGAAAAAGTTGAGCGTGGAATTCGTACACAATTATTCACAAATAAACCATCATTGGTAAATAAAATCAATGGAGTTTGGATAAACCTTTCCGAAAATACTGTCCAAAAATTGATTGCTGCAATGCTGCGACGTTGCTCGCAAATAATAAATAATAATGGATATTCTATTAATTATTAACATAATACTTCTAGCTATTTTAATTATTAAATGTGTTTGATGTTTTTTTATCGTAATATGTAAAATAAAATGCTGTTGACACAATTTGTTGCTTTACTTTTGTCGCACTTCATTTCGTCGATCTTTGTACCAAAATATTGTGAAATATTCCTAATATTCGGGATAATATTTCATTAAAATTAACTGGGGATTACAATAATATTTAATTAGTTTTTCAAATTCAAAGAAATAAAAGCACTTTGTTGCTCTACTTTTGTCCAATAGTGTATATAGAAAATCCAATGAAGAAAACGAAAGTCTGTAAGTTGGAATAAACATTCGCTTCAGGTGGGAATCGAACCCACGTCTCACGCTTTCCGGGCATTTGCTTTTACCATTAAGCAGAACCACATTTTCCTTTTTCCTAAAATCGCCAAATAGAATTTGCAAAATTAACGTAATTATTTAATGAATATCTATATAAATAATTTCTTAAACTATTTATTGATAAATTGTCTGTTTACTCCGATCAGACTAAACAAAAATAATGATAACAACCACTGATGAATAAATATGTATCAATTAGTTTTTTTGTGAAATCCGTGATAATGCAAAAAATATATTAGTCATCAGTACCTACATAAAATCAATGTACATTATATACGTACTTCACAGCAAAGATTTATCTGCATGTTTAAATAAATCTTTGTTCGCAGTAAGTGGTAAGATTCTTAAATTATTTGCAACAATTTCATAACTAATAATATACATAGGTACTATGATCTATAAAATAATGTTATCAAAAGACTAGAAGAATCGGTACATACCCAGTAAATAGAACAAAATTTACAAATAAACCGGCCAACTTTAACCTAAATATATTTTACAATAACTCATAATATTACGATATTTGAACATAATATCAACTGCGGTTTAAAAAAAATGTTATCAGAAAGATAAAATGGCGAGGTAATTGAAGTGCCTATATACAGTTTAGGATTGTTACGATATATTTTTATCTACCTGTCTAATCGAATTTGTTCTTATTGTTTTTAAATACACCTGATTATATCATTATTTTCGGTAAATATATCTAATAAGCTACACACATGTGACATATTCTATCAAAGGTGAAAAAAAGCGACGATGTTCTTTTTTTTTATTACTATTAAAATGCTCAAATTAAGTATAAAGTGATAGTTTTGTAACGCAGAATATAGGAACACGCATTAATAATAAAACACCCTACTCATTTTGATTTATTGTTAGTCATATTGTTGTCAAATATAGATTTGCAAGTTTTTTGAAATGGAACATACATGGACAGTTTTGCGTTGCTGTTATAACTGAGAATAATTTGAAATTTGGCATGCCTATCTTTGAGGGTCACATTCAGGATTTTCATATGATTTTCTAGATTTGTATTTCATCGCCTGTGTTAGTAGCAGAGCTCGTATTGCTGCCTCTTTCTTAATATGGGTCAACAGCGGAGTTGAGTGGAGTAATGCTTCCATCGCGCAATTTTTGGAAACACTTATGCAGCAGTAGCAACTGGTCGGGGTAGGCAAGGTAGGCACCGCCTACCTTTAAAACTTCGCCCTAAATTAAATACTCAATTTATTATTGTTGACTCCATAATTTAAAAAATAATAATATTGATTCTTATATTAATTTAATTTATTTCATTTTCTACCTTAAATCTTTAAAACATCCCCTTTAATAATTTAATTTATTTTTTTTTATTTAATAATTATCTGTAGGTATAATATAACTACCGCAAAATAGGTTTACCGCTGGTGCTATAACCCACTACCGAGACTTCGCATTTTTACAGGCAACTGTTATCGTCGCCTACACCACTCGTATCAAAGATTAATGTACATTAAGGCTGTTTGATCAGACTCCAAATATAGGTATAAGGCATTCATGATTGTGCACTTATTTCTTAATCGATTTGAAAAATTCTTTTTGGAGCATAGAGAGAACACTTTAACAGAGGTCTATATAGGAACTTCAAAATAAATTTTTAAGAAATTTTATTTTTATTCCTATATAAACCTCTGTTAAAGTGTTCTCTCTATGATCCAAAAAGAATTTTTCAAATCGATTAAGAAATACTTAAGTGCACAATCATGAATGCCTTATACCTATATTTGGAGTCTGATCAAACAGCCTTAATCTTTGCTCGTATACGCGTATACCTATGTACATATCAAAAGTTTTGCGCCACCGGCCACCGGGTAATAGTATGCACTACTAAATATGGCCTAAAATACATGTATTTTGCTCAAAATTGTTGTACTTTTTCTTGAATATATTTAAATAGATATACAGAAAAAACTGGTGGTGATTGAGAACTTTTATATAATACCTATTGAAATAATATGTGTGCTATTGCGTAGGAACGTGTTTACGTTGAGCTTAGGCACCTACCCCGGTCGCCTTCTATCTATTGTAGATAGGTAGGTATACTATTTGCACGAATTTCGATTTGTACGTTAGGTATTTTTGTTTACTGTTTTTGTTTTATTACATTACGTTTGAACTATTTGTTCGTTTGTTGTTTAAATACTAGTGCCATTGATTAAAAAGTGTATGTATTTAATTATTTAATAATAATAGTAATAATATTTTGACTAGTACAAGTAAAGTTTAGTGGTTGTGCTGCACAACTTGTTGCGGTAGCGGTAAGTAGTAATTAGGTAGTAATATTAATGTTTATTCAATACAAATAATTTGGTATTTTATTTGTATTTGATTATGTATTGGATTTCGTAGAGTAGTGAATGGGCATAATTTTTAAAAATAAAAAAAAAATAGGATTTACCTTACGTAACCCGTATTTTAACGTGTTCTTTTTTACCTTGATAATTTTCTACTTTTCATCTAAGGCGCTTGACCTTGACAATCTAAAAAAATTTCGCCTCCGGTGCCATTTTCTTCATATCCATTTTTTACTTAGTGACTACCTAATGAAATTACCCACGAGCCGCCACTGTTAGCAGTGATAGTTTTTGAACGCGGAACATAGGAACATGCATTAATAATAAAACACCCTACTAATTTCGATTTATTATTGATTTGTTTGTCACCTTTGACAAACAAGTGACATTACTATACCATCGCGACGGGATTTTCTATTTTTTAATTTTCGGTCTATAAAAAAGCTCAATATTTTTCTAATATTCCTCATTCCGCAAGTGTCCCACGAGGATGTTAGTAAATATGTGCGACAAACTTCAGGGGGTGATCGTGCATGAAAAAATAATGAATAAGTTTGCTATATAAACTTATGTCCGCAAATGCTTGGTTTCCGAGCCACAGTGATGATTTATTTATTACTATTAAACCGGTCTAGATAGGCAAATGAAATTTGGTTGGTATTTTGACATGCAATTAAGAATTTCATGTTCATCACTGGCGCGCATACGGGTAATAATCTCAATGTTTCCAAAGAAAATAGGATACGCCACTGAGATATTCCAAAATAAAATTTATTGTTTAAATACTCGTTCAATTTGTGACAAAAAAGCTCTCTTGGTTTATTTTTGTGGGGGGCCTATTTATATGCAAAAAAATAACACATTTTAACCCGTGTTTTTAATTTCTGTCGTGAACCCTAAGATGGCTAAACAGACCGATCCTCGAGTCAAAAAATTTGTTTTTCACAAAACTGACACAACCAATCACCACCGGCTGCGTTGTATGTACGCTGCCCCATCGATGCATTCTCTCGCGTTTCGAAGCTGTCTACTCGCATCCTCATGTCGTCGACGCTACTCCTCAAAAACTTGATGGCCCTGGTAAATGGTACGCGTCCATCTGGGTCGGTAGTTCGCGATCTGCTCTCAGTTGTTCTTCACATCTTCGTGGCATCCTTATACCTCCCTGACTTCGTGAGCCGACCTTAAGTTGTGAATAAAGGATTCTCTTTGGAAGGCGTTTCGTTGGCATGCGAATTACGTGGCCAGTCCATCACAGCTGGTGCCTGACAATCATTGTCGCAATGCTAGTTGTTTCAGCTTCCTCCAGAACGCTAATGTTTGTTCGTCGGTTCTGCCATCGTTGATGGTACTTTTCTAGGGTTTTTAAATGCCTCCGGTAAGTGGTGCGAGACTCACAGCTATACGCAAGGGTAGGAACTACAATAATGTACTCGCAACTTGGTTCAAACGTGTAATGTTATGATTATCGAAGACTGTCGTCCTCAGACGGACAATAGATGCGCTTGCCCATCTTATACGTTGGACATTCTTTAGAAATCCTCAAGTAGTGGCAGAAGTTACAAAAGTCGATCAAATTCTTATAAAAAAAATTTTAAAAATGACAGAATAAAATCGGCTTGTCTCCCTATTGGTCGACTCAGTGAGGAGGCATCTGAGTCTAGAAATAATGATTTCAAAAGATATCGCCCACTATATTTACGCAAATGTTCAAGATCTGCTACTAACGAAGGCATTCTGCATTCACTGCTGATTTCTTCTGATCCCTATTTGACTAGTTTATGGAAAGAATGGAAAGAAAATGTTGATATCGAAATGGACGTGGAAGCCATTCAACTCTCAGCTTTATAAAAATGTTCTTTTTTATTTAATTTATCCTTTAATTATATTTTTCGACACCCGTACATATATGCAAAAAATCCGTTTCATAATGAGATCCATTATGATACAGATTTTTAACCAATAGAAACCCCTATTTTTCCAATCAAGTAAGCTGTGCATTTGACTTTTGTCAATACAATTATAGTTCTTCATTATTTATCGGGTGTAGAAAAAATAGCGTATATGCAACTCTCATGTAATTGTTATTAATACACTCGCATAAACCATACGAAACTCACCTTCGGCTCGTTTCGTATTCCATTGCATGCTCGTGTATTGCTACTGTCAACATTTATGTATACAAAATAAGACTATTTTAACAAATTGTCAAATTAGCGTTTCTCCATTATTAAGCTTTTAGTTTGCTTTGTCAGTGAGTGAGTAGGTAATTTTTCTTCTTTCGAAAATAATCGAAAATTTTAAAAATGCGGCATTGCCGACATGCATTTTCTCTATGATCGTGGATCACCCTCTGAAGTTTGTCGCACTTATTTACTAACACCCTGTATATTTCATATTGTTTTATTTTCACCGACGACGACGCCTTCGTCGCATCGGTTAATGACTAGGATAAGGATGTATTATGCAGATAATTCAGTGCATTCTAGACTCACGGCTTTGTGGAGTATTATTCGCTTAATTGAACAGTTTATATCTCAAACACGTTACCTAATTAACGAATGTTAAACGGGTAATCTGGGATTCCCTAACGAAAACTAATACGTTAAGGGAGGTGAATTACGCAATTCGGCGAACTACAAAATGAAGTTATTTGGGAATACATTTTAAAAACAGTTTTAAGTATATATATAGTGCTTCAAATTAAATAGGTTTTAAAGTTAAGACGGGACGATTTAAGAACGTCACCACAGAAAAAGTGGAGGGAAAACGGATGTTGGCGATCAACGAGGTGACTCTAGAGGTCGGGAAGTTAGTTATTATTGGTGGTATCCTCTGGGGAAAGGTTCGCCCGTGAGAGACATGACGAGCGTTTTGTTTACACCATTTTTTATTGCTACTTGTGTAGCATCTAACAATGCTATTCAAAAGTGGGTTAGGAACTTTGAAAGCAATGGCTCAACAACAGAAAAAAAAAGTTTGCACGAATGCCAGATAATATTCAAACGATAAATGAGCTGCGAGCCACCACTGTATAAAGCACAACATTGAACGCAAATAATGACGAAAATTGCAACAATCAACAGCGTGGTTACTATAGCACCGACTAATACGGGCATATAGTAATTATTATGAATTTTTATCTACGAAACCGTTTCTGATATTTTAAATAAATCCAATCTATGCAAAGAAACTTTAAAGTGATTTTGATGAAATAGAAATGATCGTTATTCATTATCTCTTTCCCATAAGGCTAAGCTCTTCTATAATAATTGTTTTCCACTGATGATGTTAGCGCTGTGCTGACGAAATATGTATGGCTATTGAAGCAATCTAGAATTATTAAAGATATTTTGTGGAAGAGACTTGTTTAATTCAGAGTTTCTTGATTGGAGATTCCACTACAATATGGACTACTTTTTTCATATAATGTGAGGGCTAGCAGGCTATGAATTTGAGCTGTCATGTCAAATGGATTCGGAATTTATATGGATTAAGTTTTGTGTGTGTTGTAATTATCTTTTATTATTTGTTTGTTTTTGATATTAAGTATCTAGGATTATTTCTTCATTGTGTTGTATTGTAATTATTGGGTTGTGCCTGTTATAGACAATAGAGTGTATTTATTTATTTAAAATGTAAAACTGTATAGGTATCATTAACCTAAATTACAAACCTAATTAATACATCTATGATATAATCCCCAGCCATTTGGAAGAATTACTGTTTGTATCACTTTGCCATTACAATCAAGTTTAAAACCGGACGGGCAATGTAAAATTATGGATATTTTCGTTTTAAACAAAAAATAAACATTTAAGTACATTGTTTAAAAAATATATTTTATGTTCACTTCGTTTGTATAATAACTATTAATAATTAACCGGTCTAATTTAAATTTTGTGCACGGCGTTATTTTTTATTAACAAGGCTGAAAAACTTTATGTTGTACATATTTCCCGCTGGGAATAATCTATCACACAAAACGCAAATTTCCTTTTTTTTACGTTAAAAACGCTAAAAATGCATTTTGTATAGCGCGTCCGCCCACTTATGTTACTTGTATCAAATAATGGATTTCTATTTACACTGTTATCAACTAATGGCAGATATAAAAAAAATATTCCATATAATTTATTAACTTTTTATATAATATTGTTATAGAGGTATTTAAATAAAATTACAATAAGTTTTATTATTTTGAAAATGTATTACAAGGTTACTTTATTGTAATGATTATAAAATACAAAAATATTTAGGTACTTTTCAGAAAAAAAAATCAGGAACTACTCTTTTTATTGATTTATTTTTATTTATTGTGAACGCGGTAAAAAAAATTGAGATAAAGCCGGATATAATCATTTTGAAGTGCTTTGAGACGATTAAGACCATTTCCAGATGGAAGTCTGTCTGTCTGTCTGTATGAGTTCTTCCACGATAGCGCCTAAACGCTTGAACCAATTGAGCTAAATTTTGGTGTATGTGTTTGGGGGAGTCCTAGGATGAACCCATTAGTTTTTGGTTGAAATCGCTATATCCCTGTGATAGGGGTGGACACAACCGCTGAATTTTCATATAGCAGTAGGGGTCGGTGATAATTCCTGAGAAAATTGCGCTTAAAATGTCACCTCCTATTAGAATATAATAAAGTAATTCGATAAGGGAATTTTGGCGTCACTGAAATTGCGTGCGCTTCGCATGCGGAAGTTTCTGGGTTCGGATCCCAGCTCTAGCAATATTTTTTTTTCTAATTTTTGAATAAAGTACTTAGTTTGTTACGTTAGTTTATTGAAAATAATGCAATCATAATAATTATTAAAATTCTGTTTAGTTACGCAGGTAAGTTATATTATATCTTGTCGGGAAAGTTTTGTGGCGACACAACCGATTTTTTTTTGTCTTTAGATGACATGTTCTCTCATAATCAAATGTCTGTATTTTTCTACATTTTCAAAATATGTTTTTTAATAACGTAGAAATAGTTTTGTGGCATAACGTACAAAATTACTTGGCCTTAACTATACTTAGAATTTTTTTTAATTTAGCAAGACCTGGCTTGTACTGGGCGTATAATTTAGCCATATTCAGATCTATTTTAGTATTGTATTTTTCTTGAACCTTGTTACAATTTTTTTATTCTTTTCTTTTCTTGGGATTTAAGGTTCTATTTTATAAGCGATTTTTTTCCTTTTGAAATATTTTTATTTCATGTCAATGGTACAATGTTTCGGCTTATTATTATTATTAGAACAGAAACACTAAACAAAGCCAAATCTGCCAACAACTACACAAAACAATTAGTACAAAAAATAGTCAAAAAACGCATTCACAAATTGTACAATGACAATATCACCAACCATAATAAAACTAACACAGCCAAAAAGTATGCTTCACTACCGTATATACATGGTCTATCAGAAAACCTCAGCAATAGATTAAAAAAACATAACATAACAGTCTGTCACAAAAACACAAATACATTGAAGACTTCAATATACACAAAGCTGAAATCTAAAACACCAAAATTGAAGAATACCCATGTAGTATACAACATACCATGCAAAGACTGTAATGTTACATACATCGGACAAACAAAACAATACGTACAAAAAGGTTGACTATAATCACAAAAACCCTAACTCAGGACAAATAGCACTGAAGAAACATTCCCAATCACACAACCATCAATTTGACTTTGACAGTACCACAATACTAACAAAAGAACATGACAGACGTAAAAGAGAAATACTGGAGATGATTCACATAAAAAAAATACGAACAGCATTAATGATAGAACAGACATACAATTTCTTAGCCAAATTTTTAATAATATCATATAACATGGCACACTGGCAATTAACAACTAATAAAAAATGTAAATGTATGTCCTCTAAGTTAATAAGTAAAAAAAATCACTGTCCATAGAAAAACTTCTAATACATCCCTCGTAAACGATGTGGTAGTTGGCTGAGAAAGTAGTAAAATAAATATATAAAAGAAAAAAATCTCCAACTGATACCTATGTGTATAGTTATACACATCAATGAATAAAAATTTTCCTTCAAACAAAATACCCACTAAAAGTGGTAGGTATACAGCAAAAAAAAATTCTACAGTATCATGCGATCTTGGTAAGGTAAAAATAAATACAAAAAAAAATCCAAAATAGAAAATAATTAAGAATATTATATGTAATTGTATATGTGTTATATATTTTTCACAATAAGCCTATGAGGCTGCAGTGAAACCGGGGATTATAGTCGTACGGACCCTTTCAAAAAAAATGTGTTATATATATTACCTATTTACACTGAATGTTGTTGTGATGTAGGGTAAATGTACTTACTTGTTTATTTTAATTTTAATGTTTACAAAAAACATTTTAGAAAAGAGATGTACCTGAGGAAGGCGAATAACCCGAAACGTTGTACCATTCACATGAAATAAAAATATTTCAAAAGGAAAAAAATCGCTTATAAAATAGAACCTTAAATCCCAAGAAAAGAAAATAATTAAAAAATTCAGATCTATTTTCACTGACACCAAATTTTTACATTTCACCTGCTTTCTCTTGTCGATGTCTTGCTGTAGATGTATCTCCCAGTACCCTCAACCCTTATCCTCTAGCATGCAGTTTTCCTATTTTTTGCTAGAGGCAAAGACTAGTAGAGCTACAACTAACGCAGTCTTTATCTCCATTTCATCCCGGTTGTTCGCTGTCGCTGCTGCCTCGACCTGTTGTTTGTACATGGACCATGGAACGTAGGTTCATTCCTTCCACTTTTACTGCTCCAGTGTTCGCTAAATTTACGTATTTCTTCCCTATTTCTACGACTTTCATGGTGATTTCTTCTAATTCTTTATTGTTATTTGTCACTTATTGTGCATTTACTTCAGCTTGTTGTATCTTCCTTGCTTGCTCGTCTAAACCTAAATTTTTTCTTTCAATTGTTGTTTTTGGTCGTCTGTTTTTGTCACCTTTCTTTCTTCGATTTTCGTCAAAGTTTTGGTGTAATTCTTCTCTGTCTGCGCATATTGTTTTTCTTTTCTTCTTCTTTGTCAGCTTCGCATGGTCTTTTTCATGTTTGCGTCGTTTTAGTTCTTGTTTGCGTCGTTTTAATTCTTCTTCTCTCTCAATTTCGAGTTTTCTTCTTGCCTTTCAGTTTCTCGTTGTTTTCATTTTTGTTCTTTCTCAATTTTACGTTATCTTCGCTCTTATTCTTATTTTGTGTGCGTCTGACGGGTTTCAATTTATGTTCTTATAACATAATTGTGAAATAAATATTATTATTATTATTATTCCATTTGTTTCATTCTTCGATTTTCGTCAAGGTTTTGGTTTAATTCTTTTCTGTCTGCGCACATTGTTTTTTTTTTCTTCTTCTTTTTCAGCCTCGCATGGTCTTTTTCATGTTTGCGTCGTTTTAGTTCTTGTTTGCGTCGTTTTAATTCTTCTTCTTTCTCAATTTCGAGTTTTCTTCTTGCCTTTCAGTTTCTCGTTGTTTTCATTTTTGTTCTTTCTCAATTTTACGTTATCTTCGCTCTTATTCTTATTTTGTGTGCGTCTGCCGGGTTTCAATTTATGTTCTTATAACATAATTGTGAAATAAATATTATTATTATTATTATTCCATTTGTTTCATTCTTCGATTTTCGTCAAGGTTTTGGTTTAATTCTTTTCTGTCTGCGCACATTGTTTTTTTTTTCTTCTTCTTTTTCAGCCTCGCATGGTCTTTTTCATGTTTGCGTCGTTTTAGTTCTTCTTCTTTCTCCATTTCAAGTTGTCTTCTTGCCTTTCAGTTTCTCGTTGTTTTCATGTTTGTTCTTTCTCAATTTTACGTTATGTTCGATCTTATTCTTATTGTGTGCGTCTGACGGGTTTCTTTTTATGTTCTTATAACATAATTGTGAAATAAATATTATTATTATTATTCCATTTGTTTCATAGAGTGTTCGTTCCATCATACTTTTCAAATGATCGTGTATTATATATCTAATATTTATGTAGTTGTGGCAACAATGTAATCGAACTTCTAATCGAACTGTCAATGCTAGACGACAGAACGTCAACTGATAGAAGATCGCGCCTAACCGCCTAACTAGTAACATGTAATAATCTAAGAACGCTTGTATAATTTTAATTACTATTATTTTATTTGTTATTAAATACTTTAAATCGAACCCAACTAGTTTTCTTGAGTTAAGTATTTAATACATGGTGTCTGGTGTGTGTACTGCTTGTTTGTCCACCTAAAAAATTAAGAAGAAAAAGTTAGTTTTCAAGTTTCAACATCGTGTTAAGTCCGGCTTGAAATGGATTTTAAACCACCTAGTTCACTGTTTGAATGTGAAAAACCAGCTGAAAATTGGAACAGATGGAAGCAGCGATTTGAAATTTATTTGACTGCTTCTGGTAAAACTGAAAAATCTGAAGAAGTTAAAATTGCAAACTTGCTCAGTTGCATAGGAGACGAAGGCCTTGACATATATAATACCTTCAATGACGACGAAAAAGCAACTCTTGCGAAGTTAATGGAAGCATTTAGTAGCTATTTTTTACCAAAGAAAGTAATTGCTATGGAGACTTTTAGATTTAACACTCTTGTCCAAGATGAAGGTCAATCCATTGATCAATATGTAACCGAGTTAAAAAAGCAAGCTAATATTTGTGAATTCATCTGCGAGAATGATGATTGTAAAAGGTCATTTGAGGAAAGGATGATACGAGATCGACTTATTGTTGGAATTCAATGTAATGAAAGTAAGCTTCGTTTGTTAAGAGAGCCGAAACTAACAGTCCATAAGATTGTTCAATATTGTAAAACAGTGGAGTTAAGTAAACAGCACATAAAAGTGTTGAATCCTGAAGAAGTAGAAGAAGTGCATACTGTAAAAGAAGTGAAAGGAAAGAAAATAAAATGCAGTAAGTGTACATATGAACATTATCCACTTAGATGTCCAGCCTATAACAAAACATGTGCCGTATGTCAGAAAAAAGGCCATTTTGCGAAAGCTTGTACAAGTAAGAAAGAAGAAAGAGAGAAGTTATCGAACGAGAGAGATGAACAGACAACGCGAAAAGAAGATAAGAAGCTGCCTACAAGAAACGAAGAAGTTCAAGTCAGGTTAGTTGACCAACAGTGTGGTAAAAGTGAAGAAGAGTATCAGCTGTTTGTAAATTCTACAGGGACCGACAAAA
The DNA here is from genome assembly GCA_911728435.2 of Apoderus coryli. NCBI lineage: Eukaryota > Metazoa > Arthropoda > Insecta > Coleoptera > Attelabidae > Apoderus > Apoderus coryli. The sequence goes on along the minus strand of OU452205.1, from coordinate 6,459,883 downwards.
CAAAAGACTCTTGGTATGAAAAGATTGCGATTGAAGGACAATTGATTAATTTCAAGTTAGATACTGGTTCAGATATTAGTATTTTACCAAAATACCTTTTAGATTCACTTCCAAGTAAGTCTATTTTACGTAAATCGTTTGTAACATTAGTATCTTACGGTAATTTTAAGATTAAGCCAATAGGTGAAATAATTTTAAGATGTATGTACAGAAATGTTAACGCCCAAGTAAAATTTGTCATAGTTGATCTAAAAGTAGAGCCATTACTAGGTCTTTCTGATTGCATAACTTTTAAACTAATTTCAAGAATTAATAAGTTGGATTCTAGTTTGCCAAAGAACAAAGACGAAATATTCTCCTTGTATGAAGAAATCTTTGTAGGTTTAGGAAAAATCCCAGGTTTTACTAATATAAAACTTACACCTAATGCAATTCCTGTTGTGCAGTATAGTAGAAAAGTACCATTTTCATTGCATGAAAAATTAAAAGAAACATTAGAGAGCCTTAGTGAAAAAAATATTATTGAAAAAGTAGACTATCCAACAGAATGGGTAAATAACTTAATGATTGTCGAGAAAAAGCCTTCAAATAAGTTACGTTTATGTATAGATCCGAAACCGTTGAATAAATATATCTGTAGAGAACATTTTGCAATCCCAACAGCAAATGATATTTTAAGTAAATTGTCAGGTAAATCAGTTTTTAGTGTAGTTGACATGAAGGATGGATTTTGGCAACATGTTCTAGATAAAGAGAGTTCTGATTTATGTACTTTTAACACCCCTATGGGAAGGTATAAATTTAATCGTTTACCTTTTGGAATTTGTTCAGCCCCAGAGATTTTTCAACGTAAAAACACGGAAATTTTTGGTGTCATTGATAATGTTGATGTTTATTTTGATGATCTGATTATATCCGGAAAAACTGAAATTGAGCATGATATCGCTTTAAAAAGAGTATTTGAGACTGCGTTAGAAAACAGTATTAAGTTTAACTTTGATAAATTTCAATATAAGTTAAAAGAAGTAAATTTTATGGGTCACATTGTTTCTATTGAGGGTATAAAACCAGATAAAAAGAATGTTCATGCTATTTCTTGTATAATATCACCTAAAAACAGGCCAGAAGTTTTAAGAATTCTTGGTATGGTAAAATTCTTTTCTAAGTATATCCCAAACTTGTCTAGTATTACTGCTAAAATGAGAAACTTGACTAGAAAAGATGTATTATTTTCTTGGACTTCAGAGCATGAAGCTGAATTAAATCACTTAAAATTTTTGATTTCAAATTCCCCAACCTTGAAAATTTTTGATCCACAGAAAGAGATAACTGTTCAGTCAGATGCATCGTCCGAGGGCCTTGGCTGTTGTTTGTTACAAGATGGTCACCCAGTGTCTTTTGCATCTCGTACATTAACACAAGCGGAAAAGAGATATGCGCAAATTGAGAAAGAACTACTTTCAATCGTATTTGCATTCGAAAGATTTCATTATTTTGTATACGGTTATAAAGTAAAAGTACAAACTGATCATAAGCCTTTACTTCCAATATTTGCGAAAGATCTTGATAAGGTAAGTGCTAGGTTGCAGCGAATGCTGTTAAGATTACTTAAGTACGAAATAAAAATAACTTATCTACCTGGTAAAGAAATGGTTATAGCAGATACCCTTTCTAGGTCTTATGATAAAACTTTTGTCCTTGACGACCCGGAAATGCAATATATAGTTCATGCTATATCAAATAATATACCTATGTCTGAAGAAAAACAAAATGTTTTTAAAAAAGCAATAGAAAATGACGAAACCTTGTCCCAAATTAAAAATTTTTGTAATACTTTTTGGCCGATAACTGATAAAAACTTGAATAAAGAGGTAAAATTTTACTATAAACTTAGAGAAAAAATATATTTGTCAAATGACTTGCTCTTTTTAGATTTTAAAGTTATAGTCCCGAAAACTTTGCGTTCAGAAATGCTAAAGCTTATTCACGAATCACATTTTGGTGTTAACAAATGTAAAATGAGAGCACGACAAATACTTTATTGGCCTCATCTAAGTAAGGACATTGAAGATATGGTATTAAATTGTGAAAAATGTCAAACTTTTCAAAGATCTAACCAAAAAGAACCTTTAGTTTGCCACGAATTACCTTCTAGACCATGGCAGTTTGTGTATTCCGATTTTTTTGAATTTGAACAGCAAAACTATTTGCTACTAGTAGATTCGTATTCAAAATGGGTCGAAGTAAAACAAACTAAAACTAAAACATCCGATGACGTAATAAACTTTTGCTTAGAAAAATTTACACAATTTGGAGTGCCAGAAAAGTTTCTTGCCGATAATGTCCCATATAATTCGAAAAATTTTAAGAAATTTGCTGATGAATGGAACTTTGATCTTGTGTTTAGTAGTCCCCATCATCATCAATCGAATTCTTTAGCCGAAAAATATGTAGGTATTGTTAAACAAATGTTGCGTAAAGCTAGTTCTACGAAACAACTTCAACTGCTTTTAATGGAATATCGCAATACCCCATTGACAAATATGAATTATTCCCCATCTCAATTATTTTTAAATAGAATATTAAAAAGTAAAATTCCCACTAGCGAAAGAAATCTTGAACAAAATATTATAGACCCGAACTTAATTCAAAATAAACTTGATTGTAATCAGAAGAAACAAAAGAATTACTATGACAAAGGTGCTAGGGAATTAGGAAAACTTAAGGAAAACGAAAACATACTAATACAGAAAAATAAAAAATGGGTTAGAGGAAAGGTAATAAGTAATGTAACTAATAAATCGTATTTAGTTAAAGATGATAAAGGAACTGTTTACAGGAGAAACAGGAAATATTTAAATAAAACAAATTTGCCGTTTATTGAAAACCCTGTTACTGCTTTATTTGAGTACGATTTCGACATGTTCAATGAAAATAATGATAATGATTTGAATCACACTAATGAGTCTGAAGTTAATGATATTGTAAATTCTGATAATGATTTAGATGACATTGAGTTTGAATTTAATGATAATGATATTGTAAATTCTGATAATGATTTGAATTACACTGTTGTTTCTGAATTTAATCGTAATAATATTATAAATACTGATGAAAATGTAAACTCTGATAGTGATACTTTGAATGATAACAATGACTTGCAAAATTTGAATATAACTAATCAAAGTGTTAGTGTCAAACCTGATCGAGGTAAAAGAGTTCGTAAACTACCATCGTATTTAAAAGACTATGATCTTAATAATGATAGTGAAGTTTCTGACTAGTATATAATACTTTATTTTGTTAATTGTATTTAGCTTAGTATTTGTCTAGTAGTTAAGTGCAGTTATTTTAGATTTTAAGTGTTCTTTAAAAAAAAAAAAGAAAAAAACGTGTATTATATATCTAATATTTATGTAGTTGTGGCAACAATGTAATCGAACTTCTAATCGAACTGTCAATGCTAGACGACAGAACGTCAACTGATAGAAGATCGCGCCTAACCGCCTAACTAGTAACATGTAATAATCTAAGAACGCTTGTATAATTTTAATTACTATTATTTTATTTGTTATTAAATACTTTAAATCGAACCCAACTAGTTTTCTTGAGTTAAGTATTTAATACAGATCGCTCGTCTTGGATTTGTAGTGACCCCGTAATTTCAGTTAAATTAAATGAAAAATGACGGCGAAATGGAAATAATTTAAGTAAAGTAGTTGTTTCGCCATAAAAATAGAATTATTAAAATTTCAGTAACTTGGCACCTTCGCATTTAAAAACAAAAATATTTTAGGGTTGAATTAACGATCTGATAGGACAGTAATTTCAATAAAAATCAGTATGTCAATCTCTTATAAGCCCGATTCTTTTTAGAATGTAGTCCATCTACCTACACTCATTAACATACCGTTAAACAAAATTTTTATTGAATTAACCATAAAGCTGCAATCGAAGACCGGAGTGTTCAATGGACACCCCTGTATAACCCTTCTTTTTATAAAATCTTGTATAATTATGGAAAACCAAAGTATTTAGAGAATTCATAGATGTGTGGTATGAAAAATGTTAGGTAATGTGTAATAGGTGGAGAAAAGAGCAGTCACTGTAACGATAAATACAGAAGGTGAAAATTACTTAATACAAAAGTGTTAACTTAATCCTTTTATAATTTCTGCAGCTTTTATAGCTTCAATTTACATTATTTATTTATATACCTATTTTACGTAATACACACCTCCGTAGTTTTAAGGGTAACAAAAACGAGAAAATTCATTCTAGAGTCGTATATAGGTAAAAGAAATGAGCTCTTAATCAGCTTCTATTTTCTTAACGCAGGTATACGGAATTAAATGCAACTTGAGAACATCAAAAAATGAAGTTTTTTAATTCAATTAATCAAACTAAATTCTCCTATATTTTCTCAAAACTTGAAAACTTCAAAAATTAACAATAACACCACAATATTTCGGGATTTGGCAACCCTGGTGTTGCAATCTGGCAACTGACAGCTCTATCGTAAACATTTTCGTGTAATTATTTTTTACAACAGTGTATGGATGAACTTAATTCAATTTTTGGCGATGAAGCTCCATCAAGGACCAGTGTTTATCGATGGTATGGTGAATTCAATCGTGGTCGTAGTTCACTCCAAGACGAAATTCGTGAAGGTCGTCCAAAATCAGTTGTTGTTGCGAAAACCATTGATGCTGTGCGCGAACTGATATTGCAACATCGTCATGTGACCTACCAAGAGATTGAGACAACCTTAGGCATTAGTGGGACCAACATACATTCAATATTGCATAAACATTTGACTGTCAAAAAAATTTCATTCAGAATGCATGTTTTGGAGATACCTCAATCAGAGTGGCAAAAGTGCCTCGACTATTGGTCCAAACGCATGCAAAAGTGTATAGATCTTCTTTGAGAATATTTTGAAAAACAATAAAGTGATTTTCGATGATTAATATTTGTTTTTGTTCTCTAATCCTGAGAAATAAAAGGCAACCCTCGTATACGATGTGTAAAAACAATAATAATATACGAAGTGTATTTTTAACATCCTCCCACCATTTTTGACATTTTCGTAACACATCAAATCACATCGTTGTCAAAAATCTTCTTGTGACGATATTCTTGCTTTGATTTTCGTCTTTGGCTATCGGGTTATAGGTTCTTTGGGTTTTCTAATCTTCTGTTGTAAATTTTCCTTATCTTCGGATGACGAAACTTCCAAAGGGTAAATTTTATGTACTGGTCTTACAATCGTACCATTTGAAGTTTTTAGTTTTACAACACGTATCTTCTAATCTCTTCCGGGATAAGTTTCAATTACAAGACCTAATGCCCAATACAGCCTGTTTTGCTCCGATCCAATCAAAACAAGATCTCCCGTCTGGATTGCCTGAGTTTCTTTAGATTTTTGTCTCGTTATTAGGTAATTGGCTGAGGTATTCAGATCTAAATCTTTTCTTTAAAAACTTCTTTTAATCTTAGCCTATATTTGAAATATGATATTGATTTAATAGAATGCTTAGGTATTCTCGAATTATCTGAAAAATCAGTAAAGGCCTTTATCGGTTTAAAATCTGGTATAATTTCAGTAATTTTTCAAACAACTATGGATAAAATATTATTTGGAATTAATGATGTTTTTGTTTGGTAAAAGGTTTTTCGCTCTAATTATTTTTGGGGTGAGGCTCATCTTTATTGACAAGCACTCAATAACAAAGTATCTTGACACTTTATATAAGCACAAAATAGTATATTGTGCAACGAACATGAAATGACATATATTTCCTACGAGTATGATCGTTTGCAGCATGAGCCGCAGGCGAGTGCTTCAAATCATACGAGTAGGAAATGGTCATTTCATGTGAGTTTCACACTATACTTTTTCTACGACTGTTTTAATGCTTTTGAATAAATTTAACATAATTTATAGGAAAATATTTGTTTTTCGAAACTTACCCTTGTTAGCGTATAAGCCTAAATACGATAAATTAGAAGTATTAAATTGACTAGGTGGTGTTAAACTATATTCACTATCACTGTTTATGTGTTTTGAAATTAGCGAAATACTTAATTATAATTATTATTAATTATAAATACAAAAACTGTCAATTTGGTGTTTGTATTTTCGGCGTTGCTATTGTGATTTTTCATGCCCGCCGCTACTTTTGTCATTACCAGAAAATTTTATCCGTGCGTAATAATATTCCCACTAGTTGCCTAGCAACATGATTACGCACGGGTAAATGATAAACAGCATTACAATGTACTACATTGTCAAATCATGATTGAACATATAATAAAGGCATTTAAAGACAGTCGTAGAAAAAACAAATTCTGTACTGAATCAAGTAAAAAATAAAAAGTCAAGCTAGTTTAGTCCGAGAATTCGAGAAAAATTTATTTTGTGGAGATTCGACTTTCATTTAAACACTAAAATTGCAACTCCACTTAAGAATGGACTATTTTTTTAAATTATCAAATGCTAGTCAAGCTAGTTTAGTCCGAGAATTCGAGAAAAATTTATTTTGTGAAGATTAGACTTTCATTTAAACACTAAAACATATCCATTTTTTTTCTGTAGACTGCTGTATAATATATTAGCCATGGTTTTCCACAAAAGGCAGCTCGATACAACTTGAATTTTCTGCCGACCAAAATTGTTTAAAATATGATGGAAAAAAATCTTATCTGAAATTTTTTGTACCGAAACTATACGAACTATTCTAAATATCTTTCTATTCTAGAGAACAATATTATTATAACCGTTTTAAATCGATGAAAAATTTTAATTAAAAAATACAATTAAATGTAAAAGTTTATTGCGGTAAACGTAAATTAGTTGCCAATGTAAAGTGAAGTTTCTCTAAAAATAGATCTGTACATATCGGGCGCAGTTTTATGATGATATATAGAAATTTGTAGGTAATATTTCCCAATTTTTATATTTTTAGAGGTATGTACCTTAAAAGGGAAAAAACTCTTATAAAATAGTCTCGATTGTCTGTTTGTTTGTTTCCTGTCACTTTAAGCGAAAAAGCTTTCAAATTTCTACTCATTTTTCAGTTCTTGACATAAATAGTTACGTAAACAAATTTTCATTTTTCTTCTACATTCTTATTATACCTATTAACAAAGATTATGTATAATGAAAAATAATTTTGTAGCGTATAATATTTATTGAAGTAATCTCCATCTCCAAATATCTTTCTTCAAACTTTCTTAAATTAAATCATGATATTCGTTTGTAAGCGTAATTGCGTAAATATGTTAAACTAAGCCACTGATGATGGAAATTCAAATTTCCGAAACATTTCTGGCACTGTAATTTATGTTTGAACATATATATAAGTAAGTATTTTTGTGGAGTAGACGTGGATTTATTTGCGTATTGATCATGTATAATTTTTGCTATTAAGTTCTTAATTGTCCTAAGTCCCTTCTATTATTCTGAATACTGTCTTGTATCAGTTGAGCAGTACCTCTCTCCTCTTCCTATTTATTTTACTTTCCCGCTCAGGTATGAGTTTGGAGGAGTCCTAGGACGAATCCATTATTTTTCGTTGAAATCGCTTTAGGCCTGTGATAGGGGTGCAAACACAACTCCGAAATTTTCAAATAGCAGTAGGGTCGAGTGATACATCATTTGAAAGCATTTATATCTGCTTTACAGTTGTAGCTTACTTTTTACCTCCATAATTCTCGAGAAAATTGCGTTTAAAATTTCACCAGTTAGGTAGTTGGAACGTATAACAGAGCGTGCGCTTTGCATGTGGAAGGGTTCAAATCAAAAAGTTTTGGTGCGACACAACCGATTTTTTCTTGCTACTGTTTTAATACTATTTCAATATCGTCGGCGTACAAGCAGAATCATGTAAGTCCAAACAGTTAGTTTCAAGAAAAATTTATATGTAAAATTTGTATTTGGTACTAGATGATTTTGAATCTGTAAAGATCATTTGTTCACTATTTTTAAAAGATTATGTCAGTATAAATAACACTTACACACATAAATATTTTTTTATTATTATTTTTTGAAGGAACAAGTTAGACTTAAAAGAACGTGTTTTTGCTATGTTTATTAATTATTTTGTGGTACATAATGCATTAATGGAAGGTCTTCGTCCTCATCACTGATTTCTTCAAGATTATTTTATTTATTTATTACTATTGCTGCATGTGGGTAGAGACTGGTACCAACCATGGAATTCCGCCGTAATTACTTCATTTTTGCATAATTTTAGGAAGTCCTCCTTCTTTTTTTTAACTTTAACAGGTCCTTCAAAATGTTCGGCTGATTTACTCGAAATTACATTAACGCTTATAACTCCATCAGAAATTAAACACTTTTGATCACTTTTATCGCTTATATGGCTTAATTGTTCACTGCAAGCGATTAAACCAAGTTTTTTGGCTTGAGAAGACATACTAATAAAACAATGCAAACTATGAGTAATATGACAAACCTGCACCTGCGTCTATTTACTTTAAAGGACTTGTAGAGCTTTTTTCCTGTTGAAACTTGTGGGCGCGTCGTGTTTCTGTCTGTTAAAAATAAAATAGATTTGCGCTTAAGCAAATTTGTATGACTTATACCTTCACAAGTACGTACGGGCGAAATGGACTCAACTGATTATTTCATTGAAGCGGAACCACCGTATGGACTTATATAAGTCCGCTTGAGGTAATCTCAATTTGTTTTAAATTTGACTTAAGGGTTTTGCTTGTACCCCACGTAGTAATTAAGATTCTGGAACAGATGAATCTTCTCTTATGATTTTTGTGTTTTAAACATTTTTTCTTGTTGTAAATGTTTTCGTAAGGGGTTGTCAACGTTGTCTTTTATTTGTTTTGTGCCTGTAAGAGAGAAAAACTTGTTTTCACGTTGGTGAGTTTTTCTTTTAATTTGATAATTAAATTCTGCTTTTAATACAGGATGATCTTTTGTTTCTTAGGCTGGAGAAGGCCCCTCTTTTAATTTGAATTTGTTTTATTTATCTGTGTCTACAAACTTTACATTTATTTATGTATCATTTTATTACAAAATAACGGTCCGCAATCCACAAAATATATATGATCGGATACACTTTTACTTAAAAATTATACACCAAAAAAAATAGTAAATGTAATAAAAACTGTATTGCCGCGGTATCACCAAAAATTTGACGCTATAAGAGAATCTACTGTATATCACAAGCTGTTGTGGTACCTACACTTGTGCTATAGATTAATAACTATAGATAAGAATGGTAAGTAGACGCTAAAAACGGCATCGACTCGTCGCCATCCCAGCCACATTTCTGTCCCGCTTCTATATATACTATATCTATATATACTATAAGATACTATACTATAAGTATAGTAGCGGCGAATTGCTTTGAAGACAGAGAGATAAAACATTCCGACACGAAGTGAAGTTACTGTATATTAAACTGTGCTCTAACGATAAGCGGCGGCGAATTGCTTTTAAGACAGAGATAACAAAGGTACCGATACGAGGTGAAGTAACTGTATATAAACTGGGCTTGTGCCCATGGTTGAGGAAGCATTGTCTTGCAAACATCTCACAATTGTATTCGAATGTTTTTTGGTCTTTGGTGAATTATAATCTATATTGTGAACACTATAACTTAAAATTAAGGCAGGCAAACTAAGATTTTGGTTTCTACCGGATGCCGGATGTACCTACCTAATTATTATGATCTCAATGGCTCTATAGCGTGTCTTTATATAAACCTGAATATAAAGGTTAAAGGTTTTTTAAAATTGTTGGTATAATCGGCCATATAAATGGAATCACCTGCATTAAAGCAGTGTTATGAAAAAATCACCAAAAAAATGTTGTTCTTATTAAGCCGGAAAATTTTTACCGGCGGGCATCCAAGGTTATGGACAAGAGGTCGGAAACAGGAAGCCTCGCCGAGAATGACTAGCATAGGTATTCTTCCCACAGCGCGATTTTTAACCAGTCTATGGCTCGTTATTGTACGCGTTCGCGGCAGTTGGATTCTAAGATTCGAGTAACGAGTCTATAATTATAAAATCATTCAACGCATTACCGGTATCATAAAATTAAAGAACGCGGTTTATATAATCACTTTTTTTTTGTATCCATATGCTCTGTTTGCTCCGAAACTTTTTGAGTTAAAAACCTAAAAGTAGCAAATCTTTTTCATGAGAAAAACTTTAACAAACATATTTCCTATTCAGGTTAGCGCTTCAAAACGGTCGTTTAAGGCTGTGAAAAATATTTTTCCATGTATGTTAAACGAACAAATTTTTAAGTTAGGCATAAAATATGTTAAAAACAACATACCGTTTAACTTCTACATATCCTAACACAAACACTTGAAATATACGTGGATAATACTTAATACGAATTGGCAAGTAACTCCAGGAAAACTGCGACCGATCCAGAGAGTTCAATTAGTGTTGAATAGGTACAATGCGAGACTGACTGAACTGTATTTTTTCCCTTTCATACCGTAAATTGTTAACTTTAAACCAATAAAATTTAACTACAATCTAGTCCAACTTTTTAAACAAATATGCTTTAATTTACATAAATTAAGCGATAACAAACATTATTTTCATCATTGTCTTACCATTTTTACGATTTTTTTTTGTAATTTTCACTCACTATCACAATCACAAAATAAACTGATTTTTCGCGAAACTGAATAAGTAATCAACAGATAATATTTGATTAAAATTCGTATCACCTCCGTTTTTATTTTTGTTTTTTTGATGAGTGTATAAAAAGAGGTGACTCACCTTACCCAAAGGGTGTAAATGGGCCGCATGATAGCCACCATTGCTGCCCGCCACCAGTGACAGCATCCGGCAGTTGTATATACATATATTTCGTTGGATGTTCTGTTCGGAAAATCTATAATGTTTTGATACAGCGCAGGCGTTGTGCGGAAAATCTTGTGTGTAGTTAATGGGCGCATTACATACAGGGATGTTCTCGGGAATAAGATTGATGTTAAATGCTTTTTGGACTTTTATAATCAACAAATATTTTGACATCTGAACTAGAGTTAATATTGATAAAACGTATTTCGCGCATATAAAGACAATTAATGAATTTTGACAATGCGAAATAACAGAATAATAAACAATCATAATAGGAAGTTGACACAGCAACTATTGTTGTTGATTGTTGGACATGACTGACAACGGAATAGAAAAATTTGTAGGTATAGTCTTTCTAATCTTAATTTAAAATATATAAATTTAACGATTCTACCGGGGCTATCCGTTCCCATGCCTCTTTACATTAGAAATGGGCATCGAATGCAATGATACATTTCTCCCTCGTATATAAGACCCATAATAAATCATGCCTGCTAAAGAATACCGACAGTAATAAAAATAACTACAGTGACTGAAAAAAGTTGGGTTAATGATTAGAGATGGCAAATAAATATAATATGAATGAAACAAATAATATTTGGCAACATCGATTTATCTAAATATAATCGGATGGACATCATACGGTATAACGAAGACTTAATGTGGAATATAAACAAGAAAATTTGTGTCCGACAGTAAAACACGGTGGCAGAATATTGTAACCATGATTTGTTGAATAGTTTTTCTTATATTAATAAAATGAAAGAAGATCTATCAAATTACATAATAATTTTTAATAATGCCTCAAGTGGATGAACCTTTTTGCAGTCACTGTATACAGTGACAGTGTCCATATACGACACGAGCGCAAATGAGCAAAGCCAGTGTCTTCTTTTAAATATTTATCATCAGTTAAGGTCTGAAAATAATGAAGTGACGAATACATATATTATAAAATTTCTACGTTCTATAGAAAATGTCACTGACTAAGTGAGTAAAATTTGTTGTTAGTTTATAATATAAGCATATTGTAAGTAGTGTATTATAGTTGGACTTCGTCCTTAAGACTGACTAAACTTTAAATATGGGTAGGTAAGTTTATTTGCTACAGTTTTCAGTCTAGATTAAAGACGAGGTGCTTTCGTTAGTCAATAACAAAAGCAAAGATTAATGTATATTACTCTTTCACAAAAGTAATTCAATGCGGCAGCCTTCAAGTGTTTTTTCTGTATAAAATCATTTTGGTTTTTAGATTTTTTACATTTATCAAAATTTATTATTTACGAATACCCCATAAAATTTGTAGTTAGGTATCTCATTTTTTTTTATCCATTAACTTTTATTTATTTATTTATTGTCATTACATGTCATTACCAAAAAAGGTTTACACAAGTCATATTAAATATTAAAATATTACATAACACAACATAAAAACATAGAAATGTATATAACTCAATCAAAACAGAAAGTCAGTGATGAGGAATTCATCAATGTAGTAAAAAGCCTGGTCAATTAAGTAGTTTTCTAATCTATTTTTGAACATTGCAAGGCTCAGTGTTTTCAAACTATCTGGCAAATGATTATAGCATGTGGGACCATAATAATTCACAGAATTTCTGCTTCTACCCAACCTCATTTATTCAGGAAGAATGTCATTTTTGTTTCTGGTATTGTGGTTGTGAACTTCATCATGCCTTATGTACAGATTGTAATTATTTTTCACATACATAATTGAATTGTAGATATAGAGACACGGGAATGTAATTATTTTACATTCTTTAAATTTATGTCTGACATCCTCTCTAAACTTTAAATCTGTCATTATTCGAACCACTCGTCTTTGGATTGCGAATACCCGACTAGCATGACAAGAGTGTCCCCAAATACACAAAGCATATGAAGCCACACTGTGAAAAAGGTCATAATATGCTGATTTCAAAACATTAAAAGAGATTTCACCCTTCAAGCTTCGCAACATGAACACAACCTTAGACACCTTGGCCATGGTAACCTCGACATGACCCGCCCAGGTTAGCTTTTGGTCCAAAGTGACACCCAAAAACTTTACCAGACCATCAGAAACAGCAACATCCGTCTCACGTAATGTAAATATTTTAGTAGTTTTATTGGCATTCAACAGAGTTTGTTAGCTGCAAACCAGTCCGCAGCCCTCGACTGTGAATTAATCATACTTGAGGCCAGAACATCACTCGACAGTTCAACATCGACAATAGTTGAATCGTCTGGTAAATCATTAATGAAAATCAAAAACAATAGAGGTCCGAGCACCGAGCCCTGTGGGACTCCACAAGAGCTCAACAAGGGCTGAGAAGACTTTGACTCAAACATCATTACGACATTCCTACCAGTGAGATAGGAACTCAGCAAACGAATCGAATTCGCACTCATACCGTATCGCTCCAGTTTACCCAACAAGATATCGTGTGAGACGCAATCAAATGCTTTTGTTAAATCAAGAAAAGAAGCCCCCACAAGCCTTCTACTCTCAAAAGCGGTTATATAACGCTATTTATAAAGTTTTCTATAGCTGAAACGGTGTTAAGTTTCGGTCTAAATCCAAAATGTTTCGGAGAAAATAAATTATTTCTTTTAAAATAGTTGGCTAATTGTTTAAAGAGTATCTTTTCAAAAATTTTGCCTAGACTTTTAAAGTTTAAGCGTAGGTTTTCAGCACCTCCTAACCGAACAATTTTTCAAAGTAGGTATTGAACTTATACACAGTGTATACGCACATTACATTGAATTCAATAATTATTTACAAGAAACGAAATTTTAAAAGATGTTACAGACAGGATACCAGATCCCATAATCAGTAACTTTGATACTAGAAGTTAATAAACAAATAACAGATACAAAGGAGGGTTTATTAACTTAACTAGTTACTCATGATGAGATCTGGTATTCAGAAACATGTCTAATTGATTCCTATTTATACCGTTATCTAATTAAATTAGAACATCATTCTTGTGGAGATAGACTTCGTCTCTTATTTCTGTAAAATGGTCTACGTATTTAAAATATGTCACTTGATTTAGAGATTTATAATCTAATTAAGCATGGTATGATCAACTATGTTTTGTATTACCTATAATTATTGTTCCTATAGTACTAAATTCATAATTCGGAACACAAATATTGCTCAATTCCAAAATCCTGTATTCGAGGTATAAATCGCTTTTGTGTATTTTTATTGTAACTGCGTAAAATAAAACAACTTTAGTTTTAAATATTTCCAAACTTTTATAATATACAAATTTATATTTCAAAATCACACGACATGTTTCGTCCACACAGTGGCTTTATCAAGTGTGGACGAAACATGTCGTGTGATTTTGAAATATAAATTTGTATATTATAAAAGTTTGGAAATATTTAAAACTAAAGTTGTTTTATTTTACGCAGTTATAATGAATTTCCAACAAGTATCGGCTAATTCTATTCAAATATTTTTATTGTATCTATCTACCTACTGATGTTGTAACTTGTAGCTCAAATTAACAGTAATAACAAATAATATATTAATCATTTAAAACTAATATATTAATAATTAATTACTTACCGATAATAATCAATGAATGCAACCCTGAATCCTTTTTATCCATATTTAGTTCATACAGAAAATTAAAAATTTCGAATTTTAATATAAATTACCACCGATATGAGAAATTTACCTACTGACTCTTCCTTAAAATGTATTGTTACATTTAATAAGAAAAGTTCAATAAACGTAAGACATTCATAACCGTGTAGAATTTAGTAAAAATAAATACCTACCTATCTATTACATATGTACGCCAAATATTTGTTTTTTAAATTAGAGCTCGATACATCCAAGAAAGAGCTGTACTGTACTAACAAGGGTTATAGCGTTATTTATGCTCATCTCCTATACCCAGTAAGCTTTAAATAGTGCAAAGTAGGGCAAAACGTTGTGCAGACGAAATTTTAAATTGCAAAACCAAGTATAATATACTTATGTCAGCAACACTACTGAATATGGGAAAATAGGTAGTCAAAAGCGCAGCAGGAAAAATGTAGTTTATATCCTCGCGCTTTGCTAAGAGCAAAAAAAAGTAAATGCTAGAGAAAAGATTTACAAGGAAATATGCAGTAGTATTATAAAATGATATCTACAAAACAACAGAAATTGCAGTAAGTCCATTTTAGTTAATTTTTGTGACCTCTGTGATCAAATACAATCGATTCTTCTTATAAGTAATAAATAAATCTACCCGATATCATTTTTTATTTTTATGCAATTTTTACTACTAATACCAATTTGCCAATGACACTGAAGTAAAAAGAAACTGGAAGCTATAATTAGGTACATTGAAACCAGGGGCGTAGTGACCAGTGGGGAACACGGACCCGGTATCCTCAAGGGGCCCGGTACTGCATTCTGCATCTGTAGTAGCTTCAGTGAAATTTTGACGGCTTGCTACATTTTCTTGAGTCTCATTGTATTTGTAGCAACAGCCGAACCTTCATTTTCCAAGTTGAAATTGATAAAAAGTTTTCTTAGAAACACAATGGGACAGAAAAAGCTGTTGGGGTTGTCAATTCTGTCAATTGAGAACCGCATTGTCCGGCGCGAAAAATAGTATCGACTTTTTGCGAATATTAAGGCGAGAATTTTTTTTTTATTAGATCAGTTATTTTATTATGCATAATAATTATATGTACAGGGTAGCTACTATTTAATAGTGTATAATACTATTTAATCGTGAAAGATAGTAGGTTAAATTAGACAAAAGTTGCGGTTTTTGATGCCTATTTAAAATCTCTTTACTGTGTAGACAAATTCTTTTTAGCTTTTGAAATACAGGGCGATTTGTGAAAAATGCCAAATCCTATTTTCTTAAATATTTCGAAAACTGTTGATTTTCGAGAGAAAGTTTTAAATCAAAAGTTTAATGGTTCTAACTTCTAATATGTCTATAACATGACACTTTCAAAATGAACAGGTCTTAACGTTTCGCTTTCCAGCTGCCACCATCCGCTTTGTTTTTTCAAATACAGACCTGCATTTTTATTTGTCACTACCTTTAAAATAAAGTATAACTCAAGTACGGTTTCTGACGTTCCGATTGGATAGTAGTCATCATCAATGATTTTTCCTTAATACAGACCTGCATTATTTTTGCTTAGCTAAAATACGAAATGTGTTACTACATAATGCCCTTTAAAATACTTTATTTTCGCTCAGCAAAAAATAATGCAGGTCTGTATCACGGAAAAATCATTGATGATTATACTACTATCGAATCGAAATGTTGAGATTATAGTTGTGTTATACCTTATTTTAAATAGTGACAAACCATTTTAGAAAACAAAATTATAAATGCAGGTCCGAATTTTAAAACAATCAAAGTTGGTGGTGGCAGCTGTAAAGCAAAACGGCGGACGTTAATATTGAAAGTGCCGTTTTCTAGACTTATTAGAACCATTACACTCTTGATTTTAAACTTTGTATTTCAGAAACTAAAAAGAATTTGCCCACATAGTAAACAGATATTAAATAGGCATCAAAAACTGCAACTTTTGTCTAATTTAACTAACTTTCTATCTTAAGAAATAGCATGTTGTATATTTTTTAGTTTTTATATTTTAAATTGTGCTTTGGTTAAGTTTGTTTGATTTCTTAATAAACATATAAATATTGTTTGTTTTTCAATGGGTGTGGCGGTGAGGGGGTGGGCCCGGAATTTCCTTGGAACACAGGCCTGCAACGGAATCACTCCGCCCCTGATTGAAACCATTGAAATAAACAGTATAGATGGAGGAGGACATGACTGATCGCAAATTTGCTCAATATTAGCACACATGTATTTGTACTTGGCTAATTGTTACTGTATTTTATATTTTTAATGACAATATTGATTTCATGGAAATGTGAAGGTTCATTCTATGCTTTTATAAAAGTAGAATTTCGATATCCTAATCTACAGAACGTACAATTTCTTTTTATGATTTTGTCTTTTGTTTAACAAAGAAATTATTTACAGTAATTTTGTTTTAGTCCTATAGAATCATCTGATAAAGGGTTTTTTATATTTCCAAACAGAATTTTTCACAGCGATTAAAAAATAAGTGCATAATTAGCCATTTCTTACACCTTTGAATTTGGAGCCTGATCAAACAGCTAGCAAGTATCAAGATATATTTATCATACTCATATATCCATTTTTGAGAGGTTGATGTGAGACTGATTATGTATACGACGATTTATGCATTAGGTAACAGTTCATTTTAATACATAAAAATGCTTTTATATTTAAATTTTGGAAATGACATATAACTTAAACAGTACCTATATTAATCATTATTCTCTTTTTAAAGTTTTGCTTGTGGATCATTTATCTATCTATGGTTTCTAGTATCCACTTGTTGTTTGTTGTATATTTGCCATTAAATAAAATGAAATGAAATAATATGGACTGTAGACATGTTGTTAGATTTTAAGAACAGTCGTGGTTTAAGCCTTACCTTTGTTGTCGGACCGATCTTCATGCTTGACCAACATCTTTATTTTGTTTCAATGCTTAATCTATGGGCCATAATATAATAATAATAAAAGCATAGAATAATAACTATATAGATATGAAGGGTCAGTAGACGCTAAAAACGGCATCGACTCGTCGCAATCACAGCCACATTTCTGGCCCGCTACTATATATACTATATATATATATACTATACTATAACTATAAGCGGCGGCGAATTCGGCGAATTGCTGTTAAGTTAAGACAGAGGTAACAAAGGTGCCGACACGAGGTGAAGTAACTGTATATAAACTGTGCCTATAGTGCAATACAATTTATCTGATCGTAAGAAAAATTTGTCTTCTCCCAGCCATCCTGAAATATATATCAATACAGAGAGCCCACAAATTCAATGATTTGCAACGTTCTCGAGGGTGGTATGATGCCAGTTTTAGATAATATTACTGGCAAAAGTCAATCAGCCTATGAGAGTGATTATATTTAAAAATTAATCCCTCAAAGATTAGTTTCTATGAAGATGTTTCAAATCGAATTGTAGCCTTGAAAAAAAAAAGCAGCAACACCTCCGACGCCTCTGGCTATATGTTGTTAGTTTAAACAAATATATGGAAAATTTACTAATAAGTAATAATCAGAAGCTCAAACTAAATAGTTACTATTTATTTACAGTTAGAATTCTTTATTTAGTAGGTAGGTAATCAAAATAACGAACCATAGTTAAGATGAAAAATTAATAATTATTATATTAGTATTATAAACAGTCTTGCTTATCTTTTTTTTTTAATATATACAGGGTGATACTTAATGAATCCAAGGGCGCATTCCCAAGTTAAAAAGTTCATATACCTAAACATTGGACCTTTTTTTACCAAAACCGGCAATCTTACAATAATGTTCTACAAAATGGTTTACCTTTACTTCTTAAAGATGTTCCACTTCAGTTCATGCATGATGGTGCTTTCCAACATTTTATGTGACTGTTCTGTTATATTGTACCTATATTGTTATTAGTGTTTGTTAGACTTTAAAAAATGGCTCATAAATAATTATTCTTCAACGACCAAAGATAACTTGATTTTATTTTAAAAATTCCTCGACATGGTTTTTAGTTTTTTTCTCTAATACGAAGTAGGATACAAAACAATATTAAGAAACAAAAAAACTTGTGTTTTTAAGTGCTTACTCTGAAACAAATATAAATTTTTTAAAAGTCAGTGGCGCACATATTTTTGTCAATACTAATCGTGAGATTGCCCCCTGGACGCGACTGAAACTCATAATTATCATATAGTTAGCGTCTGACTTGACACCATGTATCTTGAAAACCAAACAATTTAGGACATATGTTTATATGAAGTTTTTTACTTGAAATAGTTCAGGAATGAGTCATTGGATTTACGGCCTATCATTAAGTAACACCCTGTATATATACGTATTAAAATCACAGATCTAGAGTTTCTAGATCTGTGATTAAAATTTCAGTGTACCTACTATATATTTTTTTAAAACATCAAACTGTAAATATTCCATTTAATAACAATGATAATGTTGAAAATAATTGAAATCCATTACCGAAAATATAATTTCTAATTGGTTTATTCAATAACTAATCAAACAATTTTAAGCTGCAACACAAGATACACCAAAACAGGATATGAATGAAGAATGTAGTGCGTATATGAACACTTGCTGATTAACCCTTGAACTTTTAGTTGATTGCAATAAATATCGCGTTTAAGTTTAAGAGAATAAATATTTTTTAAGATACTGAGTTTAATTTTGAATGCTAATAGTTTGTCGTAAATATTCATTCGCCTCCTACCTGTATACTTGCTCTGAAGCATGTTTTAAATGGCATAATATGGCATTCCAGTGAACTGAACGGATATAATTTCATATCCACGCTAGTTAGGATATGAAATCAATCAGTCAAATTTCATATTTTAGTTGACAAACTACGATTTCATATTTAATCGTTGTCGTTTGTACTGTTTCAAAGCTTCAAATTAATTAGGTATAAACCTTTCAATTCAGTACAAGCATTTCCCAATATTCTAAAAGTTCTAAACAGGAAACCATACATTTGTCATGCCTCACCAACTTTAGTAGATTAAAACCTACTATGGTTAGAAAAATAAAGGCTAGCACTAAAAGGCACCTCTTAATCCGTAAACGTAGCATAACGTGACACACATTATTACCGATCTTGTAGGGACTCTGGATAGGATCATTTTTGCGTGTGCATGTTACAACTTTGCATTTATCTGGGTTTAATTATTGTCACCTATTCTTCCTACATGACACCTGTACAAAATAAATTAATCTGAGGCCTCGCTGGTCAATAAATCTTACTAATTAACTTGGAATAACAGCTTTATTTCTTTAAAACATTATTATGAAAAATAAACTTCACAAATTTCAAATAGTTTTAGGTGAAAATAAATCGATGGGATAGTTATTCTAAAGAAGTTTTTATTCGGAGAAACGTTAATTTACTTTATCTTAAAATCAGTTTATTATGCCGGGTTTCCACCAATTGGAACGGACTCAAACGCGGTCCGTTTGTGAGAGTCCGCGAACAAAACTCAAATTGTTTGCGAACTTTTTAGTCGCCGGCAGTTTTTACGAACACGCATAGTGTCCTGACCGATGTCGGTAACTTCAGAGTCCGCGAGTTTTGTAAATGTTTGTTTGTTTTAAACATCGCGGAGAGAAATTGAAATTAGTTTGTATTTATCATTGTCGTGATTCAGTGGTCCAGTAATGTACGTTGTAAGTATAAAAAATCGGTCCCAAGACTTTCCCGACAAGATATAGCCAAAAATATATGACCTGAGTAACAAAACAGAATTCTAATTAATTTTAATAAACTAACGTGACAAACTAACTACTTTATTCATAAATTAGAAAAAAAAAATAATGCCAGAGCTGGGATTCGAATCCATAACATTCCGCATGCGAAGCACACGCTATATCAATGACACCAAAAACTCTTTACCAAATTATTGTATTATTTTTACAATTTACAGTTTCTTGAGAGGTAAGGAAGTCAGAAAGATATTTGGGCAGGTCTGAAATCACTCAATATTAAAACACACAACAAAACTAGTTTACCTTCGTTTCCGAGTGATGTCGAAGAAATTAACGATTTCTTTGTAAAAGTTTTCAATAAAGGCAATAACTGTGATGATGCCATACACTATTTTAACTCGCATAAATTTGAGGATTCTCTGAATTTCAACTTGAAATTGGCATCTATTGTGGATATCGAGAAAGCGATAAGATCGATAAAATCTAATGCTTGTGGCATATATGGAATATCTTTACAAATGATAAAATTATGCCTTCCAAAATTATTGAATCATATTGTTCATATAATCAACTGCTGCCTCGAATGTAAATATTTCCCAAAATCGTGGCGACAGGCAAAGATTTATCCCTTGCCGAAAGTCAAAGATCCTCAAAGTGTCAGCGATTTACGACCAATTAGTTTGCTGCCTGTTATTTCAAAAATTGTTGAAAAAGTTGTCGCTACTCAAGTAACTGAATACCTAGATGCTCACAGCATTATTCCTAAACTTCAGTCGGGCTTTAGAAGGTGCCACAGTACAACTACCACGTTGTTAAGTCTGCTGGATGATATTTTTCGAGCTATTGACAATGGACGGGCAGCACATTGATTTCGCTTGATTTTTCCAAAGCCTTTGACACTATCGATCACGATCTATTATGTTCGAAGTTGTCTTATTATGGCTTTGCGGAGGATTGTGTCTTGTTCTTTCGCAATTATTTGACTGATCGTACACAGAGTGTTTGCATCAATAATTTGTCATCGGTTGCAAAGCCTGTCATTTCTGGCGTTCCGCAAGGATCAATTTTGGGTCCGCTACTCTTTATACTCGTAGTATACACAGCAAGTATTTTTATCAAGTTAATTTTAGCAATGTCAGTGCTTTTGCGGACGATACCAAATTATTATATGTCATTGATCAAACCAAAACGGAATATGTCAACGAACAGGTAACAGAGGATTTGATGGCAATATCTGAATTTTCTGAAATGCATAATTTAAAATTATAAATGCAAATAAAACCAAAATGATGTTATTCTGTCGAGAAACCACTCGTGCTGCTATTAAAGAACGAATAAGATTGCGATTAGCAAAGACTGTTCGCGGAAAACATGAGAGTACTTTGGGTCATCTTGGATGAAAAACTTAGTTTTGATGGCCATGTAAATCAGAGTCTCAAATCAACGTATGTGCGCCTGAAGCTATTATATGCAAACAAATATTTGCTAAATTTCAAAATGCGAAAAAAGTTGTGTGTCGCATTAGTGTTATCTGTTTTAAATTATTTTGTTTATTATCCCTGTATTGACTTAGCTAGCTTTTTTTTTGTAAAATGGTTCGCCGCAAATTTTGTATTATGTAAATGGATGGATTTGTTGGTTTTTGTTTTCTATGTATAATTATACTCTGCTATCATTTATTTAGTTTTAGCTATCATTGACTGTTGTTTTTTCTTTTTCTATATAATCGGAATTTGTACACATCACGGGCTCATTGTTTTTATATTCTGTTTTCTTTTTTTTTTCTTCTAGTACTGTTATATTATGGTTAAGTGGAAGAATAGCTTAATGCTAAACTTCGCCATAATTGCATGACTAATCATGTTAACTTTATTTAAGTTTATTTTACTTTATTTTTTTTTTAATTTACTTTATTCTTTTTTATATTTTTTTGCATCAATAAAGACGATTATTATATTATTTTTAATAAGAGTTATAGATTCCAACTACATAAATGGTGAAATTTTAAGAGCAATCTCTCGAATAACTATGGTAAAGTAACTTCTCGTTCTAAAGCAGTTAAAAAATGATGTATCACTCGACCCCTACTGCTATTTGAAAATTTGGCCATTTCAACCAAAAACTAATGGGTTCATCCTAGGATTTTTAGCGCGTTCACAATACTTTCCCTTTTCGGAAAAGTAAAGTATTATTTTTGAACTCTTTAAGTACCTACCAAATAAGTAGCTCCTAGGAAAAATAAATTCTCATCATCTTGCTCTATTGAATTTAATGCGCGTCATTTTTCAACTCAACTGCCACTTTCAGCTGTCTCTATGTGAATAAAACTTGGACGCAACAGGAACAGTTTTTATGATATTTGTTCGTGGCTGGTGTAAACACAAAATCCGATAAGGACCAAACTGTGTACGAATAAATTAGATTGGATTTTCTGTACAAACGAACAGTTCCTGTTTTGTAAGAAGTGTCCAATTCTTCCATATTCTTTGCTGTTATTGGATATCTAGTTTCTACAAGGAAGGCAATAAAAAAAACTCTGCAAATATGTACTTTAAACAGATTTATTATCACGGCTTTTATTTTTTATTATTTGTGATAAAACATACAATTATTGTAAACATGATACTTTTTCCATCATTTTATATAACTTCTTTCATATATTATATACTTATACAATAAATAAAAATAACAAATATTAAAAGTAAATAAATGTTCTTCGTTTTCTGTTTTTTATTAAAAACTTTCAATATGTTAACAAAAATAAACCACACGATAAATTTGTTCGTATCGTTTTCTTAAAAACATCTTTTATTTTTCTTAAATGGCTATACGCTAACAGCGATAGCGGGAATGTTTCGTTCGTTAAAACTGGTCGGCGATCGGTCGAATTACAAACAAAATTCACGTTTATTTAGTACTTTCAAATGTGATACAAGCTTCAAAAATAAATTTATCTACTGGCAGTCAAACTATCTACACTTTTTAAAATAATTATAAAGATACAAGATGTACAAAACAAATTGTACCAAAATACTAAACTAATACAAATTCAGTTTTAAGGATTTCTTGCGATATTCCATAGTTGTTAAACAGTCAAAATATATATATTGGAAATAATCCATGAAGTATGTTTACCAAAATTTCCTACATATGCACAATTCTCAATAGTGCTACCTGTCGCCTTAAGCATATGAACTATGTCATTTTCTATTATCAGTGCGTTCCCATAGTAATTTCGTTAAAGTTTATTTTGTTATGATAATCAATGTCACGCGATAAGGGTGTGAGCATAGTGAGCTATGAGGTCCAGTGCGAGGTGGATCTACCACTAAATAAATCAACGCCGGCTTAAGGAATATCCGATAGTGGAAAGGTGAGGTAAGAGGTACCGCGATATGCTCGCGTAAAATCAAAATTTTTGTTTTCCAGGCGGTGTAGTACGCTCGAGGCGGTTATCATTTGCAGTTGAAGTTTCTTTGTTCATTGTATAAATTTATTTCTTTTAAATATCGGTAGACTTGGGAAATGGAAACTGAAGTTTTAATTTCCATCTGGGATCAGAAGGATAAAAACCACCGGACCTCGACAAATTGTGGAATAAAATAGTTACAGACATGGGCATAGCCAGGGTGTTCCTCCATCTTAACATAAAAAATTTATCAAAAAAACATGTTGGGTTCATAACTCATAAGTATTTTATTTTAGCATTAACTTTCTAGAATTCTGGCTGAACTTGGACAAAATTTCTTTTTCAAACTGATCCTTCGCGTTTAAAACTCTTTTTCGATGGACGCGCATCATGCAAAGTTCAACACGCTGTCGTTCCAACATTGTTGGCCGTAACCAAGTTTTTACCCTACGCAAGATGCTGAATGATCCTTCTATTGTGCAGGTAGTGCAAGGTTGCGCGAATGGAATTTGGAGCGATTTTTTTATGCCTGGGTAAAAAGATTTTTTTTCTAACTCAGCAAATGGTAAAGCAAGAAATATATTAGCGTGTAATGAAAGCAATTCGTAGGCTGGCAGATTTTCGTCATTTCGTCGCTGTCCTAAAGACATTATCAATGAATTCAGATACGGAATTATGAAAGATCTTGTCCAGTACTCAGTACCAGAACCTGCTGGAGGATTTGCACGAAGCATTTGTCGATTTTTAACTCACGGCGTTTTAAAGTCCGTACTAATGTCCTTGCAATTTTTTCGGCTTCTTTTATTATGTTTAGGTTCTGGTCATTATCATTTTCCCGGTGGTTTTTAAAAGGTTTGTAATTCTTTTTATGTGATTCATACATTGTAATAAGTCCAAACTTTTTGACTGCAAAAACATTTACAACCGGTTGCAAAAATACATGCTATTAAGCAGACACTTTTTTTTTAATAGGGTCTGTTCAGGGTGGGCAAGCGCTCTACCCTGACTACGCCCATGGTTAGACGATTGCAAAGAACTAAATTGTGTTTATTTTTAGCTCAACGATTTTGCAGACAAATGTGATCGAGCGCGGCTAGTGACATCCTGAAAAATATTTGCGAAATTTATCAGGATTTTCGTCAGACGACAAAATTTGCTATATGATGTAAACATTTACATTTCAAATGACTACTTTCCATTAATAAAAGTAACCGAGACTTCTTTGATACCATTTAATATGATGATTGACAATCAGCGTATGTTGTGAACCGCGAGGTAGCTCTCCTCACTATGGTGAAAGCTACGTTCGTCGCACCTCTATCTGCCGCCTACCTCTTAGCTCACCGCTTCGCTATAGCCGTAGACTTGTATGGTATTTAAATTCGTTCTTGCTAGAAAAAATTGCTGCCCAAAATTAAAAAAAACAGGATAATGCAGAGGGATTATTGCTTAAATTGTCCTTCTCCTCTTTGCTTCATAAAAACAGCTACTGATAATAAAATATTGTAGGAAATTTACCTTTTACACGTTTTGTTTTGTCAGATTGTTTCAGAATTTTGTAATCTCGAATATTTTCCATTCCATTGTGTAACACCCAAGATTTTTCTGTACGTATCTAGAACCGTAAAAATGTATATAACAAGCCGTGCTTTGGTATATTAATTAATTAGTTTTTACTTTAATTTGGGTAATTCTAGTTTTAGTTCAATAGATACAACATGTAATTGGGAATATCTCCTGTAATTGTTGATTCTAAATAAATAAATAATTATTTAAGCAGTTTTAATTGAGGATGTTTACAAGTGAGAATTTAATTTGACAGTGGTAATATACAGTGTGCCTGTATTTTCATTTTGGGAACCCGAAACAATAATCATACTTTTTTTCCTTATTTTTCTTGAACCAAATATTTATAATTTTTTGGATATCATTATTGGGGTTTTTGGTTCGTATTAACAACAAAAGTGAAATAACCGCTTTTTCTTTGATATATTTTGTTAAAAAATACAATTTCGATTCGCACAAAAGGGAAAGCAGAACACTAATGAGATGTTCGAAGGTATGATTATTTTTACACCTATTTTAGTTTTTTGTATCTAGTATGTGTATTTTAAAATTTTTATTTATATTTTAAAGAATTTTAGGCTGACTTTATAGAAAAAAAAAGATAAATAATTATGTTTGTAGAGTAATAGAAAAAAAAATTTGTTTGTCGAACGACGAAGAAAAAAAACAGAAGTTTGACATGAAAAAAAAAATATATTTCACTTTTGTTGTTAATACGAACCAAAAACCCCAATGATATAAAAAAATCATACTTTTGACAAATGCATTTGAGAACAAACATTCATGGATTGTGATTCATGGTGAATAATTAGCCCAATGTTTACGGGAGGTTTTTTTCTGCTGCGATAATCTTCAACATCAAAAATTAATTTACGAGTATGCAAGTTTTTCCCAGATAAATTTGATAGCGCAAAGAGCGAAAATGATATCACAAATAAATGGAAAAACAGTTTTTCTCATTTTTAAAATAACTAAAAGTAAACTTCTTAAATATTAAATAAAATAAATAATAATTTATGTATTATATAGACAACTTATTTATATACTGCTTTTCCTAGTAGGTACTTCAAAAATATACTGACTTAATGCACTTACATACATTTTTGAAATAAGGGATTTGAGCAAATATTCCTTTTCTTCAGAATCAAAATAGAAAGTAATTTAAATTTAATGACATTATAATAAAATGCTATAATTTATAATCCTATTCTCTTATCACATTTTCTTTGATATAAATAAACGAATCCAACCGATCCCCACCTAAAAATGTTATATATAAGTCCGGGCGTACACACGCGGTTTTTGCCGCTTTAAAATAACTAATACGTACATAGAATAAAACAGTTTTACATCAATTATCAACAGATTTTTTAAACATCGTGGTGTTTCTCAAATTGGAGGTAATCCTATAACTTTACAATGTAGCTGATAACAGGTGTCAGCATCAAATAATCACTGGGAGAGTTAAACAAAATTACTGGTACTATTTCAGACAGAAAGCTTTCACAGGCAACTGAAACAATACTTCTGGATAAATCCTGCGTCAAATGATCATCCTGTCAGACTGAAGCGTTTAACCGTAAAGTTGCTCTGAACAAGCTGACAGGAGATCAAAGAAACGTTAGCTACTGTAAATTTGACACTGGATTTATCCAGTAAAATTGTTTCTATATATTTTGTACTAATCTCAAAATTAATATGCTTAGTTCATAATGATACTTGCTTTTACTTGGTCCCTAAAATCACATTGTTTTACGTAAAGCTACTTGGAAATCTCGATTTCATATTCTCGAGGGGTAGTGAATATCTGGAAGTAACCGTGGATAGGATTTAGATCACGTCTAGTATATGCATTGGGAAACACACTTAAGGTTTTTTTCGCAAATATCTTTGCAAACTATTGAATAGATCAAGCATTACTAGTAGAAAGACGGAACGGAAAACTAGTTCCACATAAAAGAAGAACGAAGTGATAATATCTGGTGGAAGATTTCAATTCATTCACTCGATCATATTAATGTCAAATAATAAAGTAACCAATGATCACTGATTATATGTAAAGTTTTGTAAATACCTCAGCAACTTACCGAGCATGTTTTATTATCACGATAGATAAAATATATCCAGTCCGGTCGCCCCTTATAAGTGGCTCTATCGCGGAAATAAAAATGTCACAGTCGGCAGCTGACAGACATGGACGACTACTGTAAGTATTCGGTCGCTGATAGTAGAACGCTAAAGCCTTACGGACTCGTAGTCTTTAGTACATTTCTATTAATTTGAACCAAGAGCTCAGAACAAACGGTCCATTTTTATAAAAAAAAATCATAACATTCTTCTACATACCAAACTCTTGAATAAAACCGGCTCAACACATGCTGACAATGAAACCATGTAGAAATGTCAGGCCAGAGAATGACTTCTTTGCTACGGCACTCTTGGCTAGCCGTACTGCCTGTAACCACCAACAATGTGACAATTAAATGGACGACTTTGATCTCGATATACGTCGCACCAGAAGGCCTCGATCCCACGCCCTGATGATGATATCGTAGACTCATTGTTCTGACAGCTATGACGTGCAAACGATAAATTCGAATCAAATGCAACGTCCATGTCAGCAACAGTCAAACAGTTAAACAACTTGGCTCCACCGCCCGTGTACAGAAAATACTAACAATTTAAAATCGTCGGCCAATAAGAGTCGATTTACATTCAAACAAATGAGAATGGACTTAAATTGGGTCCTTGAGGAACGCCTAAGGAATCCTAGCACCTTACCATCAAGTAATCGATGATACAACCGTGATTACTTGATCGATATGGATTCCATGATAGTTTAAAATTATTAATTTATTTATACATTCAGAATGGGTATAAGTTATGGAGGTGCTAGGATTCGTTAGTCGTCGATTCGTTAGTCGTTCCTCAAGGACCCAATTTAAGTCCACTCTCATTTGTTTGATTGTAAATCGACTCTTATTGGCCGAAGATCGGTTGGTCGCTACATGGAGCCGTCCATCTCTACCAACAACACCAATCACTTGTTGCGTAAACGTTGGTTGGCGACAGTAGGGGTTTGTTATGCCTGAAGTACAAAAATTATAGGTACATTTAACAATTTACATCTTTATCGCCAAAAAGTCACAGATGCGCAATCTTTTAGTATCACGGCAATGATAAAGGCAATTTAGTTTTTACCCTGAGACTAAATATAAGTTTCCAGCCATTGCAGCACAGCATTTAAGTACTCCGGTATGCCAATAATTGCAGTTATACTCTAATATAACTTCCTGTTAGTTCAGTTGACACAATCCCATAGCACAGAAAAAAGTTGCGTTACTTAAAAACCCAAATCAATCCTCTTTCGATTTATGCTAACTTTACGGTAAAACAAATAAACGTTCTTTGGAATGGGCTTGTTTAACAAAACAAGACTTAAAATCCTTTTACATCTCTGTACCGTTTGTGGTATATACCACATTATTTACGAGAGTTTGGCTGTCAACTACTGACCGATCACCACTGATGAGTCGTGGATCGACGAAACGGCCGTCTGGTGAAAGTATAGTGGTTGACAGACAAACTCTCGGATTTTAAGTCTTGTTTTGTTAAACAAGCCCATTCCAAATATATGCGATCCCGCTTAAGGGAGTATCGGCGCGTCTATGTGTTGGTAGTTGCTTTATGGGGTCAGAGACCTCCCAGGCAGTCGATATAGGAACTGTGTTCACTCGGCGTACTACCAACAATAAAACTAGATGTCGCCAAACACATCCTTTTACATAAACGTTCTTTTTTCAGAATCTACCTCACTAAGTTTTTAGTCCATTTCAACTTCGTTGAAATCTCGGATTTCCTGTCTTGCTCTAGTCAAAGGTTTTTTTTTGTCTTCATCATAAGCGCAAAGATATTCATGGGACAGAAAGAAATAATCTTCTGTTTCGTAGAACACTATTGGTTCATTGCTCTGAGATGGAGAATCGTACAGAAAAATTTTAAATATATTTTATTAAAGGTTTTGTACAAATCTTGAACTATTTACAGGTGGAAAGCCCTAAATTAACGGATAGTAAATTTGAAGTATTATTCAAAATGTCTTGTTGAATCGAGGAGTTGGTTGTTAAATAATGTAATGTTTAACCGGAGTCAACAGGTGCATGAAAGTACCGTTCCTAACTGTGATTTATAAACTTTCCGTTTGCGTTCTGCGCTGCCGTCCACCGTTCGATTTCACCATACGTAAGTTGCGTACTTTTATTTATAAACTGCCGTTTTCCGTTACCGTTTGCGTCGCCCGCCGTTCAACATAATTCAAATTTATCTTTTTCCGTCGACCGCTGACCACACAACCAATAGAAACGCAATAAATTGTCATGTGTCTAATTTGACAGAAATCATATGATCCCGTGAATTATAATTATTATTTACCCCAATTGTTATTTGCTCCCTGTCCTCATTAAATAATCCATGTTTATAATTATGATATTATACAGGATGACATAGAAAAAAGTACATTGCATACTGCCACACAATAGAGGACACTAAAATAAGAAAAAAAGTTCCCATGAACACGGGTCCGCAAGGCCTTCGGTTAAAAGATACGGGGTGTTGAATTTTAATTTTTTTTTTTTTTGGGTTTTTTTGAATATCTTTTGCCAGAGACGCAAGAAATGGATAAAATGTGGTATACAGGGGTTTTTTATCACACTAAATTCAAATATGATCTTAGTTTTGTGATTACTGATAGAGGGCGCTACATACAAGGTTCCATCCCTATTGAATCGGTCGTATTTTTTTTGCTATACACTGTATGTCATTTTCGACTAAAAAAAATTGTTATCCCTTCTTTTGTACTTAAGAAATGTATACCTCGTCCAAGTCGCTAGAAGCAATGGTTCCAGTACAAATGCATCTAGAAGCCGACAATGCACGCAAATTATTCAAAAAGCGCCAAAGTAACTTTTGCAAAAACAATGATAAATAAAAATTAAATAATGTGTCATAATGACACTTGTCAAACTAATGTAATAATTGTTAAAGGTATAAAAAGTTACGACTGATTCAATAGGGATGGAACCCTGTACGTAGCGCCCTCTATCAGTAATCACAAAACTAAGATCATATTTGAATTTAGCATTATAAAAAACCCTTGTATACCACATTTTATTCATTTCTTGCGTCTCTGGCTAAAGATATTCAAAAAACTAAAAAATTAAAATTCAACACCCCGTAACTTTTAACCGAAGGCCTTGCGGACCCGTGTTCATGGGAACTTTTAATATTATTTTAGTGGCCACTATTGTGTGGTACTATGCAATGTACTTTTTTCTATGTCACCCTGTATATTAATAAATATTAAGAACCAAAATGGAAAGTAAATAAAAAAATTATAGGTTATGAGTTGAGACAAGTTGTTGCAAAGTTTATAAATCACGATGTAACGGCAGCGGTGGACGCAAACGTTAAGTTTATAAATCAAAAGTAAGGGCCTTATTGAATTGTATATCGTGTCAACTTTTCCAAATATTTTTGTTTAAAATGTTATAACAACAATGCAAGTCTCCAATTTGAGCAACACTTAATAAATTCACATAAATATGTTAATATATTATTTTCTTCAACAATTATTCTATTTAATTACAAACAACGATTGTAAAAATATCGTGAATTCATTTTGATACACAAAAATATATCAGGTATATCATAACAAGCAATATTACATTTAACTCTAGCTCTATTCCATATAGAGCGCGATAAACATTTTAAATATCAAACATTTTAAATATGTATAACAATTAATAGAAACAATTATATTGTTCCTACAGCAAAGTCACATTAAAAACATCTTCTTCCAATCAAATAAACAATCAATTAAGCGGCACAAAAACCGTGCGTGTCTCCCAGAGTTATGACAAAAAGGCTCTACATGAAATTTCATTTATTGAGAGATGCCCCTGAATATTCAGCGGCAAGCAATTTTCACGCAGGAGGTCGTCCAACATCTTGATGTGGACTACCGGCATACAAGCGAGGAGGTGATGTGATCATGACGCCTGGTGAGTGTTGGTGTTGCATTGAGAGACTCGCCATCGCTGATATCGTGTCCTTGTCTTCTTTCTCACTATGTATGGCATCATTGTATGAACAAATTGCCGATTTCGCTGCCTCCTGCAGACAGGGCCAATGGACAGTTTGTATGGTAATGATTTTCTGTAGAGATAGAATTGCGTTGTCGCATGGGGCTCGGGATAATTCCGTTGGTTTGATACCTTGAAGAGATAGAAAGTTTAAGTAAGTAAATATCTGTAGTTTTGTTGTGTTAGTACAGTCTTCACCAGCAGCAGGAACAAATATATTGTACGTGGCGATCGTGAAATATAATGTTGAGTTAGCCTGAAAATCATGCTTACAAGGGTTGCTATTTATATATTTAGAACTGGCAACACTGGTTTTGCAAAGTGAAATCTGTCATCGCCATCTTGAAGTTTGACAGTATAGGCACTGAGAACGTTTTGTCGCGCGATCCAGTGGTGATCGGCAGTGTGACCCAAATTTCCAACACTTACGAAGAGCTTATACTAGCACAAGAGATTAATGACAACAAGATGTTTTTGGCGACATCTAGTGTGAGCAGGCAATATGTCCGGTGAAACAAAATTCGGAAACGACGGCCGGGCGAAAAGTAACAACTCCATTATATCCTATTGCGTATCTAGTGTTGTGAACTTTGTTTCACCGGCATATTGCCTGCTCACACTAGATGTCGCCAAAACCATCGTGTTGTCATTGATCTCACGTGCTAGTATAAGTTTTTCGTAAACGTTGGAAATTTGAGTCACACTGCCTGCCGATCACCACTGATGAGTTGTGGATCAACGAAACGGCCCTTCTGGTGAAAGCATGGTAGTGCGAAACAAATTTCCAACAAAACTTGAAGTCTTGTTACATTATGTAACAATCAATTCATTATTAAATATTGTTTTTGGATTATCTTGTATAATGGATTTATACCCGTTGGCAGCGTCGATATTAACAGTTTGAAACTACCAATGTAATCATGTTTGATGATTAATCAGTAATGAAACGCAGCTTAAGATAAAATAGGAACAACCCAATTGTAAAAGAATTCACGGAGTTGCTAATTTAATCAATAAATAACTCACCAGATGGTTGATCACCTAAGAGCACCCGTACACATTCCGCTGATGAATCACATATAGACGGCAGATCATAACCACCTTCCAACACTAACACTACTCTGCCACGCGCTAACTGCATCAATTGCCTTGTCATGTATCCAAAACATGCAGGCGATACACAATAACCCCCCAATTGTGGCAAGTGTCCTTCTGTAGCATCGAAACCAGCTGACACCAATACAATATCCGGACCAAATTCACGTGCTATCGGCATGACTATGCTACGGAATGCGGCCAAGTACTCTGCATCGCCTAGTGGTGGTAATGTGCCACCAGACCATGCAATATTTACGTTAAATCCTAAACCAGCGCCAGCACCACATTCATTTGCACCGCCTGTTCCAGGAAAAAAGTTGGCTTCGTCATGTCGGTGCATGGATACTACGAGGACGTGTGGATCTTCATAGAAAATGTTTTGGGTACCTGCCATATATTCATAATAAAAATTATACAAAATATATTAAAAAATGAAATAAATCATCATCATCATCATCAAAGTGGAGTATCAGTTTCAAATAAAAGAAAACAACCAAAAACTTTCAAAGGCAACTCCACAAAAAACTTTTAATTCAGTTATGCAAAGGAAACCAGTTTCGGCTCAACAAGCCATCATCAGTCCTACAATAAAGATAAAAACGAACGCATAAGAGAAAAAAATAAATAAATAAAACGTACAACGGGCAACAAATCTATACATAAGGTTCATAAGGTAAAAAAAACTTACCATTCTTACAAAAACATCTGTGTAGGTACAGAAAAATTAAACATGAATAACATTACACGAAAAACAAACAAACACCTGTGTTGAGTAAATAAATAAAATAAGAATTTTAATGCATCCAAGACCAGATTTAAATATATCAAAAGGAAAGGAATTTCTTGACGAACAGAGTGGTGTATATGTGGAACGGTCTTAATGAGGACACAGTGAGTGCGCCATCGGTCAATGCGTTTAAGAATCGTTTTGATTGTGAACTGGAAAATGGTGCTGCGACAATTACACACTACTTTTGAAATTCTTATCCGTAATAAATTGGTATAAAAGTAGTTTCATCGGGAAACCGCCTACTACTTTAACTAATAATAATAATAAAAAAACGAAAAACGTTTAACCTTTTTCTGTAAGTACAGTATGTCCAAAAAGGAATTGAATTGAACTGGACTGGAATGCTAAAGAATCGTAAAAATAGTAAATTTAAATGAGGCAAGCAAAAAAACATTAAAGAGGGGCACAAAAAATGAACACGTTACAAATTAAAGAGTGAGTTAATAATAGGGGACTCAATGAAAGATGTTTGGTCATTCAAGCAAGTGACACTATTATTTGACTTAGCTTCATGATCTCCAAAATATCCAAATAATTTAAACGGGAGCCCTTATTACACCTATGTAATAACGTTGAATTATTCAAAACATCGAAGTTGTGATATGTCGCGATTAGATGGTTTGTAAAAGTAGATAGAGTATTAAAAATATTGGTATTCTTATAACGGTTGTAATAATACAAATGTTCCTTGATTCTCGTAAGGATCCTACGGCCAGATTGGCCGATATAAATGCTATTACAGTCATGACAAGAAAGTTTTTGTGGAGTTGACTTTGAAAGTTTTTGTTTGTTTTCTTTTATTTGAAAATATATTATGTTCAATAGGCTTTTAAGTAACGTAACGAGCACGGAAGATAGACAAAATATTTTTAATAAAAAATAGTCCGTTAACTATGCGACTCTGATTTAATTTATACCACTGACCACCTAAAGCGCTACTATGGCCTCGAACACTGTTTTTTTAATAACCTGTATAGTTATTTTAGAAAGTAATTTAGAGTTGGGTCAATTACTTTTAAAGGTAATTGACTACAATTTCAAATTACAGTAACAAAAATTGTAATTTAAATTACATTTTCCTAACTGCTTACCATTATTTTTACCATGTTTTTAATCAACTCGATAGTTTGACTTATTAAAACTACAATATTTGATTTTTTTATTATTTTGTTCTAAAAATTAAATTAATTTGTCTGACACTCCCAATAGAAGCTAAATGAAGTATTCAACTAGAATACATCGGTTTACATTACAGAAAAAATTTTAAAGCTAAAATTATGATGGATTAAAATATTCTGCCTTTTAAAAATATTTCTACTATTAGCTATCTCAATGTTATCATACAACAAACAGACAAATAGTACAGGGAATTAAATAACAACTGTTCGAATCCCTTCAGATGATCCGTGGTAAGAATTAAATCACGGTCTCAGGGTGTCGTATAGGGTTAGTGGTCTATTTTATATTAAAACATTTTGTCTATGCCATGGAATGAGATTCATTTTTACGAATATACGAATTTGTAACATTCGCCAAGGCAAATGGAAAATGACCGTTTCGTGCGAATTTCACTTTTTATCCGACTACGTTTTGTAAAAATTTAAGCTATTTGTTATCGCTAATATTGTATATACTGGATAACAGAAATTGTTGGTAAAAAACCTTATAAATTTTAGCCAACGTTTCGTTCACTGTACGTGAACTTCTTCAGGGCCTATATAATCAATTATAAATAAAATCAATATAATACAATAGGAAATCAGTCAACCAATTACCTTACATGTCATTGTCATTTTCGACCATAGTTTCTTTGCGTTGGATAATAGATTCTATTCACAAATTTTCGACAGCGCAATGGGCAATCCATCCATCCCATATTGGCAAATTTATGCATGCATGAACTTTTATTTATTTATATTCAAATTACAAACACCATATAGGTAATAACATGTAACTTTTAAAAAATAATTAGAAACTAAATAACAACATAAAATTAACAGTATACAAACAGATAACTTAGACCAGTATAATTACATTTTAAAATATCTATAGATCAACTGGCAGACATTAACTGAAATAGAGACCTGATTTCATGAACACTAGTGCTGCATAAGTCGAGACCCGTAACGTTTACAATCTGATTGCCAATCGAACACATTGCATTCAATGGTGACACGCTAAAGTTATCTATATGAAACATTTCCCTAGAGTTAATTCTTAACTGCATTTTAGGAACTTTGAAATATATTAGACTTATTAAATCACAATTCATTTTACTTGTACAATTTATAATATTATATATCAAACATTGCATATTGCGCCTATCACAGAGAGTTTGTATCTTGTATTGCTGATACATTGTTTTATATGAGATTTTAAACGGATAAACACCATGTTCCCTCTTATATATAAATCTCAACCCTCTCGATGTGGTCACTATGACAAAAAGCCCTTGGGGTCCAAATAACACATGCGCATGCAAGGTGCGTACGGACTAAGGTATTATATAACTTAAAAATTGTGGATATTTCAAAGTTTTTGCTATTCCTCATTATAAATCCTAACGACCTATATGCCTTCCCAGTTATGTACTGATAATGACTGTTAAACTTAAAGTTTGATTGAAAAAATACACCCAGATCTTTAATTTCGTGTTTCCTAACTAGGGATATGGAATTTACTTTGTAGTCATATGTGATGGAATCTATTTTTCTTGTGAATGTTTGTATGGAACATTTGAGTACATTTAAGGTCATTGCATTGTTTTTGAACCAATCAGATATCGAGTTCAAGTCGTCCTGCAATTGTTGGCAGTCCTCGACGCTGTGTATCATTTTAAACAACTTAAAGTCATCAGCAAACAGCAGTCCACGCGACGCAAGTGCTATATTGGGAAGATCGTTGATGTAAATGTTAAAAAGTAACGGCCCCAAGTTACTGCCCTGCGGTACACCAGAAGAGTGTTAATGTAATACCGACTTTGTCATTTGACTTGCCTTTTTTGTATATTTATGTTGATCATATCTAGTACCAGTATCCCTAGAAACCAGGAACAGACTGTGTTACAGTACTTCAATAATTTCAATACATATTTACAGTTCACTATTGAAGTTGAGCAGAATAACTTCTTGCCTTTCTTGGACACGTTAGTGATTAGACATGTTGACAAAGGACTGATTACTGATTGGTATCAGAAATCATCTTCCTCTGGGAAGATATTTAATTTTAAATCTACTCACCCACTCTATCAGAAGATCACGGTGTGAGCTCTTTTAAATTTAGAATCCTTAAACTATCTGATCTTTTATTTCATTAAAAAAATTGATATCCTAAGATTGGGTTACAGAATAACTATCCTAAGAATATTATCAACAATATATTGTTCAATTCTACACATCCACAGGGCCCAAGGGTGACTGTTTCTGACGTTAGGGAAAAAAGGTACCTACAGATTCCACAAGTTAGAGGTCTTAGTAATAGACTTATTAAATGTCTAGTGACTCCCCAAACTAACATTCTGACGTACTCAAAGTAGAAAGTACAACACCTTTTCACTAACTTGAAGGATAGGACAGCGCTACAGAATATGTCTTAAGTGGTTTATTTGATACCGTGTGTGTCTTGTGATAGTGTTTATGTTGGCATGACAAAAAATAAATTGTCTCTAAGATTGAAGCAGCATGCAAATTATTGTCATCCTGGTAAGATAGATTCTGTTTCAAAGACAGCCCTTGCAGCACACAGCTTTGAGAAACACCACGATTTTAACTTCCACAACGTTAGAATCCTTGATCGGGAAGATAATTACCAAAAAAAGATCATTGTCTGAGATGCTGTTTATTAATAAGTTCCGAGATAAGTCCCTAAATTATATAACTGATACAATGAATTTGAGCATTATCTATTCAGGTTTGTTGTCATTATCTATTCAGGTTTGTTGTCATTGTATGCGTCGGTTGTTTGGTCCCCTATATATCAGGTACATATAAATAAAATAGAAGCTGTCCAACGAAAATTTTTAAAACATATTTATTTTAAAGTTAATGGCCACTTTCCCTACAGAGGATATAGCCATGAAACGTTGCTAAAAACATTCGGATTTCAATCTCTAAACTATCGCAGAATTTATTCGTATCAGGTCTTCTTATTTAAGATTATTCATGCCATGATTGACTGTCCTCGTCTTTTGCAACATATCAATATAAATGCTCCCCAACATAATGCAAGAAATAGCAACATATTTCGAGTACCTCAAGCACACACTAACTATGAGGGTAGAGCGCCGGTTTACAGAGCTTGCAGTTTGTCCAATTACCATAAAATACACAGATTTGTTGACTTTTTCAATGAAAATTTTAACACTTTCAAGCGTCAGTTGCACGAATATCTAACTAGTTTAAACTTATAATTCTTATATTTTTTAGATTCATGTTGAGAAGGGAATGATTTTTTTTACTCAAGATATGGGGTGGCGTGGCTTGTCAGCTTAGCGTAATCTTGGTTTTGTATTAATAATAATTAGTATATTTTTTATTTTGTTCTTATTCGTAGTGTAGTCAGTATTTGGTGTTATATTTAAGTCTATAAATTGCATAGAATTATTATTTTTAAGTTGAAACATTGTAATTGTCTTGTAATTGGGTGTAAACCTGTTAGACATTAAAGATTTATTTATTTATTTATAATAGCGGATTTATAGAGGATTGATGTTTACTCAGATCTCGTTTGATTTAGATATAAGTGTTATTATTTTTTGATTGTACCTCAAATATACATTGAATGAATAGCAGTACCTACTATGTCTAGATCACCTGCATTAGTTGATTATTTTTAAGAATATTAGGGTTTTTGTAAATTAAAGAAAAACCAATTCTATTTTATTTCAATATTGCTGCTATCTCGAGATACTTTATACCTACATATTGTGATAGATATTTGTTGTACCATTTTTAAATGTAATGTTATTGTTATGTGTATGTTTTTCTTAGCTCAATGACTAAATAAGGTAATTGGTTGACTGATTTCCTATTGTATTATATTGATTTTATTTATATTTTATTATATAGGCCTTGAAGAAGTTCACGTACAGTGAACGAAACGTTGGCTGAAATTTAGAAGGTTTTTTATTTGTCCAATACCGACAATTTCTGTTATCCGTTGAATTTCTTGGACACAAATCAGTGCATGATATTGTTTATACTGAGTGAAAATTGTAATCTAATAAAAAAATATATAAAAATACACATTATTTCACACATTTCTAAATTCTTTAAATTCAACTACAAAACGTAATGGTGATAGTGATAACAAGTACTCAGTTCAGTATGCTAAAGAAAACTAAACCTACCATTTCCATGATGAACATCCCAATCGAAAATAAGAATTTTATTAACCCTATGATCCCTCTGGAGCACTCTTGCAGCTATCGCCACGGAATTGAAGAAACAAAATCCCATCGCTTGCTGTGGCTCAGCATGATGACCGGGAGGCCGTACCACCGCAAAACCGTTCCGAATATCACCCGTCCAAGTTCTAACAGCTAAATCTATTGCACATCCCACAGCCATCCGGGCTGCTGGCGCCGTATAATGTTCGTTCCACGTTGTGTCCGTATCGACGCCGATGCCACCACATGCTAACCGAACAAATGCCGGTATGTTGGGCAATTTATTCATATCCATTTTGTGCCTGAAATTTTTTGACTTTTATATATTTATTTATTTATAAATAAATCTACGTGAAGGTCCAAGCATATCAAAAATAAATGGACAGAAGGAAGCTATGCTTGTGAATAAATATACCATATTACCACCGAACATAAAATAACAAACAAAAATATATTGAAACCATGTACCAGTACGATAAATCAAAACACTACAGGATATGCCCTAAACTAACTGATGAGCACATTTATTCCAACATTTTTGAAAAAATGAAGGTTAAATATTCTTCTCAAGTACTTAGTCACAACACCTCAGTAGCCTTAAATTGGTTCGTAGTATTTAAATTATTATCATCCGATGCAAGGGTCACTGCATCCATAATACGAGGCACGTTTTTTTAGTAAGTACCGTTTTGCGATTCCGCCGCCGCAGCGCTATGGTCGGCGTTCCGCGCATGCGCCCTGGTTACCTACATCTCTTGTCTACGCACTGACGTCATTACAGTCTGATTCCTCATTGTGTACGTTGTTTACTGAG
This sequence comes from Apoderus coryli, assembly GCA_911728435.2. Classification (NCBI taxonomy): domain Eukaryota; kingdom Metazoa; phylum Arthropoda; class Insecta; order Coleoptera; family Attelabidae; genus Apoderus; species Apoderus coryli. Next base: position 6,420,473 of record OU452205.1, on the reverse strand, counting down.
TGTTTAAGATGCCTCCGACAATCGTGAGTCCCGCCGATTGTGAAGTACGGGCTGTTATACGATTTCTTAGTGCTAAAGGCGTAAAACCGATCGATATTCATCGTGAGATCTGTGAAGTTTACGGACAAAACATTATGAGTGATGGAAGGAGTGAGTAAGGAAATGGGTGAGAGCATTTAAAGATGGCCGCACAAATATGCATGATGAAGAACGGAGTGGGCGTCCTTCGGTCGTTAATGAAGATTTGGTGCAGAAAGTGGAGGAAAAGGTGAGAGAAAACAGACGCTTTACAATTTCATCAATGTGCGACTGCTTTCCTCAATATTCTCGTAGTGTTTTCTATCGCATTGTGACCGAGAACTTGAATTACCGGAAATTGTGTTCATGTTGGGTTCCAAAAATGTTGACGGATTTGCACAAAACCCAACATTTAGGCAGTGCATTGACTTTCCTTGAGCGGTACCACAATGAAGGTGAAGATTACACCAAATTGTTACTGGTGACGAAACATGGGTGGCCTACGTCACACCAGAATCGAAACAACAATCCATGGAATGGCGACATTCATCATCACCCAAAAGAGTGAAGTTTAAGCAAACAATTTCTGCCCGGAAAATCATGTGCACAGTTTTTTGGGACAGAAAAGGAGTATTGCTAGTGGAGTTTCTGCCTCGTAATGAGACAATCAATGCAGCGTCTTATTGTGAGACATTGAACAATCTGCGTCGTGCAATCCAGAACAAAAATGGGCATCTCTAGATCATCCTCCATACAGCCCTGATCTGGCGCCCAGCGACTACCATTTGTTCCTGCACTTGAAGAAACAGTGGTTAACAAGTCAGGCGGCAGAATTTTATGAAGAGGGTATTCAAAAACTGGTGCCACGTTATGACAAGTGCCTCAATATTCACGGAAATTATGTAGAAAAGTAGATTAAGGTACAGGCTTTCATGTAAAAATAAAATTATTGCGATATCTTTGCACGTCTTTTTTTAATTCCAAGACGGTACTTACTTAAAAAACATGCCTCGTACATTCACATACCTAATACACAATTTTGTCACTGGTCGACGGTAGGTTTTGAAAGACGTTTTTAATTCGACAAACACGTACTACGCCGTCCTTACCCGGAAACGTCCTCGTTACCCTTCCTAAAGGCCATGTATTTATTTTCTTTTAATTTGAGGAAGATATTCCTTAATCCATCTTTTCCAAAAGTTGTTGGTTATAGTTGTTCACAATTTTCCACTGCTTCCGCAAATCGTTACATTCCTAATCATCTCCAGGGAAATGATTGGTGTGCATTTCAATAAGAAAGTGATTGGGAGTTATGCTTTCAGGGGCTAACGGATCCACTGAAACATAAGTTAGCGGTCTTGAGTTGAGTAAATATTCTATTTCTACAAGACCTGTTTGCAAAACTTCTGCTCTTGAAGTTCTCTCTATCAAAACTACTTTCAACATTTTCTTCACTGAACGTATTTGTCGCTCCCATATTCCACCCATGTATGGGGCTGCTGGTGCCATGAAAATTAGTTCCATTATCAGAGAACATATCTTCAATTTCGCCCCTTCTTGGTATAAATCTCCTTAATGTCATAATAAATGAATCCGTAGGTAAAGATCCTGGAACATCTAGATGTGTGGCTCTCGTTGTCATACATGTAAAAATTACACCGTATCTTTTTTCACATCGTCTTCCTATGAGTACATCAATCGGTCCACCACCAGTTTTTAAAAACGGGTTTTTAAAGACGGCTAATCGAGCGTCAGGTATCATTTCCAATGCAGGAGCAACTGGTTTGATCCGTAGGTTCTTACAAAACTGACAGTTCCTCCAAATCTTTTTTAAGGCATTTCTTAACCCGTGAAGCTTCTTCAGGTATTCGTCCCTTTATGCGTATAAATTCTTGGCTATCTAAATAAGGTGACAAATGATAGATTTTACTGGATCTTCCTATCGGCTTGAATCCTTTCAACATATCCAATTCTTCTTTGTAATGATCCTTTTGTGCTTCTTTGAACCACATATTTTCAGCTTCTCTTATTTCATTTACTGATAAAATTCTTTTCGGACATTACTTTTCCTACATAAATGCATAAATCTTAACATCCAGGCTGTTGATCGAATCAGTTTTTCATAACTGGAGAATCTTTTAATATTAGGTAAGTAATATTTAATTTTACTATTTTCCGTGATGACTAATACTGTCTCTTTAACTTCCAAATCTTCAAGTTTCACCTTAATTTGATGACATGTTTTCAGACATCTTTCTAAAGTATTGTCTAAATTTTCTTTTAAAAACTCTAGGCCTTGGGAACCAACGTTCGAAAGTGATCGCATTCTTAAAAACGCTTGTTGCTTGGTCTGCCACAAAAATACAATACGATACTAATATATTCAAAACAATTAAATAATAAAAAACATCAACAAACACCGTTTAAGTGTTATTACTTTAACATTTCGACTTGTCTACAAAATATTAGCCCTCGTAGCTATGGGGTGCGACCCCTCGTTGTAAAAGGTTTTTCATACTGAATACAGTGCCGCCAAGAAAACAGCCACTTTCCGTGCAAATAACAAAGAAAATAGCAAAAACTGCAACTTTTCATCTAGCCCTCGTAGCTATGACGTGCGACCCCACATTGTAAAGCATTTTTCATACTGAGTACAGTGCCGCCAAGAAAACCGCCACTTTCCATGCAAATAACATAGGGAAGAGCAAAGAACTGTAACTTTTTATGTATCCCCCGTAGAGGGGGGTGGGTTGGGTTGGGTGAGGTCCGGCTAGGTTGAGCAGGCCTGTTTGGCTTAGGTTGGGTTGGGCTGCTTTGGTTGGACTGGGTTGGGTTTGATTTGATGACATGTTTTCAAACATCTTTGTTCTACATTTTCTTTTAAAAACTCTGGGCCTTGGGAACCAACGTTCGAAAGTGACCGCATTCTTAAAAACGCTTGTTCCTTGGTCTGCCACAAAAATACAATACGATACTAATATATTCAAAACAATTAAATAATAAAAAACATCAACAAACACCGTTTAAGTGTTATTACTTTAACATGTCGACTTGTCTACAAAATATTAACGTTTCAGTGTAGCCCTCCTATAACAGACTTTTGTTGCTCAAATAATCCGAGTCCGCGCGTAGACCTCGTAATTTTAAACCTCCTTTACTGCTTGCAGCTGCAGTCGGCCAGGCTTGGATCCAACGAAAATAAAGGGCAACGTAAATGTGATCCTTCTACTGTACACACATTTTATCTTGGTAACTGATATAACAACCAAAAAGGAAGAAATGTAAACTTTACCTATTAATAGAACTAGTACCATATAGTAAGACATGTGCCTCCGTATGACAAGTTTGTAACTCTTGCGTCGTAGCTTTTCTCGGTCGCAGTCTATCACATCTCGATACCAAACCAGTTTCCAATAATCTAGACCATATGCTTTGAAGACGACCCGCATGTTCTGGATGTTCAGCATTGTTGCCACACAAACAGGCATGTTTGAGCATTTGGTTGTCGTAGGCGAGGCCTGTCGTCGGCGTGGAAGAGGCCCTCCGCCGTGACAGGCTGTTAACATCCGGTGGGCCAAGGTGGACTACGGGACTGCTGAGTGCTCGACATAACGGACGTATGCTGTAAACAATAAAATAAATTCAACATTAAGATAAATAAAATCATTTAAAAATTCAAATTCACGTAGTAGCTCAAATGGACCTCCCAACTCAACCTAACCTAATCTCCGAATTAAAAAAATTATAATATCTCAAAAAATATTCATACAATGCATATGTATACTCGCCGATGGCTAACAAGAAACAATAGGGATTGAGTATTTGGAAAACCTGATATTATCCAAAAGGCTAAATACGTTTTTGACTAGCGACTACAAAAACATGATATTCGTAATCAATCTCCTGACCTGATCGCAAGCATTCGAAACCGTCAGGAATCTGCGCAAATCAATGCGTGTTAGCAACGTCATGCGCAGAATCCTGACAGTTGTGAAAATAAACCTTTAACTATACTAATATCGCAAAGTCTCTGCTAATATAGTGTACACGCTAGGTACTTAAGTGGTGTAAGTATGTTTATTTAGACAGAAAACTTCCACAGACAACTAAACTTAAATTCGATCCAGGATTTATCCCGAAGTATTGTTTCTATGGTTTATGTTTAATCGAAAAATCAAAGAGAACAATCCCAATGATAGCTGAACAACCCAAATAATGGCGTCAAGGTCACACTACCGGCCGTCGTATCTGACACTTCTTTACCAGGGATTTGGATTTGATTCCTTATTAGGATCATTTTCCCTTTTGTGTTACACTTGTAAATACTAGATATTAATAATAATAATATTTATTGGCCATCATAAGGTATAACAAATGTATACATTGGCAAGTCTACAATATTATGATAAAGTCAACTAAAGTATAAATATAATAATAAATAATATACAGTATAAAGATAAACGGACACGTTAAAAATACTAACAGAAATAACAAACAATGAAAAATAAAAAGTGTCAAGAATTTAAAATAATGTTGTGTTATTGTAGTGCATCTATGAATTCTTGCACACTGTACCGTCAATCAAAAATGTCTTTAGTCCATACTTAAATCTTCTCTCAGTCTGACAGATCCTTAAGTCCTCAGGAAGCAAATTGTAAAAGAATCAGCCCGCATATGATGGTGACTTCTTATAGAATTCAAACTTAGGACGCGGTAAGCGTCTATCTCCTCCTCTGGTTGGATAATCATGACTCCTGCCACAGGTGGGAGTCAGATGTTTGCTTTTAAAAATATCAGACAACAACTTATACAAATAAATGGAGGGGACGGTGAGTAATTTATTGGCTCTAAATGCCTCCCGACAGCTACCTCTATAGGGAATGCCAAAAATACATCGGATTGCCCGTTTTTGCAGAATAAAAATTCTGAGAGCTTCAGTGCACCTACCCCAGACCACTATATTATATGCAATTGCTGAGTAAATCATAGCATAGTAAACCGAGAGCAACGACTACGATAAAATAAGTCAATAAACAATTATTATTTATAGAATTTTAGTTTTTCACATGAAACGCTTAAGAATCTTGAACAAACTAATCAGTATAATATACTACTTACAAATAAGCTTTACCATTTTATCATGGCGGAAAAGTAGGTAGGTATAACCTTTACACATGCAATATGCTTCAGTGAAATACTCAAGAAAAAAATATTTAACACGAAAAGGCAAATTCAAATGTTGCCGTTTCGAGAATAGATTATCAACATTTCATACATTGTTGCCGTATTTTCTACTACTTCAACTTCTATTAATTATTCGCATTAGAAATTATAGCGTGGTGTGGACTGTAAATATTATTTTTTCTCCAACATGCGATTTTCAGTTTTAGTATCGTAAAGTTGAGAGTTGTTAAACCGGCATTTATGTCATTAAATTTTGCATAATTTAATATTAAAATTTAAATACAAGACCTACGGAAGAAATGTTTAATAACATTATACAAATATTTTGGTTGCCTTTCTAGCTTTGCTTTGCAAATAAATAAATAAATAATCATTTATTGCCTAACAGGCCTGAGCCCAATTACAAGACAAAAATTACATAGTTTCAATTAATATCAAATAAATCTAACAAACTACAAAAGTACCAGAATGCTTAATTATTCATAATACAAAATAACCAGATGAAGGAGTACCCATGGGCCATATAACAACACCACAGGTCTTAACAATAACTATATAAAACATAAAAACAACCAAGTAGAACCCAAATAACAATATTGATATTTAATAAAAATTTCCCATGCATCTCCGCTGATCAGTCAGGAATCTGCCAATTTTGCCATCGAAAACATCTAGTTCTTTATGTAAATTAAATGTATTCGTCAACTTACAAGCTTTAGGCAATGGCGCACGTCCCTCATAGTTGGTTCGAAGATACGACACTTCGAATATATAATTGTTGCGGGCATAGTATTGCGAAATATGAAATTTTATTTGACTCAGGAGCTGGGGACAGTCAATTAGAAGATGTATTAATTTAAAAAGAAATACCTGATAGGCGCAGATCCTGCGCACAGACAGTGGTTGAACGTCATAACCGCGCAACAATAGTGCATTATCATATCCCCTTATAGGGTAATGTCCATGATCTTTGAAATATACGTACTTAAAAAATTTTCTTTGGACACGTTCGATCCTGTCCTCATGAACCCGGTATATTGGTGACCATATGACAGACGCATATTCTAATTTGGACCTGATCAGGGAGAAATACAACATCTTTAAGCAACTAATGTTGTGAAAATTTGTTGTTGTTCTGATAACAAAGCCCAGAGACCGAATTGCACCCTTCATAAGGGCATCTATATGCTGATTGAAAGTTAACTTATTATCAATCAGCACGCCAAGGTCCCTAATGGTAGAAGATAATTCTAGTACAAAGCTGTTAAGAATGTAATTAAAACGAATAGGAAACTGACTCTTCGAAAATGTCATCAACCTTCATTTTGACAAATTTAGTGGTAATTTGTTGGTTATGCACCATCTCTCAACCATTGCTAGGTCAGCCTGCAGTTGCAGACAATCTGCATTACTTTCGATTAACCTGTATAATTTAAAATCGTCTGCAAATAGCAGAAACTTACTCGTTATATTCAATCCGATGTCGTTGATGTAAATGGAGAAAATTAAAGGAGCCAGATTGCTACCCTGAGGCGCCCCACTAGTCGCAGAAAACCCCCTCGACCTGAATCCATTATACTCAACGAATAGTGTGCGGTCAGATAGGTAAGAGTCAAAAAATTGTAATAGATCTGAATGAAAACCAATATTGCCCATCTTTTGTAATATAGTGGCATGATCCAACCTGTCAAAAGCCTTCGAGAAATCAGTATAGATTGTGTCAACTTGTAATCCCTTCCCCACCGTAGAGTATACGGTTTCGAAGAATTCAGCTAGATTTGTTACAGTTGACCGTTTCTGAAAAAAACCGTGCTGCTCAGTAACTATGCAATTTTTTAGTTGACCAAATAATTTTTCATGAATTATTCTCTCAAAGACTTTTGAAAAATTAGACAATATGGAGATGGGTCTATAGTTAGCAATTTTGTCGGTGTCACCAGATTTGTGCAATCCCTCAGTATAAATGCCGGCACACCGTCCGTTCCAGCTGTCATTTTTGGTTTAAGTTCTTTCAAAGCACTCAGTATGTCCTCAGCCTCAAAAAACCCGGTTGATATAGAGATTTGGTTGGTAAAATTATCTACATAATTAATAGCGGATGAGGGAACGTATACGCCCTCAAAGTATGTCGCAAAAGCATTGACAATATCCAGCGGATTTGACACTTCAGAGTCAGTCTCGTCTCTCATAACCCCCGGAATTCGAGACTTTCGTTGCCTACTCTGTACGAATTTCCAAAATTGTTTTGGGTCACTGATCATTATGTTCTGAATGCTATCAATATACGATTCGTATGCTGCATCGACCTTTACTTTAACCTGGGATCTGAGATATTTATATCGGTCAAGGTGTGTGGTATATCCATATTTTAATAGCTTGTAAACAATTAATTCTTTGACAAAAAGAAAATAGATAAGTGAAATTGTAAACTTAGGCAATAAAGAATTATTATTATTATGGATTCTATAAGTAGATATTACTTATTTGCAGCAAATTAAAGTAATGTCAACTAAAACAATGAATTAAAAATATCAGTGCAAACTGCTTAGTATTTTGACTAAGCCAATATTTACTCACTATTTGCTTTTATATTCGCATAAAAATACCAAAACATTGCGTATAGTGTGATGTATGTCAAATTTCAAGTGCTAAATATAACATTTAGTTCCAGAGAAAATAGATGAAAGTCTGGATGTATAAAAATACATAGAAGAAAACCTAAATATATACATTTAAATTTAAAATAAAAAACAAATTACTATTATACATTTGTATATCTAAAAATATTTTTTCTATGCCCACAATAAATATCATAAATAACCAGCTTTTAAAAATAGGTAACTCCTGTCTACATTGAATGTTTTAATAATGCAACGCGCAAAGGCTTATGACTAAATTAAATATTATACCCAATTTAACGAATGCATAAAGAGAAATATGTTGTGTGAAAAGTTATACTTTCTCTATGACCTTCTTAGGATGTACCTACGGCACTCTGTGATCCTTGTCGTTGTCATCATGTGTAAAAGATTCCTGGTTCCCATTATTGAACGAGCAGAATGTACAAGGAAATTAATATCCAGGTCTTACGCCTGCCCTGAGCATAAATGAGTCTGGGGTTCACTAAAACCTGACCGATCAGCCATGCTTGCCTTATATGACCGGTCCCGCGGTGTCGAAAGCTGGGGGAGTCTGTATTGTTGGGACAGAAAATATATGACCTGCGTAACAAAACCGAATTTTAATATTATTATAATTGTATTATTTTCATTATTTCCATTAAACTAACGTAAGAAACTAACTACTTTATTCAATTAGAAAAAAAAATATTGCCAGAGCTGGGATTCGAACCCAAAACCTTCCGCACGCTGTATCAAAGACAAAGACGCCAAAAACCCTTTATGAAATCACTATGTTATATAGCAAATGGTTTTTATCGTCTCAATGAACTTCAAAATGGTTATGTCCGTCTTTATCTCATTTTTTTTTTGTTAGCGCATTCACAACACTTTTCCTGGGCGGGAAAGTAAAAATAATTTCTAAATTGTTGATGGATTTCGCTGAAGAATAAGTGTTCTATTTTAAACAAGATCCTACATTATACAGGGTGAACTATCACTCAGTACAAAAATTTTAACCACATGCTCAGGAAAGCATGAAAAACCATAAAAAATTTGTTTCGGAATTTTTATTCGATGTTTACAAAATAGGGCAAATCCACGTTTTTCCCTGGTAAATCGGCGCCTATGACAATTATTTTTCACGATGGCTTCCAACCTACAAACCGCAGTAAGCGGCGTTGCCAATTGTAGAGAGGTGAAAATGAACATTTTTGAAATAATTAGTATAATACCTGATAAATAAATCCATCTTTACTACTGCAGAATTTTTCACTAAGTCTTCGTTTTTGCAAACAACAAACTCCTAAAACGATATTTTTGCATACTAATTGAATACACTAAAAACACAACAGATTTTCGAGAAGTAGATACACTAAATGCACACTTTTTTAATATTCGCTGATGCCGATTTATTTTAAACTTAACGAAATATTAAACTATGATAGCCAGTTGTAGCGGCGCTGTCTTATAATATTTGATGAATAACAATCAATCTGGAATACTCCAAATTGTAGATAATTTCTTCGTTTTTACAAACTTCTAAAACGATAATTTTGCATTTTGAACACACAAACACTAACTAAACATTGCCGGTAGCACACTAAACCCCAGATAAGTAAAACTAGTACTTACTTATCTGCGACTAAAATGTAAAATGCCTGTTTAATTTTAATTTATTTAAATCCTTATTTCCAATAGGGACGAAAATGTAAACACAAAAATAATAAAATATCGGTTAATAGATTAATAACCGCCCGGGACACCTGATCTATTGTGCAGAGTGCAGACAACTTCGACGTCATCTGTCAACCAACAGCCTAACGTGTTGCCAAGTTTATAACACACATATTAAGCTTTTTATTTTGAGTAAAATAAATAATAACTTATTCAAACTCAATATGTATTGTGTATCAAGCCATATTATGCTACTTTTAATCCTTGACCTCCGCATGTGCTTTGCATGTGTATACCACGTTCGCAAGAAATTCCTCACAAATTTCTCAGACCAGATTGGCTCATGTAGCATCTCACCTACTACTCGTACTCACTTGAATTTTTTTTTTAAAGGAACGTGAAACTGTCAAAATTATCATTAGCTACACGAAATAATTTGATTTTAATTTGTCACGTAACTATGGTTGTTTTTACATTACATTAGACGTTAGAAATTGCGCATTGCTTTACACATTAGGCAGAATAATAATACCCATTCCATTTGAAAAAATTGACTTTCAACTGTTTTTCTTGAACCATTTTCAATAAAAATTTTTGACCACCCTGTATAAACTAATCAGAAGATGTCTTGTCAATTTGAAATAGAAGATCCCACCTGATAAGAAAATACCTGCAAAATTATTATGGAACCCTAAACTGTCAATTTTGACATAAATCTTGATATAAGTCAAAAACGACTGACGTTAGGTATAGGATATGATACATGAAATATGTCTGAAATCTTATTTAGAATCCAAAAATGTAATAATATATAGGGTGTTCCATTTAAAATAACAAAGTTGCCATCAACTTCCGGTATAACCGGAAGTGCTATGCCGTTGCTATAATATTATTTCAGTAGAGCACATTTGACAATATAGACACTGACATTTTCAAAATTCAATTCGAAGTAGTTTCTGAAATAATCTAATGGGTTGCCACCGTAGGACACCCTGTATACAATTGTCGTTGTACATTGTACATATTTGTTTCTATTTGTCTTCAAATCGTTTGCAATTACTAATTCTTCAATACAGATAAGAATAAGAAAAATAATTTTGTGGCAAAAATAATGGCTTTATATGTGCTTAATAAAGGCATGCAGTTATTGATGATACGGTATTCTGAGGAGTTCATAATAAAAGCGAAACGTATTTCCATAGCTTTTCTACTCATACCTCTGTCTGGTTCAACTGAATTAGACAAATGCTCTGCTAATTTAAACAAAGTCCAGTGATTTTGTCCGCTATGCTACAAAATGTCTGTTGTTGTATTCATAATATTTTTTTTATTAAATTCCAAGTGAACATATTAATAAAAAATTTCGAAACGACTATTAATTCTATTCAAATATAATAATTTTCTGTTAGACAAATTAGATCATCATACATTTAAAGTATTCCACGAAATATCTAACTACCTGTTTGTAAAACACCTGCAGGATATTTTGTATTTAACTGTTTTTTTTTTTTACTCGTATTATGGTATGTTTATTTTTGTGATGGTGAAAAAATACAGAAATAATAATTCGTCAGTAGTAGCCGTAGCCAAATTTAAATCATTTAAACCATTATTGAAAACTCACTATTTTCCTATCGCGATAGGCTTGGAGGGACTAATTAAAAGTTTTTTGTTTAACATTGAGTGGGTAGAATTTGTATCGTTAAGTACTAGAAAGTAGTTTTATATAATACAGCAAGATCATTTATTTATGTCTTATTAGGTAATTCAATAAGTCATGACACATAGATGGCGCTACTAGAATTTTTTCCATATGATTTTTATTTAGTACTAACCTTCAAACGATACGTGTATAAATGTAACAGCAATCTGACTATTGATTCGTGAGATATAGCATTTTGTGTGAAGCAACTTTTGTTCTTGAAAAAAAAAATTGAAAAAAGTGTATTTCGAGTTTTGATAAAGCATTGCTTTTTGATGAAAAATACAGTGGAAACCAAACAATGGCTTGATACACATTATCCGAAGTCTGATCCATCGAGACAAATGGCCAAGTAGTGGATTGCTGAATTTAAACGTGGTCGTACCAGCACATATGATGGAGAGCGCAGTGGACGCCCAAATGAGGCTGTTTTTCTTACTTAATAATAATAATAAATCGTTTGTATTTCCAAAATCCAAAATACAAAATAAACATTACAAAAAAGTTTAGGGCGCAGTCTAGCTAAAGCTATTCTTACTGCATAATTTGCATTTAAGACATAAATGGAAAATATATAACAATATTATCAAGGTTAGTACCTCCAAATCATTCGCAACCCAATTCATCCCATCGCACAATGCATGATGCCCGCACGCATACTCGCACACACATTTTGAAAGTGCAATAACAAGACTTTGTATTTATATTTAAACTTATTGATATTAAGTAGCTTAAATCCTTGTGGTAATGAATTATACAATTTAATAGCAGAGAACAAAAGACTTCGGCAAAAGGTAGCGGTGCGATGCCTCGGTATTGCGTATTTATCAATGCAGCGTACATGCGTCGTCCTGATCGAGTACGCAGTTCTGGTGCAACTGCTATACGCCTGCAGTTCAGCCCGAAAGACGTATAGCAGTTGCACCAGAACTGCGTACTCGATCAGGACGACGCGTCCGCTTTCCAGACCGTCTACAGGCCGGATTTTCGTGATCCAATCACTGGAAGGGGGGTACTGTGGCGACCATTATTCTTGCGCCACACTGTATATACCTAAACCTAAGGTCAAAAGAAAAGGTCACCCCTAAGTTATTAGCGGTATTTGTAAAAAATAGATCCACAATATTTATATTTATATTCAGTAGATTTTCAATAACATTTTGGTTTTTAGACTCTCCAAAGTACATTATTTTAGATTTGTTAGAGTTTAAATGTAACGAGTGTTCGGCAGAGAGTTCACTTATTTTATTTAGTTCGCAATTAATAATATCATTTGCCTGTCTATAGTCTTCAGTGCGAAACTTGTCAAATATTCGTGTGTCGTCAGCATATGCTCCGGCATTTCCACACTCGATATTATTTAATATATCAGTTGTATAAATTATAAACAACAGAGGTGACAGGATGGAGCCCTGTGGCACACCAGAATGAAGGTTTGTAGTTCAACAAAAACTCTCTGAGATCGACCGAACAAATAAGAATGAACTAAGTTCAAAGATTTCTCACAAAATCCGTAGTATTTCAATTTACTTATTCTACGGACCTATTGAATGGCCTGTTAAGTGCATAAAATGCAATGACTGACTGATTGCATCATTTACCATAGAGCAAAGCTAAAGTCATAACTGTTTATTCCATCGTCGATATTAAACCATCGACTTAAAGTTGGTTGTCAAAATGATTTAAAATAGTAAAATCAAACAATTTTTATCCACTTAAAACTTACTTTTTTGTAAGACTTGATATTTTTCATTGTTTACCAAATCTACACTAAGGTTGATGCGACGATAAGTAGATAAATTACCGTTCAGTGAACGGTAAGTAAACTTAGTCGTTTATTTATACAAAAATTCAACCAAAAAAACAAAATGGTACAAAAATAAACAACTTTTATTAAAGCAACGATAGTCTTATATTTTATTAATATTAAAATTAAAAGTACAATAATTATTACAAGCAGTACGGGAGGCCTTCGGAGAACAACAGATCGCCAAGACCGCCGTTTAAGGTTGTTAGCTTCTCTATTTCCAGGGCAATAGCTGATCAATGCTTTGCAAAATATATATGACCTATTGGAATGCGCACTTTATATCGGCGAGTACGTAGTTTTGGTCTTATGTCTTGGACCTCATTGGCTCCTGCCTTTAACGCGAGAACATCGAACAAATCGGCTTCAATGGTGTAGAGAACGGTTAGCGCGAAACCATGAATAGAACCACGTAGTCTCGATAAATCGCGATTGGGTTTGACCATACATGACGGTCGAGCTCGGGTAAGGCGACGACGTGGATAACGCCGTGATTCTCAATTTTATGTTGAAAGGCATGTTTATCGCTCTGTTGGGATTATGGTTGGGTTCCGTGCAATTGCTTATGACTCTAGATCGCCCGTAGTGTTCGTCAGAGGCAATATGACCGCATTGTAGATTGTTTTTCGGAGTCGTTTAGGCGGTTTGGCCTCCCCTCACTTCGACCTGCAGAAGATCTTTTGTGAATGACTCTAATCTATGAATTGGCCAGCTATCCCACACTTTTCATAAAGTTGATGATTTCTGTGGGGCCTAAATTCCTTGCCTCGTCGGGTGTTAGGGTCACCCCTCCAAGGTGTTTTAGCCTTTTGCAGAAAAGTGCCATGCATTCACAAAGTACGTGTTCTGTTGTCTCTGTTGCGTCTTCGCAAAACCGACAAGTGTCGTCCTCGGTTAGGCCCATCTTTTTGAGATGGTACTTCACTGGGTGGTGTCCCGTAAAAAGGCCTGTAATTCGCCTTAGGTCGCTTCTCTCCAGTTGGATAAGCTTCCCTGCGTTGGCCTCTGAAGGTTTGATAAACCTTTTTGATTGTATTAGGCCTGCAGTGTTTCTCCAGTAGGACTTAAGTTGTTTTCCCTTTTCCCATCTCCGAAGTTCTTCCTTTATATGACCGCATACCGATACATCCATGAAGTAGTGGAACCTCATCTAAATCCCTACCTTAGGAAGAAGAACTTTTATCTGAAAAGGTTTGGCAAACAGGAAGACGACCGATGTGTGTACTGCGAAGGATTTGATACGCCAAAACACACAATTATAGAATGTCATAGGTGGGAAAGGATAAGACTTGAAACGGAGCTAAAAATAAACAACCGCATAAATGAAGGAAACATCATTGACATTATGCTCGAATCTAAAGAGAAATGGACAGAATAACATAAACTTATAAAAGAAATTATGAAGAACAAAGAGCGGGAAGAAAGAGATAGAGAAAGAATACGCAACCCGAACCCCTAATCATTTTAAAATGGAAGGGGGACGTAGGGATGATCGAAATATGTAAATATCAAAGAATAAATGCCACAAAGAACGGCATAAATACATTAAAAATAAAGACAGCCTGTGGAATAGAAGTTATGCCTCCTAGGCGGTTCCTGATCCACAAGAAAAAGGCGGCTTTCATGAGGGCCTCTTGCTCTGTTAGCTGAAGCGCAGACTACGTCCTAACAGAAAAAAAAAAAAAGGAAGAAGAACTTTGCACTATTTCGAACGAGCAGAAATTAATATTCTCTCAAGGCACCCCAGATATCCGGATTTTTCGCCTATTGAACATGTGTGGAACATTATCGGAAGGAGACTTAGAACTTTACCAGAACCTCCTCAAATTGTAGAAGTGACGGTGGCCTGGAACCAAATGCCCCAAGAGGATATTGATCACCTAATTCGATCTATGCCTAGACGAGTTACTGAATGTTTAGAGATCGAGGCACATTATTAAAGAGTAGAACCCACTACCAAAATGACTTGAACTTTGGATCGTTTCTTTATTGTAGTCTTTGTCTTTGTACGAAATATTTCCGAAATACAATTATAATACTGGGTGTTCCGATCATTTAGTATAATTTAAGTTGATAGAAAACGATCCACTTCAATATAATACAACATTATAATGCAACCAGTGAACAAAGAACGAATTCTTAAACGTTGATAGTCACGTAAAACACACAAAACTATTACTCATAGATATCAGTAATATATAAAGTTTGTAGCATTACAAAACATACAGTTTTGGTTTTATTGATTTTCTTTACTAAAATAACCAGCACACCCTTAACCCCTGTATAAAACAAAAATGTCTTTGTCCTCTATCGTGAAACAAAATTGTTACCAAAAATAGCGACATTAATTTAATAGACCGTTTAAAATGCAACAACGCGCACCCATGATGTAGGTACCTATAATAATAACATTTATTGCGAAATAGATGCCTCCCGAGTAGGTTCTTTTTTATGTTCTTGTTTCTATTTTCGTCCGCACACCATCATTCCCGATTGGATGCTAATTCTAAAACTGGAACTGCCTTTTAATACGTTCTATTTTTGGAATGGAGAGAAGGTGGTCGCTTTATACTTTATCGATTCGATTCTATTTTTAGACGAAAATATAAAAATGAGGACGCGCACACATTTTTTGAGGGACAGAAACAATTTGAATTGATTTATAAAGATATAGAAATTATGACGTTATAGTAATTAAAAGCAGTGATCACCTGTTTTCAAGTATACAGAAAAATATACTTTTATAATTTTTTTTTTTGATATATTTCTTGGGGTTTTTAGTTCGTATTGACAACAATGGTGAGATAAAAAAAAAATTATTTCATGTCAAAAAATTTTTTTCTCTTTACGGCGTTTCGACAAAATAGTTTTTGTCTTCTTCAGGTTTTTTTTTTTCGTCAGTCTTCCAACATCTTTAGTGTTCTCTTTTTCTTTTCTTTTTTATTATTATTTCCATTGTTTGTTTGTTTAGAAGCAAATGTGGGTCTTTCGCTTCTAAACGTACTTCCGAAACAAATATTACAAATACAAAAAATGGAAATCATAATAATGTTGGATGTTGGAAGACTGACGAAAAAAAAAACCTGAAGAAGACAAAAACTATTTTGTCGAAACGTCGTAAAGAGAGAAAAATTTTTTGACATGAAATAAAAAAAAAAGAAGTCATTCGGTGCCAAGTCAGGACTCATCAAATCGATGGGTGCTCAAAAATGCAGTTGTTTGAGCCGATGTGACAGCTCGCATTGTCGTAGTGAAGAGTGATCCGTCTTCGGCGGTTAATTTTCCGGATTTCTTGGAAGACAAC
Organism: Apoderus coryli; assembly: GCA_911728435.2. Lineage (NCBI taxonomy): Eukaryota > Metazoa > Arthropoda > Insecta > Coleoptera > Attelabidae > Apoderus > Apoderus coryli. The sequence goes on along the minus strand of OU452205.1, from coordinate 6,404,163 downwards.
TGGCAAACAAATGGTTGTGTACCACTGAGAATTGACTGTTCTACGGTTGCGACATGCCCAGTTTTTCCGAAAAAACAGGCGACCATTTGCTTGGAAGTGCTTAGTGCGCGAACAACTTTTGTTGGATTTGGCAATAATTGGCAGGTGTACTATCATGTTGACCCACAATATTTGGCCGCTGTACTCAAGAAACATCTTCCAGAAGAGTATATAATATGTTGTCGCAAAAATTGGCTCTATTATCCTATTTCCGAACAGACCAATCCACACATTTAATCCCCAGCGTGCTCACTTATGTGATTCTCTAATTTGGTGCGGATTTTCGTAATTCCAACAATGCAAGTTGTGCTGATTCAACACTCTTCACTTCAAAATCTACAAAATTGTAAGGGAAACTCACTATCCCCAGGATGCAATTCTCGAACCCGGTTTCGAATGCCAAATGTGTCAACGTGTGTCATTTAAAAACAAATCTGCCAGATTTAGTTCATGTGAATAGTAGTATTAAAATAAAAATAAGTATAAATTAGGAATTTTTTAGATATAATAATGATTTAATATTTGTTATATTATTGTGGAAGTTGAATAAATTAAATTTGGTAGAAAATCAAGTACATAATCATGTTCCATGTGTAAATATATTGTGTAATTTGTTGAGGAAAATGTGCTGGAATATGTTTGTGGTGAAATTCTCATAAAAGTCTGGCAGCAGAGCATATGTTCGACATCGCAAGTTAGTATGTTGTTTAGGCGGGTAGATTTCCATAACAGCACACACTTTTTTTTCCTTTTGTAATGACATGACTTTTATGGAAAGATTCAGGATTTGGGAACTATTTTTAAAATGTTTCCGCTCAAAGAAGCGTCAACGAAAGTAAACGTTGCATTGCGCTGAATATTTAAACGAATGTTATTGTCCCTTATTGTCTTGTAAAAATCAAACCCCGCGCCCTTATAAAGTAAGGAAAGTCTGTTGAAATCATTATGGGCCTAGCATAAACAATGAGACGACACTCGGTCGGGGCAAGTTTTATCTTATTTGGGTCCTTAGTCTTTTAACGATATCCTTAACTCAATCGGGAAGCAGAGTAAAGATATGGAGAACAGAAAATATTTTATCGAAGTTATGTGCGACTTCTGGTCCTCGTTGCATATGTATATATATAACGATAACTGCAATTACACTATCTTGAAAAATCCGGGAATATAGCTCGAAATATTCGCTGTCTGAATACTTTTTATATGTAAAAAAAACTTAAAATAATCTAAAAATAGCCATCATGTTTATAAAATATCATATCATCATTTCACCAAATAGTATAATTTCATATGAACCAGAACATAAATATCAAACCGAACACTGCCACTTGTCAGATGAGGCGCCAACTCGGAAATATTACTAGGTATATATCAAGAAAATAAGTAAAAGCCTGTAATATTTAGAGCTATTTTCTAAAATTAAACACCACGAACAATAATTATTTAAAACATCAAAAGAACAGAAGAACGAACGTTTCGTGTCAAATATGAATAATTAGGCGTAATTATGTTACAAAGGCTATGTTATGACATCGAATACTGATTAGTAATGCATGCTCAACACACATAATAATGTTGGATACAAGGCGATCTATAAATACGATGGAAATAATCACATGCGCCCTTAAAACTCGCACTCCATTATTCAGCATAAGAAGGGCTACAGTCAGAAGCGGAGGATTTCATTATCTCCTGGCTCTCAGGATGGGTTAAAGATGAGTAGGGCTGTAGATACGCTGCATGGCAACAACATGAGTGTGGTGTGGCAACCAGCTCCATTTTCTTAATGAAGTCTATCTAGGGGTTTTAAAATCAGTCATTCCTACATTCGGCCATCCTGCGACTCGGATTCGTCACTGTCGATCCAAGGTTTAATGTACTCAACGCAGGTCGTGGTTCGAAGAGGTCCTTCATGATCACAAATTTTCGAAACATCGTATCTGTCATTTGGTTTCACCTTGATAATCTCATAGTGGCCTAAAAACTTTCCTTTCAGCTTATGTCTAGGACCCAATTGAGTCCTTTTTATAGCTACTATATCTTTCTCTTTGTAAGCTTTCGCTTTCTTTCTTCTTGAATTATAACCTTTTGTGTTTTCATTTTGTACTTTTAATATTTGTTCTTTACAATTTCTATTTCAATTCTTTCTTGTTCTAATATTTTTATTATTTCTTCTTCTATAATATCTTTAACTGGATCTCCCGATTGAGCCCCCAAAATGTAGGAGTTTGAACACTGTCTAAGGGTTTTAAAGTCCTACATAAATTTACTGGGTGAGCTTTCCTTAAGATTTGCTGGTGTACATCGATTGTCGCAAACGTAATTCTAGCAACGGTTCAGCAAGATTATAATACATGTTCTGCCATCTTATGATAGATATAAGTCAAACGACAAAGACCAGTTTAAGGTACCCAGTTGAAATCTACTGATGGCCAGCAGCAGCCTGGTCTTGATTCCGATGGTTTTATGAGTTCCTACATAAGTTCCAAACCTAGATGGTCTTTAGATATCTATGCTCTCTCTCTCTTGCCAGAGAGTCGGCCGTTTCTTTCCTCTCTAAACCAGAGTGGCCAAGAATCCAGAGTGAAATTATTGTTTTTCCACAAATTTGAAAATCTGTTGTGTGTGTCTATCAGAGAAGATATTTTAAAGGATACGGTGCCCCTGTTTAGACAGGGGCTTAGGCACCTGTGCACACAGATCAATGGCTAAGAGTTCTAATTGAAATACAGTCGCAGACATTGTGAAACTCCAACACCTGTATTGATTTTATTCTTAAACCATCAGAGGAGTTAAATACAGAAGTACCCCCCTAGCTGCTAACGGTCCGTGTGATGAATAATGCAATAGTAGTAGCCACACAAACTCGCCTGAGCAAAGCAGATAGCGTAGGCCTCCCTGTAAAGCTTTCCTCCAACAAGCAACACCTCCGTACGTCAGTATTGGTCCTATAACCATAAAATATTGACTTTCATTCCTCACGACTTTCAAAAGATTCGTCGACAAGTCTCTAAGAACCCTTTTTTAAATGTGCCTTCCAGTTAAGAGTTTGAGCCAGGACTAAGCCACAATGTCATGCTGTAGTCGCATTATGGAATTTGAGGTCCCTATAATTCAGTATAGGGTTTGTCAGAGGAGACATATCCACTTCTACAGATCGTGCGTTCGTAATAGGGAATTCAGTATCTCAGTGCCACACTCAGGCCTGAAGTAACAAATAAGTCCTTTCCTTTGACAAGGCTAACAAAAAACTTATTTGAGTTATCGGCTTCGATAGAGACACACAAGTTAAGGAAAACGATAAAGATGCGAAGTATTCAGATCTACTCTATAACCTTATTCAGATATACACGACACTTTGTGGTTCATGGGCCACTGATGACCGGGTCATTAGGAGACATATTATGGCATACGTTGATCTCAAATTCACAGAAGATATCTGCTTGATAATGTGGCAGATATCCTGCAAGTAGAATGCAGAAGGAAGCAAAGCATTTATATTTTAAATATAAAAAACATAACTTTGGGTTATATCTAAATAATGACACTGCATTTCAAAAAACTAACTACGCCACTGGATTCTACGTAAAAATATGTATAAAATACAGGTTTTATAATAATAATAATAAGCATTTATTCACAACAGGTCAAACCCACTTACAGGAAAATCAAAAATACAATTTCGAATTAATTGAAAAAATAAAAAAACATATCAAATCAAGAGGAAAAAACAAAAAAAAAATACAACCAAATAACTACGTTACAAAACAAAACAATAAATGCAAACAATAAAAAAAATTGATTAAATACTTTGGAATGTTAAAAATAATCAAAAATTAACACTTTCTGTCCAAGTACCTATACTTTCAATTCCTCAAACAAATAAACACGACAGTCTTCTGGTCAAGAGAGAAGGTTCATTAAAACGCATGATCTACTCCCCGTGGAGGATAAACATTGTCGGCTTTATAGGCTTAAGGAAACGGCGCTGAACAGACTCTAAGGATCTACTATGAGTACTATATATTGGGTTCCATATAATACTTTTTCTATAACTTAACAGACTGCAGAGATACAGGAGGGGTCTTAAAATGCAATATTTTCAATCTACCTCAAAAATGAAGCAGCATAGGAAAATTTTGTTTGCAGTATCGTCAGTTTCCCAAAAAAGTATCCAACGTTCGCGAAAACCGCAAATCTCTATCCTTAAAAATAAGCGAGATATCCAGTAAGGACGGCCAAATTGCGACATACGGTACAATTTTAAAAACTGATTGGCATAAAAAACATGTTTGTTATACAAAATTGTATTTTTTTTATTCGATGGACAACTTGTTTCTCTTCACTCAACTTTAAGCCAAATATGTTCAATTACTAAATTAGCATTATAAAAATTTATCACGATACCAATTTGGTATGCAAAAACAGTTATTCGCTTTCAACCGTCGCATATTAAATTTACCATTTTCTGTGTTTTTACTGTATTCTTCACTGTTAATTTTGCAGAATATTTTTGGGGAATGTGGAGAGGGTGTGCGAGGTAAGTGCTGGCTGAGCATTTCGTAGTCTCATTTTTTTTCTCGGGAATTTAGATTTTTTTCTTTTGTCTAAACATTTTGAACCGAAACTGAAAACCTTTCTTTTGATAATGTTAATAAAAACTATAGAATGAATTTATGTCCGTAATTATAAATGAAAAATAATTTCGTGGCATAGCGGACAAAATGACTGGTGTTACCTACGCAAGGGATTTTGTTTAATTTAGCAAGGCCTCAGTCTAATTCAGTAGACCGAGACCGAGGCATGGGTCGACAGATACTGACGAATTCGTTTCGCTCTTATTATGAGCTCGTCAGAGTACCATAGTCGTTGCCCATTTACATTATCGGCCTGCATTTAATCACTATGAGATATACAACAGTAGATATATGTAAACTAGTACCATCTACATACACATAGTAATGCATATCCCACCATAAAGAGGCCGATTAAATCCAATGTATGGAGGGATGTGCATTACTATGTGTATGTAGATGGTACTAGTTTACATATATGTACTGTTGTATATCTCATTGTGATTAAATGCAGGCCGATATTGTAGATGGGCAACGACTATAGTACTCTGACGATCTCATAATAAGAGCGAAACGAATTCGTCAGCATCTATCGACCCATGCCTCCGTCTGGGTCTACTGAAATAGACTGAGGCCCTGCTAAATTAAACAAAATCCCTTGTGTAGGTAAAACCAGTCATTTTGTCCGCTATGCCACGAAATGATTTTTCTTTAATAAAAAAATTATTGAAAACGTAAATATGAAAATAAAGAAATTGTGTTGTCTCACCTTCTAGATTCATTTGCCCTGAGTTCCAAGTCTCTCTGTTCCTGTTCTTCAGGAGGCGGTTGAGGTGGTTCTGGTTCAGGAGGCGGTGGCCCCCTTAGCAATGGGTGACCAAGAGGAAGGGGCGACGACTGCGTTCGGCCTAGCTGTCGGATCACTCCTCTGGTCTGAGGTTCCTAAACGATATATTAGTAAGAAAATTAATTAATTATCAATAAATAATTAAAAATTAGTACTACTATTGTGAAAAATTTATCTTCAACAAATCAGATGGAGTACTGAAGACGGTAATGACAAAATATCTTACAGCAACAAAAATTTAAAGTAATTAACGGCAAATACATTTACCACTTCATGTATAATTCTTCACTACCTTCGTGACATGATGGTAACTCCGTTTAATAAATATCCCATCGGGATCCCATCACAAATTTGATTCATGAATCTGGCTTTAAAAAAGACACATTCGCAGATTGCAGAATCTTCTGTTGGATTCGAATTAAGAATTATTTGCAACATTGTGAAGAAATCAATAAGAAAACTCCAAACGCACTGGAAAGTCTCCTAGAACAAGTGCCTGAAGCCTCTGGCGGGGGGATACAACAAATCATCTTCTAATATTTCCCATACCTTAATCTACAGTCAATTTTCTCACAATCTGATTCCACCCTCCGGAAAAACACGCTAGTGTTAAACTAAAAAAAATGCCAACGTTTCCATAGCAACAGACAAAGCCTACGTGGTTTTACGTAAATGGCTCGTGAATACTTAAGAGTGTTTGATCAGACTCCAAATAAAGGTCTAAGGCGTGCATGATTGTGCACTTATTTTGTAATCGATTTGAAAAATTCTTTTTGGAGCATAGAAAGAACACTCTAACAGAGGTTTATATAGGAATAAAATTTCTTAAAAAATTTTTTTTAAGTCAAAATAAATTGTTTTTATTCCTATATAAACCTCTGTTAAATTGTTTTTTCTATGTTCCAAATCGATTAAAAAATAAGTGCACAATCATGCACGCCTTATACCTTTATTTGGAGTCTGATCAAACAGCCTTAAACAGAGCTCGCCGGAATCTCGGGCCAGGTTAATTAGAATACTTGGGAGCCATGCAACGATATCTTCATGTAGTACTCGAAACGGTTTTCGAAAATAAAAAAAGATATTATTTTGCTAATTTTTTTTAACCTTCTATTCAATATGTGAGAGTATTTTATTTATTTGAGTTTTAAGTCGTAAGCAATAAAACTGATGTTTCGATTTATATTAGATCATCCTCAGAGTGAATCATTTTGAGTTTTCTTGTCGATAAATTTTCAAAATGTCATACATGGAAGAAAATCCAACAATGAGGGTTACCTTAAGTATTTGCAAGGTACGTAGTATAATTTTATATTATACAGTGTGTCCCTACATAGGTGAAACGACTCTTGTAAAAGGCAAAACATTTTCAAGGTTAAATTTGATCTTCTGGGGTCCAGACCTGCTTGATGTGAGACTGCAAAGTGTTCTTTCGGTTGAAGTTATGACAAAATGTTATTAAAAAAAGTTATTCAGAATGAAAAACTAAGTAGCTTTTAAAATCCTAGGCCTACTTTGATGTTTTGCTTTTACTTTCCCGCATAGAGAAAGTATTGTGAATGCGCTAAAAAATTATTTTGTGATAAAGACGGATATAACCATTTGGAAGTTGAGACGATTAAGACAATTTCCAGATGGAAGTCTGTCCGTCTGTATTCTTCCACGATAGCGCCTAAACGCTTTTACCAATTGAGCTAAATTTTGGTGTATGAGTTTGGGGGAGCCCTAGGATGAACCCATTAGTTTTTGGTTGAAATCGCTTAAGCCCTGTGATAGGGGTAGACACAACCGCTAAATTTTCATATATCAGTAGGGGTCGAGTGATACATCATTTTAAAGTATTTTTTAACTGCTATACAGTGACAGGTTTCTTTTGCTATTTGCCCCCATAATTCTCGAGAAAACTGCGGTTAAAATTTATAACTCTTACTAGAATATAATACAGTAACTTTATAAAGGGTTTTTGGCGTCATTGATAGAGCGTGCGCTTCGCATGCGGAAGGTTCTGGGGTCGAATCCCAGCTCTGGCAATATTTTTTTCTTCTAATTTTTTAATAAAGTAGTTAGTTGGTTACGTTAGATTATTGGAAATAATGAAAATAATAGAATAATAATGATAAAATTCTCTTTCGTTACGCAGGTCATATGTTTTCGGGAAAGTTTTGGAGCGACACAACCGATTTTTTTCTCTCTTTTTGTTGTTCAGAAAGAGAAGGTGAAAAAGATAGTATTTATTGCAAAGTGTTATTTAAATTAAACATGAAATATTCCAGAATTTTTTATTTGTATATTTTCAGACAAAAAAAAAAAGATGAAAATCAAAATAGGAACCTTTGAAATTTTACTGTCTTATTTACCTTCTCTTTCTGAACAACTTTCTTCAATAAAATTTTGTAGTATCTATTACCAGAAAGGCACTTTTTCAAGGAAAAAAGAAAGAAAAAAAAACATTGTGTCGTAACATCAACTTACCTCTTATAAAGGACAAACAATTTTCAAATTTAAATATGCTCTTCTGGGGCCCTGCTTGCTAGTTTTGAAAAATCAAGTAGGTATGCCTTGGAAATTTTGAAAATACTGATTTTTACGCTAAAAAAGTATCATAATCAGGATTTTCAAAATTTCCAAGGCATACCTACTTGATTTTTCAAAACTAGCAAGTAGGGCTGGGCCCCAGAAGAGCAAATTTAAACTTGAAAATTGTTTGTCTTTTAGAAGTCGTTTCACCTACCGGGGACATACTGTGTGTCGAGAGTATAATTTTATATAATATAAAATTATAATAATACAGATAAAAACGTCAGTTAAAATTTAAACTGAGTTTTATTGTTTACAACTAAACCACCCAAATAAATAAAATAGTCTCAAAAACATATTATGAATATACCTCTCAGTATAAGGTTAACGCTACAGATATTTTATAACGTAAGTCCTTCCGGAGATATAGGCCCCTAACGGGAGTCCTTGAAAAACGGTTTTTCTTCAATATCTTTTAAAGTAACAAAAATTTTATATGATGAACACATAAAAATAGTTTTATTAAAACTAATTTAGCTTTTATAGTTTATCGAGGACAGACTAAGTTCTAGACCTTAGTGCTTAAATTTTGTGAATTTGAATAGTCGATCAAATGAACTATTTTTGAGAAAAAAAAAATATGCAGTGATGACAAGAGGAGGCTTCTTGACGAATTCAATTCAAAATTTAACGTAGAATTGTTTAATAAAAAACATGTATTAATAAATTAGAAAAAAGCTAAACAATCATATACAATAAAAATTAAACAAATTTTATAAATGCTCCAGTTTTAATCCCAATAAGATCAAGGTTTAAATAAGATTACTAATTACTCCTCAAACTTATTCTCCTAAATAAGAGACGAGTTGCCCATATATTTCCACACCCAAGTCATGATTGAATTGCTTTGCAATAATTGACGCTCTACGGATTACCAATTACCAACCTGTAATTCACTAATAGTATCTAACGGTGTCTCCTCATGTTCACTTTCAATAGCCGGTAACGAGGGATAGAATGGCAAAGTCCCACTTAACATCTGTCCTGTGAGCGGCATACCCAGTCGTGCTGTGCACGCCGCTCTCACTGCCGCCTCTGACAAGTCTGGCGTTAACACATGATGGGCGGCCAATGAAATATTCGGCATGGACGGGCTGCTGAATAACGGCAATCGTTGGTATTCCTCGGCTTCACATGGGGGACTGAGTTCTTTGGGCGGCTCCTGAGGTGGTGATTCACTAGGTGGTAAACATGAGCTGAGCATTTTCTTTTTAATGGCTGGGGGTAGACGTTTACTCATGGGGCTGCAACGACGCTCCATTACCCGCTGCTTGAGACGGACTTTGAGCAGATTTGGTTCAGATGCTGCAAGAATGAAAAAAATATATGAATATTTGTACATTTCATCAAATGAGAAAAAATATTTTTCTACTAAATAATCTCTTAGTTTTGACTTAAGTGGTTTCACCGACATCCTCCTAACCCCCTTAGGGAGCAAACTCAAGAATATTGTGGACCGTAATAATTTTGAGCTGACCTGGCCGCATTTATCCTACTCAATTTAGTCTTAGTATAGGTGCACGTTTTCATTAAGGGTGTATCTGTGGATATTCTCTCACATACATAATACAGTGGAGCAAAAACACACTGGGCACCGTCAAAATACCAAGCCTTCTGTAACTTTGCTTGCAATCATCTCGGTATCCAAGATTATCAGTCCGCATATTCAAAACTCGATTCGTATAAAATGTTATATAAACTTTTGTTCCCACTTAATTTGCACCCCTTAAGACGATATGCCACTGTCAATGGTGGAAGATGTCAGCCCACACTATTAGCAGATCACGCATCTGCCAAGATGATTCTCCCTCTATATCTCTGGGTATAGCACTGTAAACAACTAAACAGACTTTAACTGCTTCCTTAATTGATGAGTCATTGGGCACGTTCTACTAGCCTCAACAGTTACAACTGCTCAGTGAGCATAACGGTCTAAGAGCCAATTTAAACCGCTACCGGTAACTTGACATGCGCACGGCTGGAATTTCCTAAACAAATGCACAAAACATGATGTTTTGTGAACAAAGGTAATCACAAATAAGATTTAAGTCAGTGTCTTTCAACAACTCATTAATTAGAATTCCTTTGATAATTCTAAGCGAAAATAACCTCAAATTAACATGTTTACATCAGAGAAATTATAAACCGCTTAATCCATAGGTGTAACGTTATTGTGAGCATGCGCAGCATCAAAATCGCATGCCCTTAACTTTATTAACGATAACAGATTCTGTTAATTACGGACAAATATCAAAAGGTATCAGATGCGGTAAAATTTTATAAGTCTTATTATTCATCAGACAGGTTTTAATCATATTTTCATAAAATAATTGCGACAAATGAGTCTATTCATTGGAGCAAAAGACAACTAACAAATGCTTCTTATACACTAACACAACAAGATTGGGATGGGTTGTAAATGTTTAGAATCTCCGCCAACAAATACTTTGAATTAACTTTTAGCAAAATGTGACAACGTCAAGATAGATGCAACCAAAACAAATATTTGATGTAATGCCCGCAAGCCCAGATAACCCAACCCGACTTTGAAGTGCAAATACATTACTAGCAGAAGGTGAGAATCCCCAATTTATAATAGATAGGCAATCAGTGAGTGAACGATTGCATAGTAAGAAGCTAAGCATTTCGTCTTGTCTACAAAATATTCAAGTTTCAGTGTAGCCCTCGTATAATAGACTTCTGTCCCTTAAATAATCCGAGCGCGTAGACCTCGTAATTTCAAATTCCTTTACAACTTGCAGCTGCAGCCGGCAAGGCTTGATCAAACGAAAATAAAGGCTGCTACTTCTATCCCGTTATATTTATGTTCGATGGTTTCGTAGGTTTTATTAGTCGATTTGCCCGATTTTTACTTTCCCGCACAGGGAAAGTATTGTGAACACACTAAAAAAAATTTGAGATAAAGATGAATATAACCAGTTTGGTTAGGTATACTATTTGCACGAATTTCGATTTGTTCGTTAGGTATTTTTGTTTACTGTTTTTGTTTTGTTACATTACGTGTGAACTATTTGTTCGTTTGTTGTTTAAATACTAGTGCCATTGATTAAAAAGTGTATGTATTTAATTATTTAATAATAATAGTAATAATATTTTGACTAGTACAAGTAAAGATTAATGGTTGTGCTGCACAACTTGTTGCGGTAGCGGTAAGTAGTAATTAGGTAGTAATATTAATGTTTATTCAATACAAATAATTTTGTATTTTATTTGATTATGTATTGGATTTCGTATAGTGAATGGGGCATAAATTAAAAAAAAAGATTTACCTTACGAAACCCGTATTTTAACGTGTTCTTTTTTACCTTGATAATTTTCTACTTTTCATCTAAGGCGCTCGACCTTGACAATCTAAAAAAAATTCGTTTGCGGCACCATTTTCTTCATATCCATATTTTACTTAGTCTACCTAATAAAATTACCCACGAGCCGCCACTGACGTCTACAATAATTATCAGATTCTAAACGTAAAAAAACGATTACGATTCATTAATCACGGTGTTAGTTTATGATATTTCATAGCGATAAAAAAAATCAGCTGATATCCTGTGTGTATATTATTTATTTGAAATAATTCCGTTTTCCAACTAATTCTACTCTACATCGATCTTATGTAATATAAGCATGAGTCAACGTATCGTACGCTGTATACAGGGAATAACTACAATTTACGAGAGATAATTGGAAAACTATAATCTAGGAATATAATTTTTTATTTGCCTTGGGGTATCTGTTCGTTTGGAGAATAAATAATTTGTTTTCATTTATGCTCCAAAGAAAGGGACATTCCAGAAAAATACAAAATTCTGTTCTAAAAATTTTGTTGGTTCAAGTAAAACAAAGGCAATCACGCATGAATTTCTGTGATTATGCGTATGGTCCATGCCTCTCGAAGATTGATTCTGGACGTGTTCAGCTGTGCTTAATTTGTGGTATAACAAAATACGACGGAATTTCTTACACCCTGTCCACCATCAAATGGCTTAATATGGAAGTTACATTCGTTGGTCCTTTTTCACAAAATTATTTTGTCTAAAACTCCGCCATATTTATATCAAAGGATTATCTACCGCACTGACGTTCACAATTAGAACAGCAATGTTTCGGAGGTTCATCAATTATAATTTGGCCAAGCTATATAATGAAATTGATCCTGATTTAAAAGCCTTCCCTAATTTTAAATTTAAGTGGTGGTATCCATTTGTGAATTTGACAACCGTTTCAAAGATATCTCAAGGTCAACTTTGGTCTTTTAAATAGAAACATAGATTTTTTATTACGCGTTGATTAATTTCTTCATAGTGTTGTATATTACTTTCATCAACTGTTTTAGAAGTTGAAGGTAAAATTACAATTTTATCATTATTTTCTATATTTGAATTCTCTAAAAACATTTCATAACTTTGGTTTTCTCTTCTATATTTTGCGTCAAACTTGTTTACTATTTTAACATCACGATTGACTATCAGTTTTCTCATTTCTGGCATCCAAATTCGATATTCTTTTGAAATTTCTGAATAGCCCATGAATATGCCTATGAATATGTTGAGTTTTAGAATTAAATTTTCTTTTTTGAGGATTTTTATTCATAATAAATGTTTTTGCTCCAAATTCATGAAGGTGTCTTACAGAAGGAATTTTTCCTGTCCAACGATAATATGGTAGTTCACCTTGTATTGATCGGGATGGTGACCGATTAACTGAATAATTCGCTGTATTAATAGCTTCAGCCCAAAACATTTGAGGTAGTTTTGAGGCTATTAATAGGCATCTGGCTTTTTCAACAAGCGTTCTGTTTTTCCTTTCAGCCAAACCATTTTGAGTTCGAATGGTTGAAAGTTGACGTTGAATACCACAATCCATTAAAAATCTATCAAATTCTTTATTGCAGTATTCACTACCATTATTTGATTGAAGAAATTTTATTTTCTTGTCTGTTAAATTTTCAAATTCTGCAGACTTTTTGCAAATGTCCGAAACGATTACAGTGTGTACATTTTGGCTTTGTTTCATATGAATTTTTATTCTAAAAATTTTGTTGGTTCAAGAAAAACAAAGACAATCACGCATGAATTTCTGTGATTATGCGTATGGTCCATGCCTCTCGAAGGTTGATGCTTGACGTGTTCAGCTGTGCTTAATTTGTGGTATAAGAAAATACGACCGAATCTCTTACACCCTGTCCACCATCAAATGGCTTAAGAGGGGCGTTTGAATACAATCGTTTGCAGACCTATTTTTGCGCATGGTAGACTCCACTAATACGTATCTGGTAACAAAAATTTTGATAGGGAGTTAAAGAGTAAAGATGGGATTAGGTATTGAAGTATTTTGAAGTTGAAATATTGGATAGTTAGTTCAAAAACAGAGTTAGAAAATCATCATATTTCGCTTTGCAGGCATAATTTTGCGCATGGTAGTCGCCACTAAGACGTATCTGCTAGCAAAAATTTTCATAGGGTTTTAAAGACAAAAGATGGGATTAGGTAATGAAGTATTTTCAAGCGGAAAGATTAAATAGTTAACTCATAAATTGAGTTCAAACATGGGTAATTTTTTCACATTTACAGATATATTTTTGTGGATCGAAATCTCCACTAATACGTATCTGGTAGCAAAAATTTTAATAGGGTTTTAAAGACTAAGGTTTGGATTAGGTAATAAGCTATTTTGACGCTACAACAATAAATAATTACTTAATAAATTGAGTTCAAAGTCTGCAACTTTTTCCTCATTTTGTGCTATGATTCTAATATTTAATAATGATAATATTACTTTATTACCTTATTTACATATTTAACAATCACTTGTAATTAAAATTGTACGTGAAAACTTTCTGTATTAGACAATATCCATATTTAAAAAAATCCCTCATATTTCCCTTCAAATATCCGCCTTTTTCTTATAATTTTTTTATAAATGTAGGCAACAAACATATATTGCGTAGTTGGGACAGTATTGAAGAGATGGCGCTGTTTATACACAGTGAGACAAAAATCTAATGGTTTTGTCGTACTTATATTATTAATATTTAGTTGTATGTGGTATAGTATATTATGTATATGCGTATGTACTAGGAGTAGGGATTATTAACTTTAGCCATGTACAGTAATATCAGAGAATAAATAAACATCTATGGTAATATTATGTAGGTATACCTACTGTTAGAGGATAAATACAAGAAGGAATAAAGTACGAGTAGTTAGTTTGTTACGTTAGTTTAGTGGAAATAATACAATTATAATAATTATTAAAATTCTGTTTGGTTACGTAGGTCATATATTTTTGATTATATTATAACTAGTCGGGAAAGTTTTAGGGTGACAACCGATTTTTTATGATCTATAGAGAGATTACAAGAACTCCCGACTGGTAGTTATTATAAAATTATAAGATACCCTTGGTGGGGGTTTAAATAGCGGTTAAAATTTCACCAGTAAGGTAGTTGGAACGTATATACAGGGTTATTCACGCCATACGACACGGAATACTGTGGTTAAACTATTTAATTTCCTTAAAGTTTTATTCGTGGGTTCGATAAAAATGATTTATGGCTACATTTTAAAAATATTGTGAGTCTATACAGGGTGTCCCAAATATAAGAAATTAACCATAGTTGCATTTTTTTAAATGGAATGCCCTGTATATGAATAAATTTTTAGATTCCCTGTTCAAAATAAACCTAAATTTCATTTAGGCACATCTAACCTAAACCTGATAGTTTTTTAAATATTTATGTTTTAATAAAAATATAGACATAATTTGAATGAAAAAATTCACACCTATTTGTTTGTTCTTTTTAAGCCAGTCTAGGCTGATAAATATCTCATCACTTGTTACGCCAAATATAAAAAATCACCAATACGAAATACAGGGTGTCCAATAATATAACTTATATGAACGTAAAGTTTAATTCTAAATAACTTGTGTATTTCAAATGCAACACCCGGTATATGAGGTAAAAATTAGATGCACAAAGTAATTCTCTGTCAAATATTATATAATACTTTCCTATGGATAACTCTTGACGTTTTCGTGGAAAATGCACATATTCATAATATTATGCGAATTTTTAATTGAACCTGTTAATTTCATGTAGACCACCCTGTATTTGATCATAATGAAATTAATTATCTATTAATCACTATGAGGTTTTCTTATAGATATGTATATTTTTTTAATGTATGGAAAAAGCACATATTGGTAGTAATAGGAAGAATTTTTTAAAATTATATTTGTCATGTCGGCCATGAGAATTTGACAAACCATAATTTAAACAATAACATAATAAATAAATAAATTTTTCACTTAAATTAAATAACAAGATATACCTTCATAAAAACTGATAAATTTTATAATAAATGTTCAAAATGATTGGACTCTAGGCACATATGAATCCTTTTCTTAAATCCTTCAACAACTTTAACCTGGTGTAACGCTTCTAAACGCTTCATTTATTTGGTTCTTCATCTCCTCTATTAAAAAAGTTTTCATTTGCGATGATTTTGTTCCTGGCGCATGTACAAAATTCAACACGATTTAAAATCAATATTGAAAAGTTCTTGATGCAGTTGCACTGTGTTTGGGTGGTATTTTTCGTTAAACTGCCTTAACAGTCTCTCGAGGACCGCTTTTTTGGGGTGATTTTGCGCCAGGACCCTTGAGCGTAAACTCGCGATGCCAGTAAAGCGTTTTTGGACCATTCTCCCAGAATAAAAATCATGTCTATTCTTTCTCCTTTGGAATAGGTTCGCATTTTTGAATTGAATTAAATCAAATGTCACAGATAAAAAACTGTTTTCTGAAAAATTCTCAACTCTTAAGTAAGAATTTTCAACAGACTATTCGACAGTAAATATCAAATTAAAAGAAATGTATTCTATCTTCTCAAATTCTCATGGCTGACTTGATAAATATTATATTTTTGAAAATTCTTCCTCTTATTGCCAATATGTGTGCCTCTTCCATGCAAAATTAAAGATAAGTATACATATCTATAAGAAAACTTTAATTTAACTTTAATTTTTGCATCATCAAATATATGGTGGTCTACATGAAACTAAGAGATTCAATTTCAAATTTCCCTAATATCATGAATATGTGCATTTTCCAAGTATTATAATATTTGACAGATAATTACTTTATGCATCTAATTTTGACCTCATATACTGGGTGTTCCATTTGAAATAAACAAGTTATTTAGAATTAAACTTTACGTTCATATAAATTATATTATTGGACACCCTGTATTTAGTATTGCGGGTTTTTTATATTTGGCGTAACAAGTGATGAGTGGGTATATTTATCAGCCCAGGCTGGCTTAAAAAGAACAAACAAATAGGTGTGAATTTGTTCTTTCATATTATGTCTATATTTTTATAAAAATTTAAATATTTAAAAAACTGTCAGGTTTAGGTGAGATGTACTTTAATGAAAGTTAGGTTTATTTTGAACGGGGAATCCAAAAATATATTCATATACAGGGCATTCCATTTAAAAAAACACAACTATGGTTCATTTCTTATATTTGGGACACCCTGTATAGACTCACAATACCTAATACCCTACTTAATTTTTAAAATTTTTACTGTTAAAATAATCACTGTACCAATCGTAAATCAAATAGATAGGTACTATGTTAAAACGCATATTAAACTAAAACTTAATTTTTCTCGAAAATGCAGCATTCTATCATATTGAGATAAGAATACCTCATATTTCCTAAGAATGTTGTCAGAATTCTCCAAAAGTTAGTGAAAAAGAAGTTTTTTATTAAAAATGTCCGTTGATACCCGTTTAGACGCCTAAGTTCACAATTTAATTCAGCAGTGTATGGCTAACGAATGCTTCTATTTAGGGAAATATCTTTTTCACCTTTCACTCCAATGGCTAAAGGCGCTTTCGCGATACCTTTAAAAAACCTATGCTAAGCCGCCATCTTTTAAAAACTATAACTCCTTTCAGAAGCAATTTTGCATTAGAAGTTTGGCGTTGAATTGCCATGAAATCTGCTCTAGAATTTGTGGCTTTCGCTTGGTCCATTAGTTTCTGGACACATTGTATACTATTAGGAAAGACACTCTTTGATGCATGAAATAAGCGTCTCATGGTTTTGAAACTGACAAACTAAAACAACAGGGCTAACCTAATACATTTTGAAAAACACTGCAAGCATACAGGGCGGTCCAAAGAAGAGATAAGTATGTATTATCATAGTTCTGTTTTTTTAAATAGAACACCCTGTATGGGAGTATTTTAATAGTCCCTCAAAAATAACTGGGATTCGTTTTAAGGTGTCATTTACCTATGTTTTACGGTTTTCACAAAAATCATCAATTTGTGAAAATATTTAAAAATCTTGACTATTTATCGCAAATAAAACCAGTTTTTTTACATTCATCCTTTTTATGTATATAGTATAGTATATAACTATGACTAGTCTACGCGAAGATAAGCATCAAACGTATAAGAATACGAGCACAAAAAAGAATGTGAAAATAATTTACGCAAAATAGAAATATGACATTTTAGGGTCACTATGTATTAGTTTTTGGCGACACCTATTGAGGAGAAGAATGTATTAAAATATTTTATAAAATTACTCTAAGTTAAGAAATGAATGATTCGGAATACAATGAGATTCACTAGCGCCACCATCGGACATTTTTGTAAGTAACCATTTCGGATTCCCCTCTTAATATGGAAGTTACATTCGTTGGTCCTATTTCACAAAATTATTTTGTCTAAAACTCCGCCATATTTATATGGGCACAAAATCTGACTCGATTCTCAAAATCATCACCTTGATGCAAAGCAATGTGATACGGGTGAAATTTCATATATATATAATTGCACAACAGATCCTGCAAGAGTGACGGTAAGTGAATTACGCTGCCTTTTCTTTTATCGCCTCTTTCTTCTTTTCATTTTGTTTGCGCCTGAAAACGCATAACAGATATTTGCAATAAATTGATAACATTGCAACGCACGCACAGTGTTTAGGATGCAGTCTAATTTTGTAATTATAGTCTAATTTTCTAAACAATGGTATGGTTAGTTTTCCAAAAACTTCTAAGGTTTGCAATTTGAAACCAACATGACTTATATAGTAACGCCATGCGATTTCTGATAATATTGCTAAACATAAATCAAAAACTGACGTGTCGGCATTTCTATTAAAAATGTACCATTTTGAAAGTAATCGCCCGTTCCGTTACTTTACGGACACCCTATATATTGTAATATAGTAATTTACGTTACTTAAACAAACAACACAATAATAATATATAAATATATGCTTTATTTCCGTAAAATTATCATATATATTATGCTGAAAACAGGTTTCTGTTTTCTTCCCCAACGCATCCCACAAACAAGTTAAATAGGGTGAAATAATATTATGTAAAAGGAGAAGTAATAGCCTAAAAATAGACATCCTCTAACTTGTTATACCGACAGCTACACCAGAAGTTGATTTAGTAACCTTCAAAGCCCGTAGAATAATTATTACAACATTGGAATAGGGGAGAGAAAATCAACCTGTACGAATTGTGGAAGATAAATTATATCCTTACACGATTGAAGTGGTGTACCACGTTTCCTTTAGGGAGAATAAAAGCAAAATGTGTAAATAAATGTAATACCACCGAACATAGAATCTTATATACAGGGTGTTCCCTATGTAATATTACAAATTAATGCAGGTGATATAGAACAATGAATTTTAAGAAAAAAAGTTCATATAAACATAGGTCCGCAAACGCATTGTAGCCAAGATACAGGGCGTTCAAAATTAACACCTGATGATGTTTTTTTTGTGAATATTAACGAAACGTTTTTAGATACATCAAGATGACAGTATATTGTCAACAATGTTCTTTCGACACAATACATTCCAGGGCAATCCAAGATTGCGTAAATAAATTTTTAAATAAGTAATATTGATTATTAAGTAAATTTACTCAAAAACCAAGCATAATATCAAAATAAAAGAAGATGACCTTTTTTAAGCAAATTACATATTTTTTTTATTATTATGAACTCAAAAAGTGAAATATTCCAGCAACAAAAAAGTTGGGGCGTTATTTCCCCCGCCCCCTCTAGTTTGATACGCTTACGACTATAATTTTGGAAATCCTTTTGGTTTGACTTGTTAAGAATTAAAAATAAAATCCATGTGTAAAATTTCATTGATGTATCTAAAAACGTTTTGTTAATATTCACAAAAAACCATCATCAGGGGTTAATCTTAAACGCCCTGTATCTCGGTTGCAATGCGTTTATTGGAACTTTTTTTCTTAAAATTCATTGTTCTATCACCTGCATTAATTTGTAATAATACATAGGAAGCACCCTGTATAATATGTTTGACTAAGTTGGAACCATTTGGAAAACTTTTTTATTATTAATTTTATGAAAAAAAGTTATTCTTAATAAAAAGTTCTGCATAGTCTAAAATCTTAAATACAATCATCGGATATTCATTTATTTCAGTAATATACGAGGTATGAATATGAAATATGAACTTTACTAAATAATAAAGTACCTTTATATTTAACAATATCGGAAATTGTTATAAAAAAAGTTGATCACAACTGAAAACTACGTCCAAATATGCAACTGAATGACAATTTATCTCTTGTGATTATGAAACACATGTTAACGTTTTCGTTTCTGAGTGTTTTCTAACAATTTTTGGCAATTTAAACATGTAATTATGCATCTCACACATAGAAATCTTATATTATATAAATATGCACTCTAGAATGCTAATTAAATCCAGCCGAATACGAAAAAGTGTAACGAATATGCAGAGTTTTCACGATCTACGCATGCTCCTCAATATCTTATTTTCAGTACAGAGCTGCCATATTTAAAACTATTTTGTCGTTCGCCTTACAGAATTTATGCGACATATCTGTTTTATAAATAAATCCATATGTTGCGTCATACGAAACTGCTTGACAAAATCAAATGATTAAATGTTATCGGTAAAATTGCATACTGTTTAGTTTTCAGCAATATGAACAAAACATTTTTTTCCAAATCTTATTAAATTTAGGAGATTTCGCAACAGTGTCTGTTTTCACAAATGACGTTTCTCGTAGTGGGAATATCTGTCAGAGTCGGCCTCACAACAATTCAGATAGGTTTTATAATTGAGTTATGGTTTTATTCGTGGTATATTTTAATTGTTGATAGATATACCTATTTGTGATTAAAATTGTTTTTAATATTTGTTGTTTTGGTTTTAGTTCGTTTATTTAACAAACAATGAGGTGTATAGTGTTGTGGTGTAAAAATGAAGGTCTCATTCCTGGTATTAAATATTTTCAGTAAGTTATTGTTTCGGGTTTCTAACGGTCTCAGTTTGAGTCAATATGATACCATTGACATGATACTCATTTTTAGCTTGACAAAAAAAAGACATGATGTTTGGATGCAGGCATTGGGATCCTAGTACAGAAAATGTATGTGATGGGAATGTCATATGCAGTAAGCATTTCGCTGCAGAAAATATCATTTGTAGAGAAGACGGCAAGAGGATCACCCTCGTACCCGATGCAGTTCCCAAACTTTTGTTGAAAAGAAGAGATTATGTAAATGAGAGTGGAAGTTAAATTCTTAATCATTTGATAACAAGACACTGTTTACTTAAAAGCAGTCTGTCAAAAATGCATGATATGTATGTCAAGAATATATTTCCTACGTTGTGTAGGTATACAAAGTTCGTTTGAATTCTGTTGTTAAACTGGAATATACTTAATTATAGAATCCTCCATGAAATTGCTGAGAATACAAGTTCTACCAACCATGTTTTGTCACAAAATACTATTGCGAGTAGTACGAATGATATGGAAGTGGTTTACATGGACACGGAAAATATTTGTGAAGTCACTGTTTCTTGCACCCCTTCTTTGAAGGCTGTAGAGAGGTAAGACGCCTAAGGTGGTTGTATAAACAAACAAATATTATATAATAATAAAATAAATAATTAGAATGCTCATGTCCTTAAGATATTTTCCAGTATTAGAATTTTTACTTATTTCTCGTTTCTGCTTAGATTTATTATTATTGGGTTGTACCTGTTAGACAATAAAGTATTTAGATATTTAATGTAATTTTTTATTTCTTAAATTCCTTTATTCCATTTTTTTATTTGAATGTTACCAAATGGTAAAATTTAATTTTAAATATAAATAATAATAAGATTTCTGTGATCTCACACAACAAAATCATTTGTTTATCAGTGCATCCTAGATTTCACGTAACTACAATTTGCATTGACTTTTTTTTTTCTTAGGAAGAAGTTCCAATTAAAAACAAATTGCAACAAAAAACTAAATCGTCTCCTGTTCAGAACAGGCGTTCAATTTTTATGCAAAAACAATACAATACAAAAATTGAACACCTGTGTTGAAGAGGAGACGATTTAGTTTATTAAAAATGTACCTGAAGAAGGCCATTGTGCATTGCCGAAACGTTGACTGACATTTAATAACAAGAATTGTTGAAATCTGTTTTTAATTGGAACATCAACCTAAGAAAAATAAACTGCTGCCCTCGAGGCACGAATAGCTCTCCATATTTAAGTGTAAAAGTAATAATTTTATGACCTTTTTGTCATTTATCTAAATTTAATAAATTTTTGTTTTGTTTTAGACATCAGCTATTTTTTTTTAAGTATCGGGTTTTGCGCCTTTTTCTTCTCTTTGGCGGCACTATTTATACGCAGATATTTTATATTTCAGATCTAGGCCAAGTTCTTGAACGCAAATTAATTGATTTTTTTTAGTTTTATTATAAAATTTATTTTGCACCCTTTTCTACTATTTACGAACGCCTATGTAAACAAAATTGTTATGCTACATGTTGTAGGTTATCCGTTAAGTGGTTTTTGAGTTATCACGGATACAAATTTTTTCTGACCTTTTTATAGAATTTTCACAGACGCCTATGGAACATTAATTTTTGTCGTGTATTTTTAACACCAATTCAACTAGTTAAATATAAAATTTTTTACATTTTAATTTTTTTTTATTTTACCCCTTTTTTTTACTATTTACGAACGCCTATGTAAATAAAAATTTTATGCTGCATTTTTTAGGTTATCTTATATGAAAGCTATATATAATTAGCCAATTTTTCTGGTATATTTGGGAAACATTTTTTTTTCGTTTTTAACCCTTTTTTAAGACTATTTTCGAACGCCTGTGTGAACTAATTCTTTTATGTAACATTTTTTAGGTTATATTCTATCACAATTATAAAAAAGTATTCAATATTTCGGATAAGTTTAAAAACTATGATTTTTTAAATTTTTGAACCCTCTTTTAAACCCCTTGCCTACGCTCAATGTTAATCACCACCTATAAATAGCCTGTAGTATTTTCGTACCAAATATGGTTAAAATCCGTTAAGTTGTTTTTGAGTTATCACGGATACAAATTTTTTCTGACCCTTTTATAGAATTTTCACGGACGCCTATGGTACATTTATTTTTGTCGTGTATTTTTAACACCAATTCATCTAGTTAAATATAAAAAATTTTACATTTGAATTTTTTTTATTTTACCCCTTTTTCTACTATTTACGAACACCTATGTAAATAAAAATTTTATGCTGCATTTTTAGGTTATCTTATATCAAAGCTATATATAATTAGCCAATTTTTCTCGTATATTTGAGAAATTTTTTTTTTTCGTTTTTGACCCTTTTTTTAAACTATTTTCGAACGCCTGTGTGAACCAATTCTTTTATGGAATATTTTTTAGCTTATATTGTATCACAACTATGAAAAATTATTCCATATTTCGAATAAGTTTAGGAAATATATATTTGTTATGTTTTCCATTATTTACGAACGCCTATGAAAGTAAGTTATTCATGACACATTTTATAGGTTATATTCTATCAAAACTATAAATAACTAGTTAATATTTCTGCTATTTTTAAGAAATACGTTTTTTTTTTTAATCTTTTTTACCCCATTTTACACTATTTTCGAACGCCAATGTGGTCTAATATTTTTTGTTCAATATTTTAGGTTATATTCAATTAAATACGTAAAAAATGCAGTATTTCGGATAAGTTTAAGAACTATGAATTTTTTTAATTTTTGAACCCTCTTTTAGACCCTTTGCCTACGCTCAATGTTCCCCAAAATCTAATCAGCTCCTTGCCATGTCCAATAGTATTTTTGTACCAAATTTGGTTAAAATCTGTTAAGCGGTTTTTGCGTTTTCGTGCATACAGACAGACAGACAGACATTTTTTTAAAACTACTTATTTATGTATAAAATGACCAAAAACAAGTATTTCCGGTGAAATAAAAAAAATTTTTTTTTTTCATGTAACTAATAGTCTCCATATATACATATATTACTATATGATATGGAGAGCTAAAAATGCATTATGAAATAGTAAAGACCAGTTCAAGGAAAGAAAACAGTATCGTGGTTTTCCCCAACACAAAAATTGCAATTTTGAATACCTATAGTGAAAGGTAAATTAAAAATGTTAATTAAAATTGTTAAATATAGTTTTTCTACATTTCTTTTTACATAGATACCGTAAGGTAAATGGATTGCTATCTATACAATAATAACTCATTAAAATCGATAGATTATTAACAATTTATTACCTACACGTGTATGTAGAAAATTAAAGTAAATAATTAATTCATTATGAGCCAGCGGCCGGCAGACTTATACGCTATTTTAACAATCATTATATTGTCTTCTTCTTCTTTTGCTCTCTTGTATGTATTTATCGTATGTACGAGGTGTGTAAAGTTGTTTGAAGGGTTTTTTGAGAAAAACTTCCAACAAAACGGATATTATAGGTACAACTATATCTTGTAATATCATAGGATGCATAAACCATCCTCACACTGCAGAATTTAGAACCAAATTAGTAAATTTCTTTGCAGTATCATCATTGGATTTACATACAGGGTGTCCTACGGTGGCAACCCATTAGATTATTTCAGAAACTACTTCGAATTCAATTTTGAAAATTTCAGTGCCTATATTGTCAAATATGCTCCACTCAAATAATATAATAGCAACGGCATAGCACTTCCGGTTATACCGGAAGTTGATGGCAACTTTGTTATTTTAAATAGAACACCCTATATATTATTACATTTTTGGATTCTAAATAAGATTTCAGACATATTTCATGTATCATGTCCTATACCTAAAGTCAGTCGTTTTTGAGTTATATCAAGAATTATGTCAAAATTGACAGTTTAGGGCTCCATAAGAATTCCGTTTTTTCCTTGTAAATCAGTATTTAATAATTATTTTGCAGGTATTTTCTTATCAGGTGGGATCTTCTTGTTCGAATTGACAAGACATTTTCTGATTAGTTTATACAGGGTGGTCAAAAAATTATATTGAAACCGGTTCAAGAAAAACAGTTGAAAGTCAATTTTTTCAAATGGAATGGGTATATTATTATTATTTTATCTTCCTTAGCATTAAAAAATAATGCAATTTTGTAATAGGTTATCATTTTCTAAAATGCATAGTTTTCGAAATATCGTCATTTTAAATTTTTCTGCAGCGCCTACCGTTGTCTCTCTGGAAGCTAGCTAATTAATTTAGTTAGCCATGAAAATAATGGCATTTCTCTGAATTAGCATAAACGTCAAACTAAATATGAAATTAGTTGTTGCTATCCAACCAGTCGTTATTTATCAATATTTGTGACCATTATATTTTACAATAACTATTGCAAAATGGACAATATTTATTCATATGCTGATATTGTAAATGTATTATTAATCCATGGAGAATGTAACAAAGTGATTAATACAACCTGTAGATTATTTAACGAGAGAAACCCGCATTTGCCAACAATGACTAGAGAAAAATTAAGAAGAATTTTGAGAAATCAAATACGGTGGGGGTAGTGTCATGCAAATCGAGTACTACAAAAACCTGTAACTACAAATGAGGATAATGTGGTAAATGTTTTGGCATATTTTAATACAAATCCTGATTCATCAGTGCGTGCTGCTGAACAAGATCTAGGAATTTCAAAATCCTCTGTCCAAAAAATATTAAAAAGTAGTGGTTTACATCCATTTAAATTCAAATATCTTTGTGCTCTGGAAGCAGGTGATGCCGAACGACGTGTACGGTTCTGCGAAACCATTTTAACACGAAAATAAGTGTTTAAGACTAAATGGGGGTCATATCGAACAATTTAATTAGTTTTGTTATCGTTAGTTGATTAACTTTTTTTAGTTGAAAATTTATTTAGTTTAATCTTCTGTTCATTTCTGCTGTATTATTTTAAATTTTAGTCTTAGTTCGTTGTAATACTTGATTTGTATACCTCCCAACCTGCTCTAAATGATTTCTCAAAATTCTTCCTAATTTCTCTAGTCATCGTTAGCAAATGGGGGTTTCTCTCGTTAAATACTCTACAGGTGATATTAATCACTTTATTTTATTCTCCATGAATTAATAATAAATTTATAATATCAATAAGTATTTTTCATTTTTATTATGTTAACGTTTAGTTTGACGTTAAAATGACTATAATTTCATGGCTAACTAAATTAATTAGCTAGCTTCTAGAGAGACAACGGTAGGCGCTGCAGAAAAATTTTAAATGACGATATTTCGAAAACTATGCATTTTAGAAAATGATAACCTATTACAAAATTGCATTATTTTTTAATGCTAAGGAAGATAAAATAATAATAATATACCCATTCCATTTGAAAAAATTGACTTTCAACTGTTTTTCTTGAACCGGTTTCAATATAATTTTTTGACCACCCTGTATAAACTAATCAGAAAATGTCTTGTCAATTCGAACAAGAAGATCCCACCTGATAAGAAAATACCTGCAAAATAATTATTAAATACTGATTTACAAGGAAAAAACGGAATTCTTATGGAGCCCTAAACTGTCAATTTTGACATAATTCTTGATATAACTCAAAAACGACTGACTTAAGGTATAGGACATGATACATGAAATATGTCTGAAATCTTATTTAGAATCCAAAAATGTAATAATATATAGGGTGTTCTATTTAAAATAACAAAGTTGCCATCAACTTCCGGTATAACCGGAAGTGCTATGCCGTTGCTATTATATTATTTGAGTGGAGCATATTTGACAATATAGGCACTGAAATTTTCAAAATTGAATTCGAAGTAGTTTCTGAAATAATCTAATGGGTTGCCACCGTAGGACACCCTGTAGATAAGTAAATAATACTATATTATTCATGTGATATTAATAATTGCCTGATTTGCAGGTTCAAGTCAAGAGATAAGATATTAAATTTGAGTAGGTACTTCTATTTTAGATATGTACCTATTTATTTTTCGTTTATGGCCTTTACCATCTTCTTAATAAGACTATTAATAATACTGCTAATCATAATAATAATAATAATAATAATATAATAATAATAATCTTTATTGACTACGTTTTCTACAAAACCATTGCAGTACGTCAAAATACAAAAACTATATCTACAACAAAAAACATAAAAGTGTAAGTAACATAGGTACAAACAAATTAAAAGCGACTAATTGCTAAAATGTACAACTTCCTTGGAATATTCTTCCACAGAATAAAAAGCATGCTTGAGCAAGTATGATTTTATAGTTCTTTTAACATTTCGGAACTGTACTCCCGGACCCTACGAGGAATTGCATTATATAACCGAATCTGTAGGGAATTCTTCGCAGACTTAGTCAATCTCCATCGCCGAGCCCGTACCAAGTCCGCAGATCTCATACCATACTCATGACAAGTTGAGTTAATACCCAAATCGGTCTTACATCTGTGAATCTCAAGTAGTTGATAATATACTCGTATATATATAAAGACGGGAGAGGCATTATATTGAGAGATCTGAAAATGGGCTTGCAATGCTCCAGATATCCAGCATTTGCCAGAATGCGAACCACCTTTTTTTGCACTCTAAATATTTGCATAGCCGATGACGAGTTACCCCAGAGACTCACTCCATAAGAAATATGAGAATGGAACAGTGAGAAATAAACAGTTCTCAGAGCTTGCTGACTCAGACAATGTTTGAGCCTCCTAATAACGTAAATACTAGAAGACAACTTACCCCTGAGAAAATCAACGTGCGACGCCCAGCAAAGCGCATCATCAACAATAATCCCCAATAAGTTGGCTGTTCGTCCCCGAGCATGACCAGTAGCACTAGAAAATGTAAGTCTCTGGGTCTTATCAATATTTAGTTTCAGCAGATTACTAGTGAACCAGCCATTCGCAATTCCCTCAAGGTACCCCGCACGACCTTCGAGCTGTGAAACACTGCTCCCATAACACACCAAAGAGGTATCATCAGCATAAAGAGTGACCCTTCCAGGATTCAAATAACTATATAGGTCGTTAATATAAACGACAAAGAGCAACGGGCCCAACACAGAGCCCTGGAACACGCCACTCGTTAATACTCTCACCTCAGACAGCTCCAACCGAAGAGCCACTGTCTGTCCTCTGCCAGTCAGGTACGACCGCAGCAGCTGCAACGAGAGTCCCCGCACACCATATCGAGAAAGCTTGGTCAGAAGAACTTCATGAGACACACAGTCAAAGGCCTTGCTCAGATCACATAAGGTGAGATTAATAAATTCACATCTCTCCAGGCCCTCGACTATGTCAGACACCACACGAGCCACCGCCTGAACTGTCGACCGACCACCCCTGAAACCAAACTGTCCAGGACACAAAAGGTTATTCGCTTCCAAAAAAGAAGTTAGATTTCGTTTTAATATAATCTCAAAAATCTTTCCAAATATAGGAACTATAGAAATCGGTCGGTAATCAGAAGCATTATTATCAATGTCACCCTTTTTAAATACAGGGATAACTCTAGTCAACTTGAATGGCTCAGGGAAAATGCCGCCGCACAAACATAAATTGAAGATCTGCACTAAAGGCATATTCCTTCACAAAGAAACTGCTGCAGTCAAACATATCAACACTGCCCGAGTTTTTTAAGTGGCGAATGGTCTCCAAGACCTCAAACTCCGAGATGGGTAACATAAAAAAGGAGCTAGGCTGCATCGGTATCCGACTTAACATATAATGGTAACAGTTGTCTGACAACACGTAGAAGGTCGTGTTGTGGACGTCAAAACCAAGGTGAGCTATTCCGTCGTCCCGTTACCACAGTTAAAATAATAGACAGTTAGTTCTCATCGTGTCGGTACGTCTGATGTACGTGGGTACAAAGCAATTCACCGGGCTTATAGTTATAGTATAGTATCTTATAGTATATAGGTGCACCGAGGCAAATCTTCTATCCAACCGGAAATATACGACAAATCGTTTTGCACTCTATTAACCGAAATAAATAAGGAGTATTTTTTTTTCTGAATTAATCCATCTATCGAGGAGTGAATAGTATTATTTAAATAAAACGACGTCTACTCCACAAAACAAATTTTCCACTATTCAACTATAATTTATTCATTTATCTAACTTAATTTAATTCCAACAGAGTGATGTATATAGACGTTTAAATCAATGTAAAACTAACAACTCTCTCTTAAACATTTGTATGAAGTACGACCCTCACATCTGACAGTATTGTATAAGGTTCCTTAGGCCACTGATGATGGACGTGTAGTCCGAAACATGTCTGGCAGATAAAACAGGGTTTTAGCGTATATATATGGATCATTTTGTGGAGTAGACTTCGTTTTATTTAAATAATAAGGAATATAGTTAAAAACTGAAGAATAAAATTGGAATCAGTATTCCCTAATGTATCCAAAATGTCCTAAAAAATTTTTAACAATTGCTACAAACACTGGCGAAAGATCTTTTAATAGACTAAGAAATATTAAAACATATAATAGGTCGACCATGTCCGAGGACAGATTAACAAATATAGCATTATTAAATATTGAAAAGGACTATGCATCTAAGATTGATTTACAATCTGTAATAGACAAATTTAAAGCAATAAAGAGCAGAAGAATTATACTATAAAAACATTCCCGTTTATTATGATTGATAGAGTATATAGGCACCCAGAGTATTTAGTTGTATTTTTATTTACGAAAATGACAGTGTTTTTGTTTGTATATTTTATTGTTATAAATCCTACTTATTTTTGTTAATTTAACTATTTTTCCTATTTTTTTTTATAATAAAAAAAATACAGTATTTATAATCATAATGCGCCCCCTTATATGATTGCCCCCACGCCACTGCCTATATATTGATGAAAATTCATATTAAACTTTATAATGAAGAAAAACACGTTGAAAAATGTTCACAAATGTATATCAATATAATGATTCAGCACACGTTTATTTTTCTTAATTAAAAAGAGTTTCTAATAAATCAAGTCAAAACCACTTATATATATAAAATGATGTGATAATTTTCAAGTCCAAGTTCCTATACGAGTGTTTATATCGCCAAAAAATATTGAACCCATTAAATAAAATATCGTCGTAATCTCAAAATAAATAAGGTAATACATAATAATATTAATACACACATGTAAAGGTAATACATAATAATATTATGTGTTACCTTGTACTTGAACATATTCTAATTAGAAATGCTTATGAATTTAATTTAGCAACCCACTTGTAAATTTGTATGTAACGTTGTAGGTACAATTATTTAAACAAAGTAAACTTCTACCGTCGTGTTTCTTGTATACAGTGATGACCAAAAGTCACACATATACATTCGATAAAATTTGTTGGTTTTACATAGTCCGTTTTTTGTATATTATTGTTATTAGCTCTCCATATCATATAATATGTAATATATACTATTAGTTTCATGAAAAAATTAGTATTTTTAATTTCACCGGGAATACTTGTTTTTGGTCATTTTATACGAGTAGATAAATAAGTAGTTTTAAAAAAATGTCTGTCTGTCTGTATCCACGAAAACGCAAAAACCACTTAACAGATTTTAACCAAATTTGGTACAAAAATACTATTGGACATGGCAAGGAGCTGATTAGATTTTGGGAAACATTGAGCGTAGGCAATGGGTTTAAAAGAGGGTTCAAAAATTAAAAAAATTCATAGTTCTTAAAGTTATCTGAAATACTGCATAATTTTTTACGCATTTAATTGAATATAATCTAAAATATTAGACCACATTGGCGTTCGAAAATAGTGTAAAATGGGGTAAAAAAGATTTTAAAAAATCGTATTTCTTAAAAGTAGCAGAAATATTAACTAGCTTTGATAGAATATAACCTATAAAATGTGTCATAAATAACTTACTTTCATAGGCGTTCGTAAATAGTGGAAAAGGGGTCAAAATATAAAAAATATATATTTCCTAAACTTATTTGAAATATGGAATAATTTTTCATATTTGTGATACAATATAAGCAAAAAAATATTCCTTAAAAGAATTGGTTCACACAGGCGTTCGAAAATAGTGTAAAAAAAGGATCAAAAACGAGAAAAAAAAATGTTTCCCAAAAGATACCAGAAAAATTGGCTAATTATATATAGCTTTGTTATAAGATAACCTACAAAATGCAGTATACAATTTTTATTTACATAGGCGTTCGTAAATAGTAGAAAAGGGGGTAAAATAAAAAAATATTTAAAATGTATTTTTTTTTATATTTAACTAGTTGAATTGGTGTTAAAATACATTACAAAAATTAATGTACCATAGGCGTCCGTGAAAATTCTATAATAGGGCCAGAAAAAATTTGTATCCGTGATAACTCAAAAACCACTTAACGGATTTTAATCATATTTGGTACGAAAATACTACTGGATATTTAGAGGTGGTGATTAACATTGAGCGTAGGCAAGGTGTTTTAAAAGAGGGCTCAAAAATTAAAAAAATCATAGTTCTTATCCGAAATATTGACTAATATTTTGTGTGTTTAATTTTACCTTCAATATAACCTAAAATATTTAACCTAAACAATTAGACCACATTGGCATTTGAAAAAAATGTAAAATGGGGTCAAAAAGGTTAGAAACAAACGTATTTCTTAAAAATAGCAGAAATATTGACTAGTTATTTATAACTTTGATAGAATATAAGCTATAAAATGTGTTATAAATAACTTGTTTTCATAGGCGTTCGAAAATAGTGTAAAAGGGGTCAAAATAAAAAATATAATATACTTCCTAAACTTATTCGAAATACGGAATAATTTTTGATAGTTGTGATATGCTATAAAATTCACCTGAAGTTGACGGTTAGATATTTGAGTGTTCGTAATCACCAAATAGACCGCTTAGTAAACAAATATGCATTCCACGATGTATATCTACAACCTAATTATTTGTTAGAACGCCTTCGTGCAAGAAAATTCCTGTAGTGGCTTGTTTCTTTCCCGGTCTATAAATTGCCGTAGCCATTGCAAACGCGTATTTTGTTAATAGTCCTTCAAGTCATTGGAAGTAAAGAGTTACAGTTATTCTTGGAAATTAAGTGAAAACATATAGTCCAGGAAGCAGGAAACTTTTTTCGTGGTTATTTTCCCAGTCGGTGTATACGGGGTGTCCCAAACTGATTTGACCAGGCCCTAATTCTTAAATTAGTGGAGATATTTTTTTCAAAAACTATGTTTCGCTGTAAAAATGCTTTAAAATTGCAGTGTCAATAGTTTTTTGTAATGCCGTCTATCAAAATTCAACCCCCACCCGTTAAATATGTCATTTCACCCTGTATATATTTTTACATATTATCATAGAATGTGATTTTAAATAATTAAATAAAATAGTTTGTGACTGAATTTCTTCGTATGAATCAAAATACCAGTGCACAGTAAAATCATCAAAGCTTCATAATGAGCGGGCCGATGGGACCATCCACTGCGTCCACACGAGGGTCTACGAACATGTAACCCAAATTATCAAATATTTTCGCAATAATCATATGGAGCTAAAGGAAAAATGCTTTAGTACTTCCAAGTGATGCGAGATGGAAAAACATGGCTGATTTTTCAGAGATGTACGTCCCTAAGTGGGACATAACATTAAAACTCTGTGAGGGAAACATTTACCATTTACCAGAGGGTTTTGTTATTAGTCTGAATAATTTTTTCAGTTTGAATTAATCATGATTTTCATTATAAAAATCAAGCGATTTAAATCATGATATCACTCGTGTTTTAAATCAATTGATATAAATCAGCCCAACCCTGGAATAAAAACAAGCAATTCCGAAACAAAAATAATGAAATAAAACATAATATAGTACCTGTTTTTCTTAAGGGAAAATCGTTGTTAGCAGTAGAAGAATCAGATCCAGTATCCATTCCTTCTGACCTGAAAATAATAAAATAAATTTAGGAAACATCATTAAATATCGTATATCCTAAATGACACATGATGATTTTTTTTAAATTTAATAGAAAATCATCAATAATTATTTTTCCAGACAGACATGTTTCGAGACTAGACCAGTCCCATCATCAGTGGCAAACATTTAAAATTTGAGAAAGTTTTCTCAAGAACAAAAGTAAATGTTTGCTACTGATGATGGGACTGGCCTAGTCTCGAAACATGCCTGGCTGAAAATATCTATTTGACGATTTGACTTTTATTTTTCATGACTGAAATTATAACTTCACTTAAGAATGAACTTTACAATATTGTTAATACCAAGCCTATCTTTGAGACCTTGTGGTTTTATTCAAAAAGTCTCTTTCCTTTTACGAGTACGAGTAGTAAAAAAATTGAAATAAAGACGGATCTAACCATTTTGAAGTATTCCGAGACGATTAAGACGATTTCTAGATGGAACTCTGCCTAAACGCTTTAACCAATTGACCTAAATTTTGGTGAATGAGTTTGGGGGAGTCCTAGAATGAACCCATTATTTTTTGGTTTATAGGGGTACACAACCGCAAAATTTTCAAATAGCTGTAGGGGTCGAGTCGATACATCATTTTAAAGCTTTTTTATTGCCTTTACAGCGATAGGTTCCTTTGATATTTGTCTCCATACATAATTCTCGAGAAAATTGCCTTTAACATTTGACCAGTTAGGTAGTTGGAACGTATAATTGTTATTAGTATATAATAAAGGGTTTTTGGCATCATTGATAGAGCGTCCGCTTCTCATGCGGAAGGTTCTGTGTTCGAATCCCACCTCTAGCAACATTTTTTTTTGTCTAGTTTTTTAGTTTGTTACGTTAGTTTACTGGAAATAATGAAAATAATACAATTATAATAATTATTAAAATTCTGTTTCGTTACGCAGGTCATATATTCTCAATTATATTAGGCATATCTTGTCGGGAGAGTTTTGGAGTGACACAACCGATTTTTTATATCTGGAATAACTTTAGAACAAAATGATAAAAACCGATAAATTATATCGGTTAAGTGTCCACCATTCACACACGCTTCTGTTCTATTTATAGCCTTTTGCATCAGTGCGTGAGGTGTGTGGGGTGCAATTAGTGCAAATCTCCACCAACGTTCATTAAACTCCGTTCGTGTGACCGCTTGGTGTGGCTTGACCTCATACAGTATTTATGGACCATATTTCTTCGGAAATGCTGCAGGTGCAATTACGATTAATGGCTATCGCTACATTGATATGCTTCAGAAATAATGAGTGGATGTGGATTCGACAAAATGATGCAACTGCCCACACCGCTCTTGAGACAATAAAATTATTGCGAGAACAATTTCCGAGGTATTGAGATGGCCGCCGCGATCACCAGATATGTCGGCTCCTGACGTTTTCCTGTGGGGCTACCTGAAGGAGAAGGAGTTCATCAACAAACCATGGCCACAGCTTTCTACCAGCCATGAACAAGTAAATTTGTCAACGTGGAATCCAAGTTTACATTGGAACATTTGTAACACGCGGTTTAATAAAATCAGTGCTCATTGAGCTTTATTAAAACAGTTTTTTTTTTATAAAACTAGTAGTGATAAGTGTGTAAAAATATATCGTCTAAATTTTGTGTGCCAAAGTAACAATACCGAATAAACTGTTAGTTAATAAAATAAAGTAATTTGTTGATACAGGGTGTTAAGGTTTTTTCCTCAATAACAGTGACACTTTTGGGCCGGCTACTTTGAAATTCGGCAGCGCTGTTTGTAAGGGGGACTAATTTTAGCATAACTGATTATTAAGTCCAGTCGGCATCTGAGCAAAAAACGTGTACGCAACTGACTTTTTCTTACTTCGAGTATTATTAAATAAAGCCACTTTTTTGTTTCTTAAATTTTCGTTGTATATTCCTTGGTTTTCGAGATGAAAAATTCACATACAAATATTTTTGACAATAAGTATCAACAATGTATTATTAAAAATTACAAAAACTATTCAAACAAAGTGCAGGCTAGGGTGCAAGCATCCTATTTTCTCCATAACAAGCAAAATGTCATCCTTGATCTTCACCATTAGTACAACAAAGGAATATAGGATGTTCCTTTACAAAGTTCTACTTGAAGTTGTCTGTAATGTCTCTCCAGTGGGAGTCTCCAAATCGCATGACGTCTCTAGCGGTTTCATTCTCCAATTTGGAACTACATCCTCTCTTACGATCGTACTTTCACATCCGGTATTGATAAACAACAAGCAGTCTCGACCGTATACCTTCCCATTAGCTGCCAAGCTTCTTTTGTATGGAGTTCGGGTGGATCATATTTTTAATGGTGCTGAAGTTGGGTTCTGATCTACTACATTATTTTCTGGTTCCGTTGGCATGTTGGCAGTGGTCTGGATTGTCGTTTCTGGAAGACACGTTCTGTTGTAGAAAATCCCTGTATCATTATCATCTTGTGAAGAGATTCCTTTAACGTAGATTCTCGTTCGTTTTTTTTTTACTAAATTACGCTGTTTTAATTTTTTCTTACGTCCGATTCCGTAGCACGAATTTGGGTTGCAGTACTGTAGATTTATATTTTAGAAAAAGCTATTCCATTTTGTCCGTTAGGTAGGTTATATTACTCAGCTACTCCATAAACTCTCAGTTGAATGGATTTTGCAATACCATCCAATTTTTCCAGTTTTAATGGGAAATTAATAATTGTTTTCCGATTCTAACTTTGTCATCCAGCTCATCTACCTTGTTTTATTGTCTTCTATCTGATCTGACAACGTTGCCGCTATCTTATCAATTATTTGTGAATCAATGAATTCCTTATCAGTTAAACATTCCTCACTATCATTTGTTTTAATTCAATTTTTTTGGTTTCGTAGTACATTCGGACATTGCATTGGTAGTTAAATAACATTAAAGATTGTGTAGGTACCTTCTTTACATAGAATGTACCTCGCACATCGTATTTCGTCACCTTCCATTCCAAGAATTTATAGTTTTTACACTTCCTATATTATGTGGTACGACGAATAAAATATGGATCACTATTTTTTATTTACTCATGCAATGCATGTTCGAGTCAATCTTGTGGAATTGTTTTAATGATTCATCTATATGCATATAAATCACAGTATAAGCACGTCTTCCTTAAAACACGCAATGCTATTCTATTCAGTTTAAGTTGTCAGTGAAGATTATAGGATTAATATTCACTGTAGGTTATACAGTCAGGTATAGTAGAGTTCACGAAAAATGGTTTGGCTTATCAACTGCGATAAACTACCTGGTTTAATCCCAATGTGTAGAAAATCACCAGGTAAAAGATGCAAAGGTGCTACAGGAACGTACTTAATAAATTTGATTTATATTTTGCACCATATAGGAGATATAGAAATAATTTATACCGGGTATTCCATTAAGGGTGGACAGGTAGCATATCTCAGGAAATAATGGTCGTAGGACAATGTGGAAAAAATTATTTTAGAAAAATTGACCATGAGAAATCGCTGGAAATAGTTTTTTAGTTCCTAACTATACCGCAAGGGGGCGTAATAGATACAGTAATGCGAAAAATGCATTTTTATTGAAAATTTCGCAATATAAGTTAGAAAAACAATACTACCACAGTAATGCTACTGAGATTCGGCATATTCCCTGGACAGCCCACACACCTATTGATGAAGTTCTACGAAGAGCTGGCATAGAAAGACATCGACACGGTAAAAAAACGTAAAGTGTCATATCTGGGTCATATACTGAGAGGACCTCGCTACTCCATACCAAGGCTGCAAGGAAAGATCGAAGGTTGAAGGGGGCCAGGCCGAAAACAACACTCTTGGCTCCGCAATATAAGAAACTGGTGTGGATACTGGATGCCGCAACCATTTTAGACAGGCTGAGGAGGGCACCCTAGCTATTCTGTGAACATAAAATGGACATATGATCGCCGACGTGCGGCATAGCACATGGCACCTGAAGAAGAAGAAGTCGCTATCGCTATCCTCATCTAAATTAATTATAATTGCTGCAATTTATTCTACAGAACGGTACGAGTTTTCAACATTTATAACTAGCAGAACTTTTCCAACTCTCGGTAGGAATGTCATTCAAACAGTTCCTAATTAATTCTACCACTATGTCGCTTAAAGTTGGAGAAGTATTTTTTCTGCGTACCTTCGATTTAAGTTGCTGCCACTTAAGCGCTATAGGATTGAAAACGCAGTAGGGTAGTTGTAACCCTAAATGTCCCAATTCTTCTGGTAATTGATTCACAAATATACGTTTTGTTTGAAAAAAATGACTTCAGCACTTGGAAAAGTTCATTTTTTGCAGACAGAGTTCGCCAAAGAGTAGTGATGCTACAGTTGATTTGAGTTTCGTCATTGATGAACCGGTGTTTTAGACTTTTGATTGTAGGGACACGTTGCTCATCGTACATAGTGTAGATTTTTCGCCTTATCAAATCATTTTCCCCGGCGCGGCGTCTACACTTTTTGTGACACCGGAATCTTTACGCTTTTTTCTTGATTCAATGGGATTTCCAACAATTCGTATAACTGAAGTAAGAGACAACTTCGTCAAATTACTGGTTAGACTTGCTGCAGCACTCGCGTTATATTCTTGTTGAACTAAGGAATTATATACATTTTTACAATGACTTTCGCGTCACAAGATAAGTGATTTTTCTTTAACGAACCACTGGAAGAAGCACTATTACATTTTATCCACGGACGCAACATTCTCGGGTTTTATGATGAATAATATCAGAGTACAACTTGGTCAATACCATTTATCGTGAACTCCACTATACCTACATATTTCAACAGAAAAAATAAAAAAATATATATCAAGGTGGTTGGATTAGTAGTAATATTGTTTGAAGGTTTGTCTATAAATAGAACTAATAGAATTACGCTGAAAATTTATTTTTATACTACTATACTTTATGTAAATAAATGGTATACAGGGTGTTTCAAATTGAGACGGGGCAATATTTAAGAAAACAAAGTTCTTATTTTTGATTGAAATATTGTCATCAATAAATATATTAAGGAGATAATAATTGTACTATTGACAATATTGATGATCTCATCCGGTATTTTTCCGAACCCTCCAGATGAATTGAACAATTATCACCCTATTTCTATATTCCCTGTTCTAGGGGAAAGTTTCGAAAATACTGTTTATAAAATTAGTCAACTACAGTCGAACCTCTATATAGTGAAAGACCAAATTGTCGACCGAAATTGCACTATAAAGTTTTTCACTATACAGGGTGACAGCCCATTCAAATATTTCGGAAACTACTTTGCATTGAATTTGGAAAATTTTGGTATATGTATTGCCAAATATGGTCTATTCAAATATCATAATACCAACCGCTTAGCACTTCCGGTTATACCGGAAGTTGATAGTGACTTTGTTATTTTAAATGGAACACCCTATATATTCTGACATTTTTGGATTCCACATAAGATTTTAGACATCTTTCGTGTATCATGTCCTATACCGAAATCCAGCTGTTTTTGACGTATATCAAGATTTATGTCAAAACTGACATTTTCGGGCTCAATAATAATCACATTTTTTTCTTATAAAGAAGTCTTGGGTAATAATTTTGCAGGCGTTTTCTTATTAAATAAGGTCTCCTTTTCCGATACGTACGAGATTTTCTGATGTATTCATACAGGGTGGTCAAAAAATTATACTGAAATCGGTGCTATAAAAACAGTCGAAAGTCAGTTTTTTTAAATGGAACATGTATATTTTTATAATTTTATCTTACGTATCAATAACAATTAAAGAAACTTTCTAATAAATAGAAAATATCTACTAGTTTATACACTATTAAAATAAGAAAATATATGTTTAAAAGAAACCCCTTTTTGATTTCATCATATGTAAATGTTCTTCACAATTAAAAATATTGACAAAAGAAACAAATTGTTCACTGTCCTGAGGATGACTTAATAAAAGTCGACAGAGGAATTACTTTGTTTCTATAATTGACCTAAAACCAACCAACTTCAATTAATAATTTATGTTTACTAATTTATGTGAGTTGAGTTGATATCTATTGTATTGCTATAAATTGCATATTCATTCATCACAGGCATGTACTCATGTACGTATTTTATTTTCAAAGTATTTATTATAAGAGTACACATTCCATTTAGCTCTATCAACGTTAAACTTGAAACACATTAATATCAATTGGAGTTGCACAATTCTGTCTAGCATAGTATGTATTACTGCAGCAATACATTAATGTATGAAACAAAGATGGAAAGTGAGGCTGTGCCTCTTCATGCGTTTTTAGATATACAGCAAATTGAGTGACTGAAACCAAACATCCACGTCTGTCTTATACCCCTTCATTTACTGCTTAGCGTTCTCTCGCTTTGACCTATTGATCATACATTATCTTTGATCTTTGTTCAATTCATCTTTCTGTTTTCTTTTGCTTTCTTATGTTTTGATTATAATATTATTATAGGTAGTACCTACCTATTTTGTAAATGATCATTATTTCTTTCTGGTTTTTCTTTATAATAATCGTAATAAATTAAGGGACACTAGGGACAGGCAATAAATACAATAAATAAATAGGTATTTAGTAATTTTTCGTGTAAAGATTCTTAAAGTGAAGCATTTTTTTTGTGTTAGTGTAGTGATAGTGAATGGAAAATATGGATGTTCGAGGTCCAGGCTGTAGTGCACCAACGCCGACAGTAGTACAAGTAAACGTAGATTTAGAAATGCGAAATTCTGGGGATATAATCAATTATTTAATATATCGGCGATCATTTTCAAAGCGATACGACGACAAACTATACGTCGTTCAAGAATTAGCGAGGCCTATTCCAGATTTTACTAAATATTTAATAAATATTGGCTCCGTGGGAAAAACTAGGGGTTTTAATAATGATTGGTACAAAAAGTTTGATTGGTTAGCTAGGAGCGCGGAGTTAAAAAAAATATTTTGTTGACCTTGTGTCATGTTTTCAGTATCTAATAATACTTAGTCTAAAAATGGGTATTGTGATATAAAAAATTTAGCTCGTAGTCTGGCTATTCACGACAAAAGTGCTGCACATATTGGATGTAAATGTAAATTACTTATCATGAAAAAACAAAAATATAGCTTCCGTTATTGATAGTTCCCAAATAATCAGCAATGAATATACATAATATTGGTAATTGATAATCAACATTTTTTTTATAAAAATCTTTGTACTGCATCACAACCCTCAGGACTCACGGGCCGCCACTGGATCTCAGTGCATGAAACACCCCTGCTTTAAACTTAAATTGTAAAAAAAGATTATTTTTTGCTAAAATCGTGACCAATCATGACTATCCAAACCAGAAATGATACAAAATTAGTTCAGTTTACATAATATTACAGTAACAAGTTGTCGAACACAAAAGCGGTAATAAAAACACGTCTGGAAACAATGAAAGACCAAAATATACAACTAAATTATTCAGCGCTTTTTGTTTGTAACAATAGATAAACATAGGCTTTCTGGAAAAACCACTTTGCGTATTATTCAAGTCTATGTTTTAGTTTCTTGGCGTTGATTCAAAACATATTCCCTGTTAATCAGAGGTTTACAAATAGAGATTTGGTAACAGCACGGAATGTCAACCAGCCAAAACGTGTGTTTATATATCATGTGTATTCAAATATATGAATGAATTAATGACTTATGATTTATTTGTGTGATTCTTGGGTGCATATGGATGAAATTGGCAAGATAAAAACGTTTTTAAAATAGTGTCAATAGACCGGCAGATAAGACAACTTATACAGGGTGGGCAAATTTCGATGTTTTTATACGGTACAGCCTAGACCGTAATAGATAGAGCGAAACTAAGAAACTTGGTCACAACAGGTGGATCATGTTCTGAGGAAGTTATCCGTCTATTGTTTTGTGATATGGTGCCTGCGGTCTGAAATTAGTTTCACTTTATTGAAGAATTATTATTTTGCATACGTTCATTCATGTATAAATTATGCTAATATTTGTTGGGCTAATTCTCCTCGAGCACATGAGGTTTTCTTGATGCAGAAGCGTATAGTCAGAACAATGTTGTTCAAGCCTAAAATGTACTCTTGTCGCACACTCTTTCCTGCCTTAAACATTCTAACCCTGCCTTGCCTGTACATTTTTAACAGTATTATGTATTTGAAGAATAATCCCTCTGATTATGCACTATTTAGTGGTTCACCATATGCTTTGCGTGAGAATTTTAACTTTCGGATTCCCCGACACAGATTATCTTTAGTGGCCAAGAGTAGTAGTAGTATTGCCGGTTAAATTACATAACCATTTGCCTCGAGCATTAAAGGAAGTATCTACTATTAATACATTTAAATTTACCTTGAAAACTATGTTAACTTCTCACGCCTTTTATAGCCTAAGTGAGTTTTTTGATTGTAGAAATTTGTAAGATCTTTCGATGTTTGTTGTTTATATGTTTGTTTTGTGTATCAATGTTTGGATATTGTATATATCGTAACTGCCTTCATTTGTATATTATTCATTTGTATTGTGGCGGAGAGGTGTTTATGTATTTGTACTGTGTACTTATACTGTATGACAATTTCTACACTGCAATTGCAGTTTATGGAAAATAAAGATTTTGATTTGATTTGATTTGAAAAACCAAATCGATCTTGATGTTGGATAGTAGCAACACGATGAGGATTGCTATCAGACCACCAGTGTTCGTTATGTCGATTAAATATCCCAGCACTACTTATGTGAGCCTCATCTGTCCAAATAACATTTCCAAAAAAAATTGGATTTTCTCTCACCTTGGCTCGATAACAATTGCAAAATTCCACACGCCGGACCGGATCATTTGGTTGTAAATGCTGGGTTTTACGAATTGCGCAGGGTCGGAACTTATGCTTTTTTAAAATATTGAGCACCCGGCGCCGCCTTCTATTTCAATTTGTCTGCTCGAAATTGTGGGATTATCAATAACAGCTGCAATGACATTAACATTTACTTCTTAAGTTTTAGATCTTGGTTGTGTAAATGATCCATAATTAATAAGGTTTTGTTTTAACCTTCCAAATATGTTTCTATTGGGGTATCGGTTGTAGTAGGTTTCAGATGCAGCTTTTATTTATTTATAAGACATTTTAACCATAAAACTGCTTTGCATGGTTTTACAAAGAAACTGCACCTAGCCACCATGGCCCTCCTACCCAGCTGACCTGACCGCTGCTTTTTGTAGTATCTTCAAGACAGCTTAGAAGCTACCTTTTAGAGCTTGTTCTAAACAAAACTGCTGCGTGTTTGTTGCCTGCCCATAAAATAGAGATCCATGCGCTTGAAGCAACTTTCTCCACTAGTTTAACATCGGTTTTAATGGTCCGATCTTTATGAAATTTAGTAGGAATATTCTTTAGTGAAGTAGTTAAAGAATATATCGAATAAAAAGTACGTTGTCCGACCCATACTCAATGGAATAACATACCATTTTGAGCAAATTTTCCGAGAAATTGATCCCAGTAGTTGGTCCATTTAAAAGATTTCAACCGTTTGTTGCTTCATACTGAAGTTCGTTGGCTATCAAAAGGCAATTGTCTGACTCGATTTTACAACCTGTTTGACTCTGTGATAGAGTTCTTGGAAACTAAAGATACAGAATTACGCAACAAGCTCATTACATCAAAGAATGATGTAGCTGACATGACAGACCTGTATAAATTGTTCAACGACATGAATCTTCTACTGCAAGGCGATGAACTAAATTTAATTAAAACAAAAAATATCGTTGCTGCTTTCGCAGCCTACTGCCAACATTTGGAAAACCTCCACATTGACTTCACCGAACGATACCAGGACATTTTGAACTTGGAAATACCAGACTGGGTGTTGGATACGTTTTCAAATGTCAACACAGCTGGATAAGAAGAACTTATAGAATTGACAACAAACGAGGAAATCAAGCTCAAAGATTCAGAAATTTCCCGCAATTCTACCCTGGATTGTGGTCAATCGTTCAACGATTCTTGATAGCATTCCCATCGTCATATTTGTGTGAACGTGGATTTAGTACTGTGGCAACGCTGCTTACTAAAAAGAGAAATCGTTTGCATGTTACCGAACGTGGCGACTTGCGGCTGTTGAGTAAATTGAAACCTGATATCAACAAACTTAGAGACAGCATCAGATAAACACTGGTCATTGATGGAGCTTCATCGCCAAAATTTCACGATTTAATTTCATTTTTGGGCCGAGATGAATCTTTTAAGATACTGTAAACAACACAAATAGCGCTCGTATGTCACAACGTTCTGAGTACGTATAACCTCAAAAATGTCCAACTTTACGATAGAGCTGTCAGTTGCCAGATTGCAACACCAGGGTCGCCAAATCCCGAAATATAAAAGGCAACCCTCGTAGTAAATGTCTCGTTTAGAATGAATGTTTAATCTCCGCTAATATAGTTCACAATAATTAATTAATTTAATTCGAAGTTATAGTGGTATCTAAGTAGGTGAAAAAAGGGGGGCGCTAAAAAATAATTTATTCTCAAAGCAGCAGCAGTAGACAAAATAAGTTTGGGAACCCCTGCGTTAGAAGAAGCCACCTGGAAACACTACACCATATTCTTATTGTTGTTTACATAGGATATCCTTGCAACACTGTTTCTGAAAATAAAGACGCGTGAGGAACGAATATCCGTGATTAATGAGACCTGTCCAAGAAGACATCATCAACAAGGTGCTGATGGAAGTTGATTGAGCCTGCTGGGACGTGTGTCTTCTAACTGGAACGTGTGTTTGGCCCTTTTGAAGCCCAGTTCGAGCGACTTAAGCATAAGTCCAGTCACAGCCTTCCTTAGACAAGCCATGAACAAGTAAATTTGGCAACATCGAATCCACGGCGATTGTTTGTGCTTACATTGGAACATTTCTAACACGCGGTGTAACTAAATCAGTGCTTATTGAGCTTAATTAAAACAGTTTTTTATAAAACTAGTAGTGATAACTGTGTATAATGTCGTATAAATTTTATGAAAGTTACAATACCGAATAAAATGTTAGCTAATAAAACAAAGTAATTTGTTTGGGCTCTTCGACAGTGGTTAAAATTGCTAGATTCCTATTTT
Organism: Apoderus coryli; assembly: GCA_911728435.2. Lineage (NCBI taxonomy): Eukaryota > Metazoa > Arthropoda > Insecta > Coleoptera > Attelabidae > Apoderus > Apoderus coryli. The sequence goes on along the minus strand of OU452205.1, from coordinate 6,360,663 downwards.
TGGCTCGTCAGCAGCCTTGTTTTTATAAAACTATAGTAGCGAGAAGTGTGTATGAATATATCGTCTAAATTTCACAACACCGGATAAACTTTTTGTTAATAAAATAAAATAGTATAAGCTGCGGCAATATTTTTGTAGTATACATAACTAAGAGAGTTTGTATGTATATTTAAGAATTATTATTTTTAATAAATTCAGCTGGATGTGTAGTGATTTTTTATTTCTGATTCTTGGTTTACTAATCGTATTGCGATGTTGCCATTATCTGTTCATGGCTTGTCGAGATAAGTCTGCGCTCTAGCACTACTCACTAGAGACCAAGCAACGGACTATTCCTTGTTAAGCTCCGTAGAATGACAAAATTCAGAATTCACAAACTCAATAACTATCAAGAGGAAGTATTATAGTGGTTTACTAACCACAGATTCGACGAAGAATAGGAGAAAAAACGGCCCTGTTTAGAAGAAGTTAAAAGCGACACTGCCCATCAATTATCATACCAACCTCGTATAAAGCAAACATGCGAGAACTCCTCGATATTATATGAATGAAATTTGAGGAGAAGAAAGCAGAAATCTTATAACCGGCTAACCAATTTTAAATATTCCATTAACCAATTATAACAACTCAAAGCTTTGAAACCTTTATATAACATTTACGTTATATATGCATGAAAAAATCATGAAAGCAATTTTAACCGCCCACATTAGAATTTGAAGTTCAACAAACAAAAATGAACTTTCCTACTTTCGAGGGAAGATCTAAATCAACAAGTTTAGTCAACCCAGAAACCCGCTAGACGTGGAAAACGTTTTTACAGTGTTTATTTAATTAATGTACATTTTCGTTTTTTGTAAAATTGGCTTTTAACAGGATAATGTTATTTGCAAAAGCTCGGTTTGTTGCGTCAGCCCACACTGATAGAAGTATAGAAAAACCCTAGGAACATTCTTACTTTTCACAACTGCTGTTCATTTAAATTGTTTTGTGTTATACCACGCCATTCGACACTGAATAGTGTGTCTAAACTATTTAATTTCCTAAAAGTTTTATTCATGGGCACAATAAAAATGATTTATGGCTACATTTTAAAAATATTGTGAATCTATACAGGGTGTCCCAAATATATGAAATGAACCATAGTTGTGTTTTTAAATGGAATGCATTGTATATGAATATATTTTTAGATTACCCGTTCAAAATAAACCTAACTTTCATTAAAGTAGGTACTACATCTCACCTAAACCTAACGTTTTTTAAATATTTTAATTTTTATCAAAATATAGACATAATTTGAATGAAAAAATTCACACGTATTGGTTTGTTCTTTTTAAGCCAGTCTGGGCTGATAAGTATACCCACTCATCACTTGTTACGCCAGATATAAAAAACCCTCAATATAATACAGGGTGTGCAATAATATAAGTTATATGAACGTAAAGTTTAATTCTAAATAATTTGTTTATTTCAAATGGAATATATATATTTACTTATATTATATATAATATGAGGTGAAAATTAGATGCACCAAGTAATTATCTGTCAAATATTATAATACTTTCCTATGGATATCGCTTGAAGTTTTCGTAGAAAATGAACATATTCATAATATTAGGCGAATCTTTAATTGAATCTCTTAGTATTAGTTATGGAAAAAATCTAGTAATGCCATCTATGTGTCATCATACGGACTTATTGAATGATCTAATAGTGCTAAAAAAGCATTACAAATGTCCTTGAGTTTTTAGCAGATTTTCAGAAAACAAATAATTTTCATGACCCCTGAACCCTAAAAATGACCCAGTTCAAAAATTTATATTGGGATATTTTGCCGCTAATCCAACAATAATCCAGCATCTAAAAGAAGCAGACTTTCCGAGACGAGTGGCATTCTGTGAATTTATTTTAACGAGGGTGCAAGAAAACAATAATTTTTTGGACAGTATTATTTTGGTTATATTTAGCGACTGTCACAATATTATTATTATTATTTGTTTACTAATAGTTTTTGTCGGTGTAGACTAAGTATAAAAGAAAATAAATCGAAAATCTACTTTTTCTACGATTGTCTTTAAATACCTTTATTATATACGTTCAATCATAATTTGAAAATGTAGTAGGTACTTTGTAATGCTGTCTTTCATTTCCTATTTGCCCAGCAACTAGTGGGAAATATTTAAAAATGCACCTGGTAATGACAAAAGTAGCATCGCTTATGAAAAATCACGACAGCAACGCCGACAATACAATTAAACCAAATACACAGTTTAAATTATTTCGCTAATTTCGAAGGTTTCAAAGCTGTTTATATAATGAAAAACAGTGATAGTGAATGTGGTTTAACACCACCTAGTCAATTTAATACTTTTAACTCATTGTATTTAGGCTTACGCCAACAGGGCGAGTATGTATAGGTAAGTTTCGAAAATGATGTTTAATTTATTCAAATGCATTAAAGCAGTCGTTGAAAAAATATAGTGTAAAACTCACATGAAATGACCATTTCCAAATATATTTAATTTCGTTGCACAGTATACTATTTGACTGGCTGCCATCGGGATTTTTTTTCTTTGGACAAAAATCAAGTTTTTTTCAAAAAATGAAGTCCTCTATGACTGCCTTTATGACTTATGAGACAGCCTGTAGGTACTTATATCAAAATATTGTGAAACTCGCAACGGTAGAGACAAAATTTTTAGAATTATTAGCTATTTACCACATTTTGTATGAATTTCTTTTATGGGACTACAATTTTGAAAATACGCCAAGTTAAAAATGTCTTCAATATTGATTGTAATAATTCAAAGGAACTGTTGCCCTCGAGGCACGAATAGCTCTCCATATTTAAGTGTAAAAGTAATAATTTTATGACCTTTTTGCCATTTATCTAAATTTAATAAATTTTTGTTTTGTTTTGAACATCAACTATTTTTTTTTAAATATCGGGTTTTGTTCATTTTTTTTTCTCTTTGGAGGCACTATTTATACGTACATATTTTATATTTCAGATCTTCTAAGCCAAGTTCTTGTACGCAAAATAATTGATTTTTTTAGTTTTTGACCCTTTTTCGAGCGCCTGTGTGAACCAGTTCATTTATGTAACAACTACGAAAAATTATTCCGTATTCCGAATAAGTTTAAAAAGTATATATGGTTTTATTTTGACCCCTTTTACACTATTTACGAACACCTGTGAAATCAAGTTATTTATTAACACATTTTTTAGGTTATATTCTATCAAAGCTATAAATAGCTAAATAAATAACTAGTCAATAGTTCTGCTATGTTTAAGAAATTCGTTTTTTCTAACCTTTTTACCCCATTTTAAACTTTTTTCGAATGTCAATGTGGTCTAATTGTTTAGGTTAAATATTTTAGGTTATGTTTAATTAAACGCACAAAAAATTATTCAATATTTCGGATAAGTTTAAGATCTATGATTTTTTTAATTTTTGAACCCTCTTTTAAAACCCTTGCCTCGCTCAATGTTAATCACCACCTATAAATATCCTGAAGTATTTTCGTACCAAATGTGGTTAAAATAGGTTAAATAGTGGTTTTTGAGTTATCACGGATACAAATTTTTTATGAGAATTTTCACGGACGCCTATGGTACATTAATTTTTGTCGTGTATTTTTAACACCAATTCAACTAGTTAATTATAAAAGTTGTATTTTTTTTTTATTTTACCCCTTTTTCTATTTACGAAAGCCTATGTAAATAAATATTTTATGCTGCATTTCTTAGGTTAGCTTATATCAAAGCTATATATAATTAGCCAATTTTTCTGGTATATTTGGGAAACATTTTTTTTTCTTTTTTGACCCTTTTTTTTAGACTATTTTCGAACGCCTGTGTGAACCAATTCTTTTATGTAACATTTTTTAGGTTATATCCTATCACAACTATGAAAAATTATTCAATATTTCGGATAAGTTTAAGAACTATGGTTTTTTAAATATTTCAACCCTCTTTTAAACCCCTTGGCTACGCTCAATATTAATCACCAACTATAAATATCCTGTAGTATTTACGTACCAAATGTGGTTAAAACGTGGTTTTTGAGTTATCACGGATACAAATTATCCTTTTATAGAATTTTCACGGACGCCTATGGTACATTTATTTTAGTCGTGTATTTTTAACACCAATTCAACTAGTTAAATATACAATTTTTTACATTTTAGTTTGTTTTTATTTTACCTTTTTTCATTTCGAATAAGTTTAGGAAATATATATTTTTTATGTTTTGACTCCTTTTCCACTATTTACGAACGCCTATGAAAGTAAGTTATTTATGACACATTTTATAGGTTATATTCTATTAAAGCTATAAATAATTAGTTAATATTTCTGCTATGTTTAAGAAGTACGTTTTTTTAAATGTTTTTTACCCCACTTTACACTATTTTCGAACGCCAATGTGGTCTAATATTTTATATTATTTTATATTTTAGGTTATATTCAATTAAATGCGTAAAAAATTATGCAGTATTTCGAATAAGTTTAAGAACTATGATTTTTTTTAATTTTTGAACCCTCTCTTAAACCCCTTGCCTACGCTCAATGTTTCCCAAAATCTAATCAGCTCCTTGCCATGTCCAATAGTATTTTTTTACCACATTTGGTTAAAATCTGTTAAGCGGTTTTTGCGTTTTCGTGGATACAGACAGACAGACTAGACATTTTTTTAAAACTACTTATTTATGTATAAAATGACCAAAAACAAGTATTACCGGTGAAATTAAATAAAAAAATTTGCTCATGAAACTAATAGTCTACATATATATATAATATGGAGCGGTTGAATTTTGTCTATTTTCGACCTTGACATTGTGCTCTTTCGAATTCGTCACATCTCCTACGCATGAAATGTCTACAATTGATTGGCTATTTACGTAGCAAAGCCATAATATCTAGTCCTACATGATGGAATTGGTGAACGTGGAATATTTTGGCCACGTGCTGAATTTATTGCTGCACTTAACTGGTTGCTGGAGTTGCTTTGAAAGAAAATAATAACGTACTTATTACTTAACTTGTTGCATGTACGTATATATGCACTGGATACAACTTCAATTAGGTGCTATTCTTGGAATTTATGTAACTTCAACGATATACAGGGCATCCTAAAAGCATTTTAAATTGATTAATTGGATTTTTGTGGTGGGTTGTGTAATTTAAAATTTAATTTTTGTATTATCAGTAAACAAATTATGTTTTAAGTACATGAACAAATACTTTTAAAAACAGAATAGAATTGTACGTCTTAAATAAGTACGTTTTAAAGCAAATAATGAAAAACCTATGCGTGCTGCTGTTATACAGGATGTTTTCTCAACAGTGTTGTTCTGTAACTTTTACTCGTAAAATTAATCCAATAAGATTTGTGTATAGCATGTCTCGAAAGAGAAGAAAAATGAACAAAACCCGATACTTAAAAAAAATAGCTGATGTCTAAAACAAAACAAAATTTTTGTTCTTTAAAAGTTGCAATACTTTAAATGCGACGAAACTGCGAAATGACAATGAATTACATAAGAAAATCATGAAGTGCAAAGCGATTAATTGTTAGGCAACTGGATAATCTACTTGCTCAAAAATAAATATACGATTTTTGTAGTGAAAACGTGAAACGAAAAAATTCACATTGAGTCACCAAAAATACAGAGTTATTTCTATTCATGAACTACTCTATTTTTAGTATAGGTAAATTTATTTTAAACTCATGTAATATTTAGAGCTGTTATCCACAAAATGTGGCAATATTATTTTTGCCAAACAGATAAATATTCAAATAAAAACAGCGTTGTTAATTTATTCTTATTTCGTACAAATTTAAATACATTTTCTGTCGGCGAAAAAATAAAGAGAGAAATAATAGCAAAGCAGATGCTTCCTGTTAGAAATGTTGTTTACTTAAATAATTGTTATACAAGTGGCAGTTTATATATTTAATAATACCTAAATAAATTCATCATCTTCAACCAATTTAAGCTTCAGAAAGCCTCGGAAATGTGATGATATCTCCGGAAATTATGAATCAACCGACAACAAGAGTTTTGTACATTTCATAAATGAAAATATCTTAAAGACGAATAGCTTTAGGTATAAGAAAGGCTATAGGTATAAGAATAAAAGCTTATCAATTTTCCTTTCAGTTTTTGATATTATATACATTTGGAAAATTCGAGTAAAACGCAAATTTGAGTTTGGACTCACCCTGTATATAGGTTTTGCACTATATACTAACAATTATCTTTTTCTAAAAGTTGATAACTATCAAAAAGCTATGCCCGTAAGAAGCAGAGTTTAAATTATTTCAGTTCCAGTACAGAAGCCTTAGAATTCGCCATGTTTTGCATATAATACTAGTGGTAACTTTTGAACCACTCGGTCTAATTTTCTAAAATTTTGGTATGATTAATGTCAAGTCTAAACCAATGAAATTGTGGAATAATAAATATGGCTTTCCATTTAAAAAAACTTAAGTTTGGTGCACCCAGATGAGATGAGCCACCCTGTACAAATAACAATAATATTAAAAATCGTACTTTATGACTGCCTACCCACTGGCTGCTTAGTATTGCGTGAAATTTTTGGTCTTTGAGGTAATATCGAACTTCGACGCACTAATAACTCACCCTGTATATAGTAAGTAGTGTGAACGCGCTAAAAAAAATTGAGCTAAAGACGAATATAACCAGTCCCCTGAGACGACTAAGAAACTTTCCAGATTCCGTTTCGTTGCCACTGTCATATATTTTAGATTATATTGTAAACGAACAAGAGAAAATGTACACATGTTGGCAACACCGCTAGGTGTCTAGTTATACTCCAGCTGGTTGTGTCTAGAACGCGCATGGAATAAAATGGAAGAGACTAGAAATGTGCAGAATATTCGCGCGTGATGTGTGATTTATTTAAACCTACCAAATTTCAAATAATATACTGGACATGCGTTCAGAAGGACATCTGCCACACTTCTTGCCGATTTAGTTCTAGCACTTCATTCGCGCAGAGGGATTCGATGACGTACTGAGTTTAAACAGAGGCGCAACCCGTAATTTAGTCTAGTTTAGCGTTACGAGCGAACGGATAATCACTCGCAGCGTTAATCTGAGATTTTCGATTGCAAGTGAGATATTGTGTGATTGCGAAATTTACATTCTTATCGTTTTTCCGTTAACCTGAATAAACCTTAAGTGTGGCGTAGGTTCCATGCATTCAATCCACCCTGTAAGCATCTCAAACACCTTAAGTACCGACCTGCACAACAACATTTAAATACGACCCTGTTTTCTCCTGTTTCAACATGGCGGCCACAGGTTGAATGAGATCAAAGGCGGTAAGACAGACATTATATTCTCTCCCTTAGTTGTTCTCTGACTATACTATAACTATACGAATTTCTTTGAAGACAGAGAGATAAAACGTTCCGACACGAAGTGCAGTAACTGTATATTATTTTAAATTGTGCTTATACTATTCCGTATCTTTACGATGTCGTTATCTAGTACTGAGTTGTATTATTGTCTGACATTTGTAATTTCTATTAATTATTAGAGTTTTGTATTTTTATATGTACAAGTATATAATATGTTATATTGCTCTCTAAAGGGATTATTCTGTTGGGCAATAAATTCTATTATTATTATTATTTAGTACGTTTAATGTTTTTATTTTCTTTTTGTATTACCTACAATTGTACGGTGCCGGCAGAAAAATAATGTGTAAACCATAGCGGTAAAGTCATAGAATAATAACTATAGATAAGAAGGATCAGTAGACGCTAAAAACGGCATCGACTCGTCGCAATCCCAGCCACATTCTGGCCCGCTACTATATATACTATATCTATATATACTCTATAAGATACTATACTATAACTTTAGTAATGTATTTTTCTTGAACCTTGTTACAGTTTTTTTATTCTTTTCCTTTCTTGGGATTTAAGGTTCTTATAAGCAAATTTTTTATTTATTTTTTTTTTGTTTTTTTTTGCTTATAAGAACCTTAAATCCCAAGAAAGGAAAATAATAAATATACTATAACTATAATCGGTGGAGAATTGCTTTTAAGACAGAGATAACAAAGGTGCCGACACGAGGTGAAGTAACTGTATATTAAACTGTGGTAAAGTGATTTTTTATGCTTCAAAAAAAAATTACACTTTACCGCATAGGAATACAATATACTATTTCAAGGGACAAATAAGAGTTTCAAACCGACATAATAATAGTGTCACTGCATATTCCAAACTATATAAATAAACATGGTAGATAGAACAATAATTACCAGTTAGAATTATTTCATGTACAATTAGTTAGATATAAAAGTACTATAACTCAAATTATGTAAAATATAAATTGTGTTTATGCACCCACTCTATTTTTAAAATATAATAAAACAAAGCGCAAGTATCGTAGGCAGTTGCATATCGTTTACACTAAGTTTAATAATAATTGAAACAATGACTCAGTTTCTCGTTTGTATTAGACATACAAAATTAATATAACATGAAATAATATTCAATTAAAGTAAATTGTGAGACAAGATCCTGGGATTGCGAGGGATTAATTTAAACAACAAGAACGCGGATAAAAATAAATTTATCTGATTATATTTATTGCAAAAATATGTCAAATAAAAAACAACTGAACGACTTTTCACATTGCTGTAATTGAGGTACCGATTTTGTAATTTGCCCGTATAAAAATCATATTTCAAATTTTGAGACATTTTTGTATATGCAAGTACAGGGTGAGATTCTTAAAGTAACTGACGTCAACAACTTTTTTTTTCCAGAAACATAAACATATTTATTTAAGATACACTGCCAAGACAGATAAATAATCCAATTAAAGGGCAGGAAAAATTACAGTAAATTCTTAATATCTAACACTAAATTTATATTCTAAGAAATATATTTTTTATACAAGACAAAGTTGAATTAAAAATATCAATTTGCTCGGACACAGAGTTACAAGTATGGCACATAAAATATAAAGGAGAACGCAACAACAAATTAGTACGCGGGGCCGGAAAGTAAAATACGATTCCGTTATTACGTGTACGTGGATTTGGAACACAAAAAGGAATCTGGCTTAAAAACTCTGGACAGTCAAGAAGTCCATTAATAATCTTAAAGAGCAACACTAGAGCGGAATATTCTCTCCGAGTATTTAATGATACTAGATTAAAACGGTTTAACAGAATATCATGAGGAAACCCAATGGATGGATAAACCCCACCAACCCGAAACCACAGCAACTTGGCAAAACGACGCTGGATGCGTTCAATATTATTCATATGTATGGCATACATAGGATTCCATACTACAGATGCCTATTCCAGTTTAGATCTGACAAATGCGTTGAAAAGAACAATGAGAGTTTCAGGTGTCACAAACTCTTTCGAATTGCGCACAATAAAACCCAGAGATCTATAGGATGCTGAAACTATATGATTGTAATGATTAGTAAAGCTCAGTTTACCATCAAACCAAACACCTAAATCTTTAAACTCATCACAAGTTGTTAATGGACTATTATTTAAACAATATGAAAATTTGACAGGGTTTATTTTGCGTGTATAGAAAACACTAAAACATTTATCAATATTCAGATAAAGATTATTACGGACACACCACTCATATACAACATTTAAATCGTCCTGAAGATGAGAACAATCTCCAGTACTATTAATGACTGAATATACTTTGAAGTCGTCAGCATATAATAACGAACTATTTGTCAAGCCACTAGAAATATCGTCGATAAAACACAGGAACAACAATGGTCCAAGGACAGAGCCCTGGGGAACACCAGATGACACTTTAAAATTTGCGGAACGAAATCCTCGACTTTCCACATACTGAAATCTATCCTTCAGATACGACTTCAAAAGCAGCAGTAAATTATAAGATAGTCCATAACGACACAGTTTACGCAGTAGAATACCATGATCAAGTCTATCAAAGGCTTTAGAAACCCACTAGATTTCTCATCAAATATTGCAAGGTCTTTTTGAAACAACCTGTATATTTTTAAGTTTCTAAAAATAATAATATTGCAGAAATATCTATTTATAGTAACAATATTTATTATACTTTACATTCTAGGTAGACAATGACTTTGGCATTTTATCATAAACTTTATTTTTATATCAATTTTTTTGTTATTATTCAAGTCTAGATCGATAAATTACAATTTACAAGATACTAATCTGTTTTGTAGCATTTATTTTAAACATCAATGATTGCCTTGAAATGCGTTAGTACCTAACTGCTTAGAATTGCTTTGGTACTTACATTGTAATTGTTAAAATAAGAGAATGTTTATTCACTTTATCCTATGATAGGTATTAGTTACGAGTATTAGTCAGTCTGTTTATTTATAGGCTAAATTACATCCAGTTGAAAAGTTCTAATAAAAAAACAAAAATTCACTACGAAAAACTCACAACTACCCAGTCTACACCTTGTCAACGAAGTATTTAACACATTCAAATGGAAATTGAACAATTTCAATCTGATACCGGTCAATTTTAAATTCATAATCGTCACACTGGTAGACAAATCAAAGCACTTAATACGAGGTGCTGTTATTAAATAACGAGACTGCTTATGAAAAAGAGTTTTATTGTAAAAATTATTCTACAATGGAATGTCCCCCTTCAATGTACACCCCTCCCCACGCCACACTTTGCTCTATTCGTTTTTTCCATTTGTCAAAGCAATGCTGGAAATCTTCTTTTGTCACTACAGTTAAATTTTTGTCGCCATAATTAAATTTGCAAATTTTATAACCTCTACAAGCGGCCAATAGACTCACTTGCAATCCTCGAGACAATAGTTCAAACTTAAAGAGAAATTGAGATCGAATGGAATATATCAATACATTTCTTGCATCTCTAATAATGAAATCGATACATTTCTTGCATCTCTATGACCCAGTTCATTGAACTTTTATTATTATTATTGAAATTGTAGCCCATCTGGTTTATTATTGAAATTGTAGCCCGTCTGGTCAGGACAGTAAAAAATCAACATTCGAATGCCAAATGTGTCAACTTGTGTCATTTAAAAACAATTCTGCCAGATTTAGTTCATGTGAATAGTAGTAAAATAAAAATAAGTATAAATTAGTAGTTTTTTTAGATAAAATAATGTTTTAATATTTGTTATATTATTGGGAGTTGCGTAAATTAAATTTGTTGGAAAATCAAGTATCTAATAATGTTCCACGTGTAAATCTATTGTGAAATGTGTGGATTTATTGACGAAAATGTGCTGGAATATGTTTATGGTGAAAATCTTCAAATAAAGTGTGGCATCACCGAATTTTCAACTTTTCTTGATTGTTGCCACATTTTGAATGAATGTAATGAAATAAAACTAATATGGAATTTTTTCAACAACGAAATTATTTTAGTAAAAATAAAATAAACTTGGGAAAATTGAGTTTATGTTTAAATATGCATCTGCATGTGTTTCGAAGACTGTATACTTGGAGATCCCCGACTGATAACAACAATAGAATAGTGAGAAATCAGAAGAAGATATCGAAACGCGGTTATCTCTTGTAAGACATACCCAGGCGCGGACATACCGTCAGATCACAATCTGCTACTAGCTCGTACTAAACTTCGACTGAAGAAGATAGACAAAAGGAAACCCTCAAAGGTTGCTGACATGCGAAAACTCAAAGAGGATGACGTATTCCAACAAACAAAGGAGAGGCTAAACAAGGAAATCAAAACTATATTTGAAGACAACAACCAAGAAACAGAAATAGAAATAGAAGACCTATGGAATAAAATAAAAGTATCAATAACCTCCGTCCCAAAAGAACAGCTAGGACCAGATAGGACGGTAAAAAGACAACAATGGATGACAGAGACAATGTAAAATACAAGGAACTACACAGAAGAGTCCTCAGAGCAATCAAAGACGCCAAGGAACGCTGGCTACAAGAAAAATGTGTCGAAATCGAGATCTTACAACAAAAAACCGACAGCTTTAACCTCCATAAGAAAATAAAGGAAGCAACAGGAAGACACCAAAGACGGGGCCCAGGAATAATCTTGGACTCGAATGACAACATTATTACCGAGACTGACAAAAAGCTTACAAGATGGAAGCAATACATGGAAGAACTTTTCGGAGACGAAAACATCGGTAATATGCCCGTCAGAGTCCGCGAAGAAGGACCTATCATCACACAGGACGAAGTAGAATCAGCTATTAAACGACTAAAAAACAACAAAGCTCCTGGACCAGACCAAATTCATGGAGAAGTACTCAAGCTGCTAAACCCAGAAGAGATGAGAGTGCTGTCCAACCTCTTGATGACTGGCTGTTGTCAACATTCATCCCGCTCCCCAAAAAGGCAAATGCAACTAAATGCTCTGACCACAGAATAATCAGCTTGATGAGTCATATCCTAAAAGCGTTCCTTAATATCATCCAAGCACGTGTATATAGAAGACTCGACGAGAAAATAAGCGATACACAATTTGGTTTCAGGAAAGGACTCGGCACTCGATAGGCCTTGTTCCCCATACAGGTCCTGATCCAACGAGCAAGGGACGTCAACGCAGACGTCTCTGCATGCTTCATAGATTTCGAAAAGGCCTTTGATAAAGTCCAACACGGTAAACTCATCTCAGGAATCGACGACAGATATAATATCAAAGCTATAGCTACAACAAAAAGCCATTGTACAGGTCGAAAACGAAACATCGGAAGAGTTTAATATAAGGAGAGGAGTGCGCCAAGGTTGTATACTGTCGCCTCTATTCAACGTATACTCGGAACACCTATTTAAAGAGGCATTGGAGAACATGGAGGATGGAGTTGTAATAAACGGGGAAATACTAAACAACATAAGATATGCTGATGAGACCGTCCTTATAGCAGACACGGCTGAAGGACTTCAGAGACTTATAGACCGTGTAGAGACCGCATGCAAGAGATATGGTATGAATATAAACTGTAAGAAGACACACATACTAATTGTCAGTAAAAATACCATTGGAAACTTACAGTTCACCGTCAGCAATGTGGCTCTCACAGTAGCCGAGACAGTTACATACCTGGGCTGTACCTTGAATAAGGATTGGGATCACTCTCGAGAAATAAGATGCCGATTCGAAAAAGCAAGAGGTACATTCAACAAGATGCGTAACATACTATGCAGCCTATCTCTCAACATCCATATGAGAATAAGAATTTTAAAATGCTATGTATTCTCAACCCTCCTGTACGGGGCAGAAGCTTGGACCCTTACTGATGCCTCATGTAAACGCATAGATGCGTTTGAGATGTGGTGCTATCGCCGCATGCTAAGAATCCCATGGGTGCACCACGTATGAAAACGACACAGTACTGCAACGCATCGGTGGACAACTAGAATTCCTACCAAATGTCAAACGCAGAAAAATGGAATACTTTGGGCATGTCATGCGAGGTGAAAAATACCACCTTCTTCAACTCATCCTGCAGGGAAAAATAGAGGGTCGAAGGTCAGCAGGACGCAGACGAATATCATGGCTGCGAAATCTGCGAACATGGACCGGAAGAAGATGTGTTTCGGGTGTAAATAGATTTCGGATTAATTACGCTATTGCGGAAATAATAAGTACAAGGTGTAGGATAGAGATAATTTCAAAGACATTCTGGCAGCAGAGCATTGTAAGTTAGTATGTTGTTTAAGCGAAAAGATTCCATAAGAATAACACACAAAGCTGTTTTTGAAAACTTGGGATACTCAATTTCACAAAAAATTTTATGAAATGAACAAGGAGTAGATATAATATCAATTGCTCATAGTTATTTTGCACTTTTGAGCGCCAAAAATAAACCTAAAATGCTAAACTCGCTGAGTTGGAAAGTGTGTATCTCGATAATAACTATCGGAATTCCGACATAAAAATCCACTCTGATAGACAGGCCAACCAACCTAAGGTAGAGCTTCTTATGCTCAATCCCTAGGCAACATTAACGGTAAGAATAACACTCAGAATCCGGGAAAAAGAAGGTGTTAACAAACTAGGAAGACATCATTTTTATTTAGTATCTAAACTAAAATTTCCCTTTAGTGTAACAAATTATTGCAGAAAAATGTTCATTAAACAATACTTAAGTATAATACCTATTGGTATAATACAAAAATGCTGTTTCATACACACCTCGGGACGCACTGTATACGTTTATATACATACATACATTAAAATATTAATGAAGCAACACAATATAAAGTTGTAATAAAAATATTATTTTCTATTTTTAACTTTCAAATTTAACTATCAGTCAACGTAATTTAAAGTATATTATCTGGGTTTTATTTTAACCTTGAGATTAGTTTATAATAAAAATTTTTGCAATTAGATAAAAATATTATAAATATACCATATATTGATGAATTATTAATACGCTTTAAGAGATTTACGTAAACATTTTAGAGTGTGCCAAGAACAACCGTGGTAAATTAAAATCAAAATAGGCCAAAAGAAATCACCCCATTGGAAGATGCTTTCATTTTTGCAAATGGCCGCCAATGTCAAATCTGTTTTGACATTTGTGGACTAGACAGATGCAGAATACAAGTGAACAAGCCATAGAGCGATACACTCCCCAAGAACGTGGAATAATCGTGTCTATTTTTTTGCGTAACAATTTGTCTGTGGTGTTCACGCAGCGCGAATTCCGTTGCCGATTTCCCGGCCGTCCGACACCGACTGCGCAAACACTGCGCCGTTTGGCCACCAACCTTGAAGAGTATGGGACCACACGAGACCTTGCCAAGAGTGGCCGGCCCCGGAGTGCGCGTTCTGCCGAGAATATCGCCGCTGTTGCCGAGCTGTCGCCGGAAACATCTACTAGACGCCGTACCACGCAATTAGCCATCAGCCGGACGTCCCTAAGGCAAATTTTGGTAAAAGACCTTCGCATGTTCCCGTACAAAGTCCAGTGCGTGCATCAGCTGCTGCCTGCCGACCGCCAAATGCGCGTATCCTACGCCCAAGCCATCCTGAATCTCGAGGAAGAAGTGGACGATTTTTCGACCAAAATCATAATGAGCGATGAGGCTCATTTCCACCTCAGCGCGTACGTGAACAAGCAAACCTATCGCTTCTGGGGCAGCGAAAATCCACGAGTGATGCACGAGGATCCATTACACCCGCTCAAAGTGCCTGCATGGTGCGCTGTTCACGCTGGAGGAGTCATCGGGCCTTTTTTTTTCGAGAATGCCGCTGGCCAAACGAAAACGGTGGACGGTGCGCGCTATAGGGTCATGTTGACAGAGTTTTTTCTGCCGCAATTGGACGAATTAGGGCTGAGGGACATGTGATTCCAACAGGACGGAGCAACGGCACACACTGCGCGAGCCACAACCCATATTCTGAAGGCAGTGTTCCCGGGTCGTCTCATCTCTCATTTTGGCGATTTGCACTGGCCCGCAAGATCGCCCGATTTAAGCGTTCCAGACTTTTTTTTTGTGGGGTTTTTTTGAAGTCCCGTGTTTACGTGAACAAGCCCGAGACTCTGGAAGCCCTCAAGGACAACATTCGACACGTGTGCGAAAATCTGTCGCCCGAAGTTCTCGCCGGAGTGATGAAAATGCCATAAAACGAGCCCGTATGCCAATCAATTGTGACGGCGCCCATTTGGCGACATGACCAATAAAATTGTAAACGTTCAAATAAACATTATCAAAAAACAGAATTGAGGTTTTTCATTTACGTACGACATTACCGCATCTGATATAAAAAAATATTTCCGTCTCGGAATTACTTGTTCAAATTTAAAGACGTGTAGACCACAGCAGAATGACAGCACTCCGAGTCCAAGTCGCGACTTTGAACTAAATAATTTCAAACTGTGACGTATGACGCCGCCATATTAGGAGAGAAGTCAGGTCCTGACTAAAAAAATTTCAAATAAATTTGATTATACCTACAAATATATAAACAAACTACCGCCTTTGAAGTCAACATTAAACTAAAATAGACATTACAAATTTCGCCATATAATTAATTTGTCTTTACCAGTTTTTTTTAAATTCCTGTTAACATATTTTAGAGTGAAATTAATCCCTCGGAATGCTGTTTTTTATGGTGTTTAGACCCAGACGAATTAGAAATATTTCAACAAACGCTTTCGCACAATAGATGTTATTGTGGAAAAAAGCTCCATCGAGAAAATGATGAAAATCACTTAAGACTGTTAAACTAACGAAACCTCCAGCACCGTGGTTGTCAGTGAATACTAGACTGTTGATTGAGTTGCGAAATAATGCGCTGCGCAGGTTTAATCGGATGATAAAAGATTAAGAATCTTGGTAACGACTGTGGTGGTCAGAACCGGGAAAAATGCATAGCTGAGTCAAAAACTTAAAACATCCGAAAGAATTTTCGCGGATTAGTAAATTATTAAAGATTAGTTCTTCCTTGACTGACTGCCCTCTTTTTGACAGTAATCCTGAACAGCTTAACAACTTTTTTATTATTAAGTGTTCCTACCTATGACTAATGCTGACGACAATGTTTTAACATTGTTGTATGAGAAGCTAGTGCGACAATACGGTTGAGTTTAATTTTGAGGAGGTGGGGTCGTTCGATGTTGAGGTTATAATTAAAAGCATAAAATCTTCGGCTTAATTGAATTATTTTTTCTCAGATCATTGGAAAATTGCTAACATTAAACCTATTCCTAAAAAAACAAATCCACAAGAGTTTGCCGGTAAGCATTTTACCCACAATTTCAGAGGTTTTGGAAAAGACTATCTAAACCGTAAAAGATTTATCTCGAGAGGAACCACAATCTGGATTTCGTGACATGCACAATACAACCTCAGCATTATAAAGGTGACTGATGAGATTGTTCGGTGCCAAACGATGGCGATTTTTCTTGAATAATTTTAAATAACAGCTTGTTTAAACCATTACCTACATGTGATATACCACATATTTATGAATTGAAAATGGCTTTAAATTTAACAATAAAAAATACAGGGCCGTATTGAAAAAAGCCAAGTTGATGATGGTTTTTCAAAAACGAAACGTCGTCTTGAAAATTTGTAAACGCTATCTTATTCTCCTCAAAAAGTAACAATGAGATAGTGCTTTTGATTTTTTTTATATCTGGAAAAATAATGTCAGAAATAAATAAAAACTAAAATCGTTTTTTCAAAAATTCTCGAAAGCCCGTAAAGTTTAATTTTAAGAACACCTTTTAAAAGGTGTTTAAATTGTACCACTTTTCTCTAATTTAACCGACATTGTAACTCCTACCGTTTCCAAGATTCCAATGCTATCCCATTCTTATTTTGGACACAGTGTATATTGTTCAATTTTATTATTTGAGGAGGACATACCCGAAAATATTGGTAACTACCGAAAATTTCAAAATTCAAATCGCAGTAGTTTTAGAAATATTGGGTGGACACCGTGGGACACTTTGTATACAGGGTGTTTCAGAAAGACATGGCCAAAATTTGTGAGCGAATTGGGGACATCTAATCATGAAAAAAACCTAAATTGTAATTTTTCGAAAAGTCCTCATTTACAAAGATACAGGGTGTTAAAGATGACTGCCTGAGGACGATTTTTTTGAAATATTTTCGAAACGAGTTAAGAAGAATTAACCAAATGTAGCATATTTATTCACCGAGTTACTTAAATGTCTTCAACTGACAGGAAATTGATTAAAAAAGGATGACCATAGGCGGGTAAACGGGGGGTACCCTTGCCTTAATTATTTTTCCTTGTGATTTTTATTCATTTTGTGTCAAAAATGTGATAAAATAAAGTTTTCTACATAAAAAAGGCATACTTATTATTTCTCGAAAAACTTAAAGGTTTTCAAGAAATTCGAGTTTGAAAATTTTTGGGACAAAACTGGTCCTTAGTAAACAGCATTAATAAAATAAATAAATAAATAAAATAAAATAAAACCTTTAAGTTTTTCGAGAAAAAAGAAGTATGCCTTTTTTATGTAGAAAACTTTATTTAATCACATTTTTGACACAAAATGAATAAAAATCACAAGGAAAAAAAGTTAGGTTATAATTAAGGCAAGGGTCCCCCCGTTTACCCGCCTATGGTCATCCTTTTTTATTCGATTTCATGTCAGTTTACGACATTTAACTAGGTGAATAAATATGCTACATTTGGTTAATTTATCGTTACTCGTTTCGAAAATATTTCAAAAAAATCGTCCTCAGGCAGTTATCTTTAACACCCTGTATGTTTGTAAATAAGGACTTTTCCAAAAATTACAATTTCCCTGAACAAAAAAAAAAAGAAGTCCAATAATGTAAAGTCAAGCGATCGAGCTGGATAATCGATTGGGCAAAACCGCTATCCATCTTTCGCCACATAGGGGAAAACTATGTGAGCAGTAAACTTCTAGACTGTATGTTAGTTTATGAATAACTTTAGTTCACACATTTTTGATAAAAGTAATAAATAATACTTAAGTAGTACTTGTCTCCTGATTTCTATTTTTCCTAATTTATTAACACCCTGTACATCTGATCGAAACTTTGTATATTCTAAATTGATTACTTTTTGTCGTAGAGTTCTAGCCTCTTGTGCACTCCATCCACGGACAACCTGTATAATAACCTACCCAAATGTCTAGTTATTTTGATGTAAAATCACTAATATAACTAGGTAGGTATTGTATTTACATGTTCCATCATAATAATCATTTTGGCTAGTCTCTAAAATACCTATATCTTAATAAGTATTAGACTTACCTATTAAGTATGAAACAAAAGGTTGTTGTTCTCTGCTACACTATTTAAGTACCTAAGTATATTATTGTTTTCGAATCTCCTCGTTCTTTAATGATTATGTTTATATAAACAGTAACAAGTGTTAACAGAAACTTTCCCAATCAGCTGATTTATAAATCATAACAATAACGCCTACCAGTTATTTACCTAGTAGGTTCTGGGGTAAATAGGTAATGTAATGCCCTTATTCCATTGACTAGATAGGTACGTACTGGTTATATTAATTATTATTCAATAGCCACATCCAACTTGAATCAAAAGCAAAAAACTTTTGCATTGTTGGTTTCAAAAGTTGTTTACTTAAGTACCTACCATTTAAGTAGGTACCTATTTCCTAAATAATTCAAGTTCAAATAGCATGAAAAACTTAACATCAGTTTGCTGTGAGATCAGATTGGTAATGAGTTCCCAAAATCTAGATGTATGCAAAATACGTAAACGTTTGTAAAATAACTAACGGTATAGGCACTTAGTTTATGTAAAACTGATCATGCAAAAATAAAGTTACAACTCACCAACAAGAGTTTTCTGGTCGTATCGCCTTCGAATTCCCTGAAGCTCTCTGTTTGAGGAACACCTGCAGCTTCTGCTTCACCTCCGTGGAAGCAATTGCACTTTCCTCATGTTTCTCTTTTTTCCTGAGAGCCTCCAAATGTTCCCGCTGCCGTATCTCCTCCAACTGTTTCTGTCTATCCCAGAAATCTTTAAAATGTTGTCTGATTTGTTGTTCGTGTTGCTCGGCCAAGTGTTGTTGCTGTTGCTGGAAATGCTGCAAAAGAATTTGATGCTGCATCTGGTGCTGTTTCTTAATTTGCAATAACTGTTGTTCGAGTTCACGTTCGGGCGCCTCTCTGTTATTATTGTGGTGCTGCTCCGCCATCCTGCTACTTATTGTCCATGACATTTATTACGACACCAGAATTGTAACTTTTCACTATCAACACCACAATTTTATTAACAATTATTTTACACTAGAAATAATCCAATGTCGTATAAATTAAAAAGAAAACAAAAACACTACAGTATGTCTGTACTCTAGTTGTTGTTCAGGTCAACAATAATAAATGTCGTATTAACTGTCAGTAATAATTCGTCAAATCTAGGTATGTGAAGTCATTTCGGTCGCAATATGTCGAATACACAGAGCGGACTGGCAGCCGTGGCGTGGTTATCGGTGCAGGGTTGCCACTATGCGCTGTCTCGTTTTCTTTACATGCTCCAATAATATATATAAGTATGTATGCGTTCACGAAGGATTCGCTTGTAATTCGCAGAATATTGTACGAAGAGAAGATTTTAATGCGACATTAATTATAGGAAAAATGTTATGAAATAAAAAGTAATTCAATATACATATAGTATAAAGATATGCCCATGTAATTGATAAAAAGTTGAGATAATTATAGAGGTGTATACCTACTAATAAAACTTGTTTGATATCAGTATTTTATAATTAATTATTTTTTCTTGGGTCACAGTTTCTTCAAAATCTACTGACAACCCCCTTTAAAATCCTTAAGTGAATTTAATTGAATCGGAACCTAGAACCATAGTTATATAAAAAAACATCTAACATTTAAAAATTACAATAATAAGTACCTGGATACCTAGCTATTAATATCATTTTATATTTTGTATTAATTAATGATCAGGGTGAAACATGGGCAATGGAGTTAATTAGTATATGTATACAGGGTGTTAATTAAGTATCTGGCCAAACTTCAGGGGGTGATTCTTTGAGTGATTTTAAGGTAAAAAGTTCATATAAGCAGGTGTCCGGAAATGCATAGTTTTCAAGATACAGGGTGTCAAAAAAATTTTTTTTTACATTTATTTATTAATATCTCAAACACCTGATGACTGATTTTGTTGAAATTTGGCAGTATTATGGACTATGATAAGACGCTAAGTTAGCCCCAATTGATTGTTGATTATGACTTCCAGTGGCGTCGTAAGGGGCAGTTTCACGAATAAAAATAACAAAAAAAATGTGCGCCACTGACTTTTTAAAATTAAAAAAATAATTTTTGCAATAAGCCATTAAAAATACAACTTTTTTGTCTCTTGATATTTTTTTGTATATTGCATCGTTTTCGAGAAAAAAAATTAAAACCACTTAAATGCATGTCCCTGAATAATTTTAAAAATCACTTTTACAGATCCAGGGACATGCATTTAAGTGGCTTTAATTTTTTTTCTGGAAAACGATGCAAGATACGAAAAAATATCAAGAGACAAAAAAGTTGTATTTTTAACGGCTTAATCCAATATTATTTTTTTAATTTTAAAAAAGTCAGTGACGCACATTTTTTTTGTTATTTTTATTCGTGAAACTGCCCCTTACGACGCCACTGGAAGTCATAATCAACAATCAATTAATGCTAACTTAGCGTCTTATCATAGTCCATAATACTGCCAAATTTCAACAAAATCGGTCTACAGGTGTTTGAGATATTAATAAATAAATGTAAAATAAAAATTTTTTTGACACCCTGTATCTTGAAACCTATGCATTTCCGGACACCTGCTTATATGAACTTTTTACCTTAAAATCACTCAAAGAATCACCCCCTGAAGTTTGGAGATACTTAATTAACACCCTGTATAGTGCCCTTATAGCTTGAGAGAATAAGTTAGTTAATTCAAAATTTTGCTTCCCCTCGGTATTAGAGTACTTGTATCGAGCGATTTTTGAAATTTTGTTTGGTGATGAGATATATATAGCCATCGTAAGTTTTTAAATTGACACCTAGTATATCACGTATGTACAATATACCATATCAAATAAATAAGTTGGCATCTACTCCTGGTGCATAAAAAGATACATTTTATTTCAAAATGTCATGCTGCTGACCCTTCTTTAAAAAAAACTGATTTTAATATGTTTAAAACATTTGTCTTTGTCCACATAAAAAATAAAATTAACTGCTAACCATTGTTAAAAATTCTGCTGTCTGCTATTAACTAGAGCTAAAATATTAACGGTATTTTCTGGGACACCCTAAATATTTTATTATTGATATCCTCAGAAAAACAAAATAATAAATTATCATTTGTTGTTGTTGTTTCATATTAGAAAAAATCCATGAAGTAATCTGAAATTTTTGGATATAATGAAGATTATTATTACTACTAAATTTCGGTGTAGGTACTTTGAAATTCAAAAAAAATGTATATAGGTCTATAGATAATTTAATTTACTTTGATAATTGTTAATAGTTAATATGGTATTATAATTAATAAAATGGCCGCGAAAATATAAAAACCAACTTAAATTGGACCAATCAAGTATTTATTATCATTTAAATTAAGGTCAAAAAGAGGTTTATTTAAAGAATGCGTAAAAAATATGTAATATCAAAAATACTAGTATCACATTAGGGTATTTTTTTAAATATTCTTCTTGCATATTCTACGTAAAGCACTTTTAATTTTAACACTGTTATTAATCACCTTATTAACCACTTGTTAAACCCAATGAACACAAAACAATTTCCCATAGGTTTGGTTGAATACGCATATTAACGGCAACAATGTATTAAAGTTATGCGGGCGCGAATCCACTGAGTTAAAAACACTACATCACGAACTGAGACTAGCGCGCGAGCGCCTCCTGCTGTAACATATTGCTGAATTTAGCCTCATCTCACTTCTATGTAAATAAATTAATGTATAACTGTCTTTGTTTGTTTGCAACAAGAATTTATAAGTGATAAACTGCTCAGAGCGCCTGCTTGATACACATAGCCGGCACATGAATTATTTTTAAAGTTTAAATTTACATTTTTGCTACGAAATTACTGCATTATCAGGATGTAGGTATAACTATCACTATAGGTACATAACACATACAAATGAAAAATAATTTAATGGCAAAGCGGACTAAATTGCTGGTTTTACCTACACAAGGAATCTTGTTTAATTTAGCAGGGCCCCAGTCTAATTCAATAGAACCAGACCGAGGCATGGGTCGACAGATACTGACGAATTCGTTTCGCTCTTGTTATGAGCTCGTCAGAGCACCATAGTCGTTGCCAATCTACAAATATCAGCCTGTATTTAAGCACAATAGGATACACAACAGTAGACACATGTAAACACGTATCATCTACATGTACATAGTAATGCATATCCTATACCATGCAGAGGCCGAACAAACTCAATGTATAGGTAAAACCAGTCGTATAAATAGAAATACAAATAAATATAAATAAAAATATTATGAACACAAAACGCTAGCAGGAGACCATTTTATCCTTCTGCCAGCATCTCCCAAATATTTGGGTTTCAGCAATGCTCGGACGGTGGTCTCCAAGCGTTCTGCCGTCGATGTTTAATGCCAAATAATGGAAAATTAAAAGTATTTCATGTCCGTAAATGTAATAAATTAAATATAATTTAATGGCAAAGCGGACTAAACACATACATTTAATTACTTACTCGAAAGGATAAACTTACACAAATTTGGTTTAGTATTATCACATTTAAGGAATTGATAATGTGAAGATTTCCAGTAAAAATAGTTTTTGCCTAGTAGCGCTGCGGAAAGTTTCCATCTGCAAAGACTACTTATATGAAAATCTGACCAAAAATGTACCCGTTTTAGGTCAAATTTTTGTTATTACCTTGTATAATAACCCTAAAATATAATGAATGGTATTTAATTGTACTATATAGTCTTATACTGTCTTGGAAAAATGGTTAATAACAATTTAAAATGCAAACTTTAATTATTTATTGATGACAACTTCTAATTCCGATATTTGTTGATATTTTAAGACCTTTAACCAAATTAATAATCCAAGTTGAACTCTACATCTGCCTCTTAAAACAAAACATAAATTCTCTACAGTGTTTAAAAAAAATCATAAATATTTATTTATTTTCAGCTTTTTGGAAAGTATTCATTTATTCCTGATTTTGCCGCCTATTTTATTGTTTAATCATTCTTGCTTTATTTTGATAACATACAATATCTTTGAACTTTGAATCTATACCCAATAACTATTTTTCGGTGAACCATGAACAATTCTAAGAATTTTCCCATGATATCGTTAAGAAATTTTGGTCATTATCATTGCAACGAAGAATTTACATAAGGACATATTTTTATAGTACTTTTGGTTCTATCGGAAGTAGACACCTATTTAAACAAACGAACAATACTAAATATTTCTATACATACAAATTCAATCCAAGTTTATAGAATTCATTTAGGAATTACTCAAATTCAATTAAACAAAAAACTATTCGAAATATAGTTTTACATAACATTTAGGTATGAAGAAATATTTTTTATAGGAACCAAAATTGTCTAACATCATTTTGCCAGCTTTTGAAGCTATTTGACCCTAACTCACGCCAAGCGGTTGGTCAATCTGTTGGCTCCTTGTTTAATTTAGCAGGGTGTTACCTATACAGTGGATTTTTTCGGCCTCTGTATGATGGGATATGCATTATTATGTGTATGTAGATAGTACTGTTTACAATCTCTGCTGGTGTATATTTCGTTGTGCTTAAATGCAGGCCGATATTGTAGAAGGGCAACGACTATGAATGGTACTCTGACGAGCTTATGATAAAGGTCTCTGCCCACTAAATCGTGCCATACTATGACCGTGCTATGAACATATCACGCACAAAAGAAGTATTTCAATTCTTGCTAACGCCCACTAGATCCATCAACACCGTTCTGTGTCCGTATTGTTTGGAATGGACGTCTTATTATCATTGTATGAGGTAAACATCGGTTGTTTTAAGATATCCTTGCAAGTTGGTCGTTTGATTGGACATATTGTCAGGCACATATCAATTAGTTCTCGTAAACCTTGCGGTACACCCTTAAATCAATTATTTTGAATTATTTAATGTTTACATTAACGAAGGGAACTACAAATAACGTTATAGTTGTAAGAATCCATGGCAAGTTCTGGTTAAATTTCGAATCTAAGTTGAAGTCGTCCATGCGAGATACTGAGAAATGACAGCAATTTGGGAGATTCCCTTAATTGTAAATCCAGTAAAAATTATACAAAAAGTTCTTCATAATCTAGATCTGTTTAAACTGGGATGTACAGAACATAGTCTCCAGAATCATCGGTACTATTATCTATCTCATTGTGGACAAAGCGTATGAGTGCATCTAACTCTCATTGAGTGAAACTAAAGATATGGAAGCCATATTGAAATTGACAGCCAATAAATTAGGTCTACCCTAATTCTTGTTGTTGACTATCTTTCTTTCGTTTGTATATAATAGGTACATTTTATAGTTTGGGAAAATTTAATAACCTTCACACTTACACACCATGATTTCGTTTACGGTTAATGTTTGACTTGTTTGTGAACATAGAAATTTAATTCATATTAAGAAAACATTAGATTTTTAGTTCCCCTCGTATTCAATGTAATCAAAAACCTACTAAATACGCTTCATAACAGTTATGCTCGCGAGCAATTTTCTCAAAAATTGATGTATTACATTGAAGCAAACTGAGGATTTTCCGGATTTTTTGGCCTAACTTCAAAGTACTCCAGAAATGCCGATTTAATAATAGTTCAGCTAAGATGATACCTAAGGACCAAGTATCGACTTTTGGTTGTGGAGCTATTCGCAGATAAAGCACCGTCCAAATAGATTTCTGGTGCCGCATAAATAGTTTGTCTGAAAATAATAGAATTGTTAGAAAACACTGCACTAACTCGGAATAAAATTAATAAAGGGTGTTCAAAATTGAGGTATCATTTTAATGTTGCTGCCATTTTTTTTCTACTTGTAATTTTTATTCGAAATTTTTATTTTCAGATTCTAAATACATTCCGGTTAGTTAATATGGAACGTTACACGAAGGAACAACGTGTTTTTATTATTTAAACATTTTCTGAAAATGGCAAAAGTTTTCAAGTTGTAATTAGGAAATTTAGAACAAAATTCGATGGCTGGATCATACCCGGTCCATAAGTTCACGTTGTCCGGTTGTAGCAGCAACTATTTTTATTATTATTTTCTAACGTTAACGTAAAGACTCTATGCGTGCCTCGTCTTACATTCTTTTTAAATATGTACAATGTACACCTTTTCGCGTTCAGATAAAAAGAACTAAAACAAATAATACGTCAACTTATACTGTGCTTATACAGCAACGCGTTTCAAACGGTGAGCATGTCCGTTTGTACACCGGTTTGGTAACGTTCTGTCATGCACTGAACGTGTTGCTACCTGCAAAATATTCTCTCCGAGAATTTATTGTGGCTCATAGAATGCTACGGTATTGGTAGGTAACGGAACGGTCCAGTGGACGTTGTGTCATAGAATAATAACTATAGATAAGAAGGGTCAGTAGACGCTAAAAACGGCATCGACTCGTCGCAATCCCAGTTACATTTCTGGCCAGCGGGCCAGGGTAATAATGACACAACCACAGTTTAATATACAGTTACTTCACTTCGTGTCGGAACCTTTTATCTCTCTGTCGACAAAGCAAATCGGCGCACTTATAATTGTAAAAAATATATACCATAAGATACTATACAACAATTATAAGTGCGCCGAATTGCTTTGTCGACAGAGAGATAAAAGGTTCCGACACGAAGTGAAGTAACTGTATATTAAACTGTGGTTGTGTCATTATTACCTATATAAAGAATACTTTTAAGCATGTACCAAAACGGTTACGGTCATACTATTCGTCAGTATCTGTCTACCCATGTCTCGGTCTGGTTCTACTGAATTAGACTGAGGCCCTGCTAAATTAAACAAAAATTCCGTCTGTAGGTAAAAACCGCTATATGCCAAACATTATTATTTTTTTATTGTTAATAATCACACGACACTACCGCGACGCCTATGGGTAATTATAATCGATCACAGATAAGACTGGCAACAAGCGGCTCTAATTTTGTCTTTAATCCAGTTTTAATACAAAGGTTTGATTACGTATATTTGTTTTTCTATGTTTTGATTATATTCATTTTTTCTAACACAAAATATAACTACAAATACTATTTATAATAAAATACGACACATCTAAGTGCATATTTAGATATTTAAATAAATGTTGATTACTTATAATTAATTATATGAAAAATTCTTTTGTTGGATAATTACTGCACTGCTGTGTAGGTATCTCTTAATTGCTTATGTTTTTCCTTTTTATCACAGTACTTAAAATTCCGCAAAACATTATCGATAGGAGTGAGACATAGATACCTACCACACCACGTGTAAGCTAAGTACCTACCCGTGTCATCGAATACATTTAATTATTTGTGAACATTATCAACCTCACTTGGAGTCTTCAACTTTCAAGTAATATGAAATTACAAAAACATGCCGCCAAATGTAAAATTTGGGTTGAAAACATTGAGTCTTCAGTAGGTAGGTAGGTACCTATTATAGTGTTGATTCTATCAAAATGTCATAATGAGTTGAGTAAGAATGGCCTTAGGCTAGACTATATAATTCTCTAGGATTTCTGGGACCTATAATAACTAAAGCAAAATTCTTTATGCTACAAATTTAGATACCATATCTTGGATGGGATAATCAATCAAATTCTAATTGAAAAGAAGAGTGGATAACATTTTTGCAGGTTACTAGCGATGCCAAATTAATTAATTTTTAGGGCAGAAGAATCTTACTCTTAAAATTACCACCAGCAGGGGTCTTGATCTTGAAATTCTTCATGGTGATTATCGACCTGGACAAGATAAGAAGAAAGAGTTGGATAGATAAATAGCCAAACTCGTTTACGCAACAAATATGCTAAGACCTGGTTACCTTCCACCGTCTAGATTCCAGTTCAAAGTTTTTGAATGAAATATGTGAAGAATAAAAATCTAAGTGTTTTAACAGGTTATGTGACCAATTTGTTTGCATGTCGTTATAGATGGATGGTCCATTATCTTTATAATCTCCACGTTGAACTTTTTCAACGTGGAGATTTTCAGGGAAATACGTTATCAATATCAAAATTAATGCTGTGTACTAAGGACCAGTTTTGTCCTCAAATTTTCAAACTCTAATTTCTCGAAAATATAATAGAAAACTTTATTTTATCACATTTGTGACACAAATGGAATAAAACTGACAAGAAAAAAAAAGTTAGGTTATAATTAAGGCAAGGGTACCCCCGTTTACACGCCTATGGTCATCCTTTTTTATTCAATTTCGTGTCAGTTTAAGTCATTTAACTAGGTGAATAAATATGCTACATTGGATTAATTTATCTTTAGTCGCTTCGAAAATATTTCAAAAAAATCGTCCTAAGGCAGTCATCTTTACCACCCTGTATCTTTGTAAATAAGGACTTTTCGAAAAATTACAATTTAGGTTTTTTCATGATTTGACCTCCCCAATTAAATTTTGACCACCTATTGTAGAAACACCTTGTAGATCTTAGGGAGGCGACTTATTTTGTTAAAGAAATTATTGAAATATCTTTCTGTTTTCGAGGTATTTCGTTTTTTGAATTCATTATGTACATGCAACTCAAAGTACAACTCCAAAAATGTGTGATTTATATTAATTTGATTTTCTACAATTCCCTGAGAAACTAAAAAAAAAAAGCTTTACTTAAATTCATTAAGAATACCTACATGTACAAATTTTCTAAATAAAAAATATTTAAAATATAGCCAGTGAAGGACGATCTTTATCTAAAATAAAGCAAGCTCTTCCTAAGCTACAATTAATTTTGTCACCATCTTGAGAACTGAAATGACACACATGGCAACATTGGACGGAATGTGTAAGACATCAAGGTTGCGACAAAAATAGAAAATCTTTATTATAAATAAATCCATTTTTTTGTGGCAGGATTCACAAATAGAGTCAGAATTATATTTGGTTACCCACTAAAGTCATAATAAAATAAAATATTGCGTGTTTATGTGTGTGTATCGTATGGTTCTATCTCTGTTCTCATAGACCTAAATAGACACCTCCACGATATAATTAGCACCAAATGTAAGCTAATTTTGATAAAAATACTCTGCATCTATTTCAACGTTTACACACTTACAACACTACCTACTTACATTGTAAATTCAATTATTATAAAAAATACTTTGTAAACTAAAATTTGGATTTGTTTTTGTGATCAGGGTTGGAATAAAATAAATAGGTAGGTAACTCTTCCCCACAGTTGTAGGTTTCAACATACCGGGTGGTCCAACTACTTCTAATATTTTCGATAGATTTTTCGCGGCAAACACCGGAACACATCGATTTTATATACAGGGTGAGTCACGAGGAACTGTACATACTTCTACCATAAGTAGAGGCACATTAGGGGATCATCGAATGACCATTAAAAACTGTCTCCTTGTTTTCATTATTTATACAGGGTGAATTATGGATCTTCACCAAAACAATGTTTCGTCATATCTTTTCAATGATTAAGTCGATTTATCTCATTTTTTTATAAAAGTGTGTATTGGTGCCTGGCAACTAACTGACATATTCAGAATTGAGAAAATCCAGGTCCGTCTTCGAGAAAATTTGTGGGACTGCTTCATATTCAACACTTCACCTTGTATATGATTTTTCAGAACTCTGATATAATTTTTTCAGAGGGCATAAATAGACAGTTAGACCTGGGTATTTGAATTTTTTGTTACACTCACCTCACATTTCCAATTAAAGGTTCATTTTAGAGCCAAATTGAAAATTGGCAATAATGAAGTATCTTACTGTATAATAATGTTTAGTTATTAAACGGAAATCTTCAAAATAAGCAGAAACGACACACACTGTGCTCCAGTATGGTAAATACCATAATTTGAATTGATTTACAGGGCCGGATTTAAAAATCTGGCATATCTGGTTCATCCCAATAATCCACCCTGTATGTAACTTTTTCCCCCGTAATAGACAGAATGTGTATGCCTCATCTGTCTTAACACTTATCCTTAGAAAAAAAAAAGTACTGTATATCTACCTACCTAATTGAATTCCTAATAGTCCCATTCAAGAAACAGGTAGAGAGAAGAAAAAAACACAAAAGGTCACTAGGCGAACAATTAATTAATACATTCATTTTAATTTTAAATACTTATTTGTCATAAGACAAAAAAAAAGAGAAATATAATTTTTTTTCAAAATTGTGAACTATTAAACAATTCTTTTCGCAATTCTACCTTAAATTTAATATAGAAAAGATGCAGGATGCAGTACCGGGCCCCTTGAGGATACCGGGCCCGTGTTCCGTGGAACACGCGGAACACTGGTCACTACGCCCCTGGTTACGTAGAATCTGGCGGCGTCGTGGAATTTTGTATTACTCATTACACATATTATGTACAAATTATTAACTAAAATTTTTAATAGCATTTTTTCAAAATTGGAATTTTGGATGAAAAAGACCCGAGAAATTTTATTAGATTTGTAATAAATTATGTCCTAAAGGTAGGTAATAAAAGAGTTATGAGCGTGTATCCATCTTAAGTGGGACACCCTGTATATGTGTTATTTAATACTCAAAACCGACGGTCTTATTAAAACACCCTTTATAAACCAAAACAAAAGATGTCATTATCAGATCGTTCGCACAAAATGGATCAGTTTTTATCTTTATATCATAATTAGATTAGAATTAAGTACCTACTTATTATTTCTTGAAGTAATCCATAAAGGAGAGGAGGAAATTACTTATTGCCAATAAAAAAAAAAATACACAAAAATGTTAATAAACTAATGTGTATTTTACAGTTAAATATTTGTTAAATTGAAAAATAAATAAGACATACATAACGACAGACAAATCTTGAGACATGTCAAAACAATGTGTTTGTTGTTGCGTTCAAAACATCTAGGTATTTACGAAATTGATGAGTTCATGTTGAATATAATTAGAATTAATAAGGCGAACATGACTTCACGTTTATTTCTTATTATTAAAAACCAACATGATTTGTGTCCGCACACATATAAAAGCAGAAATAATAGTTTAGTGGCTTTTCGGAGAAACTTTTAGATATCAGCCGACAATTATTATTATTATGTTGTCGATCTTAGGTTCAACATAATAACAAAAACTAGTTATTACTGTATAAGACAAATGATGAGCTAAGGGGCTATAGGTGCGTGTCCACAATGAAATAACAATGTCATGAACATGTTATTTCATGACGGGTTTTTACATTGGAAATAAAAAAATTTAATTCACAAGTTTTCGCGAGATTTTTACATTTTTGGTTCATGATACACGATGTAGGTACTATATTTTGCTGTTTCCACAGTGATTTACTAATTGTTCGTGCGTTGAAAAAAAGATCTCATAAATTTTGGGTTCGCGATTGAATTAAGCCAAGAGCAAAACACAACTTAATGAATAATCTATTGGAAAAAACAAAATTAGAGGATCAGGAATTGTCTCAGAAGATCTGCCTGGCCGATTTTGAAGATTTATTTAACAAAATAAAGCCTGCGATAGATATATATCATTAACTTCGTGAGTCCCATAGTATTTGAAACAGCACCGATAATGGAGGTTTTTCTTGGATCCGTTTTTATAATGCTCTAATGAGCAATCTCATAGATACGAATGGGTTATAATTTTATTATCATATTTTATTATCATATCTCGAGTTCAAACGTTTATTTTTTATTTTTGAAGATATATTTCATCTCTAACTCCACATAAATTGTCTTTATTTCATTACAAATTTATCCTTACAGACATGTTTCAGCTGCCCAAATAGCCTCAGTGCATCAATCAAAATCTTATGTATAGTATACAAGTAAAGGCTACAACAGACAACAGTCACAAACCCACTCGACAGTATTATTATATTTATTATATTTTTTTATTAACTTATTTTCGTTTCATTTGTTTAAGAATCAGAGAGCGCCTGGACATCTGTGATGAAACACATCCCACCTTTAAACCTCCCTAGTGACGACTCTAAGATAAAATGTAACTTTCAGAAGAAGTTCACCACAAAGTGAAGTACCTAACAAGATGAGCGACTGGGAAAGTACGCACCAGCAATCTAATACTTCATTTTCGTACACAATTACGAAACCCGAACTCGTAAACACACGCGTATACCATGTAATAAGTTTGGTTCATAGAAAACACCGAAAAACCACGTGCAACATGCGAAACAAAATATTTCAAATGAAACCCGACGTTATATGTGTATCATGTATATACGTTTGGATTTGTTCATAAAAAAATGTCTCGTGAAATATTGTTATGACATGTGCTGCTATGGTTTAACCAAACATTAATGTACATTAATCTTTGGTTTAACAATTATATTTCACGTACTTTAATCACAGCATAATAAAGAATAGCATTCGAAGTCCACGTTGACACTTCGAACTAAATAATTTCAAACTGTGGCGTTGACGCCGCCATTTTGGGATAAAAGTCAGGTCCTGACTAAAAATAATTATATTTTTCAGTTTCTAACCACAGGACTCTATTTTTATTTTTGTAAAAATATTTAAGTACCTACATAATAATGTCGCTGTCAATTTCAAAAATATTTGTGGTGTGTCATAGTTATTGAAAACATCCTTGACTGGTGTTATCAGATTGAGTGATTTTTAATAATAATAATAAATACATACTTTATTGTAAAAAAGACATTCTTACAAAAGGTGAAGTTGAAGCAGTGCTTCCTAACTTAACCGAAATTTAACTTATAAATCAAACTAAATAAATCTGAAAATTGGTTTATATTACGTGCCTGACAGCGCTCTTAAACGAAAACCCCTGGAAACTTTTTATATTATCCGGTAGGACAGTTTTATGACGAAGATCCGACGTTGTTTCATTCTTAACCAGCCGATTTCACCACTACGAATTCCACATACAAGCCGTGTGCATGAAATCTGCGTCAACTGAATCTTGTTCTCATCAGTTTTAGTTAAACTATAATATATCAGATCGCCATAATTAAAATGCGACAGTATTAAACTCTCGCATAAAAGGTTTTTTGTTTGCCAGTTAAGCCATCTTCTACTACCGTATATTGCTTTTAAATTAGTAAAAGCCCTCCTTATGCATTATATTTCGGATAACTTTAAGAAGTATGAATTTTTTAAATTTTTTAGCACATTTTTAAATCCCTTTCCTACGCTCAATGTTTCCTAAAAGCACGATTACAATCACAACATTTATTTATCTCTTATTTCGTACACGCCAACAATGAACTATATACTGAACACAGGAGTGAACAGTATCTACCTACGTCTATGCGATTATTGTCACGTTTTATCCCATAATGGCGGTATGCGCGACGAGATGCGCATGACGCCTCGCAAGCGGAGAGTCGGAGTCTGTATTATTTATTATACTGTGCGTGTTTTCACTGTGAAGCTTGACATTTTTGACACATGACACACAAATCTCATAAAACACTTTCATCGGGACTTACCTTATGGTTTGTTGGCGATCTCAAACTGAGAGCAAGACGTGTTTTCATCCATGCTTTGGATTTAGTTTTGCCATTGTGTTTATTATAATAAACACAATGGTTTTGCTGAAGCTCATAAGTAGAATCTGAATGGCATAATTCTCCAATAAAGTAGTTCAAGAAAAACGTTTTTCATGATAGTTTTATTGAGTGTTTTAAAAATTTCAGAAAATATTTCGTTGCCACCAAAATATCATAAAGTTAGGGGGATCATACACTGACAACCGTCGAAGTGCAGCTGTGTTGAGCGGGGCTACAAGCTGTATAGGTGACCGTTTGGGGGTTTATTAAAAACGGACTTGACGGTGGCCCATCTAGGTTGTATCGAAAGGTTTTTGATTCAACCAGTCATAAACTATCTTTCCATATTGCTGACGGAAATTCATTAGGAATAGAAATCTCCGATAGGTATGTGTGGTTGTGTGTTGTTCTTCTGTGATATCTCTTTAAAAAAACTGTATGAATTTAGTTAAAACATAATTTTATTAATTGTAACAATAACATAATATTTCTTCGTTTTGTACCTTATATAACACAAAAAAATAATAATACATAAACGTAAAATAACTATTCTTATAGGAATTATTACAAACGTATTTTTATCTAACATAATAGACTGTACTCGATGCCGATTTCAGGTAAAATTTAAAGGCGTGCACTGAGAACCGAGCAACCTACATGAACTATCACTATTCGTCTTGTTATAAATTTTCTTCAACAATCTTAAGCAATATTTTCGCTAAAATAAAAAAAAAATATGTTCAAAAATAAATAATTTAAATAATAAAGCTGCAAAACATCTATTGACATTTTTTTTTTTGGAGCAAGAAGAGTGTATCGGAAGGGTAGGAATCCAATAATCGCGTGCGCGTAATAAATTGCTCGCATGGATCTCGCGTGTTTTCAAGTGCCATTCTTACGTAGGTTTAAGTAATTTGTTTATATATTCCTATTTTTTGAGCCTTCATTTTTCCGATTTGTTTGAACAGTAAAAATCTCCTGTTTTACCTCATTTTTTGCATCAGTCAAGGAAAATCTCTTCAGTGACTTGTTTTAATATTAAACTTTGAAGGAATGTCATGTTCTGGATCAAATTCTTTAGTTTTGAATGACAAAACGTTTAGCTGCAGCTGTTTCCATTATTTACTATTTGATAAAGTTCTCAGAATAAGCTACATTACTGTTAAGGGAAAACAGAGAAAAATCTTCCTTCTGCTTTTCTAAGATAATTTTCTGAAGGATAAGCTTTTCACTTGTGGCAGTAATAACAAGAGTTTTGCTAGATCACAGTTCAATGAAGCCGGTGTGATTGGTTAACCTGCTAGAACGTTCACTTTTATTCACCAATTATTCAGAACTAGGAAATGGGACTCCAAATAACTTTAAATGGCACACTGCCATTAATCAGGTTGCACACGAACACAGCTTGGGGCATATCGTAGCCGGAATTATACGTACTATTGTTGTTGAAATCTTGGGAAATCAATAAATTTTTCTTAAATGGTAATTTGACGGGAGGGGAGGATTTCCTTCCGGAAATTCCTTTAGAAATATCCTAGGTGGATACTTTTAATTGGCTCGGTGGGATATTCGCTACACAACCGCTTGCAAAGACAATAAATTGATCATTATCAACACAAATCTTATTTATACTTACTTTAGATTCTGCCATACATTCGGATCTTAAAAAATAACTCTTGACTATTTCACAATTAGGTAACACACCAATATTATTACTCTTTCGAATAACTTTTAGCCAAACTAACAAGAAATGACAAAATTCTATTGATGAAGCATTCTTCGCAACGTTGCTCTCCAGACATCTGCCTTCCACATATATCACGACATCTATCGACTCTGCCAACATCCTAAACGGAAAATACTTATTTTAAAATCACACAAATTTGCTTTGAGATTAACAAAAAGCAAAGATTAATGTACACCTTGAGACATACAGGGTGGTTCTTTAAAGGTAGGTCTTTTGGAGTTCATTAAAAGAAAGAAACGCAC
The DNA here is from genome assembly GCA_911728435.2 of Apoderus coryli. Taxonomy (NCBI): domain Eukaryota; kingdom Metazoa; phylum Arthropoda; class Insecta; order Coleoptera; family Attelabidae; genus Apoderus; species Apoderus coryli. Next base: position 6,325,419 of record OU452205.1, on the reverse strand, counting down.
CACTAAAATTTGGCACAATTGCAAAATTAATTTTCTCGCAAACTGGTGAATCGATTTGGATATTTTTTATTTATATTGCAGCTGAAACCTTTAGGAATGACCCTGTCAAACCACTTTTCATTGAGATCAAAGTTTTAGGAATATACAGGGTGTTTTAAGTGAAAGGAATTTAAGGTTCAAAATAAGAAGAAGGCTATATCCGAGCAGGACGTCAATTTTCTAGGGAACATGTAAACTGGACGGCTGAAGATTCGGAGCCATTTTTGTCTACCGATGAGACAAGGTTTTACAATGCTGTAGAGACATTTTAAAACACCCTGTATATGCCTAAAACTTCGATCTCAATGAAAATTTGTTTCACAGAGTCATTCCTAAAGATTTCGGCTACAACTTAAAAAAAATGTCCAAATCGATTTGGCCAAATGTTAGTGGTGCGTAAATTTTGACGCGGAGTGTATATAGTTATTTCTCTCCTGGCTTTAGTAGGGATAATCCAGAAGTTACAAGCATACCGGGTGATCCTTGAATCTCTACTATAACTAAAACCAACAATAACCAATTAAAATTAAAATAAATGGAAATAACAAAACTTGCCTGCCGCAATCCAAGCGAAGATTCAGGAGAAGTAAATACAGGATGACCTTAGCCCCTGAAGACAGAGCAAATCTCAACAGAGTCAACGCGGAAGTGAAGTTAAAATTACGGGAACATCGTGGGAAACAATGGCAAAAGAAGCTAGAAGAGCTAAACACTAAGGACGGTAGCGCATGGAAAATGATGAAAGCCTTACGGGCCACGAATCCTCAGGTACCCCCCATGGGGAAAGAGGCAGGATCGTCTATACGGACCAAGAAAAGGCTGAGGCATTTGCTGACTGCCTTGAAAGGGAGTGTAGGGAGAATATACATCCTTATGACGAGGAGGAGTTAGAGGACGAGGCCCACAGGTCGGACGATACCCACTAAGACCAGCAACCACAGAAGAAATACGGAGCATAATCCATCATCTAGAAATCAAGAAGGCACCAGGCCCCGACGGAGATAGCAACAAGGCGCTAAAACTGTGCGCTGATGATGGTACCCCGTCGTTTTGATACCACATATTCATGTCATCAATGAACTCAATAATGTCGTGTTTTTTTACACGAAATGTCAAATAAACAATTAAAATGACACCAACAACATTTATTGTGATTTTAATTTATCAACCAACTCTTGATGGAAGTCTGAAAATGGGATTATTTAAATGCTTGTAACTTCTAAACAAAAACGAATCGGTTATTCTATTTTAATTAATAAAAAGAAGAATAATTCAGCTATCATCTGTCAAAATTTGTCATCGAGCTTGTAGAACACCCTGTATAAAAGGATTTTAGGAAACAAAAGTGTCAAAGGAAAGTATCGTGATCCGCAATAAAAAATCTCGTAAATGTAAAATACAATATCAACATGAATATCTGAAATATTTAATAAATTGTTTATTGTTTGCATTTATTGTTTTGTTTTGTAACGTATTTGTTTTTGTTTTTTCCTTATGATTTGATGTTTTTTTTTTTTCAATTAATTCAAAAATGTATTGATTTTCCTGTAAGTGGATTTGACCTGTTGGGAATAAATGCTTATTATTATTGTGAATCTAATTGAAAGATCCTCGTGTAACTTATCCCGTGGTTATAATATAATAACTTACCAAAATAAATGATAAAATGACAAACCTGTGTTTTCTAATAAAACTGGATAAACAAGTGATACATTTCACTGTATACTCGGAAAACTGCGACAGATCTAGTAAGTTGCAAAAAATAGCATATATTGATGATGTATCCAAATAAATAATACTTGGTGATCCAACAGCGTCTTCTTCAAAAGAAAGAAGAACGAGTAACAGCTCCAAACATTTTGTTTTTACGACATGTCTACTCTTAAGGCAGCGAGTTAAATCTATCGGTAGTGGTTTTGGAATTCGAATCTTGTTTCTTCTCTGAAAACATCAAAGACGTATTTTACTTTATACTTTTATATAATATGCTCCATTTGATTAATTCATCTCTACTCGTTTCGAAAATATTTCAAAAAAATCGTCCTCAGGCAGTCATCTTTAACACCCTGTATCTTTGTAAATAAGGACTTTTCGAAAAAAAACAATTTAGGTTTTTTTCATGATTAGACGTCCCCAATTCGCTCACAAATTTTGACCTCCTGTTTTAGAAACATCTTGTATAAAAAAACTCTTGATTTATATTTATTTTTATTTTAATACTATTCACATGAACTAAATCTGGCAGAATTGTTTTTAAATGACACAAGTTGACACATTTGGCATTCGAATATGTCTATTTTACCGTCGTCACCATCTATGTTCTGGGCTTCTATATATTTGTTGTATAATTTTTCCGGATTAATAATAAAAGCTGTGGGTGTATATTTTATGTGTAGGAAACTAAGGGTGGGTTTTAAATTAAATTCACACATTCTTCATAATTTTAAATTGGTATTTTTATATTTTAGAAGTCGTGGTTAGGGGGACCTTTTTAGATGTGTGTCTTGTTGGGTGTGACAAGAAAAATTTTTTTTTTGACATAAAAAAATAACAATCATGCATGGGAAAATTGGAGTTTTACCTGTACTAAAATCAATATTTTGAAAATTTCAAAAATCTCCACCACAACTTCATCTTTTACTTGAGTGCACTTGCTATATAAATACTGGAGCCAAGATACATCCTCAGATATTTTAATAAGTGGATACGATACTCTTTTGAATCTTCGAAATATTTGCACTCCGTACCAACATGCAGATTGAAGGATTTTATCGTCGTCTAAAGCAGAAATAACCATCGTTATAATTTCCAAACTATGTACGGCCATAAGTTCGTCATCAGGTACTGCTGGTCTCGATTGAATAATCCTTGAAAATTTTTCCAAATTGTTGACTGTTGATGGGAGGTAGACGGCTAGCACTTTTGAAAATTTTGGATTTTTGATGCTTTTAGCGAGGTTTATAGCACTGCAAATATGAGAAAGAAAACCAACATATTATAATTTATACAAGTTTATTAACAACTAAATGTTGTTTAACGTCTACCTGCTGAGTAAGAGAAACTAAAAGAAATCGTTGAAAAAGTGAGGTAAGGAAAAATAGAATAAAATGGTTAAATATAAATTATTAACATTCAGATGGATAAGATAATATCTAATAATAAATAAATAATATCCACTGACGCCGGTCTATTTTGACCAGCGGCAAAAAGGCCGTAAAAATCCAGGAAATTCTTGGGGGCTTCACGTTAGTAGTTACCTGTATTTTAAATTTTACAAAACAATTTCAGAAATAAGTTTGAATGTTCTCTGGTACGTAAACAATACCTCCGCATAAAAAACACTATAGAATAGAGTTTGTTCATCATATTAGATAAGTAAAATCAATATAAAAACTGCTCAAAAAAATTAAAGGAACACTTTAACTTATTAAGAGATTATCAACTAATTTGTCCATCTTTGCGCACTTCAAGGCTACTGCAGCTAAATTCGTTTCATATCCACATCTAATTGCGAAAATTGGGTGTAAGGTTGAAAAACAAACACTGTTTGAGAAACCATCTTTAATAAAAGGTTCTTCCTCGAAAACATAATATTCTTCTTATACAATCCCTCTAAGAGGTTGAAGCAATAAAATAACTAAAGATATTTCCAGTCGCAACTTCAACAATAGTTATTTTATTAAGTGATACACTGAAAAACACATGATTTCTTCCAATAAATCGATCAATAGCACTTTCCTTTATTCGTAAACTAAGATTAAAAAAAAGGGCAAATAACAAAATGAAAATAAATCTATTTTTTAGTGTTTTTGTATCGCATGGGCCCTCCAGCAGCACGAATGACTTTTTGACATCTTCTACTGTCCCAGTCTTTGACTAGGGCTTCTGTTAGATGCTGAAGGATTTGAGGTGGATTTGGACGACGTCGAATACGTCTGTACCATATATACCATAAGTGTTCAATTGGATTAAGGTCAGGGCTAATATCTGGCCAATCCATTTTACGCATTTCATGCTCGTTAAGAAAATCTATAGTACTCGCAGCAGTATGAGCCCTTCCATTATCCTGCATGAAACGAAAATCAGGGCCTATACCATATGCTGCAGGAATATCGTGTAAGACTTTCTCGTTTCACTACAAGATCGGTTTTTGCCTCCAAAACCCAGACCATTACCGAATCCACTCAAAATCTGGATACTTCTTGTACAGCAGCAGCGGAGTATCAGTTCATGGGACGTCGATACACACGCACCCGGCCATCACAACGAGTGAGACGAAATCTTCATTCATCTGTAAAGAGTACAGGTCTCCATTGTCGAAGTTGCCATCCCAAATGATCACGAGCAAAGTTTAATCGCATAGTTTTATAATGTCGAGTTAAAACAGGTTTTCGTACCGATCTTCTTGGTTTTAAATCTGCTTCCCGTAACCTATTTCTAACAGTCTGGTCAGAAATGGTTACCTGATGAGCCATCCTAAGTATACTTTGTAGGTCTTTTGCTGTCGCTATTCGTTTTCGCAAAGAAGAAACTACGAAATATCGGTCCTGAATTTGTGTAGTTTTGCGCTTGCGAGCTTGTCTTTTATATCGTCCAGTCTCTCTATAGCGATCATAATATACACCTTTGATGACTGACGGATTGCGATTAAAATTCTATTCTATTCATTAAATACCTCACAGGGTTTAAAATTAGGATTAGAAATTGCAAATGCAAATAAAATAAAAATCTGATTTGTCAAACAAATTAGTTCGGTTTCAAGTCTAATATCTAGATCTCAGTTTCGGAGTTTAAACCTAGGAACTACTTAGGTGGTAATCTAACAAAAATCTTACCTGTCTACAATCTGAATATCTTCGCAATCCGTAATTATGGAAAACAATATACGACAAGACTTAGTTGCAACAATAGCTTGACCCAAATTAGATATATTTGCAACATTTTTCAACCACAGTAGCAACATATCCCTTTTAAGGCAATCAAATTTTGAATTTTGCATCATAATCCAATAAAACTGAGCCAAATGAAAACTAAACACTTCCTTCAAAGGTTTTCGGTATGTCCCTAAAAACCTATAGACCAAATAAAATTGCAAGTGTCACTGAATATTATATTGAACACAATAAAGAGATAACAGCTAGGCTAATTTTTACTTTCATGTTCCATGGTCGACACTCTCAAATTTAGAGTTAAAAGTTTTCGTTTTCTTATGGGAAGTCATGTTCCTGTCGAAGATAGAAAAAAATTAACCATGGTCCTCCAAATATTCCAAAAAGCACCAAAATTAATAACGTTATACTTTTAAATCTTTGAAACATCGAATTCGATGGCTGCACTCTCTCTGAATATCGGTTTTCATAAAGATTCTTCGCAGCTTCTATATTTTCATTACATAAAGCATTTTAAAATGTCATATTTTTCATAATGTTGATACTTTTGATCTTATTTAGATGAATACCGAACTCGCAAAATATTTGAAACCAAAACCAAAATAAATTTGACCTACCGTTCTGTCATGATCGCCATCCATTTGTATGGATTATTTTCTAAAGTCAAATATATTGTTGGGTAAAAAAAATATATATAACTTGTTACTTATATATTTTTGAAAAAGGAATTTTAGGGGCGGTAAGAAAATCTAAAATTATACAGGGTCTCATAAGGAAAAAAATAATTTTGGTTTTAGTAACTTTACAAATGGCCCTGCATTAAAACAGGTTACTATATCTTATTCTACGATGAAAAGTTTTTGCAGATATCAATTATCTCAAATCACAAAAAAGTTATAAGCCATAAAAGAAATCGACCAAAATTGAGAAACGCCACCTAGCGGTTTAACCTTTACAGATAGCCAAATTTCGTTCGCACAATAAAATTTGACCCTGGAGGACCTTGGTTAATTTTTTTCTATCTTCGACAGGAACATAGGTTCACATAAGAAAACGTCTAAATTGGGCCACTCTGTATATTAATATTTGACGGTACTGAGTAACTAGTTTCAGTCTTTGGCTCTGAGACGCATTTTTCCAATTCAGATATTATTTACCGACCCAAGCATTTTTACCATGAAAACGGAAATTGTGCAAAAACCTAAATCCGTTTAGTGCCAGGTTTATTGTACATTTTTACTCATATTCTAACTATTTCTGTATATGATTTTAATAATTATTCAACGATGTATTCCTTCCTTTTACATTGGAAATCAAAGCTTTTGAACTGTGGCTTAAAAAAGTAGCTGTACAATAATTAACTTACCTAAGAATATCATTTCCTAAGGCAACGACTCTTAAACTTACGCACTCATCTGCGCAGATAGCATAAATAAAGCATATGGATTTTAATAGTGTGCTATTTAAATTTCTGCGAGATTTATAGTTAGAGTAAAACAAATCCGATATAAAATCGATTATTTGTCTTGGTTGCCATATGCATTGACTGAAATTAACAAAGATTTCAGAATTAATCAAACAATTGTGACTAAAACACGTTTTTCATATTAAAGTATAGGGTGATTTTTCTTTAAAAATTGTGACTAAAACACATTTTTCGTATTAAAGTATAGGGTGACTTTTCTTTAAAAATTGTGACTAAAACACGTTTTTCGTATTAAAGTATAGGGTGACTTTTCTTTAAAAATTGTGACTAAAATACGTTTTTCGTATTAAAGTATAGGGTAAGAAAATTGTGACTAAAATACGTTTTTCGTATTAAAGTATAGGGTAAGAAAATTGTGACTAAAACAAGTTTTTCGTATTAAAGTATAGGGTGACATTTGTTGAAAAATTGTGACTAAAATACGTTTTTCGTATTAAAGTATAGGGTGACTTTTCTTTAAAAATTATGACTAAAACACGTTTTTCGGATTAAAGTATAGGGTGACTTTTCTTAAAAAATTGTGACTAAAACCCATTTTTATTATTAAAGTATAGAGTGATTTTTTTTTAAAAATTGAGAGTAAAACACGTTTTTCGGATTAAAGTATAGGGTGACTTTTCTTAAAAAATTGTTTAAAACCCATTTTTAGTATTGAAGTATAGGATGACTTTTCTTTAAAAGTTGTGACTAAAACACGTTTTTCGGATTAAAGTATAGGGTGACTTTTCTTTAAAAATTGTGACTAAAACACGTTTTTCGGATTAAAGTATAGGGCGACTTTTCTTAAAAAATTGTGACTAAAACCCATTTTTAGTATTGAAGTATAGGGTGACTTTTCTTTAAAAGTTGTGACTAAAACACGTTTTTCGGATTAAAGTATAGGGTGACTTTTCTTAAAAAATTGTTTAAAACCCATTTTTAGTATTGAAGTATAGGGTGAGTTTTCTTTAAAAGTTGTGACTAAAACACGTTTTTCGGATTAAAGTATAGGGTGACTTTTCTTTAAAAATTGTGACTAAAACACGTTTTTCGGATTAAAGTATAGGGTGACTTTTCTTAAAAAATTGTGACTAAAACCCATTTTTAGTATTGAAGTATAGGGTGACTTTTCTTTAAAAGTTGTGACTAAAACACGTTTTTCGGATTAAAGTATAGGGTACTTTTCTTAAAAAATTGTGACTAAAACCCATTTTTAGTATTAAAGTATAGGGTGACTTTTCTTTAAAAATTGTGACTAAAACACGTTTTTCGGATTAAAGTATAGGGTGACTTTTCTTTAAAAATTGTGACTAAAACACGTTTTTGGTATTAAAGTATTAGGTGACTTTCCTTTAAAAATTTTGACTAAAACAAATTTTTCGTATTAAAGTATAGGGTGACTTTTCTTTAAAACCATCTCGAGGACTTCGAAAAATATATTTTCCTAAAATTTTCTCGATCGATTTCGTAAATAAATGGATTTTTTTCTTGGGATAAGGTTCCAATTCAAATAGTTTGCAGGTGATAATATGAAATATATTTCTTATGCCTGTTGATACAAATATTTTTATTTGCAATTTTTGTCATATTTTATGTACCTGAAGAAGGAAATTATGCGTTGCCGAAACGTTGTAGTAGACTGACATGAAATAAAAACATATTGAGATGATTTTTTTAGAAATGTAGCTTGACTCTTGGACAACAGGTTTGACCTATAGTTGATTGTAAGCAATTGGTTCTTATGTCATATACAGACGTAAAACGAAAGTAATGTTTTTTTTTTGTTAATTTTTGGAGCAATCTGTGGAGTGAACAAATTAAAGTAGAAATTATTCGTTAATGGCAAATTAAAGACTGATCTTTTCTGAGCGATTTGGTTTTTTATTCACTCTGGAAACTCACTTAATAAAAAAGTTATATGGGGATATCATTACACTTTATGGGGATCTCATTGCGTCGACGGATACTGCTTAGAGACATTATTTAAAATGAACGTTTATAGCATTGCGTCGTTTATTTTGAATCGTCTCTAAACCATATCCGTCGACCCAATGGGATCCTCATAATAATTTTAACGAAACCCTAAAACTTCCTCAATAAGTGAGTTTTCAGAGTGAATAAAATTGACGGTTCTAAAATTTAAAAATTAATTTTCTCACCTATTTATGGATCGATTTTGAATTGGAAAAAATAATAGATAGGGAAAATCGTATTCTATGATAAAATTTTAAAAAATATACAGGGTGTAATTTAAAGTTTAAGGGTAGGGGTTGAATTTTGATTACAAAAAAAAAATATTTTCACTGCAATTTTAAAGCATTTTCACAGCTAAACATTATAGTTTTTGTTCCAAAAAAACATCTCGATTGGTCAAATCAGTTTGGGACACAATTTCGAGATATTTTTTAAGACAAGTCGACTAAATGGCAAAAGACAAACTCATATATGACTACTTACTTCTTATGCTTGTATAGCATGTGACAAATAAGAACAAATATATGGGAACTTGGCCAATCATCCAACTTTTCCGGCAACTGACTAACATTCTCATTTATATCAACTGTTGTATCCATATCCTCATTTTGAGAAAACTGTATTAACATTATACTTAATAACTCCAAAGCGGACTCTCTTAATTGTTTCTTCGTCGATAACTTGATAACGTCTGACGACACTGCTAGTAATTGATTTTCGAATATGTGGTACGTTGATTTTAAACTCTCGGAGATTTTTAAACGGAATTTTGAAATTAGTATGCTGAAGGTTTTTAAAATTACGCCAATTAAATCTGAGTCGACTTCCTGTAAAAAAAATGTTTAAATTAACTAATTAATAATTCCATTTAATTTCCAAATATCTGAGGTAAAAGGACGAGCCTAGGAAGAGCGAAACGAATTATCTGTTTAACACGTTCGCTGCTCATGACGCACAAGTGGCGTCCTAGCAATACTTACCCGAGTGCTCAGGACGCACATGTTGTGGCGGCTTGGTGCCTATTGTAATATAATTGCATGTCAATTTACGAGCGCTGCAATAATGCTTGTGATTTCGTGGGAGCACGTTGTTGAAGGTCTTATTTAAAACCTATAGTGCGTGGTTTCCGTTTTGATTTGTAATTGCCGACAGGTGGCGGTCTTTTGTTTATTTCGTAATATATATACACGACAATCGGCAAGCACGGCAGTAATGCTTATAATTTTGTTACCATTTTTGTAATAATATTGATTTCAGTAATCTAATAAACAGATTTGATAAACACTCCCTAGTGGCGCCACGTAGGCGTCGATGAGCACTGAGCGATTAAAACTTAGACCCAGTGCTCAAGCCGCCACATGTGCGTCGAGTTTTTTTGCAAAAAAAAACAGAAAAAACTACATAAAAAAGAATTATATTACACTAATAACTCGTTAAAACATAAACATTTACAAAACAAAAGTTTTTTTTGTCTTAGCACTAGCAGTGCTCATAAAAAAATTGATGAGCAGCGAACGTGTTAAGTAAAGCTAGTAATTTTATTGATATGCGACAAAATTATACAGGGTGTAACTAAACTGATGGTCAAATGAATCCACGTATTGATGAATTCAAAATAAGTGCACGCCTTTATTTATTTTTTCTCATACGGGCCATAGTTTTTTTTAATAGAGAAGAGCGTAGAAGTTTAGAGAAAACTACACATATTCATCATATCTCTAGAAGTATACGAGATATTTCCTTCAAACTTGGGTTCTCACATGAGTGGATGAGCTGTCAAACTTAAGGCTAATATATCTAATAAACCATTCGAATGATTCTCAAGTACTTTTGCAATCATCTACTTACCTTATCGCTGGCTTTAAAGGCTTTTACTCCATCTACCATCATATACGTTGAACATAAAATAAACGGTTGTAGAGTCACAGCAAACCTACAATAATCTCCCAAATAAATATACAGGGTGAGTTATTAGTGCGTCGAAGTTCGATATTAACTCAAAGATCAAAAATTTCACGCAAAACTAAGCAGCCAGTGTGTAGGCAGTCATAAAGTACGTAGTTTAAAATTATTGATATTTGTACAGGGTGGCTCATCTCATCAGGGTGAACCAAACTTACGTTTTTTTAAATGGAAAGCTCTATTTATTATTCCATAATTTCATTGGTTTAGACTTGACAGAGTGGTTCAAAAGTTACCACTAGTATTATATGCAAAACATGGCGAATTCTAAGGCTTCTGTACTGGAACTGAAATAATTTAAACTCTGCTTCTTACGGGCATAGGGTTTTGATAGTTACCAACTTTTAGAAAAAGATAATTGTTAGTATATAGTGCAAAACCTGTATACCGGGTGAGTCTAAACTCAAATTTGCGTTTTACTCGAATTTTCCAAATGAGACACCCTGTATATACTATCAAAAACTGAAAGGAAAATTGATAAGCTTTTATTATATATAGCCTTTCTTATACCTAAAGCTATTCGTTTTTAAGATATTTTCATTTATGAAATGTGGCTTAATCTCCAAACACAAAGTCAAAAAAATCTACTTGATTGTGAATTTGTTGTTTCGCCCATTGGCAGAACATAATTCGCCGGAGATAGTCATCGTCATTTTGTTTTTATGTAGAATTCTTTTGACTGAGCTTTGGCTTACCGATTGTTCCCGAGCAATTATCTTTTTCTAAAAGTTGATAACTATTAAAAAGCTATGCCCGTAAGAAGCAGAGTTTAAATTATTTCAGTTCCAGTACAGAAGCCTTAGAATTCGCCATGTTTTGCATATAATACTAGTGGTATCTTTTGAACCACTCTGTATAATGTTCTAAAATTTTAGTATTTTAGTTTAAACCAATGAAATTGTGGAATAATAAATAGGGCTTTCCATTTAAAAAACCGAAAGTTTGGTTCACCCTGATGAGATGAGCCACCCTGTACAAATAACAATAATTTTAAAATACGTACTTTATGACTGCCTATACACTGGCTGCTTAGTTTTGCGTGAAATTTTTGGTCTTTAAGGTAATATCGAACTTCGACGCACTAATAACTTACCCTGTATGTATAATAATCGAGAAAAAATAAAGAAGAATAGTAATTCAAACTCATATGTATTACCTGCTGATTACCACAAAGCAAATAGGGACGAAATCACTGTCAAAAGTAAATAATTTTCGGTATTGTTCAATAATTTGGCATATTTTGGAAAATGTTGAAAAAGTGATGTTTTTAGTTGTCAATGTTGATAAGAAACATAAAAATATTTGTTTGCAATACACTCCATGACTCTCATTTAAGAAATTGGTGACATTATATAAAACTTCAAGGATTCTGTCTTTTTCTGATAGTATTTGATTTCTTATTTGTTTCTTTTTAAAACTGAAAAATAAAGAATTTGATCAAATGTAATCTAAATATCGTTCTCCTTCCTTCATCCAACATTAGGAGTGATTCAAAGCATCCACAAATAAATAAAAATCTATCTAAAAGCCTTAAAAATAGACACCTAGCAGTAACATCATTGTAAAGGTTCTATATACTCAGACTTCAAACAAGTTGTTTGTTTGAATTTAAAATTCTTCAAATTAATTTTATACTTTAATTCCCATGGCATAAGATTATACACCTTATGGCATATTCATGACATCTCTGGCCGATTGCATTTTTACATACAGGTTCCCTAATAACATCATTTTTTTATCACGCCTTAAATAATTATGATCAAGCTTTCCTAAAAATTGATTTGATTTATTAAGATGGACTACATCACTCTTATAAAACATCATCTGTCGAATAGTTAACACATTAGCAGCCTTAAACAGCTCTTTTGTTGGATAACAAGTATCCAAATAAAAAAAAAATAATTTTCTGAAGTAATCCATCTATCGAGGAGTGAATGTTATTATTGGAATAAAAGGCGTCTACTCCACAAAATGATTTATATATATACGTTAAAATTTTTCCTTGGTTTTAGCTGCCAGACATGTTTCGGACTACACGTCCATCATCAGTGGCTTAAAGAACTTGTACAATGTTGTTAAATGTGAGGGTCATACTTCATACAGAATTAACAGATAGATTTTACATGGATTTATGATTTAAACGTCTATACACATCACCCTGATGGAAAATTTGGTTGTTAAATTGTTAAAATAAAATAAAATTAAAATATAATCAGAATGTTGAATATTTGTTAGTTTTTGTTGCTAGTAATCTTAGTTTTCTTTTTCTTTTTTCTCATCTTCAATGAAAAATAGTTTATGGTTGAAATAATTTGGTAAGAGCCCACAATAATATGGCCGTTTTTTTTTCAAAAATCAAAGAATGTTTTTATCAAAAACATAATGAAAATAATTTCATAGAAGCTATTTTAATATTTTACGGCATATTCTTGTTCAAACATTAAGCAGCTATGCCAAATTTAAACTACCCCTCTAACTCTGACTGTTGTGTGAAAATGATTGTCCTCGAATCACCCTGTACATAGAAACATGTTTACTTAATATTAAGTAGGTTATTTTTATTTCACAAAGTTTAAAAGGTATATCTTAACTTTTAGAATGCCCCTGTATGACAGGTATGCTAATTTTAAAATGCAGCTCAGTAGAAGCTATTATTGCCAAAATCACATGCTTGACAATAAACCGGCGCGGCGTACCTAGCCGCCTACAAAGTAATAATTATATCATGGTCATTTCTATAGTTGTTCACTTATTAAAAATAATGACATAATTAGCGTAATATGTACCACACAGAGTGGTAATCATGAATCTCACAAGCTAGTCAGATTACTTATTTTTAAATAGCACCCTGTATATAATAAACATTTTTATCTACATATCTATAGGTGGACGTCTCAAAATTATTTTAATAATGGAACTTACTTTTGCATAATATCTCTAAACAGTTGTAACAAATTCACGACTAAGTCATCGGCAATACCATCTTTAATATATGAAATATTTGTCAGCATAAATTCAAAAGAATGTTTTACAGCTCTACTATCTTCAAAAAATGCTTCATTTTTAATGAAGCCCGACAAATGCTCAAATATTATCCTAAAAACACAATTATTTTAGATTCAATAATTGGGGAACTTATCTGGTAGGTATACATAATAATGCTCAAAACTTAAGCAAACTCACTTAATGCGATGGTTATATAAACCAACGTCTAAGATATTTTCAAAAGGATATTTTTCAAATTTTATATCCATTCTATTAAAAGTATATTATGGTATTAGTTTTTCTTTTAATTTACTAACTATTTTACATACGTATATTTACTACAATCATATACCAAACAATTAATAAAGAGAACACAAATTGGAATTATGTCAAAAGCTCTATTGTTTTCAAATGACAGGAACAATCATGGCAACTATGATCTATTAGGTATATAAATGTAATATCACAAAATAATGAGTTCTGGTTCCCATTAGGCCAATAATTTATGATCTCAGTTCCTAATTGTAGGCTACGTACAGGGTGAGTAAATATATTACATGTTTACGAAATTATACAGGGTGTCCGTATAAGTCATGTTAAATAATTTAACAGCAGATTCTTTACAAAAAAATATTGATTAAGACAAATTTTCTGTATTCAAAAGCCTGTGCCTTGCTTTACTTCTGATTTAGTTCTGTTTTCATTGTGAGAATACTTGAGTGACTAACGTCATATTTGTTTATTAATAATTCTTGGTGAAATTTAGTATGTACGGTGTTTTTTTTTTTGGATATAGATAACTTATATATTTTATTAATTTGAAATTATCGCAGAACTTAAAAGGTCCTTGATTATTCTTGCTTAAACACATATTTATTATAAATTATCGCTATTTCTTTCTATATCTTAAAGCGAAGCCTACTTAAAAAATTAAGTTTCATTTTTTAAGTAAGCTTCGCTTGACCGAACATCACTGAGTCCTTGTTATTTCTCAGTTGAGTTTTGTCATTACCTTTCATTGTTTATTTTACGATTGTTGTTGCGTATTTCGAAATTTAGTTGGATAAGGCCTAGACATAGATACTCCTTTCTATAATTTGCAAATGCGCGACATGGTTGTAATAATACTCGCCTTCAGATTTATAGGCTTTAATAAACGAAAAACATAGCACAATAAAAATTCTAACAGTTATTGACAAGTATGTAAAACTAAACTGGTACATGTCAAACCAATAAAGATATTGTAAATACAGTATTATAATAAATTATATGACATTTTCCCCTGGTTAATTTGGAACGTACTCCGTTAGGTACTTTGGTGGTTTTCGTATTCTTTCAGACTTTCGAACAGGTTCAGATGCCTGAGCTGTTTGTGTGTTTTGATTGGTTGAAAATATTTCAGAAGATGAATCAATTGTATTGTCGAGATTATCAGTAAAATCAGTTGTTGATAATAAATTGTTCTCTTCCTCGTTTCGGTCTGAAGTACAACTTTCAGTATCGTCGATTAGGAGATTTATATTTCCTCTTGGCGCCAAATGTTTTAAAGAAACTGTTGATTCTTGACCGCTCTTATGCCTTATTAAAGCATATTCTGGATTAGTTTCTAATAATTCTACTTCTTCCACCAATGGATCATACTTGCTTTTTCTGTTTTGCTTTTTAAGAAGAACGATGTCGGATTCTTTTAACCACGTTGGTATAGAGATTCCGCTTGTTGAGCGTCGTTGATATGCAAACATTCGTTCATGTGGTGTACAGTTAGTCGCAGTACATAATAATGATCTTATAGAAAACAAAGCTTCAGGTAGAACAATTTCCCATTGCGTAGGTTTTAGGCCTTTTGTCTTTAAAGCAAGGTTTACAGTTTTCCAAATTATACCATTGTATCGTTCGACTTGTCCATTTCCTTGAGGGTTGTAGGGTGTAGTTCGACTTGTCGCTATTCCTCGAGAATGTAAATAATCAATTAGTTCATGTGACATGAATGATGGTCCCTGATCGGAATGAACATAAGATGGCATGCCAAATATGGAAAATAATTGGTTGAAACATTGAATAACTGTGGCAGCTGTCATATCATAGCAAGGGAACGCAAAAGGAAAACGTGAAAATTCATCAACAATAGTTAGAAGATATTTATTGTTGGTACAGCTAGGTAAAGGTCCTTTGAAATCGATACTAATACGTTCAAATGGCGATGTAGCTTTGATTAGATGACTGTTATTGGTTTTATTAAACTTTGGTTTTAGCTCAGCGCAGATGGGACATGAAGATACCATACTTTTAACATCATCTACCGAATATGGAAGACTTCGTACTCGTATAAAATGGTACATCCTTGTTATTCCTGGATGACACAAGGATTCGTGTAATTCATAGAGTTTAGATTTAGAACTTGCTGAACATATTCTGGATAATGCATCTGCGGCTAGATTAGAACTACCTGGGCGATAGATAATGTCATAATTGTAGCAGGAGAGTTCTAAACGCCATCGCATAATCTTCTCGTTTTTTATTTTACTAGAATGTTTTGTGTTAAACATGAACGAAACTGCTTCTTGATCTGTTATAAGTCTAAATGGTCGATTAATCAGATAATGTCTCCATTTACGAATAGCTTCAACACAGGCACAAGCTTCTTTTTCAATAGCTGAGTGTTTACGTTCACAATCAGACAGAGTTCTTGAGAAAAATGCGACTGGTCTGCCTGACTGTGTCAAAGTAGCTGCTATTGCATAATCTGAGGCATCAGTCTCTACAACAAGGAGTTCATCTTCTTTAATTGACCATAAAAGTGATTCAGCTATATCCTTTTTTATATTTTCAAAATCTTGGATAACATTTTCTGGCATTGGAAACGTTTTACAATTGGTAAGATTTCTTATTTTGTGTGAGAACTTCGGAATCCACTTAGAATAATGTGAAAACATTCCCATTATTCGTTTAAGGCTTGGTGCGTTGTTTGGAGCAGGCAAATTCAGGAGAGGTTTAAGACGATCTTGATCAGGTTTAAGAGTACCGTTTTCTATAGTGTAACCTAGCAAATTTATTGAGTTCTTGGAATAATTACATTTCTTTTCATTAAGTGTTAAGCCATATTTTACAGTAGCTTTTATAAATTGTTCCAAATTTCTGTCATGATTTAACTGTGTTTCACCGCAAACGGTCACGTCATCTAAATAAGCAAATACTCCTACTAAATTTTCTTGCGATATTATTGAATTTATTACCCTTTGGAAGCATGAAACACCATTAGTTACCCCAAAAGGAATTCTTCTAAACTGATACAGGTTACCTGCTGCTTCAAAAGCAGTGTACTGTTTATCATTTTCATGAATTGGTATTTGATGGTAGGCACTTTTAAGGTCTATAGTGCTAAATATTTTATATTTTGCAATTTTTGTGACCATAGCTTCCACATTAGGCACGGGATATGCATCAAGATGTGTAAATTTATTTATAGTCTGGGAATAATCTATCACCATCCGTCGTTTGTGATTTTCGTTTTGTGTTACTAGGACTTGAGCTCTCCATGGTGAATTACTTTCTTCAATTATGTCCTCTTTCAACAAATTCTTTATTTCTTGTTTAATAAAGTCTTCATCTTCATCAGTATGTCTCCTAGATTTTGTTGCAATCGGACGACAATCTTCAGTAAGGTTTGAAAATAGAAGTGGTGGTTTTACAGTAGCTTGAGCTAAACAGCAGATTTTTAAAACAGGTTTTGGTCCTCCAAAGTTAACATGAACTGCTGAATGTTGCCTCATAATATCATGTCCTATAATGAAATCAGTACATAGATTTGGCAGAACAGCTACTTTCATATTTTCGTGTTTGGCGTTCAGAAATTGTATATTTAGAGTACAGTTTCCTTGAATATTGGATGTACATAAAGTGGAACCCATCGAAACTTGGCCTTGAGCAGGAGTAACTTTAAAATTATTTGCTTTAACAAAATGGTAATCAATGAAACTATCTGAACTTCCTGTATCAATTAGAGCATGTGCAGCAACGTTGTTTATTATAACTTTGATCAATGTTTTTGTAAGACAATCCGATGTTGGAAAAGACGCTGAAGATATCAATGACGTAAATGCTGATGTACAATTACTGGTCTTAGATGTTGTTTGTTTCGATCGTAAACATACCTTAGCAAAGTGTCCGATCTTCTTACAATAGGTACATGTTTTGTCACGTGCTGGACAGTTAACTCTTGGATGTCGGCTGTTTCCACAAAAGTAACATCGTTGAGACGATATATTGTTGCTTATAGCCACTCCATCAAGACGTTCAATGTACTGAGTTGAATTTACAATTTTTCCCGGATCTACGTACTGTTCTGATTGTTTATGAGCTTCTTCCATTGATCGAGACTTGTTTACGGCGTCGTATAAATCCATAACATTAGTTTCAAGAAGTCGTTGGCGTATTTCAGACGACTGAAGTCCATTTATGAAAGCGTCTCTAATGAACTCATTTTTATTCTGATCCGCTGATACTGACTTAAAATTGCAATCTTTACTTAAAATATTTAAAGCTTGTATATACTGATCTATATTTTCAGTTGGCAGTTGTTTTCGTGTAGCTAACAAATGTCTAGCAAAAACTTCATTAACAGGTTTAATGTATATTTCATTAAGTACCTTGATAGCCTTTTCGTATGTTTCACATTCGCTAAAGTAGTCATAAATGGAATGGGACACAAAATTCGTGAGGAGTTTGAGTTTACTGTCACTCGTTAGTTCTTTTGCACCTTCGGTAATTTCTAAAAAGTTCTTAAATGTTGTAAGCCAGTGGGTCCACTCTTTGGATGCATTTGTTGAGTTTGGATCTGTTTCGAATCGTTCGGGTCGCAAAAACTTGTCCATTATCACTTGTTTTCCAAAATTTTCGTTTATTAAATTGTAATAATACTCGCCTTCAGATTTATAGGCTTTAATAAACGAAAAACATAGCACAATAAAAATTCTAACAGTTATTGACAAGTATGTAAAACTAAACTGGTACATGTCAAACCAATAAAGATATTGTAAATACAGTATTATAATAAATTATATGACAATGGTTAGCTTCCATAAAGTTCAATAAAACAATTTAATTAATCCGATCTCCGTTTTTTAACTATGATTTTAAACGGAAATATTTCGAAGACGGCAAATGATTAAAACAATACGGTTTTTAAGGAAAGAATGAACAAGAAATCCATATTTAAAACATTTTTTTATACTTTTTATAGCGCTTTGGCATCCAATTTGCCACTTTTTCAGGTAAGTTTAAAACATGAAGGAATATACATATTTCCAAAATGTGTTACTTTGCAATGGAAATTTTGATCAGCACCTAGGATTAATACATGAAGAAGGCGGAAATTCGCTGCCGAAAACTAAAAATACCAAGTGGCGTTTTTAATTCCACGAAATGGTGGGGATATTTTTAGTCGTCACAACATGTAATATGATTCATGATTAGTATAAATACAAAGATATATCTGATTTGAGTCATTAACCTTTGAACTACCGTCGATCAAGCAACTCGATTGGAAAGTAAAGTGAAGACATTGATAACATAGAGCACCGCGCTGTAATAAAGTTCCTGGCTAAGCAAGGAACGTGAGGTGTCATAGGTTTACAGGGAAATCTTGTCGAGGAAAAACAATTGTTTACAAGTGGTAAGGACTCACTCGAAGATGATCCTCGACAAGTCCACTCAAGATATATCATCGCAAAATGGTTTATTGATAATTATGTCTAACAATGTTAAGATTATTTGAAAATAAATGTCAGGAGATAAATTAGGACGGACAGGAGGGAAATTTTTTATGTTTTCCTGACCGAAAGTTTGAATTAAAAACTTACAATCGCATTCAAAACATATATAAATATTTTTCTACTGTTATTGTTGGATAATATGCGTTTTTTAATTAAGGCTTTCTACTGTACAATCTTGGACACCAATAATTTAATCTTAGTTATATTCCTATGGTAGAATTCGTGGACAATAGGGCAGCAAAATAAATTTACACTTAATTTAGAGTCAGCAACGTTTCGTGGTTAAATTTACACCTTTTCAAATTATTAATTTGACTGATTATTTAGCTTCACTTGATTCATATGACAAGCCGCCACTGGTTGTAACCTGTAATTTTTTGCCCAATTACGCAGGAATTCTACAAAAACATTATATCGGATGGCACGAATTGTTCGAAATCTGTCTTAGGTAACATATATATTAACGTTAAAAAATATACAGTTATTACCAAAGACCTTAGTAACACAGGAGACAAAATATTTCATTGATAACGTGCTTTCAAACACGATCCAACATTACTTGTAAACAAGTAATGTGTAAGAGAGAGAAAGACTTATCATTGTCGGCTTGAAGTTGCTCATTGGCAACGTTGTAATCTCCGGTATGCGTTCTGCAGCCAGTGGCGTACTGATCGCTGACTGCTTTTGCACTATGTATACAATGCATAATATATAATTAATAGCATACATTAAAAAGCCAATGTGCCGAGCCTATCAGAGCATTTGGGGTGGGGCTTTCCTTGGCGCGCATTTGAATTTAACCGCTATTCAACTTATTTTGAAACTGAAATTTAGTCGATATTTAATTGGAATGAGTTTTTCAGTAAAATAATTTAAATATTAATATGTATAAGGTATTCGCTAAGAAAGTCTGTTAATCTTTCTTTGTAGTAGGTATTTCTTGATATAGCTGAAAAACCTTCATTTCATATATCGAAAAAACGATAGTTAAATTAATATATTTATGTATAATTTGAAGATAATCTAATTTTAAAATCATTTTATGCATTACAAATAGGAAGTTAGGAAATAAAAAAAGGCACATTATTCTCAATAGTTTTTTTAGCTATATATATTAAATTATACACAATGATAATAAATAATAATTATCTACTATGAACATACAAATTAATTATGTTTTTGCAGACTTTATGCAGTTTCTGTATCGCTTTTTAATAAGTATGAAGTCTATTTGATTGCGAATAATTCTTTCAGGGGTATGGGCGCTAGAGGTCCACGTATAGAGCCTTCTATTTGGAAGTTTAAAAAAGGTGTTTGAGACAATGAAATCATGTTCCTGGCAGAACTGAACTAGCCGGTCTCCTCTATCGTTTGCTGTTCCGAATCCGTATATACCGGTAATATCCTCTCGTGGTGTACTTCCTACTTTGGCATTAAAATCGCCCATGATAAAAGTCACCTCTGATTTTTTCGCCAGCTTCAGGGTATCTGTGATTTGTTCGTAGAAGTCTTCTATTGGTGCGTAAACCTGGATGATGTTGATGTCAAATGGGTGCGAGTGTAGTTTTATAAAAAGCACCCTGTCCGATACCGGAACAAACGACATTAGTGACCTGCTGGTTTCCTTGTTCATTATGATACCCACGCCGTTGTAGTGTTGGTCGTTGTCGCTACCCGAGTAGAATACTTGATGTTCATTTATTTCACATTGTCCCTAATTGGTCCATCTCATTTCGCTAATCCCTAGTATCTCTATGTTAAGTCGTTTCATCTCCTTGATAACATTGTGTGCTTTACCCGCCTGAAACATGCTTTTAACGTTCCATGTAGCAATCTTCCTCATGCCTGGCCCAGTGATTCTTAGCACCCTCTGGTCATTTAAGACCTGCCGGGGACTGAGGGCCTTGGCAATTTCTTTTCCAGTCATGCTGATGATTATCCTGAGGAATCTAATGAGGTGGTTTCCCGTTGCCTTACAACCGATTTGATCATAATATAATTATAATAATAATATAATCAGCCTTATACTACAGAGCTAGGGAGGTAATATCCTACGTAGATTTACCACTTACTTCTTTAATGCTGCTTTCAATTACTAAGCGGTTACATTGTTGGGCGTAAATGAACCAACATTATTTTCAGAAAGTATCTGTTTGCTTTTGTTACTAATAATTTAATAGAAATAAAAATTCAAAATGTAACAAATTTATCATATCAAACAAACCCCGCCACTGTGTAAACTAACACCAAACACAAACAAATTTCTAAACATAACCACACTTACCCGTGAAAAGTTAAATCTGGAAATAAACTATCCACTTTTCCACAAACTACACAACCACGAACCATAGTTATTCAATAAATATTTAAAGTTAAAAAAACACACACAAGAATAACGCAAAACAGGAAAATACTTCAAAAAACGATGAAAAGCGCTAATGACATGAGTGTTTCTCAACGTCAACGTCGCAAATTATAATTTCATTCATAACGCCGTGTTCTGTCGTACAAGAAGCGTAAAGTTGTAAACGATGTTGCCGTAGTGCGCTTTTATTTCACTATGCGAATAATTCCTAAAATAAAATAATTATCTCGTTTTGTACAATTTAATCTTAAAATGAACTAATTTATAACCTAAGTATAGTAATAAAAATTTTTATTAACATCCTAGTTACAAATAATTCTTTACATCGCTCATTTTTTTATTTGTTGTGACAAAAATTTAAAGATATTCCAAATACATTTGTAAGTCTGGCAATGCTTGTATTAGGATAAATAGAGGAAGGGACGATGTTTGCTAACCCTGAAAACGTAAACAATGTGGTCTCCTGTGTTATTAAGGTCTTTGGTTATTACCAACATATTGTTTCATTAGCATTAAAACTCATTGTAATGTAGCATGTATTATTTTATTTTTATTATAATAATAACTCTTGACATACAATCATCACTCATTTTCTTCACTAAATAATCGATAAAAATTCATGACAGCTGATTTATTTTTTCAATAAAAACTACATTATAACTATTAATAGTGATAGAAAATATACATATACATTTTCCAAAATAGAAACAAAAATATATTGTACGATTTTGTGCTAAACGTTCATTTTACATACCACCATTTACACTTAAATCTTATTTTGTGTATTAAAAACATCAAAATTCAGGTCATCTACCAAGTCAATACTCTATATTTTATTGTTAAAAATATATAATTATATATATACGCGTCTCAAAAATTTTGACATAATTGAAGATTGTTACGGTCAAATTAAGAACGATTAAGTAAAGTTTTTTGAGTTTCCAAAACCTTTAGAAAACTTGCTATGTTCCAGGTTAGTGTTTTAATATGCAAGAAGCATATTGTCCAAGCAATTAAAGTTATAACTAATTTAAAATATTTTTATTAAATCAAATAAACATTATTCTAATTGAGGTCTAATTTAAAACAAAAGAAAACTCATCCTTACGGCTTATATTTGTAAAAAAATAAAAAATAAACGTGTACATTATTTAAACAACAAAATCAAGCATTTTCTTGTTACCACCTTGTGTGTACAGACTTTGGAAAAGTTTCGGAAAATGAAGAAAACCTATTGTGGCCGTGAACTTTTTCTTAGATTAATATCGGGTTAGACCACACCCATCTATTTGCAAAATAGTGTTTCAAAGGCTTGTTTTCATTTACGTTTCTTTAATGATTCATCTTCGGAATGTCTCAACAAAATTGTTCTAATTTGACACCAAAACTCAAATTAATTTTATATTAAAATAATGGAATTTAAAAAATCTTTGTTCATGTCTTAATATACGTTATTACAAGATTTGATGGTTTGTACGTGAGTGATATTTACAGCGACTAGAGAATATTGGCTTTAATCGATAAAAGAATGTGTTTTCATCTAGTTTTTTTTTATTTCTATTATTTATCTATGTCTTTTAATTTTTTCATATATAAAACCTAACGTTAGAAAAAAATTAGTGGCACATTTCGAGTATTGTATTAATTTCATAATGCATTATGTACAGGAAGCCATATTTTTTTTTTCATTAAGTGTAACGCTAAATATACTATAGAGGTTGTATCGATAACCAAACTTTATTATTTTTGTTTAACGTAAAACATAATTCCTGATCTCGATATTTACATTGTATCCATTGTACGACAAAATGTTTTGTTCAAAACTATGTTTATTGTTGTCCCATAGTATTTGTATGAAAATAATTGCTTTGAAATCCGATTATTTAGTTCTCAACTTTTCCTAGAACCCTTAACAGTTTGAGTGTCCCAAATTAATAGAAGAAAATGTACCATTTCTAAAGGGTTTTTTTTTATATTCTTTTATATGGAGATATTCTTCAGCGAGTGTATACGAGGGCTATTATTCACCTAGCTGCAAATCGCGTTCTTCTCTCAATGGAATATAGTTAGATTTATATAATACCATTAAACAATAATGGCAGAAAAAATTGTAAATCAAATAAATATTTTCTGATTGTAATTAGTATTATCATTTGATCTGGTAAGTTATGAATGAACTATTCCATGATAATCTACAATAGCTAGAAAATAACTAATTAAAATTAATTATTCTCTATTAGCTCAACACAACCTAACCAACAGAGCTTAATTTATAATGTTATAGTACATCTATCTACGTTCTATTTAAAAATTATTGAAAACACATTCTTTTCGAATAATAATAATAATAATTATTACGTATTTATTCAAATAGACAATCAATCATATTATTGAGAAGTGCGAAATAAAAACAGTTTTTGTCTTATTACCAATAACCTTATACTTACTTGACAATACTATAATATATTATTTAATAATATATGAAGTATTTTAATTATAATATTGTATCTTATAATTAATGAGAATATCGATATGTATGCGGATACACTAGTAAAAATTCCGCCTAATATAATAACTAGTTACTAATATGAGAAGAGTATCAAAATATATATTCAATAATTATTGTGAAAAATAAAAACAATGAAGAAAATAACAATGAAAAATCATTCATATTTGTGTGTGAACCACATTAGAAACTGATTTCCACATCTTCACTTTTACCAGTGTTAATTAAATTATAGCACAGTTACAACTTAAAACTAGGTGAACCAAATTCCATTTCGTAAAGGAGTTAGATGCAAATCGTATAAAAGCAACAATGATAATACAGAAAAAATGTTATATAACATGCTGAAATAAGTATACAGGATAATTTCAAGATATGTATAACAACGTATTATCAAAATTATGATTACATTAGAATATATTAATATGATAACGAATCGAACTTTTTCTGTTATGTTCCCAGAAAAATTGAAACAGCTAAACATTTTTAGAAAACCCTGCAACGTTCAAGTTAATGTGATATTTTTGAGCTTTGAGGTTTATATTTGAGAGAAGCATTGAAATAATATATATATATATATATTGCTAAAAACCGGGGAAATTATTAAGATATTGGAGCCCACGAGACACGGATAGCGCTCCATAAAAAGAAATAATTAAAAGCTGATCAAATAGAGGCATCTTGTAATCTTACGTACTAGTTGCATTGTATCAGTTTTGTGAGCTAACTGATTATTAACTGTCACGTTTCTATGATGACCAACCATTTGTTCCTGCGTTTAGGTGACTTGTTAGATTTGAATTGAAGCTAAGAGTAAAAATATATACTGACATCTTGATTATTTTAAGGACTACTGAATAAAAAGACATTACGTGAAGCATAAAGCACGGCCAAAAATATAAGTCAAACTTTCTCTTCTTGCGTCAATTTAATCACAATTCGACAGATATCTTTAGATAACACAGAAACCAACTACAAATTCGAATTAAAATGATCATACACAAAATATTGTTTATTAAATTACATTATTATGAAAATGTTTTATGGTTCACCCTAAAAAATAAGAACTATTCATCTATCAGAACTATAAATTAACCAGTCAAATAATTTGTTCATTATACGTAATATTATAATCATTTATAACATATAAAAGTATAATAAGAATAATAATATCGAAGCTAAATTATCAATTTTCTTCAAGTAAAGCTGCTATCTCGTGATGCATATTTTAATAGGTACTAAATACACAATAAAAATCATTCCACAATCATGAATTTTGAGTCTTTTCATTCACATAGTTTACGAAATTAAAATATCAGTATCATTTATTAAAGCTATGAAGATTGATTCACATAATGCTCGCTCTCTCAAAACAAAAACAAAAAAAGTAATTTTAAAATAATGAAAACGAATATCCCTAATAATTCAGAAACCAAATACTAAATGTATATGACAATATACAGTTAGCAAAATGATAAATTCCCTTTGCGTTCTTTAGCTGTTCGTTCTTATCGATGTCACACAGTCTATACCCGTTAGAACAGTGCGTGACGTTTATACATTTTCAAGGTCAAATTGACAACATTAATTTCAAATTGGCATTAATCAAAAGCAAATTGACAATAATCAAAACCATAATGGCACTAATCACTTTCAAATTGAGAATAAACAAAATCAAATTGGCACTAGTAAATTTTAACTTGGTGTTAAATACATCAATCGAATTGGTTATTACTTGTCAGTTTCAAAGTGTGTGTTAGTTAATTAATAATATATTGTGCAACGAACATGAAATGACATATATTTCCTACGAGTATGATCGCAAATCATACGAGTAGGAAATGGTCATTTCATGTGAGTTTCACACTATACTTTTTCTACGACTGTTTTAATGCTTTTGAATAAATTTAACATAATTTTTAGGAAAATATTTGTTTTTCGAAACTTACCCCTGTTCACGTATAAGCCTAAATACGATAAATTAGAAGTATTAAATTGACTAGGTGGTGTTAAACTAAATTCACTATCACTGTTTATGTGTTTTGAAATTAGCGAAATACTTAATTATAATTATTATTAATTATAAATACCAAAACTGTCAATATGGTGTTTGTATTTTCGGCGTTGCTATGGTGATTTTTCATGCCCGCCTCTACTTTTTGTCATTACCAGGAAATTTAATCCGTGCGTAATAATATATTATTAGTAATGAAAAACAGCATTACAATGTACTACATTTTCAAATCATGATTGAACATATAATAAAGGCATTTAAAGACAGTCGTAGAAAAAAATTGTTACCTATAATACATTGCAAGATGCGTTATATAAAAAAGGATGTTGCTCCAAATTTGAAGGGGCAGATTTGTGCATTATATAATGTCAATGGTGACTGGCGTAATCTTGCAAATGTACTGGGTGTGGATTAACAATCAAGAGCAATCGGAGAAGCAGCGAGGAGGTAAACGTAGAGTTAAAATAACCTCTGAACACCGTCAATTCATTGAACGTTCAGTCGAAGAAAATCCTAAAATTACTCTTTAACAACTGAGTGAAAAAATACGAGAAGTATTTGTTATCAACATTTCTAAGGAATGCATTCGACGGCATCTGAATGGACTTATCTTATGTTTACTTTGAAGGCCGTGCGTAGAGAACCCAAAAACGCAAATAGTTTTGAAGTAAAACAAAGTAGACGAAAATACGGTGAAAACTTGTTATATATTCAGGTACAAAATAACGAACTTTAATTTGTTCATATCAAGGACGCAGGGCCGTTCAAAAAAAGGAAGTCGTTGCACAGGTATATCTGCAGGTTGCAGAGAACTATGGGGTTAATTTATTCCAAATTTAGAAGGGGTTCTTTTAAGAAGCCGGAAGCAAACGAATTTGTGAGACAGTGCTTAAGAAGAGCGCAAAACATTTACGAAACTGGAGTTGCGTTAGTCGTTGATAATGCTCCATGCCACTCCAGTATTGAAGACGTTTTGGCAGAGGACGAATTTCATCATCACACATTTTTACGAGTAAGTCCGTATAGCCCTATGTTCAATCCCATTGAACAAGCATGGTCTGTATTAAAGGCAGGAGTAAAAGCAGAAATGGCTGAAGAGCTAAATAACATCTTGGCTGGTGCTGACCGGGATCGTCTGACTCAAACCGAACATCGAATGCAGAAATTAGAGAACATCGTTCGTGGCAATATTGGCAAGATAACTTGCTAATTGTACTAAATTTATTGCACATATACAGAGATTTATTCCTGCTGCATTGGATATGCAAGATATAATTTTTTAAGAAAATTTGTTATTTAAAATTCGTTAATGGTTTCATGGCCATATTCTCCGTTATAGGCTTGAGCGGCGCTTATGTAAGCTACGCTTGAAAATTAAGCCTAGCTTCAACCGCAGTTGTATGGACCGTAACAAAAAGAGCCAAGTTTTACTAAGCCTAAGCTACAGTCTGGCAACAGCGAAATATTGTGGGAATTTCGTTGGCCAGATATGAAAAGAAAATTTATTCACTGTTTGTTTAAGCCATAACCTAAAAAATATTCATATTTCCAATTTCCGCGGATTTCGTTCATGTTTGATTCAATTATGATTTAATGTTTTCATAATAAAGAAATAAATATTAAGTTAATTATAAGACTGCAAAAGTTCCAGGCCCTAATTTTATGGTGTCTGCAAAAATGCATTTAATGCAAGTTATTGCAAATAAATACGGATCAATACTCGAGGATAAAAAAAAAAAACAAATCGGATATCAGCTATGCAGAAAGAAAATGCGTGGAAATCAATAGAAAACGAATTAAATGCCACGTCAACAAGCGGTGTTTATGAAAAGCTTCATCTTTAAAAAAATGTTATGGAGCTACGGAAGTCCTTGGCTGAAGAAAGAAAGGCGACAATACTTACAGGTGGTGGTCCTAAAAAAAATTAGAAGAGATGAAAGTGATGAAATTTTGCAGTCAATTCTAAATAAAGACTCTAGTGGGGCTAACAAATCAATTTGATGATTTTGTTAGGCGAAATCTGCGGAGATCTGCTTAGGTCGTCCATGTCTTTTATATAATTAGGCTTTACATAAATTCGTCTAGGAAAACCAAATTCTATAATATCCATCACATCAATACCGTCTTGCAACAAGATTTCATCTTCAATTTCCATAATTTTTAGATTCTTTGTAATTTATAAGAAACAAAAAATGTTTTTTTATTTATAAAAAGTTAGGTTAAACAGAGGCTTAAATTTTAAGCTCCGAAAAATGGGAGCTTAACATTAAGTGAAGCTTAATTAAATTATTGCTTCGGTGCATTAAAAATTTGTGATTTTAGGCCGGCTTAAGCACAAGCCTAACTTTAGTACATACGGTGAATATGGCCATCAATAATTTAATTATTGTTATTTATTGTGTATCATTAAATAAATTGCTTTCGTTAATTGTATGTTACAAGTGCCAATTTGATTTTGTTTATTGTCAATTTGAAAGTGATTAGTGCCATTATGGTTTTGATTATTGTCAATTTGCTTTTGATTAATGCCAATTTAAAATTCATATTGGCAAGTTGATTTTGACAAATGTCATTTTGATTCTGATTAGCGCCAATTTGAACTTGAAAAGGTATAGTTGGAACCCTTTATTATAAGAACAATGACGGGAAAATAAACAAATAACTGTTAGTTGCATAAACCTTATATGAATTATTCGAAATCAAAAATGGGCGTTTAAAATTTCTACTGAGTATTTATTATTGGAAGAGTTATAATATGTGAATCACCTTTTAAAATCATAATAATTCAAAAACGATACAAAATACACATAACTTAGCAAAATGAAAAATATATATTATGTACAAGTGATTGGAACCTTATACAACTTAATAATCATATCCTATCGCTAAATAAAATAAAAAAAAAATCGTACTATATAATAATATGTATCCTATACTTAACTATAGTTAGAGAGCTGGGTTAGATAGAGAGAGTTGGGCTATCACAAGGGCTTACGTTAGTGTGAGTTACAGCTCTTTGGCTCCTGGTTTCTTATTAAATAAAGGACTGAAATCAAAATTAACTCGATCTATGTATGCAGTTACTGATCTGAGATCTGTTTCAATTAAAAATTTATATCAACCATGTTCAAGGAAACAATTCCTCAGGGAAATTATTACTTGTTAATGTCGTGATATTATTTTTCTGCAACAACTAAACAAAATAACAAATAGACTTTGCCCGCTGAGAATCTATTTTTTCGGCAACCGTCTGGGATGTACCCATTTCCCGGACACTTTTTCGTTGAGAAAGTAGCATTTCCTGGCCTAGGACGGGAAGAATCACGTCGTTGTCATTTCAAACAAATTCAATCCCTTCAATATTAGCAATTGCTCGAATTTTAATATATATAAGAATTAAAATGTTTCTGTTAATATGTAGTATTTTCTGTTCTGTTTAATTCAAATTAAAATGTATAATAAAGAAATGTGTCGTCTCATTGATTTATTATTTTACGCGGTTGCCGAAAAAAATTGTACGCAACACGCCCGAAAATAAATTTTTTTTTGGACTCACAGACTTCGAGGACTCGCCTACGGAATTTTGTCTATTCATCCAAAAAAAAACATATTTTCCGGATTTGTTTCGTAAATTATTATTTTCTATTATTGGTGAACTGTGGGCCACACTAGGGTCACAGAAAAAATAATAGTCAATTAGTTCTCATCGTGTCGGTACATCTGATGTACGTGCGTACAAAGCAATTCGCCGCGCTTATAGTCATAGTATTATCTTATAGTATACAGGGTGTTCTATGGTGACAGCTCATTAAAATATTTCGGAGACTACTTTGAATTGAATTTGGGAAATTTTGGTATATGTATTGCCGAAAATGGTCTATTGAAATATCATAATACCAACCGCTTAGCACTTCCGGTTATACCGGAAGTTGATAGTGACTTTGTTATTTTAAATGGGACACCCTATATATTATGATATTTTTGGCTGCCACATAAGATTCTAGACATGTATCGTCCTATACCTAAAAACAGTAATAGGTTACTGATTTCGAAAATGCATAGTTTTTGAAATATCGGCAATGTAACATTTTTTAGCATTTTCGATATTCTCGTATATTACATTTACTAATTAATTTAGTGTGCCCAAAAAAATAATAAAATTTTCCTGCAGGCCCATAAACGTAGATCAAACAAAAGTTAATTATTGTTAATCAAATAGTCGTAATTAATCAGTCATTTTGAAAGGTAAATTGCACAATAATTATTATAAAAATGAAAAATACTTATTCAAATGCCAAATTTATTATTTATCCACAGAGAATGTCACAAATTAATAGATACAACCTGTAGACTGTTTAACGAGAAATATTAACATGTGTTAACAATAAGCAGGAAAAAACTAGGAACCATTTTAAGAAATCAATTATAACTTTTTTTTTTCTGAAGTAATCCATCTGTCGAGGAGTGAATAGTATGATTTGAATAAAACGACGTCTACTCCACAAAATGATCCATATATATACGTTTAAATGCCAGACATGTGAGGGTCGTACTTCATACAAATGTTAAGAGAGAGTTTTACATTGATTTAAACGTTTATACATATCACCTTGTTGGAAATAAATTGAGTTTGTTAAATTAATAAATTATAGTTAAATGGTTGGAAATTTGTCAATTATTTTTGTTTCGTGTTTTCTTCTTTTTCTCATTTTTAAAAGTAATTAAATTAAAGTTTTACAATCTGGTAAGAGCCCACGACAACAGTATGGCTGTTTGAAGGTTTAAAAAAAAACTGTTGTTGTGGGCTCTTACCAGATCGTAAAACTTTAATTTAATTACTTTTAAAAATGAGAAAAAGAAGAAAACACGAAACAAAAATAATTGACAAATTTCCAACCATTTAACTGTAATTTATTAATTTAACAAACTCAATTTATTTCCAACAAGGTGATATGTATAAACGTTTAAATCAATGTAAAACTCTCTCTTAACATTTGTATGAAGTACGACCCTCAAATCTGACAATACTGTATAAGGTTTCTTAAGCCACTGATGATGGACGTGTAGTCCGAAACATGTCTGGCATTTAAAACAAGGTTTTAACGTATAAATATGGATCATTTTGTGGAGTAGACGTCGTTTTATTCAAATCATCAATTATAACTAATTCAGAGCTATACAAATCGAGTATTACAAAATCCTATAACTACAAAAATTGAAGATAATATAGCAGAAATTATACTTACTAAAAGAATAACAAATTTTCAAGTAACGATAAAAAATACTAATTTATTTGTTCAATATGCCCCCCATCTTGATATTTGATTAGACGTTTATGGGCCTGCAGAAAAATTTTATTATTTTCATGGCACACCAAAAAAAATTAGTCAAAGTAATATACGAGAATATCGAAAATACTAAAAAATGTTACATTGCCGATATTTCGAAAACTATGCATTTTCGAAATCAGTAACCTATTAGAAAGTATCTTTAATTTTTAATGATACGTAAGATAAAATTATAAAAATATACCTGTTCCATTTGAAAAAACTGACTTTCGACTGTTTTTATAACATCGTTTTCAGTATAATTTCTTGACCACCCTGTATGAATAAATCAGAAAAAGTCGTATGTATCGATAAAAGGAGACGTTATTTAATAAGAAAACGCCGGCAAAATGATTACTAAAGACTTCTTTATAAGGAAAAAATGTGATTATTATTGAACCTCAAAATGTCAGTTTTGACATATACGTCAAAAACGGCTGGATTTAGGTATAGGACATGATACATGAAACATGTTTAGAATCTTATGTGGAATCCAAAAATGTCATAATATATAGGGTGTTCCATTTAAAATAACAAAGTCACTATCAACTTCCGGTATTCGGCAATCCATATACCAAAATTTTCCAAATTCAATTCAAAGTAGTCTCCGAAATAATTTAATGGGCCGTCACCAAAGGACACCCTGTATATAGTAGTGGGTCAGAAATGAGATGGGAATGCGACGAGTCGATGCCGTTTTCAGCGTCTAGTGGACCTTCTTGTCTATAGTTAATATTCGATGCTAGGGTCAGGTGAGCTCCTCGTGTATTATCGTCCAGTAGGTGGGACTTTAAAATGTGGTAGAGGAGTTTTGTGGAATAGGCAGTATTGAAAAAAATGTAGTTTATCCAATTATGAATATTACAGCAACCTTTTTGCAAATCAAATTTAAATTTCAAAATATTACTTAATATTTAAGTAAGATAATATCATCCAGAGTAATAAAATATCAAGGAACAATTTTGTATTCAGTCCTTCATATAAATTACTTTAATATATCAGTTTGTGCATATTTGTGCTACACATAAATATATAAACAAATACAAATATTAAAAATATTAATAACAATTTGTAAGATCTGTTTTGTTGAGTATTTTGTTTGTCCGTGTCATTTTTCTTTCTTCCTTTACATGCCTATAGGCCTGAGCGAAGCTGCGGATATGTTTAGTATGGCGCAAATCGATTGTATCCACTACGATATACAGCAGCCTGAAATATTACGAAGATAAAATTATTTTAATTAATATATTGGCTTAGCTCCAATTGTTTAAAGTTTGAGTTACTTGTGCAGGAGTGAAATTCATGTAAACAATCGAGAATATCTAATGGTGTAATGGTATAATACAGGAAAGCAGTTTTATCAACTTTACTTACAAAATCACAAATTAAAGTTATGCCTATGGACTTCACATAGAAATATCTATCAAACATCATTTATACAGGGTGTTTCTAAATTCGACCAACAACACTCTACCACAGAAATTGTTGAAAAATATTGTCTATGTCAAAATGTTACTTTTTAAAGAAACACCCTGTATATTTGCAATATCTGTTATAGTTTCCGAGGTACGAGTGGCGTTCGAAAAGTTACTTTTTTGAATTCGGTTATGTATTTCGAAACCTACACATGTGTTACCCAAAATATGATTAGGCCATCGTGAGTTTTACAAAAAAAGTAACTGCATTCCGCTAACTTTCACTATTGAGTGGAGCTACCCCGCAAATCTGGACGAAATCTGAACATCCTGTACATTAAATTTTTTCAGCATAGCTCAATTTCGTGTACAGTTCTGTATTATCCCTTGTTTAAAATATTTCAATTAAAGACTGAATATACAGGTTGTCCGGAAAAAGGAGGTCAATCCGTTAACAACAGATTCCGTAAGCAAAAATATTACCAGTTTTAAGATGTCATTTTTCATTTTAACCCTTCATGTTCGATATACAGGGCGTCAAAGTTGAAAATGTAAAACCAATATTTTTAAATAATTCTAGTATTTATTGAGATATTGGATTCAAATTTAGTGTGTTGCTTCAGCCTAAAGAGCTACTTCTTTTCAAAAAAGAACACAAAAAAGAATTTCTTAATAGCCGAAATACGGTATGTTCAGTACCCATTGACCCCCCAAGTTTTTTTTACCTACGTCAATGACTTTTAAACTAAGTTTTTATAGGTTGCAATGTATTTTTTATTATTTTTCAACTCTTATAAAATTTGGATAAAATCATTTGTTTTTGAGATATTTTGAAAAGTATTGGCTCTTGTTGTCTACGCGGCTCACGGTATTTCCACTACTAAATCAAGCATATTTAACTCAAATTACCATTACCGTGCATCAAATTAAGTAGTTTTCGAAAAGGTAATAAAACTAAAGACTACGAACACGAAATTATTTATTATTTTAACTTAATTTGAAGCATCATGGTCAAATATTAATTATTTAAACATATTATTTTAAAAAACATGAAAAAGTAACTAAATACACATTAGAAAAACTACCAGTCTAAAGAAATTGCTCGATATGACCCCCACTGTTTTCAATGCATATGCGAGCTCTTTTTAGTAAAGACAATCTTAGTCTTTGAAAAATATGAGGCTTCAACCTAAAGTCTTCCCTAGCTTGAAAGATTCTCTCTATTAAATGATTTTCACTCAAAATCGGAACCTTATAAACAAAATCTTTCATACAACCCCAGACTGAATAGTCCAAAGGAGTAAGATCTCCGGATCGAAGTGGCCATTTAACAGGAGCATCTTGGCCTCGCCTAATCCAGCGTTGGGGAAAGTTTTCATGTAAGTATCTCCTTACATTCCTAGCAAAATGTGCTGGTGCATCATCAAGTTGAAACCAAATGTTTTGTCTAACTAATTTGACAACAATAAAACATTGCCTAAGTAGGTATCCAAATTAACATCAGAGTTGCTTGATATTTCAACATTATAGGATTAGCCAGAGCCGCCGAGGCATCAAACAAGAGCCAATACTTTCCCAAATATATATATATATAAACAAATTATGTTATCCAAATTTTATAAGAGTTAAAAAATAATCACAAATACATAGTGACCTATAAAACTTAGTTTAAACGTCATTGGCGTACGTAATAAAAACTTGGGGGGGTCAATGGTACTGAACATCCCGTACTTTGGCTATTAAGACATTGTTTTTTGTGTTGTTTTTTGGAAAGAAGTAGCTCTTTATGCTGAAGCAACACACTAAATTTGAATCCAATATCTCAATAAATACTAGAATTATTTAAAAATATTAGTTTTAAATTTTCAACTTTGACGCCCTGTATACCGAACATGGAGGGCTAAAATGAAAAATTACATGTTAAAACTCATATTGTTTTTGCTCAAGGAATCTGTGGTTAATGGATTGACCTCCTTTTTCCGGACACCCTGTATATAGCAAACAAAAATGTCTTTTGTTTGATAATTTTTGTATACTCCTGTATAATACCAAAACATATACTAATATAAGACCTTATAATCTCGAAAATTTTTTGACAGTTCTAACAACCAATCAAATTTTGTCATTTTGTGGCATATGAAACAATTTCACCCAATCATGTCAACATTACACTGATAATTGCATTCAGTGCAATTATCAATCACTATTAAGTTTGACAACTTCATTCCAAATAAATTTCAAAATGTCACGTTTTGGCAATGCGAATGTTCAAAGTATAAATGCGTTAATCAAAGAAAAAATTCCCAGAAATACAACCTACAGTCACAAATATATTTGGAGAACGTGACAGGGCTTTTCAAAGATATAAAAGAACGAAAACTGATCTGAACTGGAGGGCTTACAAAGATCTCCGTAATTTTGCTTTGGCGTCTGTACGCAGAGAAAAGGCAGCGTTCTTAAAGTATGTGAGTGCTGAGGATGCAAAGACAATTTGGAAAAGATTAAAAATTGCAAATGTAATGATAAAACCAAAAATGGATTTGCCGGATTGTTTTTGCAATCCAAACATTATAAATGATTACTTTTTGTCTGTTTTTTCTGGTAGTAGGGCTGATTCGGAATTAATTGAATATTTCAAAAATAATACTTATGGTCCGGAAAAATTAGATTTTCGGGTTTTATCTCCATTGGAAATATATAAAATAATTACTTCTATTAAATCTAATGCTGCTGGAAGTGATGATCTTTCAGTTGTTATGATTAAGCTCACCTTACCTATTTTATTAAATCATATAACCCACATAATAAATATCTGCATTGAAACTGGCTACTTTCCAAGAATTTGGAATACAGCAGTGGTATGCCCGGTACCTAAAGTAAATTGTCCTAACTCTGTAAGTGATCTCAGACCGATAAGCTTACTTCCAGTCTTGAGCAAGGTATTAGAAAGAGCTATACATCAACAACTGTATCAATTTGTAAATGTTAATGGTTTGCTACCAGAAAATCAATCTGGATTTAGGCCAGGTTTTGGCTCAGCATCACTGTTGTTACATGTAAATGATTTGATAATTCGTGGTTTAGATAATAAGATGGCGACTATATTAGTGCTTTTGGATTTTTCCAAGGCATTTGATTGCGTGGACCATGAGTTGTTGTGTGCGAAGCTTCATTACCTTGGTGTGAGTGATAAGGGTATTCTGTTTTTCAAAAATTACTTGTATGATCGGCAGCAGTATGTAAGAGTGAATGGGAGAGTGTCTGATGTGGCAAGGGTGGATTCTGGAGTGCCGCAAGGCTCTATTCTGGGTCCTCTTTTATATTTATTGTATACGTTTGATTTGGGGAGCTGCGTGAGGTTTGGCATGAGTGAGTCGTATGCGGATGATACACAACTTATTTATACATTTGATCCATCTGACTATAGTGATGTTGAAGCAAATATAAATTCTGATTTATGCAATATATCGGAATACTGTAAGAAACATAGTTTGAAATTAAATGCTGGTAAAACTCAAGTCATGATCTATGCATCAGAAAATATTTTACATTTTTTAAAGAACTATATATCTCTGGAACTGGAAAGTCAACCTTTGCATTATGAATCGACCGCTAAGAATTTGGGAATTGTATTTGACTGCAAAGTGAGATTTAATCAACACATTAATAATTTAAATAAAAAGTCGTACCTAGCATTAAAAGTATTGTATGCCAACCGAAATATTCTGAATTTTAAAGTCCGTAAAAAATTATGTGAGTCATATATATTATCTTCAGTTTCATACGGTTTAATTTTATACTATCCGGCACTAACGGTATTTGATAGAAATCGACTTCAAAAAATACAAAATAACTGCTGTCGTTTTGTCTGTGGTTTAAGGAAATATGATCATGTCTCTGCAAAGATAGGGGAGCTCAATTGGTTGAATGTGTACAAATTATTTATATACTTATTCCTTTCTTTTTTGTTTCGGTTAATTCAGTCATCTGTGCCAGCTTATTTAAGGAGTAAACTTGTTTTCAGAGATGAGGTTCATAATGTGCCCTTGAGAAATAGGAATCTTCTTACTATGCCTCAGCATAAATCTGCATTATTTAAAAGAGGTTTTACGTACAATGCTGTAAAATACCATAATGATTTTATAGCATATTTCTCGGTGCCACTTTCAGTAAACGGTTTTCGAAAAAAAGTGAAAGATAATTTACTCTCACAGTTGACTGACTAGGGATGTTTCTTTCAGTAGGTAGTTCTTAAATTTAATTGTCTAGCTATATGTATGGTTATTTTTTGTTTATTATTTTTTGTTTATATTAATAAGTTTTGTTTTTGCCTTTTGCCCGTAATTTAATTTGATATAAGGGTGTTTCATTAGTTCTAATTAGGGTGTTTTTCGTTTGAATAGTTTTCGTAAGAATAAGAATTAAAATTTTTTGTAGTTAAGAATATCATTATTGTTTTATACTAATATAATTCATATAGGTTATGTGTTTAGTTTTTATATTGGTTAAGTGGTTAATGTTGAGTAGCGGCCTTTTTTTTTTTTTACTCAAAAGAAAAGAGCCAGCTAGACTTCGCCATTTAAGATGTATATTTTTCTGTATATAATCTTAATAAAGCCTATTATTATTATTATTATTATTATTTATGGAATTTTGCTGCGAACGAGAATATGAATTGAGTTATAATTTTTTTCTGTCAAAAAATTTTCCACCGACCGAATATCCCTCGGACATTGACAAATGCTTCATAATTTTATGACAAGTTTCTCAAGCTCGTTCCTTGGTAATAGCTCAGCTCAGCTCAGCCTTCGGCTTCGAGCTTTCGATTGTCATAAAATGATCTCGTCTATTATAAATATCCTAGGGATATTACTACTGAAAATAACCGTAAAACAAAATTTATTTAATAGAAAAGGAAATAAAAGATTCTAAACCTTTACAAATCGGCATT
Organism: Apoderus coryli; assembly: GCA_911728435.2. Taxonomy (NCBI): domain Eukaryota; kingdom Metazoa; phylum Arthropoda; class Insecta; order Coleoptera; family Attelabidae; genus Apoderus; species Apoderus coryli. Next base: position 6,287,756 of record OU452205.1, on the reverse strand, counting down.
TATGGGAAATTCATAGCATTGAAAAGGAGATGTAGGTATTTGTAGGGCACTTCCAATACATCTTGAATGCCATGGATAGGATCTGGAATAGTTTCGTTCTGAAAGGAAATTACAAAAGAGATTTTAAAGGATATGGGATGTTAAAGTGGATTTGTACCATAGTATCTGTAAATTTAAGAAGTAATAAGTTACGAATAAATCGGTTGAATCATTTTATTATTATTCAATTTAAGCTGAAAAGATTTCTTAATTTATATTTAACATAAAATACGTCTGGTAGAATATAACTACACAGCCTATAGTTGCGTTTATGCAAAAGTATAAAATTTTATAGTCCAATCAAGATTTTATTGTATCAAGGTCCAAGAAAGCAGGTATTCTCCACTGCCACGGCAACAAACTGTCAGCTGGCCCACCTAGCAGATATCGTAACGTCCTAATCCCTTCGTCTGAAACTGACAGTTTCATAGCGATGACAGCAAAACGATGAATCTCTGCTTACTTGGACCTTGGTGGACACTCAAAGCTCTTTAAATTGCCATAAAATGACAAAATACTAGAAAAAAAAATATCTGCTACTTTCTTTCATTTTTTTTTTGTTCTTGAACCATTTTTTTCTAATTTTTGTATTTTTTTTTCATTGGGTTTAAGGTAACTTGTTATTTTTAACGAAATTTACATTCACCCAGAGTTTTGAAACTCTCAGACCCCGACATCAGACCGCAATGCATAAAAAAATAAAAAAAGCAAAATCTACTTTACAAAAAAAAAAAAAAACCGTTTCCCTATACATTTCATTGGCAAAATTTTCAAAAAAAGAATTCACACACTTTACAATGAACCTACTAACAAAATAATAAAAAAGAACGAACACTACATATCATTACCGTATGCAAAAGGCCTATCAGAAACATTTCAAAGAAAGCTAAAAAGATTTAATTTGAGAGTGTGTCATAAAAATTCCAATACCTTAAAAAAATTAATAATTACTATGATTATAATTGTATTAATTTCATTATTTCCAATAAACTAACATAACAAACTACTTTATTCAAAAATTGGGAAAAAAAAGTATTGCCAGAGCGGGGATTCGAACCCATAACCTTCCGCATGCGAAGCGAACGCTCTATCAATGACGCCACAGTACCCTCTTTAAAAATATTGTATTTTAATTGTAATAAGATACGTTCCAACTACTTAACTGGTGACATTTTAAACGCAATTTTCTCGACAATTATGGAGGCAAATATCAAAAGTGACCAATCGCTGTAAAGCAGATAAAAAATGCTTTAAAATGATGTATCACTCCACCCCTACTGCTATTTGAAAATTTAGCGGTTGTGTAACATCCCTAATACAGAGCTTTAGAGATGTCAATGTTTGTAATTTCTCGAATAACCTGAAGACGATAAACCATCGTCGAAACGTCGTAAAACTTAGAAAATCGACATGTAAATTTCGCTAAAAATTAACAAAAGTTGTTTTCGAGAACCTTAAACCCAAAAAAAACATAAATGGACTACTTACAATAAATCATCTACTTTAGAAGTGAATAAACGATAAAAAATATAAAAGAATATAACTTACTCCATATCCGGCCATCGGGCCAATACCATGCCCTAAATATGGATCTGCATACTCCCTGCCGTATCCTGCGGCGGCTGCCGCCGCAACGGCGGCATAACCTGGGACTGGTTGAGTGGCAGCGGCTGCCGCTCCATACCTGGCTGCGGCGACGGCGGTGTACGTAGCGGCTGCTGCATAGCTGGCCTGTTGGGCAGTCGATAGAGGCGTTTTTAGTAGGGGAGATGCAGCAGCAGCAGCGGCAGCGGCCTAAAAATAAGTGATACAGAGGATAGGGAGCCATGCAACAGCCATGCACACCTAAAGCCACTATTTTTTTTTTTTTTGTTGGTACTCTGTATAGTGTAGAGTTACCTAACACAATTTGACATATTGTTAACACGACTTCAGATCATCCTCAAAATATGATCGTTTTAACTAGTGATGAAACAGCGATTAAAAGCAATGATGTTTGACATCTCTAGTATGATGATCTAAAGTTTTATATCTCTGTGGTTCCTTGTGTCAATATGACGTTTGACGTTGACAGACTTGACAGTTGACTCTTAGAGAGAGAGGGAAACCGCATTTCTCGTTTTTTAAGGTTAGATTTGATGTTTAAAACTGTTGAATGAATATATGTGTTCTATCATTATCCATCTTTAAAGAAGCCTTAGAATATCACCACGAGAGTTTTTGCATGTAGAAGTTAAGACTTAATTGTTTTTCGAAGTCTTCTCCACGAAGATAAATCCATTTTTGCATGCGCTCGAATTAACTGTGGAAGCATATCCCTAGTTTCGCTTCTAAATAAGATTAATCATCAGTTTCAAACTTTTAAATGATATCAAAAACCAATATTTTGTCAAACTGTGTCAGGTATGAGTAATCTTCCATGATATTTGAAGCTATAAATGAAAAAAATATACCAAACAACATGGAAGATTTGTAAGTAAAAAGTATATTCAGGTTGCAATGGATGTTAAACATGGATACCAACAAATTATGTCTAATTTTAAAGACCTCTTAGCCGGCCTTGATTGATAATTTTATTCACATGACAGGTTGCTTGATAAACACTATGTTACTATTTTGATTTTAAAGTAGAAATTACTTCTTGAAAAGTAATCGATAATTACGAAGAGTGTAACTGTTATTAAATAAAAGGTCTACTCCAGAATGCGATCTTATACAATTCTGATCATCAGTGGTAAATATCATGGTATTCAGAAAGCTAAGCACTTGTAAACAAGTGTTATCAATTAAATGATCACATTATGAAAAAAGGAAAGAAAAAATGTTCTACATTAATATAAAATTAGAATGATGATCCTTGTGAGAAATGCAGGGTCGTATCTGAAAATTGTCTGCTGTTGGTCATAAAAACCACGAAACATATATACACTATTGGACAGAAGTAGAGCAACACTTTCAAAAAATGAAAGAAATCTCGCTTTTATAATATTAAATGCATGATATCGTATTTAGTGTCTTAAATATCAAAGTAGGCTGCTAATATCGACGGCAACAGCTTTTTCCAACAATCAAAACAAATAAACTGATACTGACATTCAATACAATAATGTAATACGTCAAAAGTAAAGCAACATTTAAATATTTTCCTAGAAAAGGAAGGTTTTAGTGATAGTAAAGGTTAAAATATTTGTGCTAAGTTTATTTTATGTTTAATTAGCATTTCTGTGTTGGATTAATCATGCCAAGAGGTATTCGAAAGAATTAAACCAGAGAGTAGTGACTGCGCATTTGAAAGGTACAATACAACCCACAATTGCAAGATGGTTTGTTTTACCCAGATACAGCGTATCCAAAATAATTCCAAGTTACAATGAAAGGGGACATTTATACAATATACCAAAATCAGGAAGGCCGAGAAAAACAATAATTTGGACAGGAAAACGCATTAAAATAATTTCTCAAAATGATCCTTGGATGTCTGCATCTTGAATAATTGCTGAAATTCCCGAAATTATGGTTAGTCCATGAGCAGGTCAAAGAAAGTTGGTATACGCAAAGACACCCGGCTAAAAAGCCGCTTATTACGGCCAGAAATAGAGTGGCTAGGCTTGAATATGCACGTCGACATTTAAATTGGAAAAACAGTAGACGAGTGGAAAAAGTTTTATTTATTGAAACGCGTTATAAAATCGGCAATTCTGATGGAATGAATCGTATAAGACGGCCAATAAACACAAGTTTTTATCCCAAATACATTACACCGACAGTTAAACATAGAATAAACTGCAGCAAATGGGTAAACATAAAGAACTCCTCACGACAATCAAGGAGAGCAAGCTGCAATACCTGGGACATATCATGAGGGGCGAGCGATATGAGATTCTCCGCCTGATAATAGAGGGGAAGATCGAAGGAAAACGGTCGGTCGGCCGTAGACAGAATTCATGGTTGAGAGACTTGCGCAGATGGCTCGGACAGACGCCTATTGAAATTTTCAGAGCTGCGGTTTCTCGTGAGACAATAGCCATTTGGATCGCCAACCTTCGTAGGGAGACGGCGTCGTAAGAAGAAACTGCATTAATGACCCCATGGATCGATTTGTCTATAGAGATATAATGCAAAATGTAATGTTGCATTATGCAGAGTGGGAAATGCCGTTGCATTTTATTTTCCAACGGGATAATGATCCAACGCGCTCTTGACGAATTGTTCAAGAGTGATTTCAAGAAAATAACGTTCGGGTTTTGCAAAGGCCTGCACAATCCCCAGATCTTAACCCCATTGAAAATCTATGGGAAGAAGTTGAACGTGGAATTCGTACAAAAGTATTTACAAATAAACAATCATTGGTAAATAAAATCAATGAAGTTTGGATAAACCTTCCCGAAAATACTGTTCAAAAATGGATTACTTGAATTCGTTGCCGGCAAGGAATAAATAATAGTGGATATTCTATTAACTATTAACATAATCTTAATTACTTTTTTTTTATACCTTTTGGGTAATTAGGTTCGAATTTTTGAAATGAAGATACCTTAATTCATATTTGTAAATAATTGGTTCAGCCAAACCATTAAAATTTGTCTTGTATTTTTTTAATTTTATCGTTCGACGTTTCGACAATGGTTATTGTCTTCTTCATGGATCATATTATACTATTTCCTAATATCTTGTTTCTAACCCTACAACATCGTGTTGAATTTTGGTTTTGTGAAAAATCTTTAAAAAAATATACAAATATGAATTAAGGAATCTTCATTTCAAAAATTCGAACCTAATTACCCAAAAGGAATAAAAAAAAAGTAATTAAAAACCAAGGTTCAAAATTAACATAATCCTTCTAGCTATTGTAATCACTCAATTTGTTTAATGTTTTTTTTATCGTAATATGTAAAATAAGATACTGTTGAAACAATTTGTTGCTTTACTTTTGACGCACTTCATTTCCTTTAAAGTGTACCAAAATATTGTGAAATATTGCTAATATTGGCGATAATATTTCGTTAAAATTAGCTGGGGATTCATTTTTCAAATTCAAAGAAATAAAACCACTTTTGTCCAATAGGTATATCGTAATAAAAAATGCTTTCAGATACGACTATTTAAAAAACAAAGTTGATGATGGCTGCTCAAAGATGAAACGTCGAATGCCAAAAGTTTTAACATGGTTGGATAGAACAGAACAAGTGACAGGAATGTGCAATTTATCTTAAACTCCGTTCGTAAATAATTAAGCCTGGAAAAAAATAATACGATTTACTAAAACTTCGCTTTTTTTTCGAATATCTCCGGAACTAATCGGAATATTACAACTTTTGAAACGGCCACTTGTTCGGCTCATAAATGCGCAACTTTGCCTCAATTTAACCAACTTTGTAACTCTTTCAGTTTTAGAGATCCCAATGATGAACCCTGTACATAATCAGATCAAGATCGCGTGCAAAATATTAGAGAATATTAAGAATTGTCTTTTGAATTAGGATATTGCTCTTTCCTGCAAAGACAAATTATTATTAAACTATTTTAATTAAATATCAAACATATCTCAAAAATAAACGTTTATTTTCTAAACTAAAACACGTTTTACCACTGCGCCAAAACACTTTTATTTACGTTTATTATCGACCCGCGTTTCAAAGGAGAGAATTAAAACGCGCGTCAACAATAAAAAAAGTGTTTTGGTGAAGTGGTGAAACGTATTTTAGTTTAGTGTTCTACGCCAAAGGTTCTACTCATCGATTATATTTATTTTCTAATATTTTAAATTATATTTGACCAAACACGATAAGTGTAAAGTGTAATTTACCTGAAGCCGTGTGTAATTAGGATCCGCTGCATGCGCAGCCAAAAATGGATCATAATACACTCCACCCTCTACCGGTAATGTATTCAACATAGCTGGCGTGTACCCATGTAAAGCACCAGCTAATGGATTGGGATGTCGAGCAAAAGCTGCTGCTGCAGCTGCGGCGGCTACAGGATATGCTGCTCGAGCTCGACCTCTTTGGATTGCAGCTACACCAGCACGTAACGTGGCTGCATCTGCTGGCCACTGTATTACTGGCACTAAAAGTTTATTATTACACAATTATTCACGGATTATTTAAGAAATGTAAGGAGATGTTTTCTAACCTCATTCATTACTAGACCAGCACACCTTGCGAATAAATAAACTGCAGCTCTTAATTATTTAGCTAGATCTAATGTTCATTGAAGGGTACAAATATACGAAGCTACTCTCAGTTAAACGAATCAAAATTGGTTAGGAATAAGCTGCAGCTCCGTTATTATTTATTTAGCAAGACCTGATGTTCATTCAAAGGGAACTGTGATTTCTAACGCGTTACTGGGACACCCTGTATAGACGATAATATATGCTATAAATAGTTTACAGTAAGCCCTAAAACTTTTGCATCTAACATTTTCTTCTACAGGGTGAAACAACAAAGTTAAAGAGGGTGTGCGTTTATAACTGATCACCCAGTACATTCGTAAAGATTGATTGGGCCAATTTCTCGCTTGAGATCTTTGGTAGATAAAATAGACAGGCAAGTTTCAAAATAGGATAATTTTTTTATTTTTTGCTTAACATAACCACCAAATGAGAGCAACTGGATAAAGTACCGTTTAACATTGGTGCATTATAAAAAATATTACCTGTGGGTAGTGCTGGTGGTTTCTTAGCTTGTACTCTAGCTGTAGCATTGTTGACCTATTTTCGGAAAACATATACTCATTAAAAAATTGAAAACAGATTCCAATAAAACCATTTGTTTCTTGAAATTAATTTTGAATTGGATCTGTTGTTCAAAATATCACAAGAAACATATGTTTCTATTAGAATAAAAAAAAAATTATGAACTATTCTAAAAGGTTACAAATACCTAACTATACCAATTTCATTGCAAGTGTTTTGAATCAATTCAATAAAATATTACAGACAGTATGATGCAAATGTTGGAAATTAGTCATTGAAGGTGTTCACAAAGATGTAAAGATTGTAAATATGCGCCTGGAATTTTTAACTTAAATTAAATCAGTGAAATCACTGTACAACGCTTTTCCGGAATAATTTCTAAACGTCTTTATCGCTTTTCACTGATTTTGGATTTTGTGTTGTGTTTTGACCCAAATGCGATTTAAAAAGGAACAATTTGAAGAATGGAAAAAAACCAACAAAACCAAAGTCTAACAGACCCAAAGCGATTGCTGAATTCCCAGTATGGCACTTTTCAGGATGGACGCTAACTGTAGTTCTTCCAGGTACTTGTGAAGTTAATTGATTATTTCGACGATTGCTCCAATAAATACGATGTGTTTGTGGATACTATTTGATTGAGGAAAAAGTTTGCGTATTCTTCTGTTTTTTTGTTATATCTTACTGGTCGAACAGAACGTTTGTTTTTGTTTTTTTTGTTTTTTTGTTTGTTTTCTGTTTACTTTTCTTGCATTGCTGTTATATTATTCAGTCAGTTGGGATTATGTTTAAGGCTCAAATCACATGTCGTATGTGGGTATTTATTTTTATTATTGTACTTTTAATTTAGGGTTAGATTTTAATATCAGTTTGTACTGCCACCTAGATTGGTTTATCGGAGTCGTTTAGGCGGTTTGGCCTCCCCTCACTTCGACCTGCAGAAGATCTTTTGTGAATGACTCTAATCTATGAATTGCCCAGCTGTCCCACACTTTTCATGAAGTTGATGATTTCTCTGGGGGCTAAATTTCCTGCCTCGTCGGGTGTTAGGGTCACCCCTCCAACGTGTTTTAGCCTTTTGCATTCACAGAGCACGTGTTCTGTTGTCTCTGTTGCGTCTTCGCAAAACCGACAAGTGTCGTCCTCGGTTAGGCCCATCTTTTTGAGATGGTACTTCACTGGGTGGTGTCGCGTAAAAAGGCCTGTAATGCGCCTTAGGTCGCTTTGTGGCGACCATTATTCTTGCGCCACACTGTATATATTGTATTTTATTCTGTAGATACTGTGGCAACCTTTTTATTGTGCCACACTGTATATATGTATTTTTAAATTTAGTTATTTCTTTGTAAAAATTTAGTATAGTAGTTGTAAATAATATTTTCTAAATTGCACCAAATGTTCAAACATCTGGCACGAATATTTCTACTTTCTTTTTAATGTTTTTCATTTTCGGGAACAAAAGAAATCCCTAGTCCGTACCTAGAAAAAGTAGTGGTTATTGTTAAAGCCACGTACCGACCAGATGTGGTACTCTCTTCAACATCAAAACCGTCAACATCTTTCACGTGCCAAAACTCTCTCTCCAGATTTTAACAACCTACTACCCAAATTACCAAAGCTTCTCTCCAGTTGGATAAGCTTCCCTGCGTTGGCCTCTGAAGGTTTGCTAAACCTTTTTGATTGTCTTAGGCCTGGAGTGTTTCTCCAGTAGGACTTAAGTTGTTCCTTGTCCCATCTCAGAAGTCCTTCCATCATATGGCTTTTTGGAAGGCCAAAAATGGGTTCCGGGCCGCAGAACGGAGCGTTTGCGCCCTCTTTTGCAAGTTGGTCCGCCGCTTCGTTCCCCTCTATGCTTTCATGTCCTGACACCCATTTAGGGTCTGTTTGCATTCCCATGCTAGCTTTGGCGTGAAGGTGTAAGACCTCAGTGCTTTTAACGCAGCTTGACTGTCTGACATAATATTGATCTGCCGTTCCGGGATGCCTCTCTGCAGGCATTCTTGAGCACAACGATTAATAGCGTTGATCTCTGCTTGGAATATAGTGGGACTTTTCCCGAGAGATTCAGAGAGTCTGCAATTAGGCCTGTATACTCCCATGCCTGTGTTCCCTTCTATTCCTTTTGAACCGTCCGTATACCAGACGGATGTGTTTTGTGGGAATCGTGGTTCCCCATTTAGCCATTTTTGACGGTCTCCAATGACCACTTCAAATGGGATTTCAAAATCACGTTTGCGTGGCAAAGCGTCCGACGGTTTGCTTCCTGAATCCAAAGGTATTAGATTTAGGATTGCCATGTGTCCCTCTAGATCGCCAGATTTGTATTTCATTACCTGTGCCAGTTTCAGAGCGCTAATTGCAGCCTCTGTTTTAACTAGGGCAGGTAAAGGTATCAGATGCAGCAACGTTTCCATCGCTGCTGTGAGGCAAGTTCGCATTGCCCCTGTTATTCCCAAACATGCAAGCCGTTGCAACTTTTGAAGACGGCATTGTGTATGCAATATTAACTTTTGGCCACCATACTAATGAGGCGTATGTAACCATGGGTTTGATGACTGCTTGGTACACCCAGTATATGAGCTGCCACCTAACCCCTTTTGTAGTTCTTTTTATTACTGATACTGTCTTATCTGGACTTATAGTGTTTTTTTTTGAACTGCAAATAAACTGATTATTATTATTATAAGAGTATTGTCGGAAACAAATTTTTATTTGTCTAGATCTCCATTCAAGTCAATTCAGCGATGCTCTAACATTTTTTACCCTTCCGAATAATGAAAATCTCTGCCCTCGAAACGAAATATTGAAATTTAGGAAACACGAAAAAGTCGCTGGGAACAACCTGAATTTTGGCCATAGCGACATGCGACTTATCAGTAGATGCAATATTTTACGGAAAAGAACTATCTACTTCTTCAAATGTTTACAATTTCTACCTTCCGCTTATCATGTTGGATTTGTTTTACAAATAGAAGGGAGAATCATCCTTTCCATTGCCTTGTTTTAATTCGTCTCTTCTATCAAGAATGTAGTGGAGAATCCAAGTTTCATCTAAAATTATGAAAACCCTACTCGTTTCCTTGAACTGCTGCAAGATGTTCTTGCGTTTTTGGTTCAAAGTGAGTAAACGCTACACCTAACGCAACGTACATATAGATAGCTTATGCGTGTCCAAATTGTTCCGTCAAGTCATCAGCATTCACTCGCTAACTCAGCAACTTCTGTTGAATCCTAAATCACAAAACTGACACACCCAATCACCACCATTCACCGGCTGTTGTAGGTGCGCTGCCCAATCGATGGGTTTTCTGTCCTTTCGATGCTGTCTCTTCGCATCCTCATGCGTTCCTCATGCGCTGCTCTTCAAAAACTTGATTGCCTTCGCAAATGGTACGCCTCCATCTCGGTCGGTCGTGCGAGATCTGCTCCCAACAACAACAATCCCAAAATTCTTAAATAGCAGTAGGGGTCGAGTGATACATCAGTTGAAAGCATTTTTTATCTGATTTACTTAATAAGTTATTTTTAATATTTGCCTTCACAATTCTCGAGAAAATTGACTTTAAAATTTCAGCAGTTAGGTAGTTCGTATTTATATCTCTTATATGATACTTATAGAAGTTAATCCGCATTTTTTTTTCTAATATGACGTCGCACTACAGTATTTTATGGTCGGATTTATTGTTCTCATTCGGTCTTGATATGTCGAACCATCTCAATCGCATATGTCGTTTGCTCTTCCAGGAATGCAACAAATGACAAGGGCATGGTTGCTGCTTTTCAGTCTTTGGAATTGGATAATTCTGCAGATTCGTGCAATAAGTAAATTGATTTATTGCTCTAATAACTGAAAAATGTAAACATTGTATTATTATCATCCGCAATTCGTTTTGAAATTATAGCTGAAACTAAGATTTTTCGTTCTTGTTTTAATTCTCAAATTAGCACCACATTAACCTTGAACTCGTCAATTACGCTATTAAATCAAACGAACATTTTCGATTCGTTTATTTTGTGAAAATTTGATCACAACAGAAAATCTAAAAAAATGTCGACGATATTGAGCACGACATTTTCACAAAATCCAACACGACGAATCAATTTGTTTCGAATACATTTGCATCATAATATTGTATATATCACAACCTTAATGAAACAATAAATAATTGATAACGGAATGACCAGTACCTACACAAGTGAAATTTTGCAAATTTTTTTTTGTCAGTTGGCCAATTGCCATTTGGCAAACATACGTTGTGTTCTCTCACATCATCGATTCTGATGACATTAACTTCAAATAAGATGAAAGTTAAATATAGATTTAATAGTATTTAACAATTTATGTTTGCGCTCGATAACATTATTTTCCCCTAGCGTTTATAACACATAACAATGAAATTGGTTTACAAAATAATTACATATTATTGACTATGATCAAATAACATTTCCCGTACTTTAATATTTGTATCAATCAGAAAAGAAAATGTTATTTTATGATTATGTTATGTTAACAGCATTTTCAACTTTTCAATAACTTTATTAGTATTTTGATTTATTTTCTAAGAACAATTATAATTAAACGCCTACAAGAACACTTTGTGCTTTTAAACGGTGTTTTCAAAAGTAACTAACTTTAGCCGTTTTCGAGAATTTTTTAAAAAACGATTTTTTGCGATTTCAGTTTTTATTTTTTTCTGACATTATTTTTACAGATATAAAAAAATTAAAAGCACTTTCTCGTTGTTACTTTTTTAGGAGAATAAGATAGCATTTACAAATTTTCACTACGACCTTTCGTTATTGAAATACCATGATCAACTTGGTTTTTTTAAATACGGCCCAAGTTGATGATGGTTTTTCAAAAACGAAACGTCGTATTGAAAATTTGTATACGCTATCTAATTCTCCTCAAAAAGTAACAATGAGAAAGTGCTTTTCATTTTTTTATATCTGTAAAAATAATGTCTGAAATAAATAAAAACGAAAATCGCAAAAAAAAATTTTTTTTCCAAAATTCTCGAAACGGCTAAGTTAGCTTACTTTTGAAAACACTATTCAAAAGGTATTTAAATAGTACAACTTTTCTCTAATTTAACCGGCAACTCCTACCGTTTCCAAGATTCCAATGCTATCCCATTCTTATGTTGGACACAGTGTATAATAGGACCTCCAGGATAGCATAATAAGCTTTTTTGATGAACAGCAACGTGAAAGAGCTTGGGGAAATAATATTGGGGCCATTCAGGTGGTTTTTCCTAATGATTGACGATCTGTTACACTTTGGGCCACAAGAATGCAGTACAACTTATTCTTACTTGACATTATTGCGCTCTATAATCAAGCAAAACTAGTTCGAACGCTACTTTGGCCGCTGAGAGTACTAGTCAGCTTATCTACGTTTATTGGACACTGTTTCCCATAACATACAGCTTAATGTGAAGCTTTACATAGGTTTAGGGCTACATAATAGAACTGACCTCCATAATAAGCTTTTTTGATGAACAGCAACGTGGAAGAGCTTGGGGAAATAATATGTGGTCATTCAAGTGGTTTTTCCTAGATGATTGACGATCTGTTACACTTTGGGCCACGAGAATAGAATTCAACTTATTCTTACTTGACATTATCGCGCTCTATAATCAAGCAAAACTAGTTCGAACGCTACTTTCGCCGCTGAGAGTACTAGTCAGCTTATCTACGGTTATTGGATACTGTTTCCCATAACATACAGCTAAATGTGAAGCTTTACGTAGGTTTAGAGCTACATAATAGAACTGACCTCCATAATAAGCTTTTTTGATGAACAGCAACGTGGAAGAGCTTGGGGAAATAATATGTGGTCATTCAGGTGGTTTTTCCTAGATGATTGACGATCTGTTACGCTTTGGGCCACGAGAATGCAGTTCAACTTATTCTTACTTGACATTATCGCGCTCCATAATCAAGCAAAACTAGTTTGAACGCTACTTTGGCCGCTGAGAGTACTAGTCAGCTTATCTACGGTTATTGGACACTGTTTCCCATAACATACAGCTAAATGTGAAGCTTTACGTAGGTTTAGAGCTACATAATAGAACTGACCTCCATAATACGCTTTTTTGATAAACAGCAACGTGGAAGAGCTGGGAGAAATAATATGTGGTCCATTCAGGTAGTTTTTCCTAGATGATTGACGATCTGTTACACTTTTGGCCATGAGAATGCAGTTAAACTTATTGCTCGCTGAGAAATAGCTACAATCCAAGCTCTAACATATGTTACCCACTGAAACACAACTGTGCAAAATTAAAAACAAAAACGACGTTTTGCAACAATATTGTATCCGAACATCTATAGAAATAGCAAACAAAAATCAGCCAGGTGCTCACGGACGCACGTAAGAATGTATGGAACAACATCTCTCAGCGACTATTGAATTTTGGATCGTGTGTAACCTGCATGAGTCCATCACTAACTCCACAAAAGAAGGCATCGAATATGAAGTGGGAAAATTTGGAGAGAAGGTGAAAGTGTGCTGGTTACGATATTTTGGGACGGAGAAAACCAATTCGAGTTTGTCCGTCTTCTGCATGGCAACACGCAGGTGGCACTCGCCTTAAACTCACCGATAACACTAGTAAACTCCGAACCACGGATCAAAATAACCAATTGAACAATAATTAATGAGTCCAACATATCTTTATTGAAGTGAATAGTTCTTTGGCTGCATGAGAGTGATTTTTCAAGGTCGCCTCACGCGCCACGACACGATTTAATATTTTCGTCCCGCAAAAGAGATGAAGCATATAACAAATATGAGGGAGAGAGAGATATTTGTGGTGTATGCTACACACTATATCCTATACCATACACTATTATGTATCTAGCGGCGAGAAAAAACGAGTGCAAAGATTGTGTATTATACGAGATACTGTTGTAGTTTGAAATTCTCGGGAAAGAAGTATTCACTTCTATCACGTGTACTGTGCTGCACGCGAATTTTTCTTTCTTCTTCTTCTTTAGTCTGATCATGTTCGTTTAGGTAAGCAGAACTTAACCAGTAATGAAACTCCATAGATCGGTTGTAAGAAATTCCTTTTTGATACTTAATTATTAAAATACAATGTGAATAGTTTTTAAATTAATTATCTAACTATATGAATGACCCTAAATCATATTTTCGAAATAAAAGATATTATATTTAGTTAATATTATTTAATTGTTGAAAATGCTGTTAAAAAGTTTAAAGGCTTTTAATAAAATATTGTTTGCACTTTAAACTTATTTCATACGATCATAGTTTTCAATCATACTGAAAAAGTTATAGGTTCTTTTTATTATTTGATAAAATTAACCCGAAACTCGCCGTTTCATTTGAATCTAAAAATTGAGAACAAGAACAGGAACCCCTGGACATGTTCAAATAGGATACATAATCTACACCACCAGATTTCTCTAATGTAATTTATAAAACATCAATTGTATTTAAGAAAGCATCAAGTTTTTTCAGTAACCTTCAAATTGCTTCAGATTTGTATGCAATAAAAGTGTCAGAGCTTTAAAATTTAACGATAACAACAATAATCAAATTGTCGACGCTAAGTTAGCACTGGAGGTGCAACTGAACGCTGTATTTATCGTCTGGTTAAAATCTTTGAACGAACAGACTCAGTAGTAAACGAACCAACTTCTGTACGCCGCCGAAATGCCCACTTAGCACAGGCTGCCAACACTCTGGAAGTGTCCACACCATTGTATCCAAACATCTAGAGAGTTAGCAAAAAAAAAATCAGCCAGGTGCTCACGGAAGCACGTCAGAATGTACGGAAATACATCTCTCAGCGACTAGTGAATTGCTAATTTATGGATCGTGTGTAACCTGCATGAGTCCATGCCCAACTCCAGAAAAGAAGACACCGAATATGAACGAGAAAATCCCAATGTCTCTGTAGCATGTCGTTCTCAAAAACTCGGACGTTCTCAGATGACTATGTCGAGCTTATACAATACAGATTAGTCAAGACCTCAAACCTGCTCATCATCGTGTGCGTCTAACTTTCGTGGTTTGGGTTCTAGAGCAGTTGAAAGTCGATCCAAATTTTGGATCAAAAATCACCTTTTCGTATGAAGCACAGAAGTTTTTTGTAGGATTTAGACCGATGAGAATCCTCAAATGATTCACCAATTTAATATTGGATCTCGTGTTAAAGTTCTGACGTTCTTATTGGTACACCCTTAACTTATATTCACCAAGGAAACACCTTTTAAAATGCCAAATGTTTAGAAATGCAAATGATGCTTTCTGAAATACAACTGAGGCGGTCTAAAGATTCCAGATGGTCCAATTAAACGTGTCCACCTCGGATATTTTCAAGGGATGTTTCTTCTATGTTGGAAGATTCCGGGACACGTCGATTTTGCTTGTGATTTTTTAAACACAGATTCATTGATATAAATAAGATCAGCCCCCTAAACAAGGTTGCAGGCCCTTTAGAATATTAAATGTCACGGGGGGATGAGGAAGACGGATCACTCTCACACATCGCCTCAAACTGCATTTTTGAGCACCCAAAACATAGATTTGATGAGTCATCCGCTGAATAGTCCTGACTTGGCACCGAATGACTTCTTTTTATTCGCGTACGTAAAAAACAAACTGAGAGGTCAACGTTTTTCGACACCTGAAGCAGCGGTTACTGCATTCAGGATGCATGTTTTGGAGATACCTCAATCGGAGTGGCAAAAGTGCTTTGACAATTGGTTCAAACGCATGAAAAAGAATATAGATCTTCATGGGGAATATTTTGATTTGAAAAACAATAAAGTGATTTTCGATGATTAATAATTGTTTTTGATCTCTAATCCCGAAATATAAAAGGCAACCCTCGTAAACAAGATGTTGGAATAATTAGTGTATGCTTTTAATAAAATAGTATTTTCCTTTCACCGATAGTACCATTTTATAGAAGATGTAGCCTTATGAATCCGAAACACTGGACGACCGTTCAAAAGATTTTTGACGAGAATATAGATTACATTGAGTGAGAGGAGGACTGTCTGTTTTATTGAACATAGCTTGAACTTCCCTGTGAGTTATGAACTACTCCTCAAACTCAAACGCTCGCGTTTATTTTGCTTGGCTATTGTGCTTTATTCAGAACCCGTTTCAAAATCAAATAGACTCTATGTATGACATCATACATGTCACTTGCTGCACACTAAAAAATGAAACTAGATTTTTGCCTAAATATTCTTTGTTAACTAATTTATCTTTTTCCACAACTGTTAACAAATCGTATCGTTTTAATCTGCGATACTGCTTTCATGATATTTCAGTTCGTCCCATTTTCTTTGTAGCGCTTTTTTGGTTTGCGCAAAAAAAAGCCCCACAACAAAGCAAAACAAAAGCGCGCCATCATTTATTTCGCATTTTGAGCATTATAATCTACACACAACGCGTTAGCGTTAGCTTTACTCACTGTTCGAAAAAAGAGCTTATACACTTATCATGGGAATATTGCCATACCAATAACGCGTTTTGATTAACAAATTCGGGCAGTGGGCAATTTCGGCTATTGCAAATACGTTGATATTGTGATAAATCTTGTTCCTTGCTTTGATTCTAACTACTGCCCTCGGAAATTGCCTTTGAGTTTAAAAAAATATTGAGAAAGAAGTATTCAGACAAATTTCTAAAATTATTCGTCAAAAATCGTACTCTGAAACAGTAGAACCCAATCAGTTTATCGATTCTATGACCGACCCACTCAGGATGAACCTTCCTTAGCATCTTCTTTGATGGATATTAGTAGAAAAAACCTTGATAGTTTATTATTATATATGATTTGTAACAAAATGTAAAAAAAATAAGAGATAACCTTAATTTTATTCGACAGAACGCTGAAAGATAAATTTATAATTAATTTAAGGAACCAAACTTTTTCAGTATAATTGAATTCTTTGGTTTTATAAACAATCAACATATATATATATACAGGGTGAGTTATTAGTGCGTCGAAGTTCGATATTGCCTCAAAGACCAAAAATTTCACGCAAAACTAAGCATCCAGTGTATAGGCAGTCATAAAGTACGTATTTTAAAATTATTGTTATTTGTACAGGGTGGCTCATCTCATCAGGGTGAACCAAACTTGCGTTTTTTTAAATGGAAAGCCCTATTTATTATTCCACAATTTCATTGGTTTAGACTTGACATTAATCATACCAAAATTTTAGAAAATTATACAGAGTGGTTCAAAAGTTACCGCTAGTATTATATGCAAAACATGGCGAATTCTAAGGCTTCTATACTGGAACTGAAATAATTTAAACTCTGTTTCTTACGGGCATAGCTTTTTGATAATTATCAACTCTTAGAAAAAGATAATTGTTAGTATATAGTGCAAAACCTGTAAACAGGGTGAGTCCAAACTCAAATTTGCGTTTTACTCGAATTTTTCAAATGAGACACCCTGTATATAATATCAAAAACTGAAAGGAAAATTGATAAGCTTTTATTCTTATATAGCCTTTCTTATAGCTAAAGCTATTAGTTTTTAAGATATTTTCATTTAAACAAAAAAATAGTATGAAGTTTGGACTTTACGTCATCATTTTGCATAGGTAGGTATACCTAATTTCATTTTTTTGATATTTGCTATTGAAAACATTACACAAAATCACCAAAATAATATTTTTCATATTCAACCTATTTTTTAATAGTTATTTATTTATCATAATCGTAATCAAAACCGGTATAATAATTGCAATATTTCTCAACTAAATCAACAAGGATTTGATCGAATGACAGTGACATTTAATCATTAGCTATTTATTATAAAAGTGTATTCTATTAAGTACCTACCTATAACAATTAGTTTATTAATAATTACTAAATTAAATTTGGGTTGAAATGAATTTAATAGGGAGAATGTTTTACTTGCGCAAAGAATTTACCAAGAAAGATATCCTGCTCGAAGGTAACCAGAAAAGATAACCATGGAAAGGTTACTTAATGAATCGTTTTGGAAACACGGGATCACTAAAATTCCCGAAACAAACTAGGACCAAAACTGTTTTGAATGATGAAAATTAATTGAATGTAATGTTAAAAGTGGTAGAAAATCCACATATCAGCACGCGTGAAATTGCTCGGGAACAATAGGTAAGCCAAAGCTCAGTCAAAAGAATTCTACATAAAAACAAAATGGCGAATTATGTTCTGCCAATGGGCGAAACAACAAATTCACAATCAGGTAGATTTTTATGTTGTTGTTTGGAGATGAAGCCCCATTTCATAAATGAAAATATCTTAAAAACTAATAGCTTTAGGAAAGCGATGCATTAGCATTGCTGGCCCTCAAATCGGCGCCGACAAGCAGTGGAGCCCCGAAGACAACGGCGGCGCCATGGCTCGCATAGAGGGTCGGGATTTCGAGTATTTAGTGCGACAGAATCGCGTTATCATCGGTAGGAATAGTTCACGTGGTGACGTCGATATAAACATGGTTTATTTTTTAAATTTTCTTGATTTTTGGTCATAGGTAGAAATATTCAAATTTAATTTGTTCAATTTATTAACTTTTCGACCATAGTCTGGTCTTTCTCAAAAGACTCTGGTATACGTGAATAATCAAATAGCATCATGGCACAAACCATCCTTAAAGTCACAGTCTCACACAAAATTAAAACCTATATAAGAATAAAAGCTTTTCAATTTTCCTTTCAGTTTTTGATATTATATACAGGGTGTATCATTTGAAAAATTCGAGTAAAACGCAAATTTGAGTTTGGACTCACCCTGTATACAGGTTTTGCACTATATACTAACAATTATCTTTTTCTAAAAGTTGATAACTACCAAAAAGCTATGCCCGTAAGAAGCAGAGTTTAAATTATTTCAGTTCCAGTACAGAAGCCTTAGAATTAGCCATGTTTTGCATATAATACCAGTGGTAACTTTTGAACCACCCTGTATAATGTTCTAAAATTTTGGTATGATTAATGTCAAGTCTAAACCAATGAAATTGTGGAATAATAAATAGGGCTTTCCATTTAAAAAAACGCAAGTTTGGTTCACCCTGATGAGATGAGCCACCCTGTACAAATAACAATAATTTTAAAATACGTACTTTATGACTGCCTACACACTGGCTGCTTAGTTTTGCGTGAAATTTTTGGTCTTTGAGGTAATATCGAACTTCGACGCACTAATAACTCACCCTGTATATATTCAAAATCCATTTTCTTCTAAAACAAATTAATAAAAAGCCGATTTAAGAAATATAAAATTCAAAATATTGTTTATAAAACCAAATGAAAATATTGTTCTTTTCTTTTTTTTTTCAAAAAGAAAAATAAGGAACTTACTGCCTAAAAAATATCTTATAGGGTATGAAACAAATAACAAGTGGAACACTGGTGGCTAGGAAAAGTGTCACGCTCCCTCCCTCCAAAAGAAAAACAAAAAGGAGGATGCGCGTCACCACTCCTCTGGCCTTATCCACTTACCTCCTCGGCGGGGACCCGTGCGCGAGCAATAGATAGAGGAAGAAGGTACAGAATTCTTTGTGTGTGTGTCGCGTCATCAACGGCTCATTTATTCAATTAATTTGGCTGACAGTTCTAAAGACATATTGGAGAACCGATCTCTTTACTTTTCAGATTTTGAATAAATAAAAAAAATATACAATAAATTTACTTTTTTGGTTAAACTACTACAGAAAGGTACTGAAAATTAGACTAGCAAATAGTACGGTATTATATTATAAAAATGATTAGAGCGACTTTCAGATTACTAAAGGGAACCAATGAAAACGCAATGCTTGCTTTATAAAAGTCAAGTTTACAATAATTATCAAATACAAAGCTGGTCCGCATTCTTGTCTAAATAATAACCCGAACTGTCTATATTTATCTACATATCTAACTACAAGTTATGCTCATAATGATGATGTTTTCTCTTGGATCATAGGTCAATAAAAAGTCAACGTTGCGCTCATTTATTTGAGCCTCATCAGGGCTATTTCAAAAAAACCCACCACTAGTGGGTGTTTTGGTTTTGTTTTGTGTCCGTTTCTTCAAAATACACCAATAAACTATTGCCATTTCATTTTATTTTGAATATTATTCAGGGATGCTTCCTTTCCGGACACAAAAATCAATGTTTTTTTGAAATAGCCCTGATGAGACTCAAATAAATGAAGAAAACGTTGACGAGATCATAAAAATTGACTTTTTATTGATCACAAGATTTAAATTTTTAAAAGAACATACAAAACAAATCCTTAATTAATAAAATAAGAAAATATTCGTATTCGAATAGTATACAGGGTGTCCATAAAGTAGCGGAACTAGCGATTATTTTCAAAATGGAGAATTTTTAAAAGAAAAGCCAAGACACGTCAGTTTTGATTTATGTTTAGCAATTTTGTGGCCCACGCATTTCATTCGAAATCTGCCGAAAGTCGTGTTTGTTACACATACAGGGTGTTAGTAAATAAGTGCGACAAACTTCAGGGGGTAATTCTGCATGAACAAATAATGACAGTTTGCTATATAAACCTATGTCCGCAAGTGCTTCGTTTTCTGAGATACGGAGTGTTAAAGTTTTTCTTAAAAACTGAAGATTTATTGATTGCTCTGAAACCGGTGGAGATATGCAAATGAAATTTAGTGAGTTTTAAGAGGTAGTTATTGCGCATTTTTTAGCAAGCAATTAAGAATTTTATGTTCATAAGTGGCGCCCATACGGGTAATGATCTCAATATATTTAAAGAAAAAAAATGATACGCCACTGGAATTTTTCAAATAAAAAATCATTTTGCAATTCCTCGTTTAATTGGTGATAAAAAATCTCTCTTGCTGTTTTATCGTAGGGGGCATCGTCTTTGTGCAAAAAAAATATTTATTTACATTTATTTATAAACATTAAACCAACACAATAAGAGAAAATAACACTAATAATAAAGAAACGCTAATTTGACATTTCGTTGAAATATTCGTATTTAACAGAATGTTGACAGTAGCATACTAGCGTCGCCGCGCCATGTTTTATTTTTTTGCACAAATGCCCCCTACGATGAAAAAGCAAGAGAGATTTTTTATTACAAATTGAACGAGGAATTCCAAAATGATTTTTAATTTGAAAAATTCCAGTGGCGGACCTTTTTTTTCTTCAAAAAAATTGAGCCACTGATGAACAAAAAATTCTTAATTGCATGTCAAAAAATGCGCAATAACTACCTCTTAAAACCCACTAAATTTCATTTGCATATCTCCACCGGTTTCAGAACAATCAATAAATCTTCAGTGTTTAAGAAAAACTTTAACTGTATCTCAGTAGAAAACGAAGCATTTGCGAACATGTGTTTATATAGCAAACTGTCATTTTTTCATGCAGAATTACCTCCTGAACTTTGTAGCATTTATTTACTAACACCCTGTATATAGCTTGTTATGGGTCAGCCACATAGCAAGATCACCCGATTTGAACCCCTTAGACCTAAATAGGCCACAGAATTTAGCCCATTGCCAAACGGTTAAATGTGCCCACTTCGAGCAACTGCTCAACAAAGTCCTCCCAAAAACAAAATTAATTAGGTATTTTCGTTATTTCATTAATCTCAAACATTTCTTATGTTACCCCCACATGTGGCACATCGTTGAACTCAGGACGGCAGCAGCAACTCAAACTGCCCTAAAAAATAGGGGTTGCA
Organism: Apoderus coryli; assembly: GCA_911728435.2. Lineage (NCBI taxonomy): Eukaryota > Metazoa > Arthropoda > Insecta > Coleoptera > Attelabidae > Apoderus > Apoderus coryli. Next base: position 6,266,324 of record OU452205.1, on the reverse strand, counting down.
ATTTGAAACAAGCATAATTTATGAACCGGACACAAAGGTCAATCTTTTTTTGAAATAGCCTTGAGGAGGCTCAAATAAATGAAGGAAATGTTGGCGAGATTATAAAAAATTGACTTTTTATTGATAACATAACATAATTTAGATTTCAGATCAAATACAGAGCCTAAAAATGTTCATAAATCAAAACTGAATTGTTTTAAATGTAACACAATTTTTAAAATAATCGCCGGTTCCTTTACTTTAAGGACACCCTGTATGTATATGAGAATATTAACATCAAAAACCGAATATCAGAAGAATTGAAACGATGAAAGAAACTGGCTTAAAAACTGATAGCATAAATATCGTGCAAATTACGTAATACCAAAAAAATTATTATTATTTTTTTATTCATGGATTTTATTTATATAATCTAAACAAGAGCTAATTTTACCTGTCACTCAAGATATTAAGAATATACGGTGCTAAGTATTATATATTCTGTTAAAGCTAGACTTTAGTAACTTTTCTGGAACTGCAGCTTGATAACCTTTTACTACAGTATGAATAGTATACGTTTTGAAAAAAAGAATCACATAAAAAATGATATGATTTTTTTTTGCAATTCTTGAGATTTTTAATCTGTAAAAAACGTTATTAAAAAAACAAACCAACACTCACATGAATTTCAGGAGTAAAATAAGTTTTATTAACAGATATATCGAGCAGAATACTTTTTCGTGAACTAGTTGGTTTTTTATTGCATAAAATCGAAAAAAACCTGCTATGTTAATATACAAAGGCAGGTTGTTCCACAACTCATCAGTGGTGATCGGCAGGCAGTGTGATCCAAATTTCCAACTTTTACGAAGAGCTTGATGAGAGAAAATATATGACAACAGTTTTCTGGGACTACAAAGGAATTCCTTCAAACAGGTAAAACAATTAGATAATTCTGAATATTAATGGATGAATTGGATGCAAACATTTGTAAAAAAAAGACCTGCTCTAAAAGTCAGAAAATCATACCAATAATCACCGAATTAAGGCAAAACTTCCTGCAATGCACATCTGCAATGTGGTACCTGTTAGGTCAAAAAATGCCATAATAGCTTCAGAAACCATATTTTACGATACCATAGAATTATAAAAACTGCTAACTTGGCGATTGTACTTTGGGTAAATTCTAATGGCAATACCAAATATTCAATGATTTATAGAGAAGGAAATGACATTAAATTCATACACATGACCACAACTGCTACATAACTGTAGTAACTAATTGACGGGGATACTACTAAATACCAAAATATTTCTATGCTTCAAGGCTCTAAAGGTGTCTAATTTTCCTACTATCTAAGCTTTGTTTAGATCACGAAAATAAATTAATAGCAATTCCATTCTCATAAGTATTAAGTAACTTTCATATAGGTATTACTAATACAATAGGTACTTCTCGATAAATCTATCAAGTTTGAAGGTACGGTTTTCTCGGGGCGACTGAGAGCAGCGATCGTCGCTTAATGTCCGTTTTCCTCGATGCGGCTGCTGTCGCAGTCGTCAGACTGAGTCAATATGGAAGGTTTGTGGTATATATTTCTTGAAGAAATCGAAGACGATGAAATACTAGAAGAAATAATTATTCGGAAAAATGAAATGACCATCACGCCCTGTTCAAAGAACGACAAACGACTTAATGTGGCTCAGTTTAGCCACTATTTCTATAAGTTTTCATCGTCCTCGTCATCATTCATCTTCTATCTGTTCTCTGACAGAACAATGTATTGTTGATTCATCCCATATACAGGGTGATTAATTATGGTTGCAACAAACGAAAACTGGAGACTCCTGAAAGTAATTTAAGCATTTTTTGCCATTGATTGATGTAGAAATTTAGTGATCAAATTAACTTTGTTGTTCATTTCTTTCATATAACGATAACCTAAAATACTCTGCATTATTTTGGCTTTCATTAACTGTCCATTGGCGTAGATATAGGGGGCATTTGTGTAAACGATAAACGATCATGATATCCTTATTAGAGCTACAAATTCATTAATTGAAAGATGTAGAATGTGCATTTATTACTGTCAATGGAGGGCAATTTGAACAGTTGTTATGAATTTTCTTATTTTAATTTCGAGTTTAGTTTTTTTATTGTTAAATTTTTAATTGTACTGATAGGACTCAAAATTTGTTGTTAAGTAATTTGTTATTATTAAATCCTTTTCCACGGCAACTTTAATTTTTCATTTGTTTTCTGGTAAGCGTTATTTTGATTTAAATCTACCATTAACTTACAATTTATCGGCTTCCATAAAAATGGTAGAAATCACAACATTGACGAAATTAAGTTGCTCTTTTTAAAAAAGTAATAATATAAAATAATGAAGCTTGTCAAAGCTGTCTTTAATTAATCTATGTGTAAAATTTACCCAAATGCCCCCTATATGTACGCCAATGAACAGTTAATGAAAGTCAAAATATTGCAGATTATTTTAGGTTATCGGTCCCCAAATGCATGTAAAATTTTGTCAAAATATTTTAGCTAATTTTTGAGAAATGAACAAAAAAGCTAATTTCACCACTAAATTTTGACACCTTCTACAGGGTGTCTCTAAAAGGTCTGTACAAAATCATACCACAGATTCGTGGATTCAAAATAAGCCAAAATTGCTGCGTTTCGGAAATACAAGTTGAAAAATAAAAACTGAAAATATTTACTTAATATTATGGGCATTTTTCAACGAATTAAAAAAAATAGGTACGCGGGGGATTTTTGGAGTGCGCAACCCGAATACGGATGCCATTTCACTGTGGCCGTTAGAGGGCGCTCCACACTGCAATTGTGGTCCAATAAAATAACAGTAACTTTTTCCTCAGTGTAATTTTTTACTTTTTTTGTTCAAATTCACTAAAGTAAGTGGATTTCGAGATATTTCGGTTTTTAGTGTCTGGTGTCGCACTGGAATATTTTAATTATTTAGAAAAATAATAATTTGTTATTGCATTAAGGATGAAATATGATTATTAGTATCAAATACCAAAGGTTAGACTTCTGTGGATTCATTATTGCGCAACGAGAACATAATATGGATTTTGCTAAGAAAATTTTATTTACTGATGAAGCATGTTTTACGAGAAGTGGTATAACAAACTTGCACAAGGAACGCTACCAAAGTAACTCATAATCAACATGAGTTTAGGATTCACGTATGGGCAGGAATAATTGACAATTTTATTATCGGCCCTGTTGTTTAACCGCCAAGACTAAACGGCGTTGATTATTTGGAACATTTACAAAATACGTTGCCAGGTTTGTTAGAAGATTTGCCATTACAACTCCAGCAGGATATGTGGTTTATGCATGACGGTGTTCCACCACATTTTATTTTAAATGTTCGAAATTATTTACATGAACAGTAAGCAGACAGATTCACTGGTAGAGGCAATGACGCTCCTGTAAACTAGCCGCCACGCTCACCGGATATGACTCCGTTGGATTATTTTTTATGGGGTTCTTTAAAAACGATGGTATACTCCAGACAAATCGATAGTGAGAAAGAACTGTGGGGCAGAATACAAAATGCAGTTTACAATGCCGAATTGATGCAAAGAGTTCATTTAAATTCTTTAAGTGGTATTAATCTTTGTACGTTTGTTAACGGAGGCCATTTTGAACAATTATTACCATGTTACAAATTTGTTAATATAGAAATAAATTCTTCCTCACTGAATAAAAAAAGGTTTGTTACTTTTAATGACAAATTCATCCATTTCCGATTGAAAACGTAAATTTTTTGGACTGTTTGACAAAAAAATATGCTTGACAGGCCCAGCAATTAGTCGCACATAGGAGACCTTCAGGGAAGACCTAATCAAGACCTAAAAAACTATCCTTAATGACCCTGCCTCCGCATGTCGTTTGGCATGTAGATAGCATTGTCCTGCGTAAATATCATCATCATCACGACCCCATTATTCCCTAATAATGGGGTCGTGATACCAGATTTCAATTTTTTGGGGCCTTGGTATGATTTTATACAGACCTTTTAGAGACACTCTGTATTTCGATAACGAAGCATTTTTTGCAGACATGGTTTCAATGGCAAAAAATGATTAAATTGTTTTCTGGAATCTCCAGTTTTCGTTTGTTGCAACCATAATGAATCACCCTGTATAGTGTATGATCAGACCAGTCGACTCGCGACAGCTCGTCACTAAACAGCCGCGCAGAGGAAAGCGTTTAGATTGACGATCGCAGCTCTCAGTCGCCCCGGGGAAACCCTACCTTTAAGGTTTCATTGATCATCCTACCAACTTTTTCAGCCAGCTTCAGTTTGACAACGCTTCTCGAACATATTTTATCAACAGGGTTAGTTGGTTGATGTCTTTTTATTATTATTTTATATTTTATTGTATTTACTTTAATTTGTTCCCTCTAGCATTAGAAAGTCAAATACGCTCTAATCAATCAATACCGCATCAGAAACTTTAGTTTTACTTAATAAACCGTAAGCAATTATCATTACTTTATCGTTTTGATAAAAATTAAATGTGTGTGCGGCAAAAGAACGTCAAAACAACACGTGTGAAGCAGGGAGGTGCTAAAATAATAATAATAATAACAGTAATAAACGAAGAGTATAGTATCTTGTCTTAAACAGTATAATAAAAATCGGTTAGTCACTAAAGCTAGCAAGCCAGCCACACGGGGGTTTTGACCTTGTTTTACCGGGGAGGGACGGGACAGGCCAGTGCTACACGTAAACGAAAAAAATAAAATAAAATTTAAAAAAATAAAATAAAATAGAGCTATATAATCATGCACACCTCTATTTTTCTTCCCTCAACCACGGTGCCGTGTAGTCGGTCTCGTGCGCGCTCCGCATCAGCACTATTTGCGAATGTTACAAAACCGAACCCCTGCATGCAGAGACAGACAAGACATGCATTATATAAACAGCTTTTCAAACTCGTGCAATGACATGATGACGTTAGACATTAGACATGCCTCTTTCTCTGATTTTTTTTTATGTCAACAATAATAATTATAATATTATATTAACAATTTTATAATTCTCTCAAATGATTTTCTATATAATAATTATAAATAAAAAGCCTCATTCCACACTCGCTCACTAAATTTGTTGGCTTAATAATAATAGTAAATTTTTGGGTTAGACTACGGTATATTGTTAAAGTATGTTTATGGGTCCATAAATGTTTGTAGTGTAAATTTCTATAATAATTAGAATAATCAAAATTAATTAGTCAATTTCACACTTCATTGTCGAAGAATGTATATGTAATTACTTTGATCTATTCGTAGTACATTGTTTCTTAGTATTTTATTTGTCTTTTTAACTAGTCAAAACTATATACCTATTTATTTTTTTGTCAAATATCACTTATTAATTTTTGACATCATTCTGAAGAAAATGAAATTTTGGGCTAAGTTATTTAAGCATTTCCTATATACCTAACTTCAACGTCCATCGAATTAGTCATTAAACCTCAAATAAATGACTATTCTTTACTTTTTTCAAGTATAACCATGGAAACAAAAGACAACTAACTGAAAAATAATCATTAATATTTAGTTACACGACGAATACTTAATTCTTATTAAGATAATAGACAGGGTAATAGTATGTCCTACCAAACACGGCCTAAAATACATGTATTTTGCTCAAAATTGTTGTACTTTTTCTTGAATATATTTAAATAAATATACAGAAAAAACTGGTGGTGATTGAGAACTTTTATATAATACCTATTGAAATAATATGTGTTCTATTGCGTAGGAACGTGTTTACGTTGAGCTTAGGCACCTACCCCGGCCGCCTTCTATACTATTTGCACGAATTTCGATTTGTACGTTAGGTATTTTTGTTTACTGTTTTTTACATTACCTTTGAACTATTTGTTCGTTTGTTGCTTAAATACTAGTGCCATTGATTAAAAAGTGTATGTATTTAATTATTTAATAATAATAGTAATAATATCTTGACTAGTACAAGTAAAGATTAGCGGTTGTGCTGCACAACTTGTTGCGGTAGCGGTAAGTAGTAATTAGGTAGTAATATTAATGTTTATTCAATACAAATAATTTTGTATTTGATTATGTATTGGATTTCGTAGAGTTGTTGAATAAAGTCGAGTTTTGTCAAAAAAAAATCTGACTTAAAAATAATTTGATAGAGGTTAACGTTAGGTATAGGGAATGCTTAAGTACTCACACATAAATTAAATTTTCTTCGAATGACGTCACAAAAACAGTTTTTCACAATTTTTGAATGCGACATTTTAAAATCGCCTACGCCCATATGGTACGAAATGGGACCATCTATGGGACAATAGCCTACACTTCTAGAAAACTGATCCATAAATTTGATTTCCTACTTTTAAACGGTTTGCAAACTACAAATTGTTTGGTAAACTACTACAAAAATAATTATTTTCGGAATTTTCAAACACTTTACTTAACATAACTAAGGTTGCCTTAACTGAGAATTCTCTCATCTAAAATAAGAAAGTTGGCATCGACTTTTGGTACACCCTATACAGCTAGGGTGCCAAAAGGTACATTATGAGAGCATAACAAGTTTCAAGTGTCTACTCGATCCGCAAATTCAAAAACTTCTAATGCATGGCTTACGTAAATCACCCTGTATGCTTTAACTTGCAATAAAGGTCGTAACTCTAACACACACAGATGCCCAAAATGCATATAAAATTATGTAAAAATAACAAACATCAGTAACATTTTTTTTTCTGCATGAATTGCTAAACATTTATGAACCCAACATAAAAGCCTCTACAATAAAAAAAAATACAATGGAGGCTATAAGTATATTAAAACAATGAATATAAAGGCGGAAAATAAAGAATACCTAACCTTAACTATATACACTACCAAATGCCGACCTAAAATTCGTTTTATGAAACACAAATAAAAAAATATTTGATATCATATCCATTTACTATAAAACACAGACAAATATTAACGATTAAATAAGGCCCTGAAGAAGTTTACATTCAGTAAACGAAACGTGGGCTCGAGTTTAAATTGTTTTTTATTTTGTCCGATACCGACAATAAGTCCTAAACATTCCTGTATATTAAGAGTTTTTGCCCACGATCGTTAAAAGTATAAGGTTACCTGAAATTGTACCCAGCCAAAAGTGCTTAATTTTAACCTAGAACCAAGTAAAACAGGATTTCAAATTTTGTCTATATTACAATATGATGATATGTTTCAATCAAAAAAGACTAAATTCTGCATGCCCACATCTCAAATTTGATCTGTTCAATTTTTTTTTAATTTTTATAACCAATTATGAATATATTACACCACATTCAGGATATCATAACTAGTACTCGAAGTATGCGAGAACTCTTTCACAAACATGAGGAATGAGGAAAGTCCATCAACAAAAGTTGGGGAATGGCTTTGAGTATGCCTTTAAAGGTACTCCGATCAGACTCTCAATTCACTCTTTCGTAGAGGAGAATTATTTGCTGAATTTACACGATATTCCCAAAAACTTCAAACGTTTACGTCACTTTAAGTCAACAAAATATGCTAGAAAACAAACTAAGCTTAAGGATAGTTCAGAATAAATAAATGTAGAAGTTCAAAGCTGTACATTGTTCGTTTTCTCCAAAGAAATATCGAACATTCCCAACTAATCTCAGCCCACGCCAACTAATTACTACAGTTGAAAGTTCGCTACACCATTGGAGCTCTAGAGCTGAGCAATTTTTGCTCAACATTTCACCATATCCAGGAGTTAACGTGATGATAGGTAGTGAAGTGAAGGTTAACTCCTGAAGTTACCGACCAATGGTGTTTGACGGAACATTGAGAAGAAATTCTACAAAACGAAAACCTAATACCCCGAAAAACTATCTGTAGAGTTATAAAGTAAAGTGAGTTTCTAGTGATAAACTTACAGAAGTATCGAGAAACGAATAAAATGGACAGTTTTGCTCAAATTCGTGTAGGTTAAAATAACGTTTGTGTTACTTACTTGGTTCTAGCATAAAAATATATGCATGCACCGTTTTTTTTTGTTGGATTTTTATTTTATTTATTTTTTCTGATCTGATCACATGGTCCAAAATTAGTAATTTTTAAGTTACACTTTTTCCCAAACTTTCTTATAAGAAAACATAAATTAGCAGTTACTATTTGGAAAAATTTAATCACAAAATTGTACTGATCGTGAAAATTTCAATTCCTTACTTTAGCAATCTCAGCGGTAAAATAATCGAGCCACTCAAAAAATTGATGAGGTTTGCTCAGTAATAAATTTTGTATTTTTAATTTGATTTGAGTCAAACAACAAAGTGTGTTTTCTTACTTTAAAACCACATGTGGAGTGTCAAAGTTGTTCCACGTGGTAATTCTCCTATCAAGACACATCGTTTCTTTACAATTTCGTTTTTTATTTATTACAATAGCTTAATTTTTGTAAAAGACACAAAGGTTTAAGAAAAACGTTACATTAGGTAATAACAAATCGTTTACAAATTTAGCTTCACACCGAACGTAATGGAAATAAAGTGAAAAACATAGAAGACAGCAGCAATTCGTCTTGGTATGCTCTCAATTGAGTTTTGAATGTAAGCCTTGTCGATTTGATTCCATTCTTGAATTAGAACGTCACTAAACTGCTATAAATTTGCTGGAGTTGGTACTCGTAATCGTATTTTCCTCCCAAACATGCTCACTTGGGTTTAGGTCTGGACTTAGAGCAGGCCAATTTACTACTGGGATTTCAACCTCGGCTAACTAATCACGTAAAGTTTATCCCTTATATCACATTTCGACCAAGAAAATAGACACTTATTCGAAGCTTGAGAAAACATAACTTCATCGGCATATTTTAAGTCTCTATTGGGTGGTTGTGTATAATAACAGAGGTAAAAAATCGAGACTAAAGTAGGTGAGACCGAGATCATGCTGGTGTCCTAAGATAAAACCTTGACTCACCCGTGAATAGCGTATTGCCCCAATTGTCATATTCCCTAAATCTAAGGCGTTTAACTCGATGGTGTCTCAATAACTCTAGACCAGTTGCAGTAACTTTTCTGTCCCTCAAAACATTTGAGGAGGTGATCTGCAAACCGCAGTTTTTGCAAAATTGAGTTAGGCATGAAATATTATATTTTCAACAGTGCTCTACATGATAAAGCTAATTTCGAACGACAAATCACAGTTTTTCTCTATGTGTGAAACTTTGTGGTGTTCTGCAAAGCGCAGTCATTGGTTGCAACTAGTAAATACAAAACGCAGTCATTACTCTATGCTTGGAAAATCATAATGCAACTTCGCAAGTTATTGTTTGTGTATAAAGTTGCGCTTGCATGACAAAACGCAGTATTTCTTTGAATAAGTGGGAGGTTATTAGGATCAGCTGTAAATAAATAGTTCTTTAGCGGCAATTGTCTGATGCGCATGTTATGTTTATCTGTTCTTTTGTACGGATGATTTAAAAAAGTAAAAATGGATGAGAGTAGTTTAGTGTTAGTTTGCGAAGCATCTGATGGTTCCAGAAAAAGAAAACAAACTACTCGTATTACTAAAAGGGAACGCGAAAAACGAATGCGGTAAGTGTAAATTTAAGGTTAGTCGGTGACCGCAAATTTTTATTTTATTTGTTTTTTTATTTAATCTAGATACACGAATCATATGCCTAATGCAGAAGATTTTGAAATGAACTGCAAACATGTTAAGACTGCGCTTCAGTGCCATGAAATTACCATAGAAGATGTTAAACGTATTAGAGAGTTTGTGTACAGAGAACCAGTAAAAGCTACTATAGGTTAAAAAAATATCTCACATGGTTGAATTAAAAAACCTAAAAAGAAAAAAAAGTAAGGAAACTTTAAAAAACAAAGGGCAAGCTATTGGACTAAATTATTATTTAAAAAGAGGAGAATCTGAGAGAGTCTTGGTATGGCAGAACATTTTTCTGGCTGCTTTACAGATTTCGCAACGGAATAGAGGAATCAAAAAGGCAGAAGGACAGACTTACTATATAATTGTTTTAATACATTTTGTTTACATTATTTTCCGAATTAAAAGCTGTTTTACTATATTGGTTTTTCAAAATGCGGTTTTAACGGATGTGGAAAATCAAAATGCAGTTTTTTGTTTTTATTTTTCGTATAAACCAGCAACAGTAAGGGTTAGATTTGTACAGGTAAGTGTAGTCATTTTATTGCTTTTAAAATGTAAGAAATAATTTTTGGCTCAGCGTTCTACTTTCCATTTAAAAAAAACCTCTTTATCTCATAACGATAATTTTTCAAAAACTGCAGTTTGCAGATCACCTCCTCATTGAGCGTTATAAACCGATTATCAAGCTCACTAGTAACGTTTTTTCGACCACAATGATTTCTTCTTGTGAATACACCAAATTCACGAAACAGCTTTGCAGCTCCCAACACCCTGGTCACATAATACTGTGACCTACCCTGAACCAAAACTTATTGTTATTACCGTAAGAAACGTTTTTCTTAAACCTTTGTATCTTTTACAAAAATTAAGCTATTGTAATACATAAAAAAGGAAATTCTAAAGAAACGATGTGCCTTGATAACAATATACGAACTTACAAGGTGGAACAACTTTGACACTCCACATGTGGTTTTAAAGGTAAAGTAAGAAAACACACTTTGTGTCACCCTGTATAAAATGCCGTATGCCCAACTTTCTTTAAACACAAACATGTGCTAGATTCCCTATAAATGTACCTACAATATGAAAAAAAAAATGAATCAAATCGAATTAAAAATAATAAATGTATTAATGAGCAAACTTTACCAATTTTTTGAGTGTATAATTTCCATGGCAAATGAAGATACGGCCACGAATGAATGAATCTCTTTCTTTTTTTTAGCCCAATTATTTTAAAAAATTAATTTTTTGGGAAAAATTAGAGACCCCCTTTCATATATTTTTTCTTTAACAAATGTTTTTATTTAATATCTCCACTATAGAAAAATTTGCCTAATTAATAAAATGGAGTTTTTGGTGGATTTTATAGCCCTACAAAATTATTTGATTCTTTTTAGTTCCCCCAAGTTTAAAAAATAACACCGCGAGAACTGGAACGATACAAATATTTGCTGAATTTGATTTTGTGATCAAATTAACAAATATTACGAGATTAAAACGCAAGATATAACAAATCAGATTGAATCAGTCTTTTTAAATCAATTTAATTGTTAGCCAAAATATTAAGGGGTTGATTTTTGACCCTCATTACCAAGCAACAAAAACTAGCATTTTATTTGGATCAGTTATCTTTCCAATTTAGTGTTCTAAATTCTTTCCTAGTGCAGATATTAAATAAAAATAATTTCCCCCTATCTTTAAAGACATACGAAAGAACTTCCTTAATATTAAAATAGAATAATGTAACAAATATCGATCAAATTACTAATAAAAAGGAAATAAACATCCTAAACACCTCAGAACATCAGTTAGGCTAAAAACTACATATAAGCTCATATCTCACTCAATTGTAGTAAACAACATGGTTTTAAACATCTACAGGTATAAATATATTTTTAATTATGCTCAGTATCCTGCATGCTTCTCAATAACTTTCAATTAAATAACTTAAAATTCAATTCCAAAGTCATAACATCTATTTCAAAAATATACAATTAATGTGAGGAAAACTAACAATAAAATCATAATAATAATAATGAGAATTATGTATGGTGATAAAAAACAATAACGTTTGGTACAATTTCAGGTTATGTTTCATAAAATTTCCGATTTACGCATGTGAATTATTCAGTTTACAGATTTAATTAGATAGTAAAATTTCATCCCTAGAGAATGACATAGCTTCAAACAAACTGTGTTCAGATATTCAACGGCAAAAGGGTATGGATTAAAAATAAAAAGAAGATACTATAGTACGCGAAATCTCTAAATGGTATAGTCTTTCTAATCTTAATTTAAAATATATAAATTAAACGATTCTACTGGGGCTATCCGTTCCCATGCCTCTTTACATTAGAAATGGGCATCGAATGCAGCGTTTTTTTGATACATTTCTCCCTCGTATATAAGACCTATAATAAATCATGCCTGCCAAAGGATACCGATAGTAATAAAAATAACTAGTGACTGGAAAAAGTTGGGTTAATGATTAGAGTTTGCAAATAAATATATTAATGAAACAAATAATTTTTGGCAACGTGATATTTTCTCAGATTAATCTAAATATAATCGGATGGACATCATATGGTACGGCCAAAACAAGAAAATTTGTGTCCGACAGTAAAACACGATGGCAGAATATTGTAACCATGATTTGTTCAATAGTTTTTCGTAGATTAATAAAATAATGCATCATTTTGAAGTTCAGCCTCAAAAAACAAAAACAGTGTTTTTCAGCGTAGTTTTATATGTTGCCGTGTTGGAGCGGCAAGGAAAAAATACAGTATACTTTTATACAAATGAACATACAATTGTTAATCAGGGATCATGTTTGTCACCCACAGTGTTTAACATTTTTATTAACGAATTACCGAACAAAATCAAGGAATTCGGAACTCCCGTTCTCTACGCCGACGACACAAGTGCCATAATAACCGACAAACAGGAAATAAAGGTCGTGGAAAAAGCACAGCTGAACGGACTCTCACTGAACGCCTCTAAGACGGTCGCTCTTTCGATTACAGCAAATAACAAAAGGCCTGATAAAAGTTTATTAATACGTATGGGCGGCAAATCCGTGAGGCAGGTAGATAACACCAAATTTTTAGGCGTAATCACGGACGAAAGATTAACTTGGGGCAACCATATTGACCGCGTCACACAAAAGTTGTGTATTTCTCATAAGGAACATCAGGGACACTGTATCGCGTTCGGTCCTCAGGTTGCTTTACTTCGGACTGGTGCAGTCGACTATGGCTTACGGTATAATGTATTGGGGAGGGGCAGGGGATGCAATTAGGGTCTTTATAAAACAGAAAAAAATCATTAGAACAATGACTAAAATAAATCAGAAAACCTCGTGTAAAACTTAATTTAAAATGCTGAACATAATGACCCTCCCTTGCCTATACATGTACGCACTGATAGTCAACATAAGAAAGCTATCAGGATCAATAAAAAAAGAGAAAATATACACAATTATGATACGAGAATTAAGGGCAGCCTAGAATTGCCATTCTCCAGACTATCGAAGGGTCAGAAAAACCCGAACAATATAGGCATCAAATGTTTTAACAAGATTCTGAGAGTTGGAGGGTTCGCGGACATGAAAATAGATAAGTTCAAGCTCGAGCTGAAAGACTTTTTTGTTCGTGAATGTTTTTATTCAGTTGACGAATTTTTAAGTTATTAATTATTGTTTGTTTTGTTGATGTGATACTTGTAATACGTAACTGTTATACTGTCTGATTTTTATTTTTATTGTTATTTTGACGAGCCGACAATGTAATGTATTACATTATATAGCAAATAAAGAATTTGAATACATAAAGGATTTTTAAAATATCGTAGGACATGTATTGTTATGAAAAGTTAAAAGGATGCGCCTATGGACGGCTACTGTCGGTATTGACATTACACAGGGATATAGAGTTGTGGTTTATATCATTTTAAATTCAAATATTAGAAATACTATACTGGTAAACACGCGCTCAATATCTGTCATCTGAGCGAACACTAATTTGAGAAACTAAAATTCTAAATCTAAAATAATAATCTGTAAACAAGATTAGTACAAAAAATAACCTAAGCAGAAATGGTCTGTCTATTTAAGGAAATGGATATGAAATCACATATTATATTATAGAATATTTTACAGTAACATAGTGTTATCCAAATTTAAAAAACAAAAGCCTTATCTGCTGTGATAAAACTGAAATTGCATGGCTTAAAATAAAAAAGGATGTTAACGTAAAATATTGTCTATGATTAGGTGAAATTAAAATAAATAGTTTGGTCAGCCTGCTACAGCACAATCATAAATGAGAATATTAAAAGATTAAAACAATGATAAACTAAAAAGTAAAAGAATGTAGAAGAAGGAGAAAAACAACAAACTCTCGCAATATAATAAAACGCCATCATATAATTACGCTATTATTTTTAGTACCATAAGTCATTGTCAAATTGCACAATTATTGAATAATAAGATCATTAAATATTATTTTACAATACACAACAAAAATAGTATCAGACATTCTTTTAGGTGTGGATTTTGTGTTTCGAGTAAAATCTTTTAAACTTACGCATTTATAAGAAAGTGTTTTGGTAAAATGTCACATTGAAAATCTCCAAAATATAATAATAAAACTAATTTTCCCTATTGACATAAAAATAATATAATAACGAGGTATATTGCACCAACTGTAACCGCAAACTTTATTCCGCCATCGGTTGAGAAAAGATCTAATTTACTAAATTTGTTTAGAATTCACAACTAGCATCTGCTGAATTTATTTTCCACTTAGAAACAATATAATGCGTTAATCAGCAGAAGTAAAATAAACTTTTTGAATCGTCGGGTTGTGTTGACTCCATATGGCTCAATTATTACTCTAAATCAAATAGACAAGGTGTTTCTAAAAGAGGTGGTCAAAATTTGCGAGCGAATTGGGAACGACTAATCATGAAAAAAACCTAAATTGAAATTTTTCGAAAAGTCCTTATTTGCAAAGATACAGACAGGGTGTTAAAGATAACTGCCTGAGGACGATTTTTTTGAAATATTTTCGAAACGAGTAAAGATGAATTAATCAAATATAGCATATTTAAAAAAGGACGACCATAGGCGGGTAAACGACCTTAATTATAACCTAACTTTTTTTTCTTGTGACTTTTATTCCATTTGTGTCAAAAATGTGATAAAATAAAGTTTTCTACATAAAAAAAATGCATACTTGTTTTTTCTCGATAATTTTTTACTAAATATAGTAACCAATCAAATTACTTAATTTTAATCATGTGTCAAATTTCATCCAATCACCTCTGGATTACAGCGATAATACCCTACATGTGGTGTTTTCAGTTTGGTGTTTTTTTTATTAAAAATTAATTAAACGTCAAACTGACAACTGGTTTAAAAATGTCGCGAAGATTTGGTATTGCATCTAACGATGCAATTAATGATATTATTATTATCTAATAATATACCAAAAAATACAATCAAATCAAAAAAATATATATGGCAAATATTTCTCGAGTTTTGTGCGACCAGAGAATACGAACTGAATGCTGAAACGAGTTTGCATAATTTGGCTAATATATTGAAAGATTATGCGGTAAATATGAGAAAAGCTGACGGAACTGAATATAAAGAAGCAACTGTAAAAACAATTTGGAATACTACGAGTAGGCTACTCCAGGAAAAATACTTCAATGACTTCAAAATTGTATTCAACCCGTTTACCAGTGTGATATTCAAAAATGCGCGAGATGCAAGAAATGCAAAACGTAAAAGATTACAGCAGGATTCAAACAAACGAAAATGCAGTTCATCAAATTTGAGTTCAAGTGATTTGGCTGGAATCATTGGATTCTGGGATGAATGTACACCAGAAGGTTTACAAAATTTTTTTTACCATATTGTAGCTGTTGAGTTAGCTTGGCGAGGTGGTGAACCAGCTGATTGCCTTATAGATTATTTCACGATTGAGAAAAATAATGATGGAACGCCAACGAACAGAATTGAATACAATCCAATATTCAGTAAAACATGCCAAGGAGGATCGAAAAGTTGTACAAATAGTAAGTGGCTTGTTCCAAATAGTCCAAACGAAAGTGTATGTCCTGTTCGGTTATTCCATAAATGATTGTCCAAAAGGGGGAAAAATATTACTTCCAGTCGCCTATTCTTGAGACCAAATCGTTTATGGAAATCTGTAATATACCGGTAGGCAAAAACACAATTAATATGTGGACCAAATAATCCGCGCAAGCTATTGGTTTGGACACTAAAGCCCGTCGTCCACGGAGCGACTGGTTTCTGATGAAACTGTTTTAATACCGTAGTGACAAACTAGTTGGATACTCATTTCTCGTACACGTAGCGATGGAAACGAAAAATATCAGTATCCGATAATTTATTAAAAGGCGAAGTGCTACTTTGTGGCTGTGTGTTGTGATAAATTATGGATGATTTGGATGGCTATTTTGTACTATTACAATCGGAGATATAGACGCAGAAGAAGGCGATTCTGAGTTCATCCCTACATAGAGAGAAATTTAAACTGCAGATTATTTGTAGTCGCCTCAGAATTGCAACTAGATAATGCAAAGTTCTACAGAATGACTAAAGAAACCTATAAACTTCTCTTAAATAACGCAAGAATGTGAAATATCCAAACAAAATATCACTCGGCGACCGACAGAGCCAGTCTTTTGGCGACTAATGACTTGCAAGTACGCTTCCGATCTGTGACTGGTACGTCCGTGTACGAGATACAATTTGAATCAACGCGCAGGGACGCAAAAGAAACAGAGAAGTGACGACGGGGCGAAGTGTAAAAAGATATCCAATCATTCGAACAGATCAACATTTGGCAAATAAAGGAATTCCTGAACATCAATTAATAAAAATAACAGGACATAGCAGCTCTAATTCAATTAAACCGTACTTGAATAATAACCAAGAACGCCATGATGAAATATCAACACCATGCGAGGAATTTCTTCAACAATGGAAATTAACAATCCGTCAACTTCAGCAAACTCTTTTTCCAATTTAACATTTACGAATTGTACTTTTCACAACTGTAGTTTTAAATAAAAATGAATAATATTTGTTTGATTAAAACTAATACATTTTGTATTGAAAATTATTAAACGTCAGATTGACAAACAAATTTTTGATATCTAGTAAAAAAGTAAAGTAAAAAATTATCTTATCGAATACTCCTCGGGCCTTGATAAATGCTCAAAATTTTGTCATAGAGAATCCTTCAAGCGAGTTGCCTAAGCAACACGCTTTCGGCATTCTCTATGACAAAATTATCTCGGTATTATCAAGTTTTACAAAATTTTATTAATGCTGTGTACTAAGAACCAGTTTTGTCCTAAAATTTTCAAGCTCGAATTTCTCGAAAACCTTTAAATTTTTCGAGGAAAAACAAGTATGCATTTTGTATGTAGAAAACTTTATTTTATCACATTTTTGACACAAATGGAATAAAAGTCAGAAGAAAAAAAAGTTAGGTTATAATTAAGGCAAGGGTCCCCCCCCCCCCCCGTTTACCCGCCTATGGTTATCCTTTTTTATTCAATTTCATGTCAGTTTACGACATTTAACTAGGTGAATAAATATCCTACATTCGATTAATTCAATTTTACTCATTTCGACAATATTTCAAAAAAATCGTCCTCAGGCAGACATCTTTGTAAATAAGGACTTTTCGAAAAATTATAATTTAATGAAATAAAACTCGTCTACTCCACAAATGAACCTTCTATTTGTCAATCAATCATTATATAACCATACATGTTTCGAGAATTGAATTCTCATCATCAGTGGTAAGATATTTTATACAAAACAAGGCATCATACGTCTCCAAACATAAGTTAATTCGTTGAAAAAAATTTTTGCGATTATAACATATTTAACATAATATAAAATTACCAACTAAAAACTTTTAAGAGTCAATAACATTGATTTTTAATTGGTAATTTTATATTATGTTAAATATGTTATAATCTCAAAAAAAATTTTCAACGAATGAACTTATGTTTGGAGACGTATGATGACTTGTTCTGTATAAAATATCTTACCACTGATGATGAGAGTTCAATTCTCGAAACATGTATGGTTATATAATGATTGATTGACAAATAGAAGATTCATTTGTGGAGTAGACGAGTTTTATTCCATTAAAGTTTTAACTCCGCGCATCAAAATGGATTATTTAAAAAAAAAAAAATTACAATTTAGGTTTTTTTCATGATTAGACGTCCCCAATTCGCTCACAAATTGTGACCACTTATTTTAGAAACACTTTGTATAACCCAAGTGAAATAGCTGTTGTCAGGGTACTTCCTTAAATTTATAACTACATGCGCAGGTATTTTAAAAACATTTTACTTTAAACACAAAGGTCCAACACCAAGTTTTTCATGTCTTACAGCTTACATTAAATTTAAATACCTAAAATATCTCAAATTTAAGTACTCCTTTCAAGAGAACACATGCATCAATAATAATGACACTGTATGATGAGTGTTTATTATTTCTTGTCATACGAAAAAAATTATAAAGTGTGATAAGAGCCTACATAGCTTTGCTGCTATCAAATCTAATGTGAAATGATTATGTTAAACACAATAACAATGTGTTATTTTACTACACAAAAGCCCATAGATATATGTGTGCATAACCGCTATATTAAATAAATTAAAGTATTTATTTGTGCCAATTAAATAAAATTATTGCTAACATCAATCACGTATGCGCTCTAGCATCAGACATATGTCATTTAACGGTTTCTAGAAAAACATCCAAATAAGTAAATCCTTGATACGTAACGGTCACAAAATGCATAACATCTAAACACAAATAATATAAATGATGTGCGGTCTAAGCCAGCGGCCAGCGCATATTATTTTGATCAACTTTATTTATGTTAAGTTTAATAGTCGGAGAGCTAGTAACGCATGTTTCATGAACTGTTTGATGCACCTTAACATTTTTCACTTTTACTCTCTATGGGCTTAACCCAACCCGGGATACCAGGCACTGCGCTTAATAGCAAGGTGTAATTAAATGTAATCCAAAAAAAGTGTTTTATTCAGAGGCCAACAAACGTTAATCGGAAGTTTAAATATTTTAACAAATAAATTTTAATAAGACAGACACTTTTGAGATAGATAGTAACCAATCAAATTACTTAATTTTAAGTCATGTGTCAAATTTCATCCAATCACTTCTGGATTACAGCGACAATACCCTACATGTGGTGTTTTCAGTTTGGTGTTTTTTATTTTTAGCAGAAATTAATTAAACGTCAAACTGACAACTAGTTTAAAAATGTCGCGAGATTTGGTATTGCATCTAACGATGCAATTAATGATATTATATCTAATAATATACCAAAAAATACAATCAAATCAAAAAAATATGTATGGAAAATATTTCTCGAGTTTTGTGCGACCAGAGAATACGAACTGAATGTTGAAACGAGTTTGCATAATTTGGCTAATATATTGAAAGATTATGCGGTAAATATGAGAAAAGCTGACGGAACTGAATATAAAGAAGCAACTGTAAAAACAATTCGGAATACTACGAGTAGGCTACTCCAGGAAAAATACTTCAATGACTTCAAAATTGTATTCGACCCGTTTACCAGTGTGATACTCAAAAATGCGCGAGAAAAGCAAAACGCAAAAGATTACCGCAGAATCCAAACAAACGAAAATGCAGTTAATCAAATTTGAGTTCAAGTGATTTGGCTAGAATCATTGGATTATGGAATGAATGTACACCAGAAGGTTTACAAAAAAATGTTTACCATATTGTAGCTGTTGAGTTAGCTTGGCGAGGTGGTGAACCAGCTGATTGCCTTATAGATTATGTCACGATTGAGAAAAATAATGATGGAACGCCAACCAACAGAATTGAATACAATCCAATATTCAGTAAAACATGCCAAAAAGGATCGAAAAGTTGTACAAATAGTAAGTGGCTTGTTCCAAATATTGCAAACGAAAGTAATAGTAATATTTTTCCCCCTTTTGGACAATAATTTATGGAAAAACCGAACAGGGCATAAATTATTGTCCAAAAGAGGGAAAAATATTAATCCAGTCGCCTATTCTTGAGACCAAATCGTTTCTGGAAATCCGAAAGTGAGACATGGTTTGACAATATACCGGTAGGCAAGAAGATATGTGGACGAAATCATCCGCAAGCTATTGGTTTGGACACTAAGTGTAAAAAGATATCCAATCATTCGAACAGATCACCTGCAGTTAGCCATTTGGCGAATAAAGGAATTCCTGAACAGCAATTAATAAAAATAACAGGACATAGCAGCTCTAATTCCATTAAACCGTACTTGAATATTAACCAAGAACGCCATGGTGAAATAATCAACACCATCCGAGGAATTTCTTCAACAGTGGAAATTAACAATCCGTCAACTTCAGCAAACTCTTCTTCCAATTTAACATTTACCAATTGTACTTTTCACAACTGTAGTTTTAAATAAAAATGAATAATATTTGTTTGATTAAAACTAATACATTTTGTATTGAAAATTATTAAACGTCAGATTGACAATCAAATTTTTGATATCTACAAAGTAAAAAATTATCTTATCGAATACTCCTCGTGCCTTTATAAATACTCAAAATTTTGTCATAGAGAATCCTTCAAGCGAGTTGCTCAAGCAACACGTTTTCGGTATTTTCTATGACAAAATTATCTCGGTATTATCAAGACCCTAGTGATATTACTACTGAAAATACCATTTGAAATGTTTGGTTCACTCTGAAATTTTAATAGCGTCTTAATTAAATATTAAAAAAAATAATAACAAAAAGCCCGACTCTTTTTCCGGGGTTTAATTACTGGCAAACATGAAAATGAGTCGGCGATGTGAGTGAGAGTACCGATCACGGCAGTAGCTACGCTTTCATTGGCCGTTGGTCACGTGCGCTTCACTAGCTGTACATTTAAAATTCATATTTTTGAATAGAACTAATTTTAGTTATTTAGAAAACTTTTTCTTAAACCTTTAATTTCTCAAGAATAGTGCAATTAAGTAATAATGAAAAATTTAAGTTGAAGTCTTATATCAAATAAAAAAAGGAGACTGTGAGATTATCATTGAAAATTTCACGATTAAAATGTATAATCAATGTTAAATGTTTATTAATTTCTTCTTTTTTCCTCCTCATCGCCACTGTCCTTTTCTGATTCTTCTTCTGTCGAATCATCACTTTGGTCATTGATCGGTACTCTCACTCACATCGCTGACCACTCGCAGCCTATCTCTTTTTATTGTAACCACGACTCATTTTCAACAAAAAAACAACTCGGGGAGGATAATTAAAATATAAGCCCTCTCAAAAGTGTCTGCCTTATTAGAATATATTTGTTAAATTATTTAAACTTCCGATTAACGTTTGTTGGCCTCTGAATCAAACACTTTTTTTTAATGCATTTTATTACCTTTCTACTATGCGCAGTACTTGGTGTCCCGGGCTGGGTTGAGCCAACACAGGTATTCCTGCTTTTTATCCCATACAGACTAAAAGTGACAAATCTTAAGGCGCATCAAACATGCGTTACTAGCTCTTGGACTATAAGGCATATATGCCATACACAAGTCTTCAAACGTAAGGCCCTCTAAATTATCAATTTCATTTCAAAAAACGTGAAAAGTAAAATTAAAACATAAGGGTGTTTCGAAAATATGCTGTTGCCCATGTTGGGGCGAACGGTCAGAATTTACTATAAGTTTGACATCGATTTCTCTTGAACCCTGTAAGATATTGAGATGATTTTTTTTTTCAGAGAAATATAAGTCGACTCATGGACAAAACCTATCGTTAATTCAAAGCAATAATTGTTTCTTATGTCGTTTACAGAGGTAAAAAGAAAGTAATGTTTTGAGCAATTTGTGCAGTGAACGAATGACAGTAGAAATAATTTGATAATGGCAAATTAAAGATTGACCTTTTCTGAGCAATTCGGTTTTTTATTTACTCAGAAAACTCACTTATTAACGAAGTTACAGGGGCTTGTTAAAAATGTGGTACGGATTACTTTCTTTTTACCTCTGTATATGACATAAGAACCAATTGCTTAAAATCAACCATAGATCAAACTTGTTGTCCAAGAGTCCAGCTGCATTATTGTTAAACTTAGAGTTAATTTTGCCGATGTATGTACAGGGTGAGCAAAACTCGATGTCCCACCTCTGTTATGAGAAAATGAAAAACGATAGAAAAATTCGGAAAAGAGGTTCTTAAATTGGATTAAGTATGCTCCATTTTAACCCATATTTCATTTTTTTCCAAGTTTGGAAACTGAAGTAAATGACGCCATCAACTTTTTTTTTCCAGAAACATACACAGTTCAAAAGAGCTAATTTTTCTAAACAACTTTTGTAAAGAAAAAAATGTGCTATCTTCATTCGTTAAAAACTTATAAGCAAATTTGTATAAAAAACTAATATGAAAAATGCGCAACCGTCACAACTTTTACACAAGTAGGCTTTGGAAACATACTGCAATTATATCTGTCAATACTTAAACTAATGGTTGACAAATAGTATTCGTGTGATAACTTCTAATATAAGTCAAACACATGGTGTGCGCTCTCTAAATCGTAGAGTTGTGTTGATAAAAAGCTTGTTTCCAAGTCGCTAGAGGCGCGTTGGTCGAGTTTTTTTGACAGTAGTTGTCGTGTCAAGAACAATCAATAAATTACAACAAAGAAATGTTGTCATCGGTTATCATATATTTTTTTAGTTTGTTTTCTAAGATTTTGTGGGAAGTGTTTTAATTATTATAAACTATATTATAATATAGTTTATTTAGTGCTACTTTTTCATCAATGGGTTGGTTTACGTGGAAACAAACGTTTGGTTACTGATATGACAGCAGAGAAGGTCTACAACAATTGTAGGGATTGTTCTGAGCATTTTATACCTCTCAAAAAGAGAGTATTGCCTGCATTAAAACTGCCAGGTATGTTCATTTCTATTTGGTTTTTAAACATTTTCAGTATATTTTGTTGTTTCTTATTTGAAATTAAAAATATTGTAAACAAAACATTAATTTAATTTATAGTAGTTTTTTAAGTGAGATACATAATTATATTGAAATATTTTATACCTATTATAAATAAAAATCTGTGAAGGCAACTTTGTTTTATATCATGTTTTGTCTTGTAATTGCGTTTTTCGACCTGTTAGACAATAAAGTGTATTTATTTATTTATTTAAAAAAATATGATTTTTGTATTTTCCAACTTTTTTTAAATAGGCGTACTCATATATAAAATACTGCGACTACGTCTATTTTAAAAAAAGTACGTTGGACTATACAAAACATTTTCATTTTTCACTATTAGTAATAATTCAAAAAACCAATAGGGACCTCTAGCGGTCGATATAAAAAGCTTGTCTACTACGCATTACGGTTACCTTTTATATCGATGCAGTTTTTTTTGCTTATTTCCAAACCAGTAGATGGCGCAATTATATCGACACATTCGTCAACACGGGAGAGTCCATTCTATTTCAGTATATAAACATTATTCTATGGTCAAACATTTGATATTCAGTCAAGAGAGAAGATACGTATTATCCATCGGTTGTTAATAATAATTACTTATTAAACACTACAAAAACAGATATTATTTAATAGTAACTATTACTACCACAGAATTAAACATGGTAATACTATAGGTTACTACTAATTAATTATAGGAAATCAATCACTACAAAAAATTTTCAATGTGACCACCTCCTAGTTGTAAACGCTTATCTAATCTCCTCCTTACTTCTCTTCCTGAGGCCTTACATAACATTTCTCTTAAGAGCATGCATTTCCAATCTTTTCCTTTAAATGTTATGTGTTAGCAATTCTTGCTTGGAGCGCCGCCCCCGTCATGCTTGGAAAAACAGATTTGCTCGTAACTGCAATGGCACATTTTCGAGAAGCACAGAAACTTGCTCTTGAAGAAATTGCAAATATTCTTCACTGCATAAAACACCTTCGTAAAAGTATGGAGCAATTAAATGCCTGTTAATAATACCACACCAAAGTTAATGCCAAAATGTCCTTCGTTTTCAATCGGATTGACAAATAACATGTCAACTTTTTCGTTATGCGTAAACATTTAACATAAAATGCACACATTCAATAACGATAAAACTATTTGTTAACCATTAGTTTTATTATTGACAGATATAATTGCAGTTTGTTTCCACAGCCTACTTGTTTAAAAGTTGTGAAAGTTTCGAATTTTTGATAATAGTTTTTCCTATAAATTTGCTTTTAATTTTTTAACGAATGAAGATTGCAAATTTTTTTCTTTACAAAAGTTGCTTAGAAAAATTAGCTCTTTTGAACTATATAAAAATATAGGTATGTTCCTGGAAAAAAAAAAGTTGTTGACGTCATTTACTATAGTTTCCAAATTTGGAAACAAAATCAAATGTGCGTTAAAATGGAGCTTACTTAATCCCATTTAAGAATTTCTTTTCAGAATTTTTCTATCGTTTTTCATTTTCTCATAACAGAGCTGGGACATCGAGTTTTGCTCACCCTGTACTTAGTCAGATTAAATGAAGTTGTAAATGGAATTTTGTGTAATAATTTGTTAGAAGAACTGACATTATCGCATATTTTAATGAGAGCTGCATTTCCTAAGAAAATAGAATGATTCATTTCAGTATTCTCCAAGACAATTGGCATACATATTGGGTTCCATATCGAAGGAATAACACTAATTGAACATTTGAAAATTCATTGAATCATAATAAAAAAAAAACTCGTGGATTTCAAGAAAAGTATACTTGGCAATGCAGTTCAACGTACATTTTAAATGTTTTGTTTGTAATTTTGGAACACAACCAGAAAATGAATTGTCCAATAATACATGTGTCTATACAATAAATAAATATTTGAACCTTTTGCCAATATAGATAAATGTTCGGGGGTGATGGCTAGGAGAAATTATACCTACTGATAGATACTACCTTGTTTAGTATTTGAAATCGTGTAAAGTACCTCTATAGTTTATTACGGAATGGTGTAGAGTAATAAAGTGGGGAAATCCGTCCAGTTCGCTTGAATTTTGTGGTCGTCCATAGACGTAAGTTAACCATTTCTACTTGGGTTATCCCTTTGCGAGCCGTGTGTAGGAGCTTTGGGAAGATACCAACTTCATCGATTTGGGTTCGATTCGTACATGCACTTTTTGTGCACGTTTCAAATTTTACCAGCGTCAACCCATTATTTTCCCAATTCGTACATTTAATGAAAAAATATAAGATTATATGCTCGATTTTTACACTACTTATGCCTGCCATATCGTCCTCTATACAAGGGTTTTATAGACCTTGTCAAGGCGGTCGACCAGTGGCGGCTCGTGAGGTCTGAGAGGTGGGGCACAACAAGGTGGAAATAAAACAATAACACCCAAAATTTTTCAAAATAAAGAATTAGAATGATAGGTTTTTTTAAGTAGTTGGAGTAGCTAGATAAAAACAGTTTGCTAAACTCACCGTGACCATTAAAACTGTTTGTAAGTGAAATATATCTTCCTAGATTTCTGAACAGCAAAGTGGTTAATGACTTGATCATTAAAATTTGAAATGGACTTCACAAGTTTTTTTTTTTAATAGATAGCATTGCTAACGCGCACAACCTTTCCTGGCCCATAGTGTTTCTTCAAAATGGTCTGATCTGTTTGAGGGTAGAGAAACACAAAACAGTCAGCAATTCCACAGATTCACTAAATGTTGATGTTAAATTGTTTTGGATAAACATTTGTAACAGAGGCACAGCCCCACTTTGTTTCAGAAAATCGTCCCGTGCGTATATTATCGAGAGGTCATTTTTTAATTTTAAGTAATTCACGTTAGGAAATAAGTTACACACAGTTTTAATACGAGGCACGTTTTTTTAGTAAGTACCGTTGTGCGATTCCGCCGCCGCAGCGCTACGGTCGGCGTTCCGCGCATGCGCGCTGGTTACCTACATCTCTTGTCTATGCACTGAAGCCATTACAGTCTGATTCCTCATTGTATACGTTGTTTACTGAGTGTTTAAGATGCCTCCGACAATCGTGAGTCCCGCCGATTGTGAAGTACGGGCTGTTATACGATTTTTTAGTGCTAAAGGCGTAAAACCGATCGATATTCATCGTGAGATCTGTGAAGTTTACGGACAAAACATTATGAGTGATGGAATGATAAGGAAATGGGTGCATTTAAAGATGGCCGCACAAATGTGCATGATGAAGAACGGAGTGGGCGTCCTTCGGTCGTTAATGAAGAGTCGGTGCAGAAAGTGGAGGAAAAGGTGAGAGAAAACAGACGCTTTACAACTTCATCAATGTGTGACTGCTTTCCTCAATATTCTCGTAGTGTTTTGTATCGCATTGTGACCGAGAACTTGAATTACCGGAAATTGTGTTCACGTTGGGTTCCAAAAATGTTGACGGATTTGCACAAAACCCAACGTTTAGGCAGTGCATTGACTTTCCTTGAGCGGTACCACAATGAAGTTGTTACTGGTGACGAAACATGGGTGGCCTACGTCACTCCAGAATCGAAACAACAATCCATGGAATGGCGACATTCATCATCACCCAAAAGAGTGAAGTTTAAGCAAACAATTTCTATCCGGAAAATCATGTGCACAGTTTTTTGGGACAGAAAAGGAGTATTGCTGGTGGAGTTTCTGCCTCGTAACGAGACAAGCAATGCAGCATCTTATTGTGAGACATTGAACAATCTGCGTCGTGCAATCCAGAACAAAAGACGTGGCAAGTTGAGTAAGGGTATCGTTTTGCTGCATGACAATGCCCGTCCACATGTGGCTAATCGGACCAAAGATCTCATCAAATCTTTTAAATGGGAAACTCTAGATCATCCTCCATACAGCCCTGATCTGGCACCCAGGGACTACCATTTGTTCCTGCACTTGAAGAAACACCTGGGTGGTCAGCGTCTTCAAGACGATAACGAAGTCAAAACATTTGTGATACAGTGGTTAACAAGTCAGGCGGCAGAATTTTATGAGGAGGGTATTCAACAAAAGTTGTTCGCGCACGAAGCACTTCCAAGCAAATGGTCGCCTGTTTTTTCGGAAAACCTTGACATATCGCAACCGTACCACTAGAACAATGACTTCTAAGAAATCAGGAAAACCAACCGCCGAAGACCGATCACTCTTCACCACGACAAGGCGAGCTCTCACACATCGGCTCAAACAACTGCATTTTTGAGCAAACATCGATTTGATGAGTCATCAGCTGTATAGTCCTGACTTGGCACCGAATGACTTCTTTTTATTCTCGTACGTAAAAAACAAACCGACAGGTCCACGTTTTTCGACACCTGAAGAAGCGGTTGCTGCATTCAGAATGCTTGTTTTCGAGATAACTCAATCAGAGTGGCCAAAGTGCTTCGACAATTGGTTCAAACGCAGGCAAAACTGTATAAATCTTCATGGGGAATATTTTGAAAAACAATAAAGTGATTTTCGATGATTAATATTTGTTTTTGTTCTCTAATCCCGAAATATAAAAGGCAACCCTCGTGTAATACTCAAAAAGCGCGATCGCGAAAACAACAACACCACACGCACAAATTTTATTCGTATAGACTGATAGGTAGGGCAGCACCCCAGATATGACGTCACAAATGTGTTTAATTTCTACTGTTACTAGCGTATAGCGTAGCGATGGATTGCTGTCTCTGTTT
Source organism: Apoderus coryli (assembly GCA_911728435.2). Lineage (NCBI taxonomy): Eukaryota > Metazoa > Arthropoda > Insecta > Coleoptera > Attelabidae > Apoderus > Apoderus coryli. The sequence goes on along the minus strand of OU452205.1, from coordinate 6,238,883 downwards.
TTTGCACGCGATAGCAAAGAAAACAATAGAGGCACAAAAATGTTGTGTCCAAGAGCATCGTAATATGTACTAAGACCTATGTTCTGTTTCATTACCGTGAATAGACGCGCTGCAAGAGTGATTATAGCATAGACAGGGCCGTCTTCGATTCAACTTTTCAAATGCACAATTTTATAGGGAATTCTATTGAAATCACACTGATCTGGTGCGAAGTATAAAATCTAAAATTATTTTTTCTACTTCACGTGCACGTGCCCTTATGGACCAAACGCCACTGCGTTCCACTCCGTTCACCCTTTACTCTACACACTTCCGAAATATACTATATAGTAATAAGAAATAATAATAAAGAAATGGCAGCATTTCCTGTAAAAACATATACGAGGTGTGGCAGAAAATTAATGAGCCTAGCAACACTGCAAGCGATCTGGAAACGATGCACTGTTGACCTTGATAGAGCACGTGTATCGCCTATAGCTCAGTGCGAGTTTCAACGCCTTCGTGTAAAAGAAGAAACTTTTAAATACACATTGGAAACTATCTTTCTTATATCCACTCCTTTTATTTTAGATAAATTATTTCTTTGAAATAGTGAACCAATATTTTAAACACCATGTTATTTAGTTTTGATAGCAGCTTTACAACAAAAGCCTTTATATTAATAATCTATTATAACAATGAAAATACAAATATGTAATCTAAAACAATACATATCATCATCATCGATTCATAATATTATGTGCTTGTAAATTAATCAAAATTCCACAAAAAAAACATTATAAGGTATTCCAATAAAAAATAAAACAAACCTAGATACTCAAAAGCACAATTAATAAAAAGCTGAGTGGTGAAAAACGTATTAATTATTATGCATACTTAATAATTATGATCAAAACACTTTTTTATGTATATTGTAAGAAAGCCATGCTTGGAAAAACCACATTATTTTGTTCCAAATAAAATGACCATGAAATAATTATTCTCAAACGCTCTATTATGTACGAGATGTGTTCGATAAGTCCTTGCAAATATCGCTAAACAACTTGTGATTAAGGTGCCACATAAAGTCAAAACACCTCTTTCACGGATATATTTTGCTTCATTTGTAAGTAAATTTTAACTCACACATAAATTTACAAAGGTTTTCTTTTTTGATAGTTGCCAACATTTTCAAAAATAATTTAGTACCCTCATTATGAACACCTTATTTTATTAAATTTATATTATATGTTTACTATTTTTGGGGCCAAATTACATTTCCAAAGTCAATGCCATGCTTCTTTTGACAGTTTTTTGATTCTAAACTCTTTACGACCTCAAAAAAGTCTCAAATGGGATTTTCTTTTATTATTAGAGAAAGTGCAATTTGGTGATCCAGTAGTTGCACAACTTACTTTTTCTACGACTGTTTTAATGCTTTTGAATAAATATAACATAATTTTTAGGAAAATTTTTGTTAATCGAAATTTACCCTTGTTAGCGTATAAGCCGAAATACGATAAATTAAAAGTATTAAATTGACTAGGTGGTGTTAAACTATATTCACTATCACTGTTTATGTGTTTTGAAATTAGCGAAATACTTAATTACAATTATTATTAATTATAAATACCAAAACTGTCAATTTGGTGTTTGTATTTTCGGCGTTGCTATGATGATTTTTCATGCCCGTCGCTACTTTTGTCATTACCAGGAAATTTTATCCGTGCGTAATAATATTTGTACTGCGTGCGTAATATTTCCCACTAGTTGCCTAGCAACTAGTGGGAAATATTACTCACGGGTAAATGATAAACAGCATTACAATGTACTACATTTTCAAATCATGATTGAACATTTAATAAAGGCATTTAAAGACAGTCGTAGAAAAAGTAAGGTGTGAAACTCACATGAAATGACATAGATTTCCTACTCGTATGATTTGCAGTACTCGCCTGCGGCTCATGCTCGATCATACTCATAGGAAATCCATGTCATTTCATGTTCGTTGGACAATATACTATTTTCTATGACTGTCTTTAAATGCATTTATTATATGTTCAATCATGATTTGAAAATGTAGTACATTGTAATGCTGTTTATCATTTACCATTTCCTGGTAATGACAAAAGTAGCGGCGGGCATGAAAAATCACCATAGCAACGCCGAAAATACAAAAACCAAATTGACAGTTTTGGTATTTATAATTAATAATAATTATAATTAAGTATTTCGCTAATTTCAAAACACATAAACAGTGATAGTGAATATAGTTTAACACCACCTAGTCAATTTAATACTTCTAATTTATCGTATTTAGGCATACGCTAACAAGGGTAAGTTTCGAAAAACAAATATTTTCCTAAAAATTATGTTAACTTTATTCAAAAGCATTAAAACAGTCGTAGAAAAAGTATAGTGTGAAACTCACATGAAATGACTATTTCCTACTCGTATGATTTGCATCGATCATACTCGTAGGAAATATATGGCATTTCATGTTCGTTACACAATATACTATTACCTGTCAAATTTGACATGTTTTATTAAAAACCTCAAAATTAAATTTTTGAAAAATTTGATTTGAGAAAGTTGCTTGGATTTTGTCTATCGAGATTTAAAATTTAGTCAATCTAAAATCATTTTTCTTTTTTTGTCACATTTTCGAAAATTTTGACCAGGCCCTGCTTCTACGTTTTGATGCAATAGTATTTGATTTTAGATAATCTGACAAGCTAATACCTATTTTCACAAATATTTGAACTACAACAGTAATTTTTATTTGTAGGAGTTTTATAAATAACGATAGTTTAAGTGATATTTGCTTAAAATGCATTTAAACATTTAATAACAATAAAAACATGTCATTATTTGTAAATCTCTTAGGAATAAATAAACTTTGCATCAAAGAGTGTGTACTTTGGACTACGAATATCAGTTTTTGAAACAAGAAAATGAATAGTTCTAGTTCAAATATTTGCGAAAATTTATCTAAAATCAAATAATGCTGCGTCGATACGTAGAACCTAATATACAGAGCCTGATCAGAAATTTGACAAAAAATAAAAATTATTTTAAATTGACTAAATTTCGAAAACTCGAGCAACTTTTTCAAAATAAACGCACTTTTTGACGTTTTTAAATATGAAACAACAACAGACAAGCAAAAACCAACTGCCTCTTCAAATTTCACCTTTCTCTAATAATAAAAGAAAATCTCATTTTGCAGACATTGTATACATAGGCGATATAGTAGCCGAGAGGGCAAACGGACAAAAAATTTCATTTTTCGAGGAAAAGTTATTATGTATGAAAAATTTTTCTTGCTGAAAAAAGACGAATGTCGATGAAAAAAATTGTAATTTTTTATACAGTGTCCCAAGGATTAACAAATAATCGTTTAAGTAAAGTAAATTTTTTTGTTAGCAATTTATTAAAATACTATTTAAAAAAATTGTTTCAAGCTATCATCACATCTTCTAAGATTGGTAACCAGCAATATTGTTGCTTTAAATTTACATTTTCCTGAAAAATTTGGTATCTTTTTATTTTATTTTTTATACCTTTGATCACGTATTTAAAAAAATATTACAAAGTCAATGAAGTTTTTTGTTTAGCGGAGCAAAGAACATAATATAATAATTTAAAATTCAATTTAACAAATAAACAGAAACCAAGCCAGAAACCAATAAATGATTATTATTTAAGGCATAATTGATAATAATAGACCAAAATCATTTTTCAGTTGGGCTATATGTAAGATAGTTATAACTCATCCGCACTTCTGGGATATTGGTTAAACGTCGTTATAGTTTTATTCAATTATTTGACGAAAATAAAAATGGATATTGTTTTTATTAAAACAAAAAATTTTTTTGTAAGAACCCCAAGAAAAATCAACTGAAAAAAATTAGGATTACGGTTCAAGAATAAACAAAGAGAAAAAAATTGGTTCTATAGTTTGTGTAAATCTTTGTTTAAAAATTAAAATGTCCTCATCATCTGGCAGTGGATTGGCAGAAAGTTAACTGTTTCAGGCGTCCCCACAAATACATATTTACCAGCGAAAAGCGGGATATCTTGGAGGCTATAAAAATGGACCATTTCCCCCTGTTATTAATTTCTGAATTGTCTAATAAAAGACGATACTTAACTATACAAAATCAAAGGTTCACCTACCAAACTTTTCAGTGAAAAGTAAATTTAATAACTAAAACTTGATGAAAAACAATATCCTATGTGACGATTTGAAATATTTTTAAAAATCGTATTTGGACAAAAACTTTAGAATAAGGGTATAGTTTACTCTTGTAAAAAAAATAAATTTTTAACTTTTTGGATACTTTATATACACTGTGTCCAAGATAAGAATGGGATAGCATTGGAATCTTGGAAACGGTAGTTACGATGTCGATTAAATTAGAGAAAAGTTGTACAATGTAAACACCTTTTAAATGGTGTAAAAGTATACTAACTATAGCCGTTTTCGAGAATTTTCTTGATATAAAGATTTTTTGCGATTTTAGTTTCTATTTATTTCTGTTATTTATTTTTAGAGATATAAAAAATGAAAAACACTTTCTCATTGTTACTTTTTGAGGACAACAAGATAGCGTTTACAAATTTCCACTACGACGTTTCGTTTTTGAAAAACCATCTTCAACTTGGTTCTTTTAAATATGGCCTTGGATTTTTTATTGTTTAATTTAAAGCCATTTTCAATTCAATCACACGTAATGGTTTAAACATGATGACATGATAAACGTGATGGTTTTTTCAAAAACGAAACGTCGCAGTGCAAATTTGTAAACGCTATCTTTTTCTCCACAAAACAACAATGAGAAAGGGCTTTTATTTTTTGATATCAGTAAAAATAATGTCAGAAATAAATAAAAACTAAAATGGTAAAAATTGTTTTTTCAAAAATTCTCGAAAACGACTTAAGTTAGTTTACTTTTGAAAACATCATCCAAAAGGTGTTAAAATTGTACAACTTTTTTCTAATTTAACGGAAATTGTAACTCCTACCGTTTCCAATGCTATCCCATTCTTATCTTGGACAAAAAATTATAAAAAGAAATCGGCTGGAATTGAAATATTTGGTCCGTTTGCCCTCTTGTCTCCCACATCGCCGGACATACTGTTTGTTATTAATTATATAGTGCAGATTCTTTAGGCCAAATACTGCCAGCAAAAAAAAAATATTGTAATTTTCCCATTTAGTTCAGGAATATCTTTAAAATGTCCAAAATCTAATCATCTGTTCATGTATAATAGTTAAGATTTTTTAAATAAAAAAGAAATAATATCGATTTTTCTAAAATGAAAACGAGTCCAATTCTGTATTTGTAAATGGAACATGCGTTTTTATTTCGGAATTAAAAGCAATCGTCAAGGCCGGTTGATCATTTTGCTACTCAAAAAGACTTAATTTCAATACTAGTCGATTCATATTGAAGGTTCATAATTGCTATTTTTGGAGGATTAATTTATTGCAAAAAGGTGAAGATAAAATATACTGAATGCATAAAATGTATCTGGTTTAAGAGTTTCACGTTCCAACACAACCATATTCCTCGATCTAAATCAATTTAAAATGTTGCATCAACTTATCGAACGGTACTCGCACTAATCAAAATGAAGAACAATAAAACGCAATTTTTATACATAATCAAAACACATCTAAAGAAAGCTACTTGTAATCAATTTGTTATTTACCACTAAACCATAAATTTTAATACGTTAATTTACATTATTGATGGTGTAAAAACAAATATTTTATTATAACGTGATGCACTATCTATCTACAGGCTTTAATAGTGTAATAATAATTATAACAATCATTATCATAATTAACCCCTTCAATTTAAAAATCAAAATTAAAATAAAATCACATACACAAAATAAAAATGATGTTAGCTAATTAAATATCAATCGGATCAATGAATAAAAAATATCAAATGTAAACAGAGCTGTCAGTAACTTGGCAAAAAGTTACTTAGTTACACGAAAAAGTAACTGTAACTTGAATCAATGTTCAAAAGTCACTTGTACATTTTCATATTAACAAGTTTATTTTATAAAGTAACCACGACTTCATGATTAACTATTTACTTTTTAAAGTAAAAAATATCAAATAGAAACAGAGCTGTCAGTAACTTGGAAAAAAAGTTACTTAGTAACTTAGTTACATGAAAAAGTAACTGTAACTTGAATCAATGTTCAAAAGTAACTTGTACATTTTCATATTAACAAGTTTATTTTATAAAGTAACCACGACTTCATGATTAACTATTTACTTTTTAAAGTAACTACTACTTCATCGAATACTTCATAATAACCGCTGCTGAAAGTAACGACTACTTAAATGTAACAAGTTACTAACGTATATAAATATATTTTTTTCAATTTCCATTATATTCCAGAACCGTCAAAACTTTGTTAATTAAGAGAGTTCAGAAAATGTAACAGCTTCATGCTTACTAATTGTTATTAGTAACTTTTTAGGCAACTAGTTACTTTTTAAGTACCTAACATTAAAAAGTGTTGAATTTTCTGAACTCTTCTATTATAAAATTACTTAAAAAGTAACTAATTACTTTTAAAGTAACTTTAGAATAGAAAAGTTCGGAAAATGCAACACTTTTTTTTACAAAAAAGTAGTAGCTTCATGGACAACAACTGTTTTTAGATACCACTTTTCATTACAAGAGTTCTTAGTAATTGTTATTAGTAACTTAGGTACTTTTTAGCAGTTACTTTTCAAGAAACTTTAAAAAGCAAATTAGTTACTCTTTAAGTAACTTTAGAAGAGAAGAGTTCTTTTTCCAGAAAAGTAGTAACTTTATGGAAAAAGAATTGTTTTAGCATGAAATTAAAATATTGGTAATCTCGTTGGTAATATAATAACTTTAAAAGTAATATAGTTACTTTATTTAATATAGTTACTTTTAAAGTTATTATATTACCAACGAGATTACCAATATTTTAATTTCAATAATTGTTATTAGTAACTTAGATACTTTTTAGACAAATAGTTACTTTCTAAGAAACTTTACAGTAAACTAGTTACTTTTTAAGTAACTTTAAAAAGTAACTAAAGGAACAAAAGTAGGTATTTAGTTACTTTTTAAAGTTACTTAAAAAGTAAGTAAATACCTACTTTTGTTCCTTTTGTATAGAAGTATTTAGTTACTTTTTAAAAGTAACTTTGACAGCTCTGAGTGTAGCCAACCAATATAAACACAGTATACAATTTGCATTGTTGTAATAAGTAATAGGTAAACATACGTATTTAATCATAGTTCAGATTTAGTGCCCTATTTTAGTAACATATTCTTAACGTTGATATTTGGTTTTAAATAAAAACTATGTTCATTGAATGTATTTTTAAAATTTTACTTAATTTTACGTAACTGAAATAGATGGTCCAATATAGGAACCCACTGGTTCAATTTAGGCAACCAGTGTCCTATAATGGCCCAGCTTCAAGGGTTTCATATTATATTTTTCAACGAAAAACTCTTCAACAAAAATTTTTGAATAAATCACTAGAAGTGGGCAACATATTAAAGTAAGTTGTGTATAAATTTGAAAGTGTTTTGATTTGTTTTCTTAAAGTTAGAGCGCTAGAACCGAAAACTGGCCCAATAAAGGAAACCTTCCCCTAATTGATATTAAAAATCACAAGAAGTGACATTTGATTAATTCGACTGTTCCCTAAGCACACAATAGCAAATTGTAAACTGTATTTATCTTAATTTGTTGTCAATTGAATTGAATGTTTATCCCTATCATATTGAAGTATCAAAATAATATTAGAAAACATTAGTTTAACAGCAACATAGCTGGCTCAAAAATTTTTGGTTTGAATTTAGAGTATGTGAATTATTTAATTATTGAAATTGTTGTAAGTATAAATAAAAATGAGTTCAACATACCTTTGATCCTCGTTCATTAAAAATAATCTCTACATCTAGAATTGGGCCGAATTGCTGAAAAACAAACAGAAATTATAGAAATGTCTCCCGTAAATATTCATGAGCAAAGAAACATTACTTGGATATATCCATAATATTGCTTAATAATTCTTATGTCTAAAAAAAGTTGTTCACTATAGCAAGACACAAGACATACCAGTGGTTGCCCACTGGAAGAAGTCTAGGGACCCCCAAAAATAGACAATAATCTTGGTTATTTCTTGATACTTACCCCGAACATAGCTCTAAGATCTGGGTCTCTAAACCTAAATGGAATGTTAGAGACGTGCAGCCTCTTTGGTTGATTCGCCAAATCTGTCGCCGCTTGTACAGCGGTTGTCTGTTTGCTGCCATCTACTGATGCTGCTTCTGAGGTGGGTGGTTGTACTGTGCCATTTTGTAGATGTTCACCATCTTGTGGCAACTGTTCACATTTGTACGAAGGTTGTGTGTGATTCTAAAAAAATTAAAAAAAGTCCAATCAAAATTAATTGCATCTAATGAAACAAAGCTTTTGTTTCTTCGTCGTTTTGTTTTTCCTTAAATTGGTATAGTGTATCCAAAGTCAATGTAAAATATATAAATTTAACGATTCTACCGGGGCTATTCGTTCCCATGCCTCTTTACATTATTAAAGGGCATCGAATGCAACGTATTTTGATACATTTCTCCCTCGTATATAAGACGTATAATAAATCATGCCTGCCAAAAGATACCGACAGTAATAAAAATAACTACAGTGACTGGAAAAAGTATTGGGTTAATGATTAATCGAAAGAAAAAGGATTAGAGTTTGCAAATAAATATAATATGAATGAAACAAATAATTTTTGGCAACGTGTTATTTTCTCAGATTAATCTAAATATAATCGGATGGACATCATACGGTATGGCGAAGACTTAATGTAGAATTTAAACAAGAAAATTTGTGTCCAACAGTAAAACACGGTGGCAGAATATTGTAACCATGATCTGTTCATGGTAAGCCTGAAGGCTTACAAAATTTGGGTGTGCAACACCATCTGGGTTGATATTAGATTTTGAAGTAAATCAAGGTAATGATACTTTCCTGGATAATACTGCAAATCATTTGGATCTAGGTGGTTCAGCCGCCATCAGGCTTGTAGAGACTCTACCGGAGGGTATGAATAGATACTTCACCACAAATCCTCTACTATAAACCCTAATAGAAAAAAAAATCCATGGAGCAGGTACTATCATGAAATCAAGAATTCCGCTAACTGTTCACCTATCAAAAGAAAACAATTTAAGAAGATTGGGAAGGGGTTCATCTGAACAGATTGAAAGGTATGATGGGAAAATTAACTTTCTCCTCCTCCTACTGTTCTTCCTCCATCAACTATTGCAAGAAAAACCTTCAGATTATGGAAGCGATGGTCCAAATCTGAGAAAAAGTTTATTATTTGTCTTGTAAATGCTAAGTAATATTGTTATTTATTCGGTCTTCTTCTTTATTTGTTATATTTTTTGATTTTTTTAATGTTTTGATATTTTTTAATGTATTGATCTTGAATTTAGTTTAATTTTTGTAAGTCTAATTGAATCTTGACATGCCAATGTATATGAATTGTATACTAACTAATAGCCAATAAAGGAATTAAATTAAATTAGTTCAAGTGAGAAGACCTGACATGGTGTCCAAATACAATAAATGCATGAGAGGCATCGATCTTATCGACAGAATGATTATCGGATAATTTCCCGAACCAATAAATGGACTGTTAAAAGTATGTTTCAATTTGTCCATGTCGGAATTGCCAACTCCTCGATATTGTATCCAATGATCGTAAAAAGTTAAACAAAAAGCACCTGCAGTTCTACCATTTCAAACAGCTGAATGGCTTCTTAGTTCGGAAAATGAGGAAGGGTCTGATAATGATGTATTTTAGAAATAAACTCAACACGTAGGTACAAGAAAAAATCCTACGGTATTTAATACTCCAACAGAAAACTTAAGCTCCTCATCACCTTTACCTGTTAGAAGTAGACAACACCTTCCATTACTGAAATGTGATCTAAAAAATTCAGTAAGATGCAAATATCCATGTGCGAAAAATGATCGTAACTGTTTTTTATAAAATTCATAAAAAATGGTGGTGAATAAAATGGACTTTTCAACAAATGCCGAAATGGTTTGTTTTAGTACCGATGTTTAATCAAGACATACAAATATTACAGTCATTTTATACATTTTTTGAGTTCAGGTCTCAGGAGGCTATACCTTAAACCCTACAGAACTCGCGCTAAGAAAATTACGGCAGAACTCGCGCGTGAGCATTTCTCTCACTATTTATTATTGTGTATTTTTTTATTGTGACGAGACAACATTACACAACAATAATTACGAATAATTTTTAATGAAGTACTGCATATTTTTTTGGATTTTCGGTTTTTTCTTCTTGGGCAAAATCCACAAAATCCAGTTTGATCTTCTGCCGTTACACGTTCGGGTTCAAGAATGCCTACCAGTTCTCTACTTCGCTGTCTCCTATTGAATAGCATACATATTACTGAAGCTCGGTATACTAAGTGTGGTTTCATCAACTGGTTTCATCCTCAGAAACATTCGACGAACTTCAATAATTTCTGTATTGTCTTTATATATTTGGAAATACAAACGCCTGAACTCACGCAATGAGAGAATCACTCACAAGTGCATCAACAAATTTCATATTATATCGCAGAACAAAGTGTACTGAATTTTGATTCTAACTAATCAGGGGGCGCAACGTGAACACAAAGTCAGCTAGAGAGCGAGGTAGGCTCATCCAGTGTCTATATCGTGAAATCTTGCGATTTGAGCCGAAGCGTCAGAGAAATGCTCATAGCGCGAGTGCTGCAGGGTTAAGCAGCTTAAAAACAAGGCTGGAGGTATACCTATTATCAATCAATAAAACAAACTAGACTGGAAAATTGCAAATCAAAAACGAAGAAATATAAATTATAATCTTATGGATTATATGCATAAAAATAATTTAATACCCAGCTAGTTAATGTGTTTGTAGGTGGCGGATTACAAGATTTCTATAATATGACGTAAACAACATAACGTAAGCAGTTTCTACAATTTCGAAATACACAAGTACAAATATTTGTTTATAGGTGTAGGTACACTCTAACAATGATGATCTACATGTACACCTACAACTTTAATAAGATCCTTGTGTTTCTTTTTGAAGTATAGACATCGTTATTTCGATTCCAATTATGACTAGAGCTGGCAACCTTTTGCTACCGCTTTAGCAAGCTGTTGTTTCAAAATCAAGAACTCGGAACTAAAAGGAAAAGTAATTGAATTGAAACAAAAATATTTTGTTTGTCAAGAAATGCCAGATCAATTTTTAGATCAAAAAGTAAAAACAAATAGTTATTTTTGGAATTATTTTCCATGAACATCTGTTGGAACCAGTTTGTGTGCCAAATTGGATATTGTAGTAACTATTTCTCCGGTCATTGGGTGACATATCGATATTTGGAGCTCCAAAAGTCTTTTAAGACAATGTGTGAGAGCTCGAATTGTCGCGATGAGGTGGCACAATCGGAGATATATAGAGAATATTTACCGAACAAGCATTAACCTTAGAAAGTATTTTTGTATATAAATATTCAAAAATTCATGAGAATGTAAATTTCCTTCATCGGAAGCAAGCAAAAAGGAATTCGACCAGTTTAGCTCTTATTCCTCTTTGGCTACAACAAATTTGCATAATTTGTATTCTGTTTACATCGCCATACAAAATATCAGCATAGCTATACAGGGTGTTTCAGAAAGACGCAGCAATATTTAAGGGGGTGATTTCTCAGGTCATTTTATGAAAAAAAGTTTTAAAAAATGTATAAAAATTTCCAAAATGTTACATAGAAAGTATACTCAGGCGGCAAAAACTTTGTATTGTAGCCAGGGATGTTTTTGCTAGCCTTGCACATAATCATCAAAATTTTGGATCTTTCAACAAACTCAGAGCAAATTATGCTCAAAATCAGAAAATTCCAAATGAAATCCAGTAAAAACTCTAACCATATTGGGAACTTTAAATGAAAATAATGATAGAACTTCCACAAGAAAACTTGAAGCAGAGACTGGCATATGCAGAAGCGCAATCCACCCGATTTTGATAAAAAAAAATATAAGCTTTATGGATCCCGCATTTGGGCATTTGGATCGAAGAACTCGTTTTTGTGAAATGATCCAAATTTCGCCTTAATTATATTTGGACTGACGAGGCTTCGATCAGTACAGCGGTGTCGGTTTAATGATTACACTTGGTCCCAAGAAAATCCGCATGTAACTGTCCAAAACAGACAACAAGGAAGATTTAGCTTTAATCAATGTGTGTTGGGTAGAGATTTTTAGAGGACAATTCATTGGACCCTATACATTTACAATGAACCACTGAATTCCAGAACATATTTGGATATTTTAAGGGACCAGGTTGAACCGATCTTGGAAGATAATCTTATAAATGACCTAGAGTGTTTTTCCAGCATGATGGTTGCAGTGGCACCATTGTGCAAGGATCATAAACGATTACCTTAATGTCCAGTTTGGTGGAATTTGGATGGAAAATCAAAGGCCCGGCTCATACAATGACCTGCCCGGTCACCGGAGCTGACGCCCTTAATTTTTTTTTCTCTGGGGTAGAATTAGAGACTTAAGTCATAAAGACAACAATTTGAATAGCCGGGAAGAATTAGAAAGGGCATTGCGAGGTGCATTTAACCGAGTTCCAAATACAGAACTTATTAGAATTTGAACATTTGCTGACATAATTTTATTTTGTTTTTGTTTATCTATTTATTATCGTTAATTAAATTCTATAAAATTGTATATTAGGATTAGGTAAAGTTATGTTTTTTATTAATATTGTTGGTTTGTTGTTGTAGTTTGTGTTTTAAAGAATTATTAATTTAATATGCCTAATAACTATGAGTAGTATTAAAGTCCCTTTTTACCAAAATTAGTTATCTTTGTTCATAAAAAAGTTATAAACATAACGGTTTTCCCATTAAGTGTGAGCTCCGGACACCTTGGTTTATTTTTTTTCCTAGCTCTTCAAGTAAGGGGTCTTCCCATAAGAACGCGTCCAGTTTGGGACAGCGTGTTCATAAGCAACAGAAGACAACCAAAAATCAAAGTTGTTCTTTATTATCCCAAAATATATAGTTCAGTCCAATTTGTAACCAAAAAATGTATATTCTTTAATTTTATCCTATCCTAGAAACATCGATAAAAACGATAACGTACCTGTTGTGCAATTACTGGACTATTTAACAAAGCTACTGGTGGTTCTGCTGCCGTTGCATTGGGTTGAGGTGGTGGTGGACTGAAAGGTGGACCGGCGCCTGCTGTCGCCGCTCCAGCTGGTGGAGGTAATAATGGCACTGTCGTTTTATCGTCCGCCGCTTTCACCTCGCCATTTTGTGTTGGGAAAGGGGCGGGCGTGGCGGCGCCGAACGGCGTCGTCATACCCGTTTGCACCATGTGCTGCAACAAAAATACACAATTTAGTAAATAATCAAATAGTTGAATACAAATGCGCTGCGAAACGAAACAGAATTTTAATAAATAGGTATTATTATTATTATAATTGTATTATTTTCATTACTTCGAATAAAATAAAGTACTTGATTCAAAAATTAGAAAAAAAATATTGCCAGAGCTGGGAATCGAACCTGGAACCCTTCCACATGCGAAGCGCACGCTCTATCAATTAAGCCAAAATCTATCTAACTGGTGACATTATAAACGCAATTTTCGCGAGCAGTATCGTGGAAATTGCCATCTGGAAATGGTCTTAGTTTTCTCAAGAAACTTGAGAATGGTTATATCGGTCTTTATCGCATTTTTTTTAGCGTGTTCACAATATTTTCCCTATGCGGTAAAGTAAAAATAGATTAACTATAGAATACCAAAGAGAAGGAAAAATATTGAATATTATCTAAAGCATTAAGAGGAGAAGTGCAGTTAAATGAGTCAACATTAGCCCTCAAAATATACTTTAAGTTTGCCTCTTAAAATAATTCGCCAAAAACAGACAGGATATTCTGCGGAGAATCTTCTTTCTGACTCTCACGACTACCTTCGAGAGTATATAAATTCAAATATATTATAAAAAATTATCTAAAATAATGTATATAATTTTCAGAAAAAAATTTTGCTTCAAAACCTGAAGAAGTTACAAATTAGTAACGAAACGTCGTTATTGACATTGTTTTTGTTTTGTAATAAAAAAAAAAGAACCGAACACCCCATGAAAAAATCGAAGAATAACCAAAGAAAAAATATTATTTATTTTGGTCACTCTCTTCGCTGTGCATGGCATTTGACACCTTTGACAGTGCTTGTGTCCTCGGTCACACCAATAACGCCTATTATCATATACATGTTCTTATGCAGATGTAGCATACTTTAAAGCGTTTTCATCTATAATTCAGCAACAACGGGCAAGGCTGCAACTCCAGCATAAACGCAATATACAACGAGATACAGCCACTTGACGGCCGACTGTCGCTCTTCATATAAACATAGTTGCCAGCGTTTAATTGCACTAATAAAATGTATGCCCTTTTGCAAAAACATTATTTTTATTATTATTTGTTTGTTTTGTAATAGTATAAGTTTTATGGATAGTTCTAGTGAGTTTTATGTGCCTTGCTAATTTGTATTGCATAATAACTATTCGTTTTGCTCAGGAAAAACCTAACAAAATAACTTACTGAACGAAAACTATTTTTTTGACCAAGGAAAAAGTTGGTATGAGTACTTACTTACTACTATAATTTAGTTTCACCTAAGAAACATTGGTAAACCTTAGCAAATCACAGGTTTTTTTGGGGATTTAAAGAAGATTGGTTCGGTTTTTACATTTTAATCAAAATTTCAATTACATATACATATATATGATATTCGAATAAAAAAAACTAACCAAATCAACATCATTAAAAATAGTAAAACAAAAAATAATAATAATAATAATAACTCTTTATTGTCTAACAGGTGACAACCCAATTACAAGACAACTGCTATGAATATAATATAATATAGTAAATACAAATAATAATACATTTACAAAATTAATAAACTGAAGGTGATAGTAGCAAAAATACAATACAAACATAGGATCGTATGGATATATTTCACTGAGCAAGTATATGGAATCTATTGAATCATTTCCCCCAGAACATTCCTCAAATCACGCTTAAATCTGTTGGGATTCTCATTGAAATAATTAGTGCTAGTATATATGGAATAAGTATTACAGAAATAACATGCTTTGAAGATGGAAGCTCTTGTTTCATAGTTTGCGTGCACTGGAGGTACTCTGAAGAGATAGGCACTTCTCGAATTGAACTGCGGAATATTAAACCGCAACATCTCCAACAATTGCGAACAGTCTATAAGACCATTAATCAGACCAAATATAAAACACTGAGAGGAAAAATGCCTACGCATCTCCAGCCATTGAAAATCAAATCTCTCCAATAGCAAACCATGGTCGTATCCCCGGGCAGGAAACCGACCATCAATCTTGAAGGCTAGTCGTTTGAGAAATTTTCGTTGAACATTTTCGAGAGGGTTAACATAAACTCCATATATTGGAGACCAAGCAACGGCAGCATATTCAAGCTTTGATCTTACCATTGCATTGTACAACACTATAAGACAATCAGTATTGTTAAATGAGATCGTGGTTCTAAAAATAAATCCCAGAGATTTGAGCACCGTTTTCTTTGTTTCAGAAACATGATAATTAAAAGTTAATTCGCTATCAATGAACACACGAACAGTGCATTTATCAAGAGCAGCGCCAGAGAGTCTGTAATTGTAAGAAACAGTGTGGCGTCTTCTTGTGTATGTTATATATTTGCATTTATCAACGTTTGAATAAAGCTTATTCACAGTACACTAATCCTCAAGCATATTCAGATCTCTCTGTAGTACATCACAGTCGTCTTCGGAGTGAACAGCTCTGAATAGTTTAAGATCATCTGCGAAAAGTAAATAATTGCTAGAAAGGTGCGTTCCTATGTCATTAACGAATATTGCAAATAACAGGGGGGCTAGGTTACTACCTTGGGGAGCTGAAAATCATTCAATTGGAAATATCTAGTAAAGCACTACTAGGTTTTTGCTAAGAGAAAATGCGATGTTAGTCTCGGATATAAAAATAGTAACATTCAAATTTAAAGTAAACCACCGAATACATAGCTTAAAAATCATTAACTTTTCCATCTCTAATAGGTAAATCTGCCAATTTTGCGATAAAAATAATTAAGTAAATAATTATAGGGGTCGTAGAGAACTACGGGTCTTCCTACAATTGATGCTAAGCAAGAACTCTTTACTAGGTTTTTCCAGGTATATGCATATTACTTTATACATTGAAATACTGAATGAGTAATTTTTTAGTGATTGTATAATTAAGTACATACTTTTATATATTTTATAGTAGTATTGTTATTTACAGTAATACTCATTATCATTTTGTGGTTTCGCTTTTAACAAACGTGAACACATAAACGTTAGTTTCTGTAGTATATAAAACCATAAATATTGTATGTATCTATTATAAATAAACATTAATTTAATTATATTACAAGCGTATAACGATCAGGTAGGAATATTTTTTCGCTTAGGTGTATCTTGTTTAAGTTAATTTCATTAATATTCTTTCTGGTGGTTACCCATTACAGAACAAGTTGAAATTATTAAACTTTATTTTCACAACAACAGTTGTAAATAGCTTATTGATTTTTCTTTACGCCAATCGCAATAAAAATGTGAATGATTTGTATGTTGGCGCCCTATCTGAAATATTATGTGAAACGCTAGCCGCAGCGAAACAGAAATGACGCCGTAGAAGTCGCTTTTTTTGGGACATGTTGCGCTGGATCATCTACAAAATACTCTAGAATTAAATGACATTGTTCGATTCGTTTTTGAAATAATAATAATAGCTTTATTGCTCAAAAGAACAAGTTCCATTTACAGAGTAATGTATACAAAATCAACTATAACTAAAGCTTAACTATAGGTATTAAATATCAATAGGTACATTAAGAAACAATGCCAATCAACTAAAATGCACATCAAATTCCTTTAGTATTGATTCCGCGGAAGACAATATTTCATTCAGAGAATAGAAAAATTTATCTCACTGAAAGTGAAATGCATGTCAAAAGTAACTCCGAGAACTGTAATAAGACTCTTTTCGATTAAGAAATACTCCATCAACATTATAATAAAAGATGGTCATGGACGTTTTGCGGGTATAAGAAACAACATTACATTTCTTAGGATTGAGGGAAAATTAGTTTTGTTCACACCAAGCATTCATCAATTGAAGATTGCCTTGTAGGGTACTTCTCCGGTGTACTTATCATTCTAAAAATCTTTAAATCATCTGCATAAATCAGTTTACTACAATTTAACAAATTTCCCAAATCATTAATGAATAATAAAGATAATAGAGGTCCCAGATTTGAACGATGGGGTACTCCTGATAGAGCTGTATAATATGTTGATGTATATCCATTGTATGACACAAACTGAACTTGATCAGATAAAGGCATGAGCCGCATAGTAAACAACAACAACATTACGTGCCTAGACATCAGCGGTAAAGTATGTCTCTTTGCTGATGATACTAGTTTCACTTGGTGCGGCCCGGATAGTGTGGCTCTTCATAGTACCATATCCAAAGACTTAATCACCATCAAATCATGGTGTGACTCTAACGTGTTGTGCTTGAACACTGCGAAAACTAAATCTGTGTCATATAAAGGTGCGCTGTAGTCTTTTGAAGTTAATAATTCCACTCTTGACGTCGTTTCTTCTGTGAAGTTTCTGGGCATTGTTGTTGACAGCTCCCTGAAGTGAAAGTTGCACATTGATGCGTTATCAAAAAAATTAAGCTCTACCTGTTTTGCGTTAAGATCAGTTTCCAAAGAACTTAACTTGTCAACTTCCATAATAGTCTACTTTTCACTCTTCGAATCACATCTTTAATACGCGCTCCCATTCTAGGGTACATGCTGTACAACGCAATTTGGGCGTATTTTTAGAATACAAAAAGAGCTATTCGATACTCTCTGAGATTGCACTATAGAGCCCATTGCCAGGACTTCTTCAGAAAATTTACAATACTAACACTACCTTCCTTATTCATATTGGAATCGATCTGCTTAATCCGCAAACAACTGTCAGATGTCTCTGAAAGACCATTCCATAACTATCTCCTTAGAAACTCTGAACATGATCTTTATCTGCCAGCCCCATCCTCCGAATTAATCAAAAGCTCGATTATATATAATGCAAAAAAAATGCACAACCATCTGCCAATGGAAATCAGATTGCTATCATCCCTTCCTCGATTCCGTAAAGCTCTAAAGACGTATTTGTTAGAAAAAGCTTTTTATACAGTGGGTGACTTTTTTAATGTGCATTAATTTTTGAGCGATTCACACACTGGATAGTACTTAGTAGTTTGTATCTATATTGAACTGTAGAATATTTACTTAACTAATTTACTTCAAGTATCTTAATTGATTTATTTATTTGACGATGTACCTGTATGTATTAATTATTATTCTTATGTTTTGTTTACCTGTCTACAAATTATTTTTAATTTTTTGACAAATATATATTTATTTTATTTATTTCTTTGAACAAAATAAAATTACAAAAAAATAGGAATAGCAAAAAATAGGTATAAAAAGTGTTCAAAATACGAGTACAACAGTAAAGAGTTCTTCAAAAATGGTTTATACGTTGGCATAATCTACATTTACAGAAGTCAGAATCGTGGTGCTCGTCGAACAGCAGCATTTTCACGGTCCTGGTGAAAATACAAGCCACTAGTATGTACTTATACTTAGTAAGAAAAGATGAGACGACTGGTTCGGTGTCTCGGCAACCAAGGATTCTCGACGTGGCAACGCATATAAGTTCTTGCATGGTAATTTTGCTATGAATCCTAGCACTTCAATTCGAAAAGTGAACTGGCATTTCTGCTAGTTCTTTTTATAAGGTACTCAAATAAAATTCTTCCGAACAAGCTACAAATTGATTTAGAATTTTTAGGACATGTAATAAATTCGCATTAATTACTCAGTCGTTAAAAAACCAGACGGATGAAGACGGACAATTTGCATTTCCAACAAGATTCAATATGCTCTTCGTTCTTCGTGTTAGGTAATGGATGGATTAAATGAAATTATCAACTAGTTCACGAAAAATAATTCATGACGAGGAGTGAAAGTGTAATGGAATGAAAGACGTCTGCTCCACAATATAATCTATAATTGAATCAAATCAAAGTACAACCATACATGTTTCGAGAGTATACACTCTCATCATCAGTGGTAATATAAGGGTCGAAATTAGAAAGCTAATGCATTATTCAAATAGTTTTCAAATTCAAATTATTGTTAATTGACCCTTTGAATAATGCATTAGCTTTCTAAGTTCAACCCTACTATTACCACTGATGATGAGAGTGTATACTCTCGAAACATGTATGGTTGTACTTTGATTTGATTCAATTATAGAAGATTATATGGTGGAGCAGACATCGTTCATTCCATCAACTAGTTCAACTTCGTTAATGTTTGTATTAATAATGCTCTTTGTATAATAAAGAGGATATGGATGTAAAGCGGATATTATCAATTTTATCTGCAGTAGGACGAAATTTTAATTGGAGAGTTCTAAATTTAAATAGAAAACGTTAATATATCAGATTTGTCAGTATTGATTAGCTTTTAATATATGTATACTAGAAACTTTGTTTATTATTCTAATGAATTTCATGATCCATAAATAATTCAATAATTTTAGCCTCATAAATTGCTGAAATTCATATTAATATTATATAAAGTACATAATAAAATAAATTTATTCGAATATAATATGTAGATATATATACAGGGTAACTATGTCGACAGGGGAATATTTATGAGGTAAAATAGTCATAACCGGTTATCCCGGAAGTAGGTGACAACTTGTTTATTTCAAATGGAACACCGTACAAAATTTCAACTAGACTTTGCACTTTGCCTATCATATCCTATACCTAATTCTTACCGTTTAATACAAAATCAGTTCGGTAGTGCCACTTTACGGGAGTGTTAATTATGATTACAGGGGTCTACGTCGAAGCTATTTATTTGATTATTTCTCAATATTTTTTGGATTTTCTTTCACGATTGTGTAGATAAAGAATATCGACATGTCTGTATCGATTTAATTTTTCAAGTTTCGAAATTATAACGGAATAAAGGTCATCTGAAAAACACATACTTTTAACATTAAATATTTTACACAATTTGACACCTGTCAAAAATTGATTCCGGTAGAAACACTATTATATTCAATAGCAAAATTATAAACAGCTTCGAGCCAGACCCTTGTATTTTATACTGGCGAGAACAGCCTTAATTATGTAAAGGAAATGTATAAACCCTTCTTCTCGTAGAGAACAGGCTGAAGTCGGGTGATCTTGCTAGCGAAAAAAGAAAAGAGACAGAAAAGTCTTAAAATGAAATCAGTTAGTGTCAGTAGTAATACCCCTAGGGTCTTGATAATACCGAGATAATTTTGTCATAGAGAATGCCGAAAGCGTGTTGCTTGATAATAGCCCAAGGCCGCAGAACGAGGGCTATTATCCTTGAGCAACTCGCTTGAAGGATTCTCTATGACAAAATTTTCAGTATTTATTTAAGGCCCGAGTATTCGATAAGATGATTTTTTACTTTGTAGACATCAAAAATTTGATTGTCAATCTGACGTTTAATAATTTTGAGTACAAAATGTATTAGTTTTAATCAAACAAATATTATTCATTTTTATTTAAAACTACAGTTGTGAAAAGTACAATTGGTAAATGTTAAATTGGAAGAAGAGTTTGCTGAAGTTGACGGATTGTTAATTTCCACTGTTGAAGAAATTCCTCGCATGGTATTGATTATTTCACCATGGCGTTCTTGTTTAATAGTCAAGTACGGTTTTATTGAATTAGAGCTGCTATGTCCTGTTATTTTTATTAATTGCTGTTCAGGAATTCCTTTATTTGTCAAATGACTAACTGCAGTTGATCTTTTTACACTTAGTGTCCAAAACAATAGCTTGCGCGGATGATTTGGTCCACATATTAATTGTGTTCTTGCCTACCGGTATATTGTCAAACCATGTGTCACTTCCGGATTTCCAGAAACGATTTGGTCTCAAGCATAGGCGACTGGAAGTAATATTTTTCCCCCTTTTGGACAATAATTTATGGAATAACCGAACAGCCCAGTAAACACACATACGTTTATTTAACGTTTATCATTACAAAACACCTTTCAAGAAAAAGGTACATTAGATACGTACATTTGACTTTGATATGTCGCACTTTTTCACCTTACAGAACACGAATAACGAAACGTTAGTTAAATGCTTAAAAAAAAGTGTATTGAACGTATTTTTGTATATATCTATTCAACTGTGAAATCAAACGTTATTTATACGTTTCTAAAATACGTTAATAATACGATTACACAAACGTTAATTATTAACTTTAAAAAAACGTTTGTGTAATCGTATTAATTACGCATTTTAGAAACATTTAAATAACGTTTGATTTCACGTTGCTTTTATATATTTTTGTAACGTGAAATATACGTTGATAAAATGTATGGAATAAATCCAGATTGCCATTGTTGAGTTGATACAAAAGTTTGATGAAAAAATAATGCCCTTTTTGTTAAATAGTTAAACCAAAAAATATAAACATTTGGGTGTTTTTTAATATTAAATATTGTGGTCAAATATAACTTACAAAATTACACGATACAATAATGCACGTTTCGGCGAACTATGCCGCTTTCTGTCGCCGAAACTTACGTTGTATCGAATAATTTTTGTAATTTCTTTTAGACAATATTTTATATAAAAATATTGAATAACACAAAAAAAAAACAAACGGATTTTTGCATATTTACAACCAACAATGCAACTTTTTGGTTTATTTTACACGTTACCTTAACTGTAATTTTCGCATTATTATAAAATACTTAAAAAACGTCATTTTAACGTTTTTATTGTCGCCTTTAAAAATTATGCGCTTCTAATGAACATTTTCTAACGTTATTTTAGGTATAAATACCGGTTTATTATAAATTACATAAAGAACGTTTTATAAACGTTTTTAATTTTGAGAATGTTTGACACGCGTTTAAAAAACACTTAAAACAAACGTTTTTATTTTATGGTTTATTTATATTACATATACAACGTTAATTAACCAAATTAATGCACGTAGTTGTATTTAGATAATAAAAACACATGTCTATAACGTTTAAACTGAACGGTGTAAAATTAAACTTAAAATAAACCGTCACTTTTGTAACGTAAGACCAATTATCCACGAGTGACACGTTGAATCAACGTTTAATTTACGTATATGTGTTTACTGGGAGGGCATGTACTTTCGTTTGCAATATTTGGAACACGCCACTTACTATTTGTACAACTTTTCGATCCTCCTTGCCATGTTTTACTGAATATTGGATTGTATTCAATTCTGTTGGTTGGCGTTCCATCATTATTTTTCTCAATCGTGAAATAATCTATAAGACAATCAGCTGGTTCACCACCGCGCCAAGCTAACTCAACAGCTACAATATGGTAAACAAAATTTTGTAAACCTTCTGGTGTACATTCATCCCATAATCCAATGATTCTCGCCAAATCACTGGAACTCAAATTTGATGAACTGCATTTTCGTTTGTTTGGATCCTGCTGCAATCTTTTACGTTTTGCATTTCTTGCATCTCGCGCATTTTTGAATATCACACTGGTAAACGGGTCGAATACAATTTTGAAATTATTGAAGTATTTTTCCTGGAGTAGCCTACTCGTAGTATTCCAAATTGTTTTTACAGTTGCTTCTTTATATTCAGTTCCGTCAGCTTTTCTCATATTTACCGCATAATCTTTTAATACATTAGCCAAATTATGCAAACTCGTTTCGCGACATTTTTAAACCAGTTGTTAATAAAAAAAAAAACACCAAACTGAAAACACCACATCCAGAGGTGCTTGGATGAAATTTGACACATGACTTAAAATTAAGTAATTTGATTGGTTACTATATTTAGTAAAAAATTATCAGAGAAATAATTAAATATACGATTCACGCGCCATTTTTAAATTTCTAGGCATTAACAAATACAACACGCCAATAATAGTAGTAATTCTTAGTTTCAAAATTAGTGAAAATCGGCTTATTTTCAGAAAAAGAATTTGTGGTTAAGCGTTGCACGTTGTACAGTCATTTCATGAACAGCCTGTAGTTTAATATTGTTTTAATTAGGTGACGACATCCTGCGTTGTATACCATTATGAATAAAAGTATGTACAGGCACAAACAAACACCATGTGTGGCGTGCTGGTTGGTATGTGTACGTCTGTGATATTCATTAAAATGTTCCCATGATGAGAGAGCCAACATTTAATGTAGATGTATAATAGTAAAGACATACACAGCTTGGATAGCATGTATCGGCTATCCTACTTAGTTTACCAGCATCCGAATACACAACAAACACAACATGCACCACATTTTAGTTTGATTAGAGTGGATTAAATAACCTTCGCAACAATTACCATTGTTACAACGAAATTGGTATCGTAATAATTGAATAATTCGTTCGTTTCTAATCAAGAACATTCCATATAATTGGAAAGAGTGGTCGATGCTTAATGAGTTTGTTCTGAAGGATACAACTATAACAGTATACCTAAATCAATAAATACTTGAATCAAATAATGAGTAAAATTTTTAAATATAAAAATATTATTATATATTTTCATTTATCTAAAATTTATATATATTTTGTTTTAGACATCAGGTATTTTTTTTAAAGTATCGGGTTTTGTTCCTTTTTCTTCTCTTTCAAGGCACTATTTATACGTACATATTTTATATTTCAGATCTTCTAGGCCAAGTTCTTGTACGCAAAATAGTTGATTTTTTTCAGTTTTATTATAAAATTTATTTTTCCCCCTTTTCTACTATTTATAAACGTCTATGTAAACAAAATTGTTATGCTGCATGTTGTAGGTTATCTTATATCAAAGGTATATATTATGTTTCTGGTATATTTGGGAACAAAATTTTTTTTTTCGATTTTGACCCTTTTTTACACTAATTTCGAACGCCTGTGTGAACCAGTTCATTTATAACACATTTTATAGATTATATTCTATCAAAGCTACAAATAACTAGTCAATATTTCTGCTATATTTAAGAATGACGTTTTTTTCTAACCTTTTTACCCCATTTTACACATTTTTCGAATGTCAATGTGGTCTAATTGTTTGGTTAAATATTTTAGCTTATAATTAATTAAACGCACGAAAAATTATTCAATATTTCGGATAAGTTTAAGAACTATGATTTTTTTAATTTTTGAACCCTCTTTTAAACCTTTTGCCTACGCTCAATGTTAATCACCACCTATAAATACCCTGTAGTATTTTCGTACCAAATGTGGTTAAAATCCGTTAAGTGGTTTTTGAGTTATCACGGATACAATTTTTTTCGGACCCTTTTATAGAATTATCACGGACGCCTATGGTATATTAATTTTTCTCGTGTATTTTAAACACCAATTCAACGAGCAGTTAAATATAAAAAATTTAACATTTAATTTTTCTCTTTTTTACCCCCTTTTTTACTATTTAGAAACGCCTATGTAAATAAAAATTTCTGCTACATTTTGTAGGTTATCTTATATCAAAGCTATATATAATTAGCCAATTTTTCTCGTATATTTGGGAAACATTTTTTTATTTCTTTTTTGACCCTTTTTTTAGACTATTTTCCAAAGCCTGTGTGAACCAATTCTTTTATGGAATATTTTTTAGCTTATGTATCACACCTATGGAAAATTATTCCATATTTCGAATAAGTTTAGGAAATATATATTTTTTATGTTTTGACCCCTTTTCCACTATTTACGAACACCTATGAGACATTTTATAGGTTATATTCTATCAAAGCTATAAATAACTAGTTAATATTTCTGCTATATTTAAGAAATACGTTTTTTTTTTAAATCTTTTTTACCCCATTTTACACTATTTTCGAACGCCAATGTGGCCTAATATTTTATGTTCAATATTTTAGGTTATATTCGTATTTCGGATAAGATTAAGAACTATGAATTTTTTTAATTTGTGAACTCTCTTTTAAACCCATTGCCTACGCTCAATGTTTCCCAAAATCTAATCAGCTCCTTGCCATGTTCAATAGTATTTTTGTACCTAATTTGGTTAAAATCTGTTACGTGGTTTTTGCGTTTTCGTGGATACAGACAGACAGACAGGCAGGCAGACAGATATTTTTTAAAACTACTTATTTATGTATTAAATGACCAAGTATTTCCGGTGAAATTAAAACAAAATTTTTTTCATGAAACTAATAGTCTCCATATATATATTACATATATGATATGGAGAGCTAAAAATGCATTGTACCTTGTGGTCTCGTCTCGAAGCCGTTTTGTCTCGAGACGAGATAAAATCCTTCGTGACAAGTTCGAGACGAGACGAAACATCTCGAAAAATGTAATGACTTAAAACAATTCAAACAATTTATAATAAAAATAATAATATTTTAAATTTTAATTAATACAAAAATAGCATCTCAAATAAAATTTAGAATAAAATATAAAACCTTTATTAAAGAACCAAAACAAAACCAAAAAAATTTAAGTATATTATCTTATATTAAAAATTAAAAAATAATTACTAATAAAAATAGGTAATAAGATTTCTTCAGAAAATAAAATATACCTAAACTCTAAACTGAAGATAAATAAACAAAAATCACAATTCACTAGTCAAAGTTTAACTTATCTTTTAACGTACAAGTGTATCATGAGTTAAGGCTGTTTGATCAGACTCCAAATAAAGGTATAAGGCATGATTGTGCACTTATTTTTTTACTCGATTTGTAAAATTCTTTTTGGAGCATAGAAAGAACACTTTAACAGAGGTTTATATAGGAATAAAAAAAAATTCTTAACAATTTATTTTAAATTGAAAATAAATGTTTAAGAAATTTTATTTTTATTCCGACCCTTGTCTCGTCTCGTGGCAACTCCAAAAATGGATTTATGGGAAGACATTACAGATGATGAAGATTTCTTAGAATTAATAAATAATGTTGTTCATCCTCGGGCCCCACTAATAATATGTAGAAATAGGCCAAATCATTTCAACGTTTGGAATGATAGAGAATTTAGAAAAACGAGTGGTAATGATTATGTGGAGTTAATATCAGAAAAAATAACATATTCTACAGACAGATTACCCCTGAATTAGGTTGTTCGATAACCTAGGATTCAGGATCACCCCATGGAGGATGCACAGTTAAGTTACAAAACAGCTGACTTAATTTTATTTTAAAAGCACTATTCCATTCTAACCCACCCAGTATAAAACAAATTTCCATAATATTTGTCACTAAAATGAATCATGATATATGCCTAACATAAAAATTAATTCATCAAGTAACGCCATTGCCTTGGCAATATAAATAATATGTAAAACTGCGTTCAAAACGTGTGTAAATTACAGTGGTAAATCTCTGTAGTCGGTTAAATGCTCCTTGAAAACGGCCATTCACACATGCTGGCTGTGTGGCGGTTTTCATTATTCTAGAAATATGGTACGGTTTATTTCTGGAGTGTGTTCTTTGGGGCTGATGCTTGCTTGAATTCGCGACAAAGACACGTTCCAGAAATAATATTTTGTGGAAATGAGTTAAGTGTCTAGTATTTTTTATTGCATGCAGAGATGAATATTATTTTAGCGAAATAAATAAGAGAAAATTAATCACTTGTAAAATGGCAATATCCCACCAACTAAAATATTGGTAATTAATATTTATCACATACCACTTTCCAATAGTAAAATAAAAATAGTTTCAAGTTTAGATATCGAAGGAGCTGCAAGGTCCAAGGTGCATTGACATATTAAAATGTACAGTGGCGGAGGGGCGTAGCAAAAACCCTTTTAAAAAAATCCTTGGGGGTGTTTCAAAAAGATTTAAGGGGGTGATTTTATGAGAAAAAAAAAACAGTTCCCACAAACATACGTCCGGAAATGCATTGTTTCAAAGATACAAAATGTTAAAGTTTTTTTTTGTAAATAACGGTTTTGAAATTTAATTAAAAACATTTCCAATGACAAAACCCTACCCAACCCAACTCTCACTGACGCGGCTAAAGCTTCAACAGATTCGGAAAAATCGACAAACAGCAATGAAATGATTGTTTTCCTTTTGATTTTGAATTTATTTGTGTGCGGGTTCCCTCGCATGCAGATGTATATTTTAGTAAAATTAAAATTTTCTTTTTGAAGTTTTTTGTTTGTTTTCAATACCGGAAAGAATATGATGTATAACTTAACAGTAGTGTAGATATATCCAAACAAATAGACAAGTAGATTGAAATGAAAAAGAGGCATTGTATATCTGCATGCATTACGCAAGAGACTACACCTTCGGATTATAAATGGAACATAATTTCAGATAAATATCAACCTCCGCTCAGCTGGCCTGTAACTCAGTAAAATATCTAGCAATCGCCCTTGATAGTAAACTTCTTTGGAATAAGCATGTTGAAATAACGGTTAGTAAAGCAACAAACAAATCTGGCAGGCAAGACTTGGTGCTGTAAACCCAAAATACTGCGATAGATCTACACCATGATTGTGATACCTGTATTGCAATAGCCTAGAACTCTAAGGCAGAACAACGTACAACAGGGAGAAAACTCGATGGGTATAAAGACTAGCTAGCATGCAGATGCATTACTGGAACTATGAGAACGTGCCCAACTAGGACACTAGAGATCAGTACGACTCCACCTCCTCCTCTGGCTCTGCAAGTCTTGATAGAAAGAGCAAAAATTGAGACCAGGCAGGAGAAGTACAGAATTAAGGAGGAAACAGAGCAATACGCTGGCAAAATCTCCCAAGTAATTCAACCATGAAAGATCCAAAATCTGTTTGGATCTCAGTAAAAGGGGGGATTTCTTACGGGACATTGTCGCCGTAGGAAACATATGGCAAGAATAAGCCTAGAAGAGAGTGACATATGCAGACTCTATTGGGAAGAGGATGAAATTCCTGATGACCTAGTAACAGAATGCGCTGCTATCAGAACGCACGGAACACTTGGGGCATGAACCAGCCAAGCTATTGGAGTTCATAAAAGCTCTAGAACTTGATGGAGAGATGTAACTTGAGACACAGATCAAATAACACAAGATAGGGAGACACAATACACCATCAGGTCGCACCCCCTAATTTTAAGATTTTTTTTTGTAAGGATCCGGTCGACATGAGTCCCCGGTTTTACTGCAGCCTCATGGGCTTATTTTGATAGGAATTTTTTTCTTTTTAAATTTTAATCTTAATCTTAACCCTTTTTTCCATCATACAAAAAAATGTACGTTGCTAATATAGAAAGTGCTAATAGTAGTAAACATTTTCTAGATTCCGTTTTTGAAATATCCAATTTCGAATTACGGTATTCTAAATAATTATTGATTTTACACGTTTTTTGTCATAATAATTCTCCTGGTAACCCTTGATAATTTATTTAATCCTTTTTAATTAATCCATTTCAATTAAAGAGGATCTAGCAACTAGGAACATACATAGCTGTATGTAATAATTCATCCCTTAAGAAAACTCATAGACGGCTCCACTGTTCAAGAGCTACAACGATAAAAACAGCCGGCAAAAGAACCTCTTATTGACAAAATGTCTAATTGTACTAAGAAAGCATTAGACAGTAACTCATAAGAGATTTTTGTTGGCGTGAACAGAGTGTGGTTGAGATTTTTTGTCATAATTCTCCTTTTGTTCCTACCAGTGGTAAATTTCTAGTACACTGTCACTGACACCACCATCGAGACAAAAACCATAGTAAATTATTGTCGTCTTCGTTACTGCCTGTAGGACAAGTAACAAGCAGCTTCAAGTCTTCGCCATCGCCATCTTTTTGCACCAACCATCCCTTTTCGCCAATTCCACTATACTAAATGGGAGCACATGTTAAAAAAATATTATGCAAAACATGCTTTACCTAAATAAACTTTACCTATTAAGGAGAATTGCATTTGCACATCTGTTGTTTTACTTGAACTAATAATAATTTCAGAATAGAATAAAAATAAATGTTGTTTTATGTTTAAAAGAAATCTTATGTTGTGTGAAATTAAACGTAACAATTCTGGCGTGAATTTCCCACTGTTCCATCAATTGCGAAAAGATTGAAGAACAGGAAATAGAGTTGATTGGCGAAAGAACTTTAACCGACTGTACACAACTCTATATATATTCATTTTTCTCCAAATGTCGAACTTCCTTTTTCGCATCAGTAAATCGATTTCCGGGAACTGGCAATGCTTGGCATCGCACTTTATGAGCTTTGGCTAAAGGCTGTAGAGAGAGTAGTTATGACTGACGTTTCTCTATATACGAAATCGATTTTTTATTTATTGCCAAAGAGGGATAAGTTATATGATGGTATGTCAAAATATTTTTTATATATATATAGTTGCGGTACATGGTAAACCCTTATAAAATCAAATATATTAATGGATCATGGAAAAATACAAAAAAGACTGGAGCGACAGGAACACGATGAAACTTTTCTAGGAAAACCGTGTCCTAAGAGAGCAACTGACCTATTATCATGTTTAACTGACTTGGTAAAGAAGACAAATACATTAGACAGGCTATAGAATGATAATATGTGAGCAATAAACACAATAAGGCATTGTAACGTAGCACGAAATTTATTGATGAAAAAGGAAACAATCGATTAGGATAGGATAACGGACCAAGATTCCAAAAATAAAATATATTACACCCCTGTATGTTTAGAAAAAAGAACTGTATCTTGAATATCACAAATCTAGCCATTATAAGATTAGACATACAATAAATAAATGAGGATTTAATTACAGTAATTATTCTAACACGCTTTTTGCTAAATGTAATTTTAATTCTACAAGAACGTCATGGCACGTTTTGTTTATGTTGAAACAAATTTCCTGCAAGGAAATATAGAAGAATATTTAAAAGTATATGCTTAATGAATAATAAAACAATAAATAAAAGCCATTGTATTATTTTTCCTTAAGTGATTTACATAATAAGAATAATATTTGAAATCTCTAATAAGTATACTTCAATATTATTAGAATTAGGTATAATCAATTTAGACAATGGCGAACAGCTATAATTAAAGGTATTATACAGGGTGTCCTACGGTGGCAACCCATTAGATTATTTCAGAAACTACTTCGAATTGAATTTTGAAAATTTCAGTGTCTATATTGTCAAATATGCTCTACTCAAATAATATAATAGCAACGGCATAGCGCTTCCTGTTATACCGGAAGTTGATGGCAACTTTGTTATTTTAAATGGAACACCCTATATATTATTACATTTTTGGATTCTAAATAAGATTTCAGACATATTTCATGTATCATGTCCTATACCTAACGTCAGTCGTTTTTGACTTATATCAAGATTTATGTCAAAATTGACAGTTTAGGGCTCCATAAGAATTCCGTTTTTTCCTTGTAAATCAGTATTTAATAATTATTTTGCAGGTATTTTCTTATCAGGTGGGATCTTCTTTTTCGAATTGACAAGACATTTTCTGATTAGTTTATACAGGGTGGTCAAAAAATTATATTGAAAACGGTTCAAGAAAAACAGTTGAAAGTCAATTTTTTCAAATGGAATGGGTATATTATTATTATTTTATCTTCCTTAGCATTAAAAAATAATGCAATTTTGTAATAGGTTATCATTTTCTAAAATGCATAGTTTTCGAAATATCGTCATTTTAAATTTGTCTGACAAGAAGAATTAGTAGGACGCATCCGAACTTCATTCGAAGCCTTACCTGGAGTCCAAATTGCACGAGCTGTCACAAGTGAATTTATTGAACAGGTAAATAAGTGTTTAAGACTAAATGGGGGTCATATCGAACAATTAAATTAGTTTTGTTATCGTTAGTTGATTAACTTTTTTTAGTTGAAAATTTATTTAGTTTGATCTTCTGTTCATTTCTGCTGTATTATTTTAAATTTTAGTCTTAGTTCGTTGTAATACTTGATTTGTATACCTCCCAACCTGCTCGAAATGATTTCTCAAAATTCTTCCTAATTTCTCTAGTCATCGTTAGCAAATGGGGGTTTCTCTCGTTAAATACTCTACAGGATGCACAAACTATCACTTTATTTTATTCTCCATGAATTAATAATAAATTTATAATATCAATAAGTATTTTTCATTTTTATTATAACGGTAGACGCTGCAGAAAAATTTAAAATGACGATATTTCGAAAACTATGCATTTTAGAAAATGATAACCTATTACAAAATTGCATTATTTTTTAATGCTAAGGAAGATAAAATAATAATAATATACCCATTCCATTTGAAAAAATTGACTTTCAACTGTTTTTCTTGAACCATTTTCAATATAATTTTTTGACCAGCCTGTATCAACGAATCAGAAAATGTCTTGTCAATTCAAAAAAGAAGATCCCACCTGATAAGAAAATACCTGCAAAATAATTATTAAATACTGATTTACAAGGAAAAAACGGAATTCTTATGGAGCCCTAAACTGTCAATTTTGACATAAATCTTGATATAAGCCAAAAACGACTGACGTTAGGTATAGGACATGATACATGAAATATGTCTGAAATCTTATTTAGAATCCAAAAATGTAATAATATATAGAGTGTTCTATTTAAAATAACAAAGTTGTCATCAACTTCCGGTATAACCGGAAGTGATATGCCGTTGCTATTATATTATTTGAGTAGAGCATATTTGACAATATAGACACTGAAATTTTCAAAATTCAATTCGAAGTAGTTTCTGAAATAATCTAATGGGTTGCCACCGTAGGACACCCTGTATGTGCACATATTTTCTTGATGTAAGCAATATTTGAAGATTTTCGATTAAGTTAATACAAATTGTCAACATTTAAACAACAAATTTGCCAAACAAGTGCACGTATAATCTGATTAACTCCGGCTATGCAACTATTTTTAAACATTTTATTCCACCTCTGTTCGGTTATACACATATATAGAGTAGACAATGTGAGCTCCACATCGTTCGGGAATACGCCAGACGAGACAATATAACTATCCCACTTCTTAAGATGGTGCTTGCAGTACAATTAGACAAACAACCAAACAAACAAACTTAACTTTCAAATTAATAATAAATATATATTTGTGAAAATAGTCCATCTTATCGAGGAATGTGAATAAAAGACCTTAACTCCGTAAAGATTGATTCAGTGATGTTAGATCTCCAAAAAATGGATCTCGGAACACCTCAGGGGAGTATACTGGGACCTCTTATATTTTTGATGCACATTAAAAACCTCCCTGAAAACATCACACTGTAGCCAAACTAAAATTGGCATATAATAACCAAAGAAATAATATAGGGTGTTCCACAGGTCAATAAACTAAGCTTTGCAATTTCATTCTCCAACATTAACAGCAAATTCAACAAAACCAAGCATTGTGACGATAATATTGTTCTTGTAAAATCCATCAGTTAGCACTTGAATACTATTTACTACCGCATTCACTGTCATATTTGGATTGATGATATTCTATAGGAACAGCGTGTGTGTACACTCATAATTTTTTGAGTACATAACACCTATTAATATACACCATACCGCTGTTGACACAGCACAAACAATGTCTAATAAATACAATGAAGCTTCTAAACAACGATAACCAGGTAAAGTCAACGAATCATCACAATAGATAATACTATAAATTATAATGTAGGTACACCGAATATTACTTAGATGTTGGTTGGATTAACTAACCAATCAAACAAAATCAATTTCATTTGGTTAAGATTTCGCGTTTCCGCGTCTATTATTTTATTTACTTCGGGAGCCTGCTTGTTACGAAAATGGAACCGAATTATATTCCTTTGTCGCCAATTCGATCTCTAATAAGAAAGTTTTCATTTTTTTAGTTTTATTTTTATTAAATAAAACTAAACATGTTATAAAACCTGGCGATTTCTTTTTTTTAAATTATATTAATAAATGCCGATGTGACAACGCGATGACGTCATAAGTCTCGTTAAGCGCAGCGATCCTATAAATTAGTACTTGTCTTGTGGATTGCGGGGAGTGTCTGATAAATATTGTGTCTGATAAATATTGTGTTGTGCCTAAATAAACTAATTAAACTGTCACTACACCCCATAACAGTATATTACGTAATAAGTGTTGTAAAAAGCATTTTACGCACGAATGGAAAAGTTGCGCACGACGCCGCGTAGCGGCGAGTGCGTAATTCTATGAGTGCGTGATTGCATTACAACACGTATTACGTACTATACTTTACCTACGACCTACTTATTCACACAACATCATTTAGTTCTAGTTTTCCATCTGAACTGGTAACAATATCAATAATTTCATAATTTAAGAACGTGATAACATCAATGAGAAGGTATTTATTGTAATAATTCTACAGTATGATTATTTAAATTTCCAAATGTTATTTTTTATTATATTATTTATTCTTATTATAATAATTATTTATAGTTGCAGAACAATTATTGAAGACAAAAGGTATATCGTTTGTTTTGCTTGTTGAAGCATAAGTAAGATTGACATTATTAGTTGCCTCAATGAAATTTTCATTAATACTATTAGTACTATTACTAGTACTTGCTATTGCAGATGATATTTTAGACGAATTGTTAATTTGATTATTTACGGACCTTCAGCTACGGCTGATGACTGCCATCCGCCGTGCCTTTTTAAATCTAATAAGTCACCACCCGCGTCAACAAGAATAGTCGCGGAAGAGCGTCGAAAACAGTGTCTGGTATAAGTCGCTGCTTCTGGTAATCCCAGATATATGGCTATTTGTTTTGGAATCTTTCCTAACTTCTTAATACCAAAAGACTGTTTGGTACATTTTCCGTTTATATAGTTTAGAAAAAAAGGTAAGCTTGGAGCTGTATTTACTGCAGAGCGAAAGTTTATATATTTTTTAATCTTGGGGTAAAAATATTCCGACACCACAAAAGAACGTTGCCGTTTAGTTTTTGAATCGGGAATATTAATAATTAGACTCTTCCCTGTGTCTTGAATATCTGACGGTTTTATATTACGCAACTCTTGTTTCCTGCATGCACCGCTTATACCAATTATAAGATCAACCTAAAAGACGATTTGAAATAAATTTACACATCTAACATTATATTGAGCTCAATAGATTACCTTCATAAACAAATATTTATCATCTGGTGCGTTTTCTAGAAAATCGTTTATATTCTTGCTTGTCAAAATCTTGGATTTTTCGGATTTAAAGCCGTCCGATTTTCTCTTCAAGAGAGCTTGTAATTTGCAGTTGTTTCCAATATCGACATTGTGATTTATATTAATTGTGGCCTTTAACATTGAGTAAAATGACCAAAGTGAGGAAGGCTTCATCGTTTTTGATAGTTCTTGGAAATATGTCATCATTACATTCTCGGATAATGATTTAACGTCGTTTTTTAATCTCCATTCCATGAATCTTTGGTAAGTAAATTTGTATCGATATTCGGATTTTGCCGGTAACAAGTTGTTTTTAGCAGCTTCTGCAATTTGGCTAATATTGGGTGCGGAGTTAAATTTTCTATTTCACTGTCACTCGACATTTTTTATGTAATCAAACTAATTTCACTTTATAATATTACACTCACATACAAATTTGATTTAAGATTATGTCAGTTTTTGAATAAGTTTGTTTGTATTGACCGTTGCTAGAAAAACTGTACGATTTTTTTATCAAGTTGTGCGATTTTTTTACCGTACGTAATAGGAATCTTACATTGATCGGAGACGGTGTGTTTTTAAGTATTTACAGTAGTGGTCGTAGGTAAAATTTTTTTACGGTGCCAAAGGTAAAAAACAAGGGTTAAGTGGTGCAAAGTAATCAAAAGAAGGCACTTGTCGGAAAAATCAGTACGTTATTGTTGCGAAGATATTATGTTAATCTGGCAGTGCTCGAAACGCTGGAATAGAATCTATTTTGGTTACTTTTCAATTAAACAATTAAAGTATACGTAAAAAAAGTATATATTAGGTACTTAGGTAAATAAAAACTGTGATCAGTCAGTACTTCTAGTTGTTAGTTTTTTTTATGCTCGTAATTTATAAATAAATGAATAGTAGGCTTTAAAATAGCCATAATTTTGTATAATATAATATATACAGGGTGAGTTCTAATGGCGGAAAAAACCTGCAGTTGTATGTAGTATTGGAAAAATTAGAATTTTTATTATATAGCAATTTATATATTTTTATTTTGTATTTGTTTGGTATAGGAAACTTCCTTATTGTTTTCCAATATTTTTAAAACTATGTTCTTGTTTAAGGTTTAATTCATCTGATTTTTTCTTCTAATCTTATTAAGTGAATTTGTGTCGTATTGTTTTATTGTTGTTAATTATATTATTAAGGTGCGTTCTGAAACTCAAGACCCACACAATTCAATGACTTATAATGTCCAAAAACTCCCATTATAATGTTCGTCAGACTCAAATACCTTCCATATACAAAGCCTTGAAATTCCCAAACATACATCATTTTATAATTACCTGACTAGATAGTTAAATAATTATTTTCAGAATCAAAATTCATACTTCTTTGTGCGCTAGTCCATAACAGTATTTTTTTATAATGTGTTTATAAGCAACAAAAAAAAAAGTAAATTAACATAGCACAACTCTTCCATATCAGAAGTTAAAAATTAAATTGTATACCATTTATAACCGGAGGCCGTCTTAAATTATTCGTAAAAACTACACCCATAAAGTTAATTTTCAACAAGATATTAAAGCTAATAACGAAAAACAGCTTTGCTTCTATGGCATCTCGACATAATTTTGGTTTTATAATTTATTGATAACAAACACATTATTATGTGTATATATTCTCCTTAAATGGCAACACTGTACTCAAACTGGTCGTTATTAATCGTTCCTGTTGAGTGTTGGCTTGGGGTCCCCAAGGCTCTGTTCTGGGTCCCGTGATGTTTTTAATTTATGTGCGTAGGATAAGTAACCCCGTGTGGGGTTGCTAGTCCTCCATCGGGTGCCTCCCCAGGTGGCGGATAGATATGGGTGGTACCGGCGAAATGAAATAGCCGGGGCGGACCAAAACTAGCATGGTGAAGGGCAGCAGCGATCGCCATTACCACCTCCAAGCGCAAAGAAGTGATTCCAAACCGGTTGGAAAGTGGACTTCCATGGGCAAGACTGTAACAGTTCAAAGGCTATGGTACTGCGATGCGGAAGGCAAGAGGGTAACCACCGCATTAATTATTCCCAGGATATCCATCCGATTTTATTCTTATCATGTTGGAAGAACAGAAACAAACGGCCTCCAGTCCCGGGCATACCTTAAGTGGTCAGGAGGTGCGAAGCATCTCCCGGTTCCGACTAGATAAGAAGATCAAAATAGACCTGGAATGTGCGAACATTGTTTGCAGCTGGGAAGCTCAACAACTTAGTGCAGGAAATGGAGAGAATGAGGGTTAGTATACTAGGAGTCAGCGAGGTACGATGGCCAAATAGTGGAGTGACACGATCCAACGGCAAGGTATTTTATTATAGTGGCACTGACGACGCAGATCGAAACCATCGTCATGGCGTAGGCATCCTAATAGAAGAGAGCCTACAAAAATCGGTAAAGAATTTTGTTCCTATCTCTGAGAGGGTTGTTCTTTTGCGACTTTGCGGAGGACCAATAGACACTAATATAATTCAGGTATATGCTCCCACTTCAGAAAAACCCGACAATGAAGTCGAACAATTTTACGGACGGGTGGAGAAGGCCATCAAGCTAACGAAATCCAACGAAATAAATATAATACTGGGAGACCTGAATGCAAAGGTCGGCAATGGCAGAGTAGAAGGTATTGTGGGTGAATGGGGCCTCGGAGAAAGAAATGACAGGAGCGGGAGACTCATTCAGTTCTGCGATGACAACAATCTGGTTATCACAAATACCTGGTATGAGCTTCCACCTAGAAGGTTATATACCTGGAAATCACCGCAAAACAATAAACAGCAAGCCGTTTGAAACCAGATAGATTATATCATGATAAACCGCAGATTTAGAAATATCATAACTAGAGTCGTTGCGATGCCGGGCGCAGATATTGAATCCGATCATAACCCCCTCTGTGCGAACATCAGGCTGAGATTAGCCAAGGCCAAAAGGAAAAGAATCCACAAGAGATTCGACCCCAAATTACTTAGAAACAGCCACATAAGGTCAGAATATGATCAACATCTTAACAGACAAATATCAAGTATTAATGTCGCAGACGACATCGAGAAATGGTGGACCAACATCAAAAATGCTTTTGAAAGCGCCAATAACACCTATCTACTAAAAGAGAACACCGTAATAAGAAATGAGTGGATGAACGCGGAAATAATAGAAGTAATGGAAAAACGCAGACAATGTAAGATTCATAAAGACGCAACTGGCTACCGGCACTATCAGAGAAGAATTCGCAATCAAATCAGAACTGCGAAGGAGAAATGGCTTGAGGACCGATGTGCGGAACCCGAATAGGCGATAGCTTTCATCTCCATAAGAAGATAAACGAGATCGCAGGTCTGTACAAGAAAACACCAATAACCCACAGCCGAAGTGAAGAAGAGGAAATAATACTGGAACCCGAGAAACTGCTGGAAACGTGGAAAACTTACGCTGCTAACCTTTTTGATGACCATTGAGCGCAAAATCCACCAATCCCAGATGACAATCTACCGGACGGCCCATACATATTAGAGAGCGAAGTTCTTAATGCCATAAAGCTATCAAAAAGTGATAAAGCTCCAGGACCAGACAACATGCTATCAGAAACCTTCCACCTCATAAGTGACCAAAACGTAAAAATAATAACTAGATTTTTTAATATGATACACAACACTGGAAACATCCCTACAGACAGGCTTCGTTCCACATTTGTAGCGCTACTAAAATCGAATAACGTAGAAAGATGTAAAGATTATCGGCTCATTAGCTTAATGAGCCATTTTTTAAAACTGCTTCTTCGAATCATGCACACTAGACTCTACAGAAAATGCGAGGAGGTAAGCGGATTTAGTCAGTTTGGCTTCAAGAAAGGGTTTGGAACCAGAGAGGCCATCTTCAGACTGCAAGCGTTGGTGCAAAACGCCTTCATTTGTTTCATCGACTATGAGAAGGCTTTTGATAATGTAAGACACGAACTCCTGGTAACATATCTTCAAGAACTTGGATTGGACAACAAAGATGTAAAACTGATTGCGAATCTATACTGGCACAAGACAGCTCAAATACCACTTCAAAACTCAGTAACAACAGAGGCATTTGAAATAAAGAAAGGAGTCAGGCAGGGCTGCATTCTATCCCCAATGCTCTTCAACCTCTACGTGGAAAGGGTATTTGCTGAGATAGTACCTGAAGGACCCATGGGTATTATAGTTAACGGTATTCCAATTAATAATATACGCTACGCGGATGACATCGCAATAATAGCCGATAATGCCCACGATCTGCAAACCCTACTAAATACTGTCAATGAGGAAAGTCAACAGAGGGGCCTAAAGATTAACATCACTAAAACGAAGTTTATGGTCATATCTAGAGATATCGTACCAAACGTAAATTTCCAACTCAATAGAGAGCAAATAGAGCGGGTCAAAAAGTTTAAATACTTGGGGTCTGTGGTGGACGACAAGTGGAACCCAGAACTTGAAATTAGGGGCAGGATAGAACAAGCAAGAACAACTTTTCTAAAACTAAAAAAATTCCTCACCAACCGGAATTTAAACTTCCAACTCAGGTAGAGAATGGTTAAATGTTATGTCTGGTCGGTTCTCCTATACGGAGCGGAAGCGTGGACGCTTAAAGCTGTTTCTATCAACCGAATTGAAGCATTCGAGATGTGTATTCTGAGACGGATGCTAAGAATATCGTGGACGGAACACGTCAGAAACGATGATGTGCTCAGGATGGCTGGTTTGGAAGACCGAGAACTCTTCGAATACATTAAAAAGCGGAAGATCTCTTACCTGGGACACATTATACGGAGAGAGCGATACGAATTCCAACGCCTGATACTACAGGGAAAGATCGAAGGTGGAAGGCGAGGCATTGGAAGGAGGAAATTGTCCTGGCTTAGAAACATACGCCAGTCGACGGGAATAAGCGCCTTCCAGTCGCTCCAAGAAGCCGCCATAAATAGAATCATATGATAAGAAAAACGGAGGACGCTTTACGCAGGAATCTGCATGTCACCAGAAGAAGAAGAAGAAGGATAAGTAAGAAAAAACAAAATTTTGACAAAACTCGATTTTATTATTCAACATAGTCGATTTCTCTTTCTCGTCAAAATAGGCATGTTTCAGCGATTACTTCATCATTGGACTTAAATTTCTTGCCAGCAAGCATTCTCTTGAGATATGGAAACAAGAAAAAGTCGCTGGGGGCTAAATCTGAAGAACACCGTGGGTGGGTAAGCAATTCAAAGCCCAATTCATTCAATTTTGCCATAGTTTTCATGGATTTTTGAGACGGTGCATTGTCTGCACTTTTCTCTCTTGCAAATGTGGCCGTATATTTGCCATTTCAGCCTTCAATCGATCCAAAAAACAGTCAACTGAGTGCGGCCAGCCATCGACCAAACGAATACAAAGCTGGCCGCACTCATCTGACTGTTTTCAAACCTGAAAAAAATCTTGTTTGGAAGATATTTTCCCAAATCAATCATATTTTTAGTTAGCTGAAGATTTTTCTGGAAAACAGGGACAACATGTACATAAAATATTGTGCTCCGTTTCTAGCTGGTTGATATACTCGTTATAATTTTATTTAACCATCCATACATGCTGTACAATAAAAAAGAAAGTTGAACGTACGATGTTTGTACCATAAGAAAAACCTGTTCTGGAAATCTTTTTTTTAAAGAGAAGTAGGTATATGTAATGACCGTTTCAAGATGATTTTCACAGTTATTTCGCTCTGGAATGCGTAGATCATAAAAAAATAAGGAATAATATATAAATTGATACATTTTAACATTTTTAAAATGTTACCTTGAACACCACATATACCTTACCTAATGCATAGTTTTTCGTCCGTATTATAACGTTACTTTTTCTCCTATTGAGATTTTATAAAATTAAAAGTAATCATGCATTTAATCTTGCACGTTACCTTATGACCTTACTCCTAATGTTTGTCAGTTCACAATGCAACCTCTAATAATATCAACTCAAGTTTTATAATCAAATGATAATTTTAAATCCTGAAATATCTACAGCAAAATGAAAAGAGAAAGTCATAGTGAAGCTTTTGTAGTATTTTTATCACCAGATGTTCGAGATTTTGCCCGTGAAGTTACATTTGTTGCCGCAAAGTATACCGGGTCGGACAGTACATTCGCCTCGGTCTCTCATAGCCTAGCAAATTTTGTTTTTCTACGACTGTCTTTAAATGCCTTTATTATATGTTCAATCATGATTTGAAAATGTAGTACATTGTAATGCTGTTTTTCATTTACCCGTGCGTAATACTATTTCCCATTAGTTGCTAAGCAACTAGTGTGAAATATAATTACGCACGGATAAAATTTATTGGTAATGACAAAAGTAGCGGCGGGCATGAAAAATCATCAACGCCGAAAATACAAACACCAAATTGACAGTTTTGGTATTTATAATTAATAATAATTATTATTAAGTATTTCGCTAATTTTAAAATACATAAACAGTGATAGTGAATATAGTTTAACACCACCTAGTGGAAATTTATTCAAAACTATTAAAACAGTCGTAGAAAAAGTATAGTGTGAAACTCACATGAAATGACCATTTCCTACTCGTATGATGAAACGATCATACTCGTAGGAAATATATGTCATTTCATGTTCGTTGCACAATATACGAGGCACGTTTTTTTAGTAAGTACCGTTTTGCGATTCCGCCGCCGCAGCGCTACGGTCGGCGTTCCGCGCATGCGCGCTGGTTACCTACATCTCTTGTCTACGCACTGACGCCATTACAGTCTGATTCCTCATTGTATACGTTGTTTACTGAGTGTCTGCCTCTGACAATCGTGAGTCCCGCCGATTGTGAAGTACGGGCTGTTATACGATTTCTTAGTGCTAAAGGCGTAAAACCGATCGATATTCATCGTGAGATCTGTGAAGTTTACGGACAAAACATTATGAGTGATGGAATGGTAAGGAAATGGGTGAGAGCGTTTAAAGATGGCCGCACAAATGTGCATGATGAAGAACGGAGTGGGCGTCCTTCGGTCGTTAATGAAGATTTGGTGCAGAAAGTGGAGGAAAAGGTGAGAGAAAACAGACGCTTTACAATTTCATCAGTGTGCGACTGCTTTCCTCAATATTATCGTAGTGTTTTGTATAGCATTGTGACCGAGAACTTGAATTACCGGAAATTGTGTTCACGTTGGGTTCGAAAAATGTTGACGGATTTTCACAAAACCCAACGTTTAGGCAGTGCATTGACTTTCCTTGAGCGGTACCACAATGAAGGTGAAGATTTTTTAGACCAAATAGTTACTGGTGACGAAACATGGGTGGCCTACGTCACACCAGAATCGAAACAACAATCCATGGAATGGCGACATTCATCATCACCCAAAAGAGTGAAGTTTAAGCAAACAATTTCTGCCCCGAAAATCATGTGCACAGTTTTTTGGGACAGAAAAGGAGTATTGCTAGTGGAGTTTCTGCCTCGTAATGAGACAATCAATGCAGCGTCTTATTGTGAGACATTGAACAATCTGCGTCGTGCAATCCAGAACAAAAGACGTGGCAAGTTGAGTAAGGGTATCGTTTTGCTGCATGACAATGCCCGTCCACATGTCACTAATCGGACAAAAGATCTCATCAAATCTTTTAAATGGGAAACTTTAGATCATCCTCCCTACAGCCCTGATCTGGGGCCCAGCGACTACCATTTGTTCCTGCACTTGAAGAAACACCTGGGTGGGCAGCGTCTTCAAGACGATACCGAAGTCAAAACATTTGTGATACAGTGGTTAACAAGTCAGGCGGCAGAATTTTATGAGGGGGGTATTCAAAAACTAGTGCCACGTTATGACAAGTGCCTCAATATTCACGGAAATTATGTAGAAAAGTAGATTAA
This sequence comes from Apoderus coryli, assembly GCA_911728435.2. Lineage (NCBI taxonomy): Eukaryota > Metazoa > Arthropoda > Insecta > Coleoptera > Attelabidae > Apoderus > Apoderus coryli. The sequence goes on along the minus strand of OU452205.1, from coordinate 6,196,586 downwards.
GGTACAGGCTTTCATGTAAAAATAAAATTATTGCGATATCTTTGCACGTCTTTTTTTAATTCCAAAACGGTACTTACTTAAAAAACATGCCTCGTACTATTGCGTGATGATTGATAAGAACAATAAAAATTGTGACCACACTGTACAATATTTACAATTGGGCTATATACCAACCTAATGTATGTCCTATCCACTTGCCATTTTAAAATTTTAAACGGTTGAGTTAAAAAAATAAACGCACAGAATGTTTTTCAATAATGACCCTATTTTTTGCAAAAAACGCAAAAATTGGCCAAACGGGTAGATTTAGGTATAGGGATCATAACAATACCTTTACTTTATTTTTCTAAAGTCCTCAAAAATCCAAAAAATACTGAGTGTTTTATGTAAAAAAATATAACTTTGATATGCCACACTTTTCTGGGACACCCGGTATATTTAAACACATTTTTGTTAAATGCTCCTGGTAAAATTTGCAATCTCAATTTTGTTAGGCTATGAGAGACCGAGGTGAATGTACTGCCCCACCCGGTATAAAAATCATCACTCCATATTTACGAGGGAGCATTTGCAATTCCGCAGAATAGAGGGGATGGAGTTAGTGGTGGGTATATTTTAGTCGCGGCGTGTTATCTTCTTCGGATCATTAATCTTTGCACACTTGTCGAAAAGCAACTCAATCGGGAAGAAAAGTAAAGGCATAGAGAGAATCAAACACGGCGCCGTTATAAACTTCCTGAATAAGCAAAGAAAGTATATTAAAACCATTATGAAACTATAATTATAATAAATAACTGATGTCCTGATAATAGACTAAACTATTGCAGAATCAACACAACAACAATCCAGCCCTTGTCTAACACCCTTCGGTTTTGAAGCTGGCAGTGGTGAAATCAATTTTCAAGAAGGGGGATGTTAATGATCCTTCTAACTATCGACCGATATCCCTTGTTCCAATTTCCTCAAAAATTTTTGAAACATGCATGTCAGCTGAGATTCGTGAGCATTTTGTGTCATCTGGTCTTCTTTCGGTTTATCAGTTTGGCCTTCGGAATGGTTTGAGCACCACTGATGCCATCTTGAATCTTGTGTCCTTCCTGCATACTTCGTTACAGAGCTCAAAGTATGCAATGGCAACGTTTTGCGATCTTACGAAGGCTTTCAACTATCTGCCTCATAACTTACTTAATTTTGTCCGGACGGTTATGGTTGACTCTTATCTGAAGTGCAGGTCTTATATAGGTAATCATTTTGACACAATAATCAAAAAATTCCACAACATATTTATCACGAAGTAAATGGCAATAGCGTGGTGCGTAAAAATATAAAATAAAATCTTGGAGAACACATACCAAATAAAAAGCTCTCAAGGACATTGCGCAATACGTAAGTCAGTTTCCCGTGCACAAGAATTTAATTACTAAACTAGAATGACACTTGAAATGAGATCAAAAAAGGTACTTTACAGATTGCAGTTACGTGCGGTCTGCCTTGCACAAGAGAAGCAGTAATTTCCGTTATTATTTTTCTGCCTCTCTCAGTCTCATTGCTTATATGTCTATCTGTTCTATTGCTTTATCCTACTGCAGTTGCTTTATTGCAAACTAAAGTATCGAAATCGGGATTTAATAATGGCCATTTTGTTTTCGCATAAAGCTTTTGGCAAATGGATATGACGATGTGGAGCGTATAAGGCCGTAATTTCATCCAAAAAGAGTTATTGGATTTTTTAGTAGTTGAAAGAGACGTTACGTGTTTGCCATTTTCTGATTTAATGAACATTTAGGTATTAAAGTGAGAATAGGTTTTCATATTGACAACGTGAATCTGGGAATATAAAGGAAGAAAGCTTTGCAGCTAGGCATTTACTTCTTTACAAAGTACATATAATAAAAACACACTCTCGCAACTATAGAATTGTGTGGTTAATGTAAACGCGAACATCAGCTCCAATGTGTCAATTGGACCCCTATGCAAAATAGCATCAATTGCGGTCGTGCCATGTAAGTTCGTGGTGGTATAGGAGATCAATATTCTAACAATATACATGACGTTCCAAACATACATCATCCTCTTTCAAGTCCGCAGGATTTGGGATAGACTATAGGAAATTATTTTTCTTTTTCAATATATTCACTTGCAACTCTACTGCGTTTTTCAGATCTATCAATTAATTTTCTTATTATACTTTCAGAAAAAAATTTTTGGGATATTTCGCTGAAAATGCCCCATTAAATTCGTCGACATTCATAAATTTCTTCCCACGGTTGTTTCATTTTTGCGTACGGACACATCTTAGCACAATTTTAATGAAAAATATGGTACGCCACTGATTTTTGTAGAAGCAAAAATTATTTCTAGAATCCTTGTTCAATTTACAACAAAAAATGGCTCTTTAACTTTTTTCGTTCGACACACTGTTTCCAAGTTAAAGTCGTATACACTGTGTCCAATATAAGATGGGACAGCATTGGAATCTTGGAAACGGTAAGGGTTACAATGTCGGTTAAATTAGACAAAAGTTGTACAATTTAAACACCTTTTAAATGGTGGCTTCAAAGGTAAAGTAACTTTAGCCGTTTTCGAGAATTTTCATAAATAATATACAAAAACCAATGTGAGTCTAACAAAAATCTAACCAATATCTATCAACGCAAAAAGCCAATTCGCTTTGTAGCGTCCCAGATTAGTTAAGAATTGTAAAGTCATACAAAAACAAATGCGTTAAAATTAATAATAATACTATTTTGTTCGGGAGATTCCGGAGCAATCTTATGTAAAAAGTCAGGCAAAATCTTATTATTTTTTCAGCATCACCAGAGTGCAAACAGGCTGTAGGTGATATGCATGTCTGTGGCAATCGTGTAGTGTTCGTAATAATTTAGTCTTAGGTATGTGAAGGTTCTGAACTACCTTCCCAGAGTTCAGCCTTGGATTGCTATAATTCTGATGGGTTCTCATAAAAACGCGAGCCTCTGGAATTTGTCTATTTGGATAGCGTCTACGATATTCACGATCTGCCGCTTCTGCATTTCCATCACAAAATCCGTAGCAAAAATGAACTTTCCGCTTTCGAAACTAGACCACCCTGTATAGCAATATAGAAGCCAAATTGAAAATAAAACAATCTCTACCGCATTACCCGGTAGGTACATGTTTTCATAAACTCGAACTTCCGCTCAACTTACTCTTGAGAGATTACTATTGATTTCCAGGTTTTTTCCGGCTATACTTTTGTAATAATACAGTCCCACCAACATAGAGTTACATGCCTCGAGAGTGATTGTGGGCCCCACCGGATTTTTTTTCTCATGTGTTTTTATTTTGCTAGAAAAGGATGATGATATATTTTTAATACACGTTTATAGACACATTATAGTAAATGAGAGGATTACGCTATAGTAGTTTTCAGCTTCTTTTGTTTTATACGTATTCTATATTGAATACGGAAAAGTTAGTCTCGAAAAGAAGTTCCAATCCAGATTAAAACTGGAGATATCCCTTTTGGATATTAAGTTACAGCCTTTTAAATCACAAGTAAACTATAAAGAAAGGGAATGAAGTGACAATATCTACGTTATAACTGTATGCTTAGCTCTATTAATGCATTTTAATAAAGCTATAAACGCCGCAAAATAGTGTGTAGCAGGTTATCGAAAGCACTTATTTATAATTATTCATAACTTATTCTTCTTCTTAATCAATCTTTAAAGAATTAAATACAAATACGTAGACCCTCACTTAATCAAGCTTAAAGTTGAATTAATATCAAAATGAATAAATATTTATTGACTATTTTGCATAAAAATAAAACAATTGTAACCAGTGGCGGCTTGTCCTATGAAGCAAGTGAAGCAACGCTTCACCTAAATAATCAGTAAAATTAATAATATTTAACAATTTTATTTTATTGTGTAATTATTTTTCTCCATATAAAATTTAAACTATAAATTAATGTATACTTAATTTTCAACCTGCTTTACCATAAAACTGTAATTTTGATTTCGTCTTCATCTGAAGCAGGCTTTACCCTTATAGGTATTTCCCTCTTTTTTTATTCGTATAATAATAGTAAAACATTATTTATTTCGGTCTCTCTCTTCCCTGTGGGCGGCAGTTGACACCCTTGCCAGTGCTTGTGTCCTCTGACACACCAATAGCCTATTTATTTATCATACACGTTCTTATAATAATAATAAATAATAAAATAATTCAGCAACAATGGGCAACATTGCCATCTGGCATATACCCACTATACAACCACCTATCGCTCTTCGTATAAACATAGTTGCCAGCCTTTAATTGTACTAGCATACGAATCTTGCCATTAAAAAAACACTATAAGAAGCACGCTTCATATAGATGCAGCCTTTTAATGTAAAATAAGGTTATATGTTATATGACAACGCTTGGCGAGCGTTTTATACCTATATGTCGATTATTATTTTGATTATATCATTGACGAAATAGGGAGTAGGGATATCCCTATTAATTTTAGCTCCCTATTAAGTATATGACGTTATTTTATGTTATGCCTCACCACATTAAACTGCCACAAGCCGCCACTGATTGTAACAAACCGTTACAAACAAAATAGTAATCAAAAAAACACCTAACCTGCATCATAAACAGCGCTGGCTCGTTTTCCGCACGCGAAACGTGAAGTTGACCGAAAAACGCACCAGAGAAGGTCATGGACGTCATGGCTATCCTGATTCTGCCTGATCATGTAATTTTCTTATACATTTATGAAACACGCTTATAAATAATTTGAAACTAAATACAGAAAACTATATACTCGTATTTTTGGAAAGCTCTTAACAAAAAGTCCCACAAAAATAGAGGAAATATATGAGGTGTCCAATTTAAATAAACATAATGTTTATATATCTCTTAAATCGGTTGTGTTGCCCCAAAACGTTCCCGACAACATAATATAATATAATCAAAAATATATGACCTGCGTAATGAAACAGAATTTTAATAATAATAATTATAATTGTATTATTTGCAATATTTCCAATAAACTAACGCTGGGATTCGAACCCCTAACCTTCCGAATACGAAGCAAATGCTTTAACAACGAGGCCATGGTACCACCTATCAAATATACTCGTATTGTATTTTAAATGTAATATACATACATTCCAACTACCTAACTGCTTTAAACGCAATTTTCTCGAGAATTATGGGAGCAAATATCAAAAGTGACTCGACTCCTACTGATATATGAAAATTTATCCGTTATATCAGTCTTTATCGCAAAATTTTTTTAGCGGGTTTCCTGTGCGGAAAGTAAAAAAAAGTATCCTTTTCCGTACTGGCTCTCCATATAAAACATTTAAAATAAGAAATAAATAACGCATACAATAATTAATTAATTCAAATAGATAAATACAATAATAATAGTAATAATAATAATAAGTCAGGTAGTTAAATCATTTAGGTGTTGAGCCAATCAACAATATGTCGTGAATCATATAGGTACTAAACATAATGTGAATGCACCTATAAAATTGCATTTAAAAATCCTAATAAATGAATAGTTGGAAGAAAATAAATTATCGTTTATACCCATACACATGAACCATGACCATGAACTGCATACTTGTAAATACAACTGGCCTTTGTTTTCATGTCATTGCCGATGATATGAAGATGTTTTTTATTTTACCGCAATATAATGAATAAACTAGGAGCATTACACATGAACAATATGGGATAACGACCAATAAATTGTCGTTTAATACGTGAAACGAGGATTCGTGAAAAGTTTGTTTATATTAATATGCATTTTTGAAGGTAAATGAAATAAGATTTTTAAGAATGTATGACATCAAGTTTTTAAATATTTTAGAATAATCTCTAAATACCTAATCAAGGATGACTAAAAGTTAAATTGATGATTTATTCATCTAGTATATAAGTACAGATATATGGAAATTTTAGGAAATTTATCGTTTCCTATATATGGAAAATAATAATAATAATAATAGTCTTTATTAAGAAGCAACAGTTACATTCTTTATTTATTTGTATTTATTCTAGCATGTTTCAAGAATTGAAACTTTTATTGAAAATTGAAAAATTTTATTATTTTATTTTTATTTTATTGAAAATTTTATGTCAAAAATGGCGTTTGCAGATTAAAGAATAATTACAATTTTTTATTATATTGAAGCTTTAATAATTTAATTTGTTGGGATATCCTAGTAGTTATAGATCTACTTTAGGCACCCATGTATATTTTTTTAAGAAATATTAATACAGGGTATAAAATCATATTGAAAAAAGTGTCAAAATTCTAAATTTCTAAATGACAATCATCAATTTTATTTTTTGTCTCAAAAATAATGGCAAGTTTAGGAAAGGTTGTCTATCACAAAAATGTATAGTTTTCAAAATATTGACAATTTTATTTTCTATTACTTCTATAGGACTGCAAAACTTTTATGGTCGCATTTGTTAGATACTTGGACTATTTTCGTTTATAAACATTCAAAATATATTTTGATACCACTAGTTCACCCCGTCCTGGTAACGAAATCCTGTTTTCCGCCCATAAATACAATCGATAATAAATAAATCAAGCTATATTTAGGTAAGTGTTTTTTTATTGCTGGCTATAACGTTGGTTTTATTGGATAAAGATAAAAGTGAAATACGTTCATGAAAGTTTAAGTTTTGTCAATAAATAAATTTTGGTATCAGCATGTACTTCCTTGCGTTTTGTTTAATACTAAGAGAAAATGCAAATGTATGCATATTACACCCTTATTCATAGAACAAAACCAATTAATTTCTCAATAACCAAAAATGTATAGATACATATACAGGGTGAGTAAATTTTTCACCAGCAGGATCGTTGTGGCTTCTATCTTTTGTGTTAGTCAATAAATAATTTTGTTTCATAACATTTTTCATAAAAGTACTAAATAATAGTACTTCGCTCTTGAGGCAATTTTATTTTCCAAATCATCTAAAAGTTTTATATTGGAAAATGATTTTATATAAATAAATACTTTTTGTCGTAAAATGAAAAATAAACAATGTAGATGATACGTGTTTACATGTGTCTACTGTTGTGTATCATATTGTGCTTAAATGCAGGCCGATATTTGTAGATGGGCAACGACTATGGTACTCTTACGAGTTCATAACAAGAGCGAAACGAATTCGTCAGTATCTGTCGACCCATACCTCGGTCTGGTTCTATTGAATTAGACTGGGGCCCTGCTAAATTAAACAAAATTCCTTTTGTAGGTAAAACCAACATTTTAGTCTCCTTTGCCACGAAATTATTTTCATTTATTATATTTACGGACATGAAATCCTTTTAATAATATATTATAATATCTCATACTTTAATATGAAAGAAGCAAGTGGAAGTACTACACATCAGCAGCGTAAATTATATTTACGCTGAGATCAGGTAAGCGAAGTTATTATGAAAAATGATGTTTATTTTTTAATTTTAACTAAAGCCAAGTTGTTTTAACCAACACTTCTTTTAATTACAGAAAAATCTTGTTGAAAATATACAGACACACCTGTTCCAGATTTAAATAAATGTTTGATAAATATAAATAAATAGGCAAATGCATAAAAGCAGAGCTTATAATAATATCTGGTATGATTTGCGAACAGGTAGCATAAAAGTAATTTGATTGACAGTTCCATAAAATGTGTTTTATTTAGTATTATTATGAAGTAGGTAAATATATACTCATATCAGTTGCCATTCTTGACCCTATATTAAACAAAATATAATAAATATTGCGATTTCATTTTTACAAAAAGTTTTCAATTAAATCCCATATTTCAATTTAGAGGACAATTGTTATTTTTATAATACAAATGGGCACAGGCACTTTGTTCAGTAAATAGTGAAATATTGGTCAGTGTGTGTAGATAATCACTTTTATTGTTTTATGGTAAAATTGCTATAATTTAATTTTAACTAGGAAATTAAAACTGTGCTCTCTCTGTTTAAAAGTATTCAGGCATTCAAATGAAAACAAAATGTGTTGTTATAGTATAATGCAACAGTAACAATAAATAAATTAAAACGATTTTTTGTAACAAAGGAATATTTTGTGAATAACAAAAATGTAAAGCGATATTATATCCTCGAAATAATTTCTAGTTTTTAAAAGATTTTCAACACAGTTCAAGTTGTCTAGATATTCTAAACACATTGCATAATATTATTCGCAATCGGAATTCTACAAATCATTCCAAGCAAGCCGGGTAAGCGGTATTTTAAGCGAAACAAATACCTACTACCACAGCCCTCACATATTATAATACGGAGATTGAATCACAGCCGTACAGCAGATGTAGTGTTAAGAAATCCCCTACAGCTACACAATGATTAACGATTCCATAATATAAAATGTTCAAATAATAAGTAAAAGCACGTACCGTACAATAAAAATGTCCGAGAATGACCAACTAATGTAAAGGATATCTACAAACATCAGGTATTGGGATTCATATTAAAAAGATAAATATGAGTTAATTTGAAAAACCTTCAATTGTACATTTTAGTATATGTACAGGGTGGTCCAAATTGGACACTTTTGTTAGGAAACACCGATTTCTAGAGGGGTTAGAAGAAAACTAACCTACATATCACGAGCTCGATTTTCAAACGAAATCAAATGCCGAAAACCGCACCTCGATATCTTGAACCGTTTTGACTTTTGTGCATTTTTAACATACCCCTGTAACTTGTTTACTTATGATTACTTTTTGTTTCTGTGAAAACATTCGCAAGGCACTTTTTTGATAGGAATCCAGTGGTCTCGTTTTTTTTAAGACTGGTGTTGAGACTATGACATAAACTTGTAATTTTTCTTATGGACTACCCTGTATATTTAGTTTTAGAAATTAAATTACCTTTCCAAATATATATAATACTTGCCACTTATCTTTTGAAACTTTTGTTATATTAATGTTTTCAAATAATGTTAGATGCGTCTTTGAAAATTTGGCGTAACATGCTGCAAAAACATAGCAAAGTAACTTTAGCAACCAACAGTCGCTGTCAAACAATTAGGATTTTTTCATTCAAATCCAAGCTTTGAACTGAAACAAGATTTTCCTGTTTTTAAATGTGTATGAGAACTACGAAAAATATAACATGTGAAAGTGTTATTGGTAATCACATGAAGATGCTCAGGCCGCCAGCAATCTTTATTTTGACCTCTATCCTGAAAGAAGACAACCTTTTCGGGAATTGTTTTCCCGTTTGCAGCGAAATCTTCTCACCTAAGGTGCGTTTAAAAAGCCAGGACCAAGAACATACCAAGCTTGAAATAGGGACAGAGAAGTAGAAGAAATAACTGTTTTCAGACAAATCGTTCATTACGTAAACTACGGTTGAATACAGGTATACCAAAAACTACTGCTTTTCGAATACTGAAAAACAATAAAATCAAACCCTATAAAGTGAGAAAGATTGACCAGCTGCAACCAAATGCCCCACAATTCAGGCTCGACTTCTGCCAATGGTATTTGAGAAATTATGCTGAAAACCGGAATGTAGCGCAGAACATTATATGGACTGATGAAGCATGGTGGTATTTTCAACAGATACAATTCCTACAACTGGACTTTGGAAAATCCACATATTACGATGGAGACACAGAATCAGGGCCGATACAGCTTTAACGTTTGGGTCGCTATTTTCAGATGAATGTTTATTGGTCCCTATATGTTTGAGGGTAGCCTTACAGCAGCGCGACATCTGGAAATATTACGGGAATTTGTTGAACCAGTTATTGATGATTTGCCATTAACGGAAATTGAAAACGTATACTTTCAACAAGACGGGGCGCCGTGTCATAACGCACAGATTATAAGGACATTTTTAAACCAACAATTTGGGGACAATTGGCTTGGCAACCGGGGCCCTATTCATTGGCCGGCAAGGTCCCCCGATCAAACGCCCCTGGATTTTTACCTTTGGGGAAGAATAAGAGACCTCACATATAAGCGGCATCCTGATTCTCGAGATGCGTTGGAAGCAGCAGTGCGATATGCTTTTGATTCTATATCTGCGGTAGAATTATTATTTTATTATTAAAATATGCTTTAATTTAAGTGGTATTCAATTTGAACACCTGTTGTAATAAATCTTGTTGCTTTATTAAATTATATACTCTTTGTTCTTGTTATTTTTATTAAATTGATTAAATTAATTAAAATTATGATATTGTCTTTTTTTTTAGGTTAAATTTTCAAAGACGCATCTAACACAATTTGAAAACATTAATAAAACAAAAGTTTCAAAAGATAAGTGGCAAGTATTATATATATTTGGAAAGGTAATTTAATTTCTAAAACGAATATGCAAAAATATACAGGGTAGTCCATAAGAAAAATTACAAGTTTATGTCATAGTTTCAACACCAGTCTTTAAAAAAAAAAACTAGAGACAGCACTGGATTCATAAGTGCCATGAGATGAGGAATATCGTGGTAGATGGATTGGACGACGAGGTTCGATAGAATAGCTAGCTCGATCACCAAGCCTCACACCATTAGAGTTAGAGTCTTTCTCACATGAATGTTTTACGCAAAATAAGTGCTAAACTATAGCGATTTTTCTTGAAAATGCATTTAAATTTAACAATACACAAACCAGGGCAGTATTTACCAAAAAAACAATTTGATGATGGTTTTTAAAAAACGAAACGTCGTAGTGAAAATTTGTAAACGCTATCTTATTGCCCTCAAAAAGTAACAATGAGAAAGTGCTTTTAATTTTTTTATATCTGTAAAAATAATGTCAGAAATAAATAAAAACTAAAATCGCATAAAATCGTTTTTTCAAAAATTCTCGAAAACACCGAGTTAGTTTACTTTTGAAAAAAAAAATACAACTTTTCTCTAATTTAACCGACATTATATCTTCTACCATTGTCAAGATTCCAATGGTATCCCATTCTTATCTTGGACACAGTGTATATATTATATTTATGGAAATGAGAAGGCTTAAAACATTGAAAATATACAGTCATATTGTAATTTTACAAAGCCGAATAATTGTATCAAGTTACAGTTAAATAGGACATAACACAAAACAAATCTAACATTTTTGATTCTATAAATTGCTTTGTCTTCAGAAACGTTTACATTAAATGTCCAATAATTACAAAAACACATTTAAAAATGCTTTAATCAGACCCGAGACATGTCAGTTTTGATTTATGTTTATAAACATAGCAATTTTGTAGCCTATACGTAGGTATTTGATCCGAAATCGGCGCCACGATATAAGTAATTTTTATTTCAAATTGCAACCCCTATTTTAGGGCACTTTTGAGTACCTTTCGAAAATAATCGCCAGTTCCGTTACTTTATGTACACCCTGTATACACGTCACATCATTCATACTATAGGCATTTTAGACAATAATATAATTGTTCATCCAGTATGGCTGCCAGCATGACAAACTATTACCCATTCAACTAAGCTCTTAATTAACGTGCATTTTAGACAGGATGTGGTTCGTTGGACAAAAAGTTTATTGTTTACAAGTGAGGACAAACTCATAATAATATTGCTCGATTGTGTGTCTACCACACGACTTTATAAGTATAATTTATTTTAATTTATATACATCTGTTGATGGTTTTAATAATAATTAGTGATGTCTAATATATAGCAATGTATATTAACGTGTCATATTCGACGAATAATATACACTGTGTCCCAAAAGTTTCGCAATTGTTATAATATTTTAGTATATAAGGGCATTGTACTATTCGATGACCTGCAACTTGTTTATTTTAACACACTTCATATTATACTTGGTGTGTTGTTGGTTATATTTCGATCATTATATCATATAACCCAAGATTGCTTTCTGTTTCGTTTATGTTAAATCTCTAAACATGTCAACGACTGATATTTTGAAGAGGGCTGAATGTACAAGTTTTAATTTGGATGCCGAAAGGGAAGTGAACTTTTAGTTAGTCAGATGATTGTATTGTTAGAGAATAGTCGAGGATAGAAAAAGCTATTGTATTTAACGGATTAAATTCAATTATTTGTATTATTTTCGGGTTTTATTTGAATTTACTGTTATTATCCTTACACAATGTCCAATTATCTCACAACCTATTTGGACAAAACGAATGAAATATGGAATCTACGGGAATGCAGACAGTAAGTAATAGACATAATTATCATACAAGACTTATTAATACCTCAGCATATGCTCTCGCTTACTCCATAACAGTTTTAGTAACAATTCCATAATGTTTTATAACTGCTTGCCTGGGGAATTGAAAGATTAACTTTAAATAACTTTAAAATTGCTACCAGGGTTGCCTTTTATATTTCTGGATTTGGCAACCCTGGTGTTGAAATCTGGCAGCTGACAGCTCTATCGTAAAGTTGGACACTTTTGAGGTTATACGTACGCAGAACGTTTTGACATACGAGCGGTATTTGTGTTGTTTACAGTAACTTAAAAGATTAATCTCGGCCCAAAAATGGAATTACATCGTGAACATTTTCGTGCGATTATTTTTTACAACTTTCGACGTGGAATAACTCAGCAACAGTGCCTTGATGACCTTAATTCAATTTTTTTTATCAAGAGATTGAGACAACCTTAGGCATTAGTGGGACCACCATACATTCAATATTGCATAAAAATTTGACTGTCAAAAAAATTTGTTCGCGTTGGATCCCACACAATTTGTCAATCGCTCAAAAAAAGGCTCGTGTCGATTGGTCGAAAGAAATGCTCAAAAAATACGATCGCGGTGCTTCGAAACACGTCTATGATATCGTGACAGGTGATGAATCGTGGATTTACGCGTATAAGTATAAGTAAGTAAGTAAGTATAAGTAAACAGCAGTCGACAGCATGGGTGTTTCAAGATGAGCCAAACCCAACAAAAGTTGTTCGCGCACGAAGCACTTCCAAGCAAATAGTCGCCTGTTTTTTCGAAAAAACTGGACATGTGGCAACCGTACCACTAGAACAACGCAGAACAGTCAATTCTGAGTGGTACAAAACCATATGTTTGCCAGTTGTCTTCCAAGAAATCAGGAAAACCAACCGCCGAAGACGCATTACTCTTCACGACAATGCGAGCTCTCACACATCGGCTCGTTTGAGCCGATGTGTTTGAACCAATTGTCCAAGCACTTTTGCCACTCTGATTGAGGTATCTCCAAAACCTGCATTCTGAATGCAGGTTTTGGAGATACCTTAATCAGAGTGGCAAAAGTGCGTCGACAATTGGTTCAAACGCATGCAAATGTGTATAGATCTTCATGGGGAATATTTTGAAAAACAATAAAGTAATTGCAAATTGTGCAAATCCAAATACATCGGACAGACAGGTAGATCATTTAAAGTTCGAATAAATGAACACCTTAAAATAATAAACAAAGCTATAGCAGATCAAAATACAGACGAAATTAATAGTACTTCCACCTTCTCTAACCATATCATTAATTCCAGGCATGCATTTAACATGGACACAGATGTTAGCATCCTGCATTGTTGTCCTAAGAGTAATCTCTTAAATATACTCGAAGCCTTAGAGATTAATAAAGCTAAGAACGATCAAAGTATGGTCTGCATTAATGATCAGTTGGAATTTGATTGCATACCATTTTTTAACTCACTTCTTTTCAACAATGAGAAACAATAATGTAATATATATTTATTAAATTAATTTGATATTAAAGTAAACATAACCCCTAAATAAAACACATATACCTTATGTCAGGTTCTTCTTCTTCATTTGTTTTAATGCAATCTTTCACAGTTGGTGCCAATTGTTAATTGATTTGTTCGCTGAGAATATCATTAGTTTTTTCTCAGTAGTCATAGTACAACTGATTGACTCACTTGAGACTGTTATGCTTTCTCTTACCATAGATATAGGTTTCTATAAAGATAAATGTCAACTTCATATATCATATTCCTGACAAACAGAGTCAATTATTTCCGTCTGCATAGGATGTTCACCATTTTTAATCCCACCTTGTGAATGAAGCATATTAAGACTGATAAATTGTTTAATTAAGTATTGATTGACTTAAAATTAATTAAAATATGCGTAAAAAAACGAAAAAAGAAAACAAAGAGAGAGAATCAATATTATTGGCTCTTAAATTTTTTAAATTTTGATTTGTAGTTTTTGTATTGCGTTGAACATGTTATAATCATAAAAAAATTTTTCCAACAAATGGTGAGTTTGATAAGAATTTAAGAAAATCATATTAATGTAAAACACTTGTATAATGTTTCATTAAAGTGTAATGTACCTAAATTAATTTTAGAACTTGTATTTGGAAACATAGGATGACTGATTCTGTATAAATAACTGTCTTACCACTGATCATCAGAATTCAATTCTCGAAACATGTATGGTTATTGATTGTTTGATTGAAAAATAGAAGGTTCATTTGTGGAGTAGACGAGTTTTATTTCATGGAAATGTTTTAACTCCTCGCATTGAAATGGATTATTTTAAAAATAAAAAAAAATAAAGTAATTTTCGATGATTAATATTTGTTTTTGTTCTCTAATCCCGAAATATAAAAGGCAACCCTCCTATAAAGCACAGCTGATGGAGCCCTGTACATACTCTATACAAGAGTTTTTAAATCGGAAAAATATAAGATGATTTCTGAGCGAGATTTGAGAATCACGCGGTATGTTTGTAACTTCTAAACAAAAACGAATTAATAATTTTTTTTAGCAGTTACTATCTGTCCAAGTTTGTCTTAGAGCTTGAATAATACGAGTTTTATTAGTTCTTTTGCTTAAACCATCAATTTCTTTTAAAATACATACAATAAATTTCTCATAGATATACCTAAAGATATAATATGTTTAGCATATTATATTATCATAGAACGAAAGTTTGTTTGTTCAACAAATATTAATCTTTGGGTCTTGGCGGCTAAAGTTAAATATAACTAACACCATGCGATCCTTTTAGCAAGCATGACAAAACTTATACTACACGTTATGCATAAATTATTTATCATGCAGATTACAACAATTTAAAATTCAGATGGCAAATCTAATTTAAAATGTGACTTGCTAGAAAACTTTAATGAAACGAAAATTAATTTTCGATGAAGCGATAATTTGTTTCATGGGCTACAAATTACGAGGGTTGCTGTTTAGGTATTGAGAACTGGCAACACTGGTATTGGCAGGTGAAATCTGCCATCGCCATCTTGAAGTTTGACATTTTTGACAGTATACGCACTGAGAAAGTTTTGACGTGCGAGGAATATTTGTGTTGTTGACAATAAGTTGAAAAAAATGGAATTAAGTCGTGAAAACTTTCGTCCTATGATTTATTATGACTTTTGACGTAGTCTACTGTGGTTCTAGAAAATCAGAAGACCGTTAATTTAGTACCATAGAACTTGACAAACAACAACAAAGAATTTTGTATTCCGTTTTTCGATAACTTGCTCTAATTCATTTTGCTTCAAACAATAAGTGTTCTTAATTTTGCATATCTAAATTTTTAAGCTTTTCGTGCATTCTGTTCAAAAAAATTCATTAATTAAAGATAGGATATGACTAAGTACTCTGTATTTCATTCATCGGTTTAGTTTTCAAATATATTTTTTTCTGGGAAAATGTAAATATCCAAAGGAAGACAAACATTTACTGTAACATCTAACACAAACAATTAGCATAAATTAAAAAAAGCAATCTTGCTTAAATTAGAAAATACAAAAGAAACGGTAGCATTCTCGATGAAACAAGAAAGTAAACAAAAACTGAAAAATTAATTATTAAAACGGGAAAAATTATAAAACAACTTATATAGAGCAAGAGCCAGAAACCATTAATATTACAGCAATAAGATATAAGGTGACTGAAATTTTTACGATTAAACAAATTTGGCCTGTCGTCATGCGTATCAGAAATATTTTAATTTTTGTAGGAAAATCTCAATGGTTTATTCATTCATTCAATAAAGTTGTCCAAATATGAATTTGGAATGAAAATAAAAACTAATTTATACGAGACCTATAACAATTCAGTTTCCTTGTTTACCTCGGAAAATTCAGATCTAAAGGCTCATCGGGTCTGGCTAAAAAAATTACGGATTATTCACGGTGTCAATTAAATCAATTGGATCTAAACAATTATTAGGCATCTCAATTCATGTTAAGAAAATCCGAATCGTTTAAAATGATTAAACTTTTGAATTTGAATTGCAGTCGCTGGGCCGTGAGAATGGTTGTAAGCACTCTTCCTCAACACTGTTGGCTAGGATTAACGATTTAACATATCCTAGCTGAATGCTAATTTGACTCTAATGTGCTTCAAGGTAAAAAAATTGGGCTATTCAGAAAACTGTGACAACTAGAATATGTTGCTACGTCTCTAAGAACCGCCGCGTTAATAAGTACATTGAATAAAATAAATTTTCGTCACTTTGTTATAGCTAGTTATCAAATCATTATGAGGATTTACCTTTTATATTTATTTTGTGGCTAAGGATATCAACAAAATTTTACCGTTACACACAAACAAGACACCAAACACTAGTCCGACCGTTAATATATTCCTAACTGAATTCTATTCCGAGATTTATGTGATATACATATATCAGTAGACATTCAGGCTCTTCAGTCGTATTTTAGTCATTTTTTCCTGGCTTTGGTACCTTTACCAATCAGCCACAGCTAGATAAATATTATACAATGACTTCTAAATTTGAATGTTGGTTGGTTTTCATCACAAAATTTCTTATGCTATTAAAAACATCCTCCTTATCCAGAGCAACTTTTAATATTTTAGTGAATTTTCTGATAAAAACAGTGTTTAACTCAAAAAGCTATAGAATAAATTGCCTAGCACTTAGACTATCACCTGTGCTGTGTTATAATTGCTGTACATCATAATTCTTCTAACAAGAAAATATACAGAGCAGAGAAAATCGAGAAGCGTAATAACAGCGTAATTAAATAGGCACTTAAAAGGTAGAACAAAAAAAAAACTATTATTGCGGAATATGGTAATAGCGTGTTGTGGGTAAGAGTGTCTGAAAGTAGAAAAGAAACAATTTTATTTGCATACACTTAAAACTTGAAGCAGCAACAGTTTGGCTGATAACAACTGCAGTCATTTTAGACTATTGTGTTTGTATAATACAAGAATTCAACTAGCCTTATATGCCTTAGTTTTTCACATCATTAGTTCGCGTAAATCCCGTAAAACTGTGTTCGTTTAAAATATTATACAGTGCCCAAGAATGGATTAGTCTCACCCCACAGATAGATAGATAGTTTATTACAATATTCGAAAAATACAGTTTGTCAATATAAATACAATATTTGCAATACAACACAAATATAAATTATACAAAAATATATACGACAATACACAACAATTAGGACAATACTGCACAACAAAAAAACGCAATATTGCCAACAAGAAACAAGAACTCTACAACCAATCACTCTCAAGAAATTTATCAACAGAGTAAAAACAGTGCTTTAACATAATACCTATGTCTTTATTTTAGTTTTAAATAATTTGTAGTTAAATGACCGAATCTGCTTCGGTACCCTATTATAAAATTTGTAATTAAGAGAGCAGTGGCGGCTGGTCGGGGTAGGCAAGGTAGGCACGGCCTACCTTAAAAACTTCGCCCTAAATTAAATACTCAATTTATTATTATTGACTCCATAATTAAAAAAATAATAATATTGATTCTTATATTAATTTCATTTTCTACCTTAACCCTTTAAAACATCCCCGTTAATTCAATAATTATTATTTTTAGGTATAATATAACTACCGCAAAATAGGTTTACCGCTGGTAAACAACGGCGGGCTTTCGCCACGACAATACGGGTTTCGGAAAAAAAAATCGGCGACGCAGGCAGTCATGGAAATCGCGAACAGGGCGGCAAGGTGCCCGCAAAGAACTTTGTGTGCGATGATATCATTGGCCGTTCGTAACGCCTTCAACTCAACGGTGCACATCCTGCGGGCTCTTGAGAGTAGAGGAGAGCAACCGGCCACCATGCGTCTAGTTGAGGACTATTTGAATAACAGATATATAAATATAACAGATATATAAATATAACTGAAGCTGGTGGTTACAAGCGGGGTCCCGCAGGGATCGGTATTGGGCCATATCCTCTGGAATATCATGTACGATGGGGTACTCAGGGGTGAGCAGCCGGAGGGGGTGACACTGGTGGCTTTTGCGGACGACCTGCCCATAGTGGCAGTTTCCAGAAGCGAAGACGAGCTCCAAGACATTGTGAATGAGGCAGCGGCGCGCGTGGTGGACTGGATGCAAAACAACGCACTTCGGATAGCTCCAGAAAAGACTAAGGCAGTGCTCCTAACGAGAAACTAAAGTACCTGGGAGTCTGGCTGGACACGAGAATGTCTTTCTGAGAACACCTACAAAGGACGGCAAAGAGAGCCATGGAGAGAGTAACAGCATTGGCTCGGCTTATGCCGAATGTTGATGGGTCCAGGGCCAGCAAGAGAAGGCTGCTAATGTCTGTGGGTCGTCATTCGATCCTATTGTACGCGGCGCCGGTGTGGAGCCACGCCCTCAGAGTGAATACTTACTGCAATATATTACAGAGTGTCCAAAGAAAGATGTGTGTTAGGGTGTGCAGCGCCTACAGGACGATTTCTGCTCTTGCTGCGCAGGTTATAGCCGGGATAGCACCTATAAGATTGCTTGCAAATGTCAGCAAGGGAATGATCAGAAGGGTGGCAAACGACCAAACCAGAAGGGAATGGCAAAGGATGTGGGACGAAGACACCAGGAAGATGGACAAAAAGACTGATTCCAAATATAGACAAATGGGTCGATAGGGAGTTTGGAGAAGTACATTACTCCATAACGCAAGCAATGTCCGGTCATGGATGCTTTCGTAGTCAGCTGAAAAAAATTGGTAAGATAGACTCTGATGACTGCACATATTGTCGGGAAACAGATACAGCGGAACATACTATCTTTCGCTGTCCTAGATGGGAACACATCCGCAGCCAATGCAACCGAGAACTGGGAACCGATATACAGCCGGAAAACTTGGTAAACCAAATGCTAGTCTCCGCAACAATGGCGGATCATTGATGCATATATAACAGCGGTAATACAGACCAAGGAAGAGGAAGAGCGACACTTACAGGCGCAGATAAAAACGACCGCGAAGGGCAGTGAGATCCTATGTGCGTTTTGACTGTCGGATGCTGGGATTTACGGCTTTTGTGCTGTTTTTTGGTTGTTTGTTGTTGTTTTTTATTGTTTATTGATGTTTTGTTTTGTCTCTGTATTCTGTTTTTGATTCCCGATAATGGGATTTTAGTTATGTACTGACATGTTTGGGAAAAGTAATAAAAAAAAATACACGAAGAGCTTACTATCTCGAAGTTATGCGAAAGCGGTGCCGAATAGTAAAGCATTTCAGGAGGGCCTCTTGTTCTGGTTAGCATACGCGCCAGCTACGTCATAAAAAAAAAATTGACTAGTACAAGTAAAGATTAGTGGTTGTGCTGCACAACTTGTTGCGGTAGCGGTAGTCACCAGATTTACTACTGTAGGTATGATTACTAGAGTGAGGCCGCAGTGAATCCCGAATTGAATGGATCTCCAATAGGGTATGATAGATAAAAACACACGGCAATGACATTATACCGTGGTTTACAAAATGCGGCTTGCAATGATCAAGTGGCCCAGCGCCAACCAGTATTCTGACTGCCTTCTTTTGCAATCTCAAGGCATGCGAAGATCCACCCCAAAGCACGATGGCGTAAGTCAAGTGTGAATGGAAACCACGTATTTAGTTGGATTTTTTCACTTACTTCATCCGTCTAAAACTAAATTCACATTGTGCTCACGTACATCCATATATTTTCTTTCTCCAGTCTTTTTTCCTGTGCCTCTTTGGGATACATTTTCGTTGAAAAATAAATGTGCAAGTGATCTATATGTTTCGGATATCCGTTGCTTCTTTATAATGTTAATGAGTCTATATACAGGGTGATTCAAGTGTGATGTTAAAAATATAAAGTGCGGTGAA
Organism: Apoderus coryli; assembly: GCA_911728435.2. Taxonomy (NCBI): domain Eukaryota; kingdom Metazoa; phylum Arthropoda; class Insecta; order Coleoptera; family Attelabidae; genus Apoderus; species Apoderus coryli. Next base: position 6,176,520 of record OU452205.1, on the reverse strand, counting down.
CCCTGAATGGAAATAGAAGATAGTTCAAAAGATAGCCATTAAAAGAGCATTAAAATTGAAGACAATCAGCTCCATTTAGTGACAACATAAATAAATAAAGAAATAATAACCCCGATACGTTCCCATATTATAACTTTACCTAAAATGTGTTAAATGGTACCAAGGTTATTCAATTAAAAAATTCGCTATAATTTATTTTTTAAAATAAAGAAGAAACTTTCTTGTAGGTACAAAAAAGATAAGTAGGTATGTCCATTTTGGATATTTTTACGAAAACAGGATTTTCTAATTAATATTCACAAAATAAGTCCTTATTCCCGTTACCTATATACAGGGTGTCCCACAACGAACCGACGCGATCGATTTCTATACAATAAAACGGCAGGCACCACCTGCTTGCATTTAATGAAATGAAATTACGAAAAAATCCCGCGTAGTTACAAAAATATTAAAGCCAGGTAATTCCTTAAGAGTATAGTATAACCTCCACACTCTACACATCAAGTCATCAATATCTTGGCTGTACAGGGTGGTCGAAATTCGAGGCTCACCACTGTGATATCGGGAACGGTGATAGAGTCGGTTAAATTGTGGAAAAGTTGCGGAGTTTGTTGTGAAACCAAACAAATGCCAATTACTTCGGCAGATATCTGCAAAAAACCGAGATTTGTATTTATTTTTTATGACTTTATATGAAGAAACATAAAAAATACTAAAATCACTTTTTTATAGCAGCTTTCTCCCCTCTACAAGATGACAATATAATTTCTTCTCTAAAACGTTTTGGGTTTTTGGGACCATCATCAATATCCATTTTTAAAATGCTCTGATCTGGATTTTATTATTATTTTTATTTTAAATTGACGCAAATAGTAAAGAATTGCGAAATGAAATACAATACATTCCATGTTCTTTTTTGTAGTCTACTGAGGATCTTGTCTTTTAATAGCTATATAACCCTTATAGCAACTTATATTATAGAATTTATAGTTTAATTTACTTCACAAATCCAAAATACTTAAATATTAAAATATTGTAGTAAGAAAATAATAAAATAAATGAACAAATACAGAAATTTACGGGTTTTTGTATTTGTGTCAATTTAAAACAATAAAAAATCCAAATTTTAAAAAATGAAGTTGATGAAGGGCTCAAAAAACTGAAACGTCGTACAGAAGAAATTATAGTGCCATTTTGTACATCAGAAAAAGTGATTTTGGTTTTATATATACATATATATATATATATATCGATCTACTTATAACGTAAGAAAAAAAATAAAAATCAATCAAAAATTAAAATCATCCTTCCGGTTTTTGCAGATATCTTGGGAAGTAATCGGCAAACGTTAGGTTTCTTGGGGGCATATTCTTAGGCAACAAATTACGCAACTTTGCCACAATTTAACCGACTATCTATCACAATAACTGTTCGTTTGCAATGTGCATTACAACAGTGGAACTTTTAACTTTAAAAAATTCCATTTTTACATAATTCTGTAAAAAAAAATCAGAATTGAAAAATTCCGAGTTTTTTTACAGAATTCTATAAAAAAAAGTCAGAATTGAAAAATTCCAAGTTTTTTTACAGGATTCTGTAAAAAAAGTCAGAATAATACAATATACCGAGTTTTTTTTTACAGAATTCTGCAAAAAATAACAGAGTTTTTACAGAATTCTGCAAAATATAAGAATTCTAAAAAAAATATCTCTTTCGCAGCAATCCCATCAAATTTTTGCGAGCAACTCTGGATGAAAGTTAATAATAAAAATGAACAAATACAGAAACCCGTAAAGTGTCAATTTAAAATCATAAAAAATCCAGCTCCGCATTTCAAAAAATTAGGTTGTTGATGAGCCCAAAAAACTGAAATTTTAGAGCCATTTTGTAGATCAGAAAAGAAATTAGTTTGATTTTTTATATAAGTAAGTATCTTCATATTATAAAGTAAGAAAAAAATAAAAATCAATCAAAAATTAAATTTTTTTGTGGATATCCTCGGAACTAATCGGCAAATGTTAGGTTTCTTAGCATATTCTTAGACAATAAATTCCATAACTTTACCATAATTTAACCGAGACTATCACAATAGCTGTTCGGTTGCAATGTGCATTACAAAAATGCAACTTTTAACTTATAAAATTAGGATTCTGATAACAATAACTTAATCTTAATTAAAATAACGGGTAAAACACGAAACATTAAAGAAACAAAAACACTATATTGCTGCTTTTATATCGTTCCGCATGGATACTTTTACTTCTCTATACACAATTCACAAACTGCATTTAAAAGTACAGCAAGCAATATCGTACAGAATAGTAGTACAATAATCCACATCCAGTTGATGTTAGTGTTAAGGTTGAAAAATAGAAAAATGCTGACTCTGCAAGGATTTTTCAGTTATCGCCGCGTCGTTACAACAAAACACGCTACATTTGTTTCTTTAAATGCTAATCTATCTATAGTACGAGTTAGTTTGCTAAGTATGCATAAAAATAAATAGATAATATCACGGTAATTTAAATAGTAATTTTAGTGCAAATGAAATACCAGCTATAAGTTTAGATAAATATATAATACGTAAACAGTTAACCAACCAAGGCTATGTAAAAGAAAAACTACACCAAAAAAACTGTACTCATTAGCAAGGGTGTTACAGAGAATGGGGGTAGTTAATCTGCTCTAATGATACAGAAAATCATGGACAGAGGACCGCAAATTCGCACCATACAAAATATATTTTTTAGAATTATGACCTGGACAAGATGCAGATTTTTCTCAATGAATGAAAATCAGAATAATAGAAAATTCCGACTTTTTGACAGAATTTTGTCCAGGCAATATAATAATAATAGCGCGTTCCATTTGAGAAAATCAAGTTACACTAATTTAAATCACGATAAATTTGGTTACTAATTGTGAACACCCTGTATAACTTCAGTATGCTAATATGAGACAATTTTTTATCATTCCGAGTTTAGTACGAGAATCTTGCAAAAAAAGTCAGAATAGTAATAATTCTGAGTTGTTTTAGAGAATTCTGTACAAAAGTCAGAATGATAAAAAATTCCTATTTTTACAAAATACTGGAAAAAAAAGTCAGAATTGAAAAATTCTGTTTTTTTACAGAATTTTGGTAAAAAGACAGAATGATAAAAAAATTCTACAGAAATCTATAAATAAGTCAGAATCGAAAAATTCCGAGTTTTGTTACAGAATTCTGTAAAAAAGGTCAGTATGATAAAAAATTCCGAGTTTTTTTAACAGAGTTAATGAAAAAGTCAGAATTCTAAAAAAAATAGATATTCTGTAAAAAGTCAGAATGATAAAAAATTCCGTTTTTTACAAAATTCTGCAAAAAATTTTCGAGTTTTTTTACAGAATTCTGAAAAAAATAGTCAAAATTGAAATGATGATAAAAAATTCCGTATTTTACAAAATTCTGGAAAAAAAAGTCAGAATTGAAAAACTTTTATTCTGTTTTCTACAGAATATTGGAAAAAGTCAGAATTGAAAAATGCCGAGTTTTTTACAGAACTTTGTAAAAAAGCCAGAATTATAAAAAAAATCAAGTTTTGTTACAGAATTCTGTAAAAAGGGTCAGTATGATAAAAAATTCCGAGTTTTTTTTTACAGAGTTAATGAAAAAAAAAATATGCCGTAAAAAGTCAGAATGTTAAAAAAATCAATTTTTTACAAAATTCTTCAAAAAAAAGTCAGAATTGAAATATTCGGGTTTTTATAGAATTTTGGAAAAAAGACAGAATGATAAAAAATTCCGTTTTTTACAGAATTCTGCAAAAAAAAGTCAGAATTGAAAAATTGCGAGTTTTTTTACAGAATTCTGTGAAAAAAATGTCAGAATTGAAATGATGATAAAAAATTCCGTTTTTTACAAAATTCTGGAAAAAAATTTCAGAATTGAAATACATTTATTCTGTTTTTTACAGAATTTTGGAAAAAAGACAGAATGATAAAAATTTCCGTTTTTTACAGAATTCTGCAAAAAAAAAGGCAGAATTAAAAAATTGTGTGTTTTTTTTACAGAATTCCGTAAAAAAAAAGTCAGAATTGACATGATGATAAAAAATTCCGTTTTTTACAAAATTCTGGAAAAAAATGTCAGAATTGAAATACTTTTATCTGTTTTTTACAGAATTTTGGAAAAAAGACAGAATGATAAAAATTCTGTTTTTTACAGAATTCTGTAAAAAAAAAGTCGGAATCGAAAAATTCCGATATTTTTTTATAGAATTCTGTAAAAAAAAATCAAAACAAAAAAAAACCAGAATTATAAAAAAAAAACGAGTTTTTTTACAGAATTTTGTTCAAAACAATAGATTCGACGAAGTGAACCAAGATGGCAAAAATAATTTACAAGAATCATTCAATAAGTCCATATATAGAAAATACAAATCCTCATAGCATTGAAAATGGTTACTTACACAGGTTGAACGAAGAAATAAAAAAAAATATCCTCCTTTGAAATGAAAACACTCACATTTCGCGATTAGTGTTAATATCCTCAGGAGAACTAAAACGTTAGTGTTTCCCATATTACTCTACGACAAAGGTTTTACCCAACGATTATCAATACAAGACTAAGCCAACATCAGAATTTGTATGTGGAGTTGACTTAGAAGTGTTAGTAGGACCAATTTTCTGATAAAGCTGTGGCCTAACTAATGGAGTCCGCGAAAAAAAAAAAAAGAATTGGCCTCAATTATAGTGGTTCCATGTTTCCATGAGAAAATTTACTAAAATTTGAATTCCTATATGGGTTTTCCGAGCTTAAAAATGGCGTCCATTATATAAGGGAAGGAGGACCCTATATATATACAGTATGTCCACGGATGCGGTTAACAAGAGGACAAATGGACCAAAAATAGAAAGATACGAAAAAAAGTTATTCTTGAGAAAAATGTTTGCTTGTCGAAAAAATATGAACTACCAGGAAAAAAATTATTTTTATTAAACAGGGCGTCTCAAAAAGGCATAAATATAAAATTAAACAAGAGCAAACAGTCATATTTTGGTGCCTTAGCGTAAAATGATAAATAGAAAAAATGCTCCAAATTTAATCCTGATCCCAGAGTTACAGAAGAATATTTAAATTTATGAAAAAAAATTCATCAGTTTTTGATATTAAAAAAGAAAAGAAACAATATAATGAGGACGATGCCAGTACAGTTTCGATATTGGAATCGGTAAATGAAAATCCATTGCTTTCTTTAAGAAACAGGGCTAAGAATTTAGAGGTGGTGGGAAAATCTACCATTCAAAAAGTTTTAAAAGAAAATAAAATGTATCCTTACAAGCCTCATTTCAAGCAAACTTTGGAGGCTGGGGATGAAGCAAAAAGTCTAGATTTTTGTTTGTGGGTTGGAAGTCAGATTTTAAACGGCAATAGAAATTTTCACAAGCTTATAATATTTTCTGATGAAGCAACATTTTCAACCAACGGAACTGTAGCTTCTCAACATGTAAGAAGACACCAAAATATGACGTTTGCTCTTGTTTAATTTTATATTTATGCCTTTTTGAGACGCCCTGTTTAATAAAAACAATTTTTTTCATGGTAGTTCTTTTTTTTTTTTTTGACAAGCAAACATTTTTATCAAGAATAACTTTTTTTCGTATCTTTCAATTTTTGGTCCATTTGTTCTCTTGTTAACCGCATCCGTGGACATACTGTATATACCCTATCGAACTATAGCCAGAAGAATTTGAATAGATTTTCATGAAATCACAAGGCCACAATTATTGAAAAGCATTCATTTAAACTTACCTATTATGGCTAGTAAATTGAGAAGGACATAAGGTATTAAATTCCGCACTTACCTGAAACAAAATAAATATAATTAACAAAATGTTTTGAATAAAAAAATTGCAAATAAGATATCAAGTTCGTAATAATACTAAGACACCGAAAATTGCGTATTACAAGATGTCATGTCATAGTCGAATATACCAGGTCATTCAATAAGTCTGTAGGATAAATAAGAAAGCAAATTTCCAACATAACTAAAAGTCTTGTTACTTTATGTAACAAGCAAATCACAAATAAAGCCTCCCGCGAGGGAATTCGAGCGTACCTAGTGTTTTGTTTCACCGGGCATATTGCCTGCTCACACTAGATGTCGCCAAAAACATCTTGTTGTCAAGTATTGACATTTTAATGGTAATATTCTACGCAACTTTTTAACTCTACTTAAAAATCTATGCATCTATTAAATATTGTGCGCTAAGATAATTATCATGTTTTCTGCGAAAAACAATAAACACTGTTTTACTAAACCATACCGTATGCCTTTAGAAACCAGTCGTACACAACACGAAAATCGTTACAGTATGGATATTTTTAAATTTTGGCATCTTGCCACTTCTTCCGACGTTGTTATTATTATTTGATGATTTTTATCGGAAGCAACTAACAGAAGAGCAGAACAAAGTAATTTTGCCATGGCAATAATATATTTCAGAAACAACACAAATGAAAACCATACCAAGTTCCTACTAAACTTCAACATAAATAGGATTTTATTATCGAAATAATACGCAAAGAACGAATACAAATTGGCTATTAATAAATATGATTTCATGTCAAAATATTATGAAAATTTTTGAATTTGGTAGGTAGCACGAATAGCAAAATGATATACAAAAAATCCACGGCTACGAACTATTAATCAATTAAATATACAGGGTTATTCACGCCATACGACACGGAAATAGTGTGGCTAAACTATTTAATTTCCTGAAATACTCATGGGTTCGATAAAAATGATTTATGGCTACATTTTAAAAATATCGTGAATCTATACAGGGTGTCCCAAATATAAGAAATGAACCATAGTTGTGTTTTTTAAATGGAATGCCCTGTATATGAATATATTTTTAGATTCCCCGTTCAAAATAAACCTAACTTTCATTTCAGTACATCTCACCTATACCTAACAGTTTTTTAAATATTTTAATTTTTATAAAAATATAGACATAATTTGAATGAAAAAATTCACACCTATTCCTTTGTTCTTTTTAAGCCAGTCTGGGCTGATAAATATTCCCACTCATCACTTGTTACGCCAAATATAAAAAAAAAAAAAACAGTACTAAATACAGAGTGTCCAATAATATATGTTATATGAACGTAAAGTTTAATTCTAAATAACTTGTTTATTTCAAATGGAACACCCGGTATATGAGGTCAAAATTCGATGAAGTTATTGTCTGTCAAATATTATAATACTTTCCTATCGATAACTCTTGAAATTTTCGTGGAAAATACACATATTCAAAATATAAGGCGAATTTTTAATTCAACCTGTTAATTTCATGTAGACCACCCTGTATTTGATGATGATGAAATTAATTATCTATTAATCACTATAAGGTTTTCCTATAAATATGTATATTTTTAATTTTGCATGGAAAATCGTTAATCTATGTTAATTTTACATTATAGAGCATTTTTAGTAGATTTTTAAAAAAAATCTAACTATTCAGGAGATCGACACAACCGAAATTTTGGAAAATTTTTATGCAGTACTTCATTTTATGACCCCTGGATCCTAAAAATGACCTCAGTTCAAAAGTTTATATATCTATATATATATATATATATATATATGGGATATAGAAACTTTGCGCCACGTTCTAGGCCGCATTTTTTGACCAATCGAAACAAAATTTGGTTAAAAAATCGGCTAGGTCATGGAATCGCGTGAGTTCGTTGGCGATTGAAATCGGAGAGCTAATTTCAGAGTCAAAGTTTTAAAAAAATCATATTTTTTTCATTGTTAATAGAAAATACCGATGTTACATATCTAATGATAGAGCACTTAAATCTCTACAATGTTTATTTGGAGAGTTTTTTCATCGCTAGCATATTTAAGTAAATGTAAGTCAATATAAAGTAACAAAAAATAAAAAAAATATCATCACCCGCTATACCTGTACTTATTTTGACAAATAAACACCTGTGAAATAACAATAAGACCGTACTTACGTATGTATTATAGTATAATGGGTATTTCAGTTAAAATAACTGTCAATATGACACTTTGTTATATTTGGCGACTGTCAGAATATTCCATTATTTGTTTATTAATAGTGGGTGTCAGTGGTAGACTAAGTATAATTAAAAAATACATAAATCAAAAATCTACTTTTCCGACTGGCTGCCATCGGGATTTTTTTTCTTTGTTTTCAATTTAAATCACTTACATATTTTAGTTTGTATTCGGTACGTTTAAATTTGTAGGTAGTGGTTTTGGGTATCATTTTCATTCAGTTTCATTATTATAATTAATAAGTTAGTTTGCGCGTGTATGGTTCGCCTTAAGTACTGTACTTCTGCGCGCCGGGAAAGGATATTTTCTCTCGGGACGATACGATTCGACTTACAACCGCCATAGACCATTGTCGTTGTCCTATGAATTTGAAGTAAATTAATTAGTTTCTTTTTTACACCCGCAAGAATTGTAAGTGTGTATATTGTGAATCGAGACTTTAACGTGTGTCGTAATAAGTGCTTGGGACTAATCGTAAAGTAGGGTAGTGTGGCTGGCCAGCAAAAGAAGAACCCTGAAGCAGCACGGGTGGTGTGCGAAGGTGACTTAATAAGTAGGTAAGTTCTTAAGGCGACCGTTTTGTTAGGATAAACTGCCCAGGTCCATTTTAAATCTCTACCACTACTATAAATTATAATTTTCATGTTATAAAAAGTAAATTAAATCGCGTGTATAACACAACACATATATTTAAACAATACAATAATAATAAATACATTTTTAACTTAAATTAAATATCAAGATATACATAAATACTGATAAATTTTATAATAAATGTTCAAAATGACTAGTCTCTAGGCACAGTTGAATCATTTTCTTAAATCCTTCAAGAACTTTAACCTGATGTACCTAACGCTTCGTTTATTTGCTCCTTTAAAAAAGTTTTCATTTTCGATGATTTTGTTTCTGCTCATGTACAAAATTCAACACGATTTAAAATCAATATTGATAAGTTCTTGATGCAGTTGCACTGTGTTTGGGTGGTATCTTTCGTTAAACTGCCTTAACAGTCTCTGGAAGACCGCTTTTTTGGGATGATTTTGCGCCGGGAACCTTTGAGCGTAAACTCGCGATGCCAGTAAAGCGTTTTTGGACCATTCTCCCAGAATAAAAATCATGTCTATTCGTTCTCCTTTGGAATTCCACGAAAACATCAAGAGTTATCCATAGGAAAGTATTATGATATTTGACAGATAATTACTTGGTGCATCTAATTTTGACCTCATATACCAGGTGTTCCATTTGACATAAACAAGTTATTTAGAATTAAACTTTACGTTCATATAACTTATATTATTGGACACCCTGTATATAGTATTGGTGGTTTTTTATATTTGGCGTAACAAGTGACGAGTGCGAATATTTATCAGCCCAGACTGGCTTAAAAAGAACAAACACGAATAGGTGAGAATTTTTTCATTCAAATTATGTCTATATTTTTATAAAAATTAAAATATTTAAAAAACTGTTAGGTTTAGGTGAGATGTACTTTAATGAAAGTTAGGTTTATTTTGAACGGGGAATCTAAAAATATATTCATATAGAAGGCATTCCATTTAAAAAAACACAACTATGGTTCATTTCATATATTTGGGACACCCTGTATAGATTCACAATATTTTTAAAATGTAGCCATAAATCATTTTTATCGAACCCATGAATAAAACTTTTAGGAAATTAAATAGTTTCTGTGGCGTATGGCGTGAATAATCCTGTATTTTCTTTATAAATCATAATATCATCAATAAGATTTTAATTTATAAAATATACAGGGAGTCTGTAAAGTATCGCAACGGTCGATTATATTCAAAATGGTAAATTTTTAAAAGAAAAGCCGAGACACGTCAGTTTTGATTTATGTTTAGCAATTTTGTAGCCTACGTATATTCGATTCGATCTCTCCACCATCTAAGTACCATCTTTGTTTCAACTTTCAACTCCTATTTTTAGGGCACTTTTGAGTTGCTGCTGACGTCTCGAGTATAATGATGTACCACATGTGGCGAGTAACATCCCCATAGAAAAAAGTCTACTAACTAACTACTAACTTTATGGAGGTATGTATGTTGTTTATTTTGATTATTTTTTGTGAAGAAAATCCATGATGTGTATCTTTCATCTTTACAAGTAGGTAAATATCTCTCTGGTAGAACAGTATATTATATAAACTATATAAAATAATGAAAACAAATTATGGTTTTACTTTGAAAACAACCAATTTCCTTTTCAATTTCTTAACATAAATATCTACACACATAATATATACAATAACGTTATTATAAAAAAATATATGAAACAAGACTGGATTTATCAGCTTGTTATACTGAATCTTTTCAGGGTCATTAACTCTGCGTCTTAATTCTAGTTTAAATAAATCCGTTCACAACCAGACTGCATCACAGAACTATTTTGATATCAATTACTATAGGTTTGGGTCATACACAAAAAATTAATTCTAAAGCAGTAAGTCGGCTGTCTATAAATGCCTTTATTATACAGGGTGATCCAACGAAAAGTTTGCACCTAGCTTTTCTCTTTTTTTTGTAGTCGAATGCGAAAATGCTCGGACACGTCGATTTTGCTTTTGAGGGGGACACATTTTAAACATATTTTTCGATCTGCGCCTTTAACCCCCTAGCGGGGGTGAGTAACAACCCTAAAATTTTAAATGGAAAGAGGGGTCTAATGACATATCATTTGAAAGGACACAAAATTGTCTTTCTAATGATACCCTATTTGTCGAATTTTACTAAAACAGTTAATACGAAAACGACTTTAAAGACATTAAGCCGATAATTTTGGTATTAATGAGAAATACAAATAAGTTTTAATTATTGCGAGTGAAAACACCTGCAATCGTTAGTACATTCCAATGTTTGTTAGTTTTAACATTGCTTTGTAAAAAAAGTAAACAAGCTGTTAAATTGATTTATTAAAACGTTACATTAACAAATGTTGAAAATGTGACCCATTTGATTCCATACAATAATACAGATTTTGTTCAAATCTATTTCTAACATTTTGTAGCATATCAGGTGTTATGTTTCTGCACTCTTCTGTAATGCGTTGGCGAAGATCTTCTATGGACTCGGGCTTCGTGGCAAAACATTTATTTTTTAAGTGCCCCCAAAGAAAAAAGTCTAAAGGCGATAAATCCGGTGACCTGGCAGGCCATTCAATTGGGCCCCTCCTTCCAATCCACCGTCCAGGGAACCGGTCATCTAAGAACTGTCTTACAGGAGCCACATAGTGCGGAGGTGCTCCATCTTGCTGGAAATAAAGCCGATCAGCAGTATGATTTTGGTCATCTTCTATTATTTGTGTTATTAAAGGATCAATTGTGTCTTCAAGCATGTTTAGGTACACTTCACCAGTTAAATTTCCAGGAATAAAAAGTGGTCCTATAATATGATTTCCTAATATGCCACACCAGACGTTTATTTTTTGAGGATACTGGGTATGAACCTCACGGAATAAATGTGGGTTACTGTCATCCCAGTAACGGCAATTGTGCCTATTTACAGCTCCATTCAAATAAAATGTGCATTCGTCGGAAAAACAAATGTTAAATAATAATTGCGGATCTTCAATTAAACGCTGGCTCATTGCTTCACAAAATTGCAGCCTTCTATCAGGATCATCCTCATTTAGTTCCTGTACTAATTTGATTTTGTACGGATGAAATTTGTACGCTTTTAAAATTCGTATTATGGACGAACGGGAGACACCTGAGGCTTCAGCTAGTTGACGGGTACTTTGACTATGATCCATTTCAACATGCCCTAAAACAGCGACTTCCACAGCTTCATTTCTGATCGGTTTCTGCGGCTGGTGTTTTACATTACAGACAGATCCGGTATCTACAAACTTTTTAACTAACTTGCCAACGTACACATCATTCACATTTTTATCGGGATGTCTCTCATTAAATAAGCGAGCCGTAAGTCTAGCACTACTATTATTTTGAAAATAAAGTTTAACAATTTCAACTCGTTCTAGAATGGAATAAATCATTTTGTACGGTAAAAGTAAAATAACTTGAGAAGCAACCAAACTGAATCAATGAAAAGACTAAAATAAACGGTGTAAATTCTTTTCCTACACGTATCTGCAGTTTTTATTTCAACAAAAAACGCAAACGATTAGTGAGGAATTTAGTTCTGATAAATAAGATAGTGTTTTTGAAATCCCGTTTTTCTTCAAAGTAAATAATTTAGAAATGATTGTAGTTGTTTTCAGTCGTAATAATTAAAACTTATTTGTATTTCTCATTAATACCAAAATTATCAGCTTAATGTCTTTAAAGTCGTTTTCGTATTAACTGTTTTAGTAAAATTCGACAAATAGGGTATCATTAGAAAGACAATTTTGTGTCCTTTCAAATGATATGTCATTAGACCCCTCTTTCCATTTAAAATTTTAGGGTTGTTACTCACCCCCGCTAGGGGGTTAAAGGCGCAGATCGAAAAATATGTTTAAAATGTGTCCCCCTCAAAAGCAAAATCGACGTGTCCGAGCATTTTCGCATTCGACTACAAAAAAAAGAGAAAAGCTAGGTGCAAACTTTTCGTTGGACCACCCTGTATGTTCAGTCATGATTTGGAAATGTAGTACATTGTAATGCTGTTTTTCATTTAGCCGTGCGTAATAAATATTTCCCACTAGTTGCTAGGCAACAAGTGATAGTGAATATAGTTTAACACCACCTAGTCAATTTAATACTTGTAACTTAGGCTTACGCAAACAGAGGTAAGTTTCGAAAAACAAATATTTTCCGAAAAATTATGTTTAATTGATTGCAAACGCTCATACTCGTAGGAAATATATGTCATTTCATGTTCGTTGCAGAATATACTATTGTGAATCTACGTGTAAGAAATTATATAAAAAACAAAATAACCTTGTAAGTACCTAAGTAAATTAGAAGATATTCACAGTCATAATAAGTACTAGAAATAATAACCTTAGCATTATCTGATTTATGTATTGGTCAAAGGAATCCTTACTACATAAAATTTTGAAAATTCAAAAATTTCAAAAAATGGGTATTGACGATTAAAGCTAGAGCTGAAAACCTTTTTTATTATTATAGCTTCTAAACCATACCCTTCTATATGGTTTCTCCACCATAGCAACATAGTTCACACCCTTAGTTCGTCCAGCCGACCTCCATTCTTCGCTCCACCCAACCCAAACGCTGTCCTTTAGTACTCCCAGGAGGTCCATATACGGTATCAAATACTCAGTTAATTCTTGCTTTTCTCGTCCTCTATGCGCCAATTGATCGGCAATCTCATTGCCTTTAATTCCACAGTGAGAAGGAACCCATGATAATGTTATTATTATTCTGTTTTCCCTTTTCTCAGCAATTAATTTTTTAGTTTCCAAAGTTATCCTGTCCATTTTCCCATGTAATCCTATTTTTTTCAGTTTCATAAGAGCAGCTCTCGAGTCAGAGAATATAATATATTTTCCAGGTTCTGAACAACACATTTCTACTGCTCTTTTAATAGCAATAATTTCAGCTGTACATATTGAAAAATAATCCGGAACTCCTTCTGCTATAGAGATATTTCTCTGCGGGCAAAAAATCCCTATCCCCACTTGGTTGCGTTCTTTTTTAGACCCGTCAGTAAAAATTTCTACGTGGTTTTCCCAATGTTCTGCCACATATCTTCTAAATTCTACAGCAGAGGTCTCATCTTTGGATAATTGGGATAGGAAAACTGGTATGGTAAAGTACTGCAACTCATACGCATAATCATAACAAGGCATAGAAACGTCCTGTATCATTTTGCCGAAATAGGCAGAACAAAAATCGAATGCGTCCAATAGAGGAAGACTGCTCCCTCTATTCCAATAACTAAAATTTTCATTAAAACTTATATATAATTTTTGTGTAAATTCTCTGACAAAATTATTATGAGAAGAAAATGATTTCATTATGAACTTCTCCGCTAACCCGATTCTCCTATATCTCAAGGACATTTCCGCGTCCTCAGACAGAATGATATTGGTCGGCGTAGATTTCATTAAACCCAAGCATAAGCGAAGAGCCTTGTACTGAATCCTATCAAGTTTGATGAGATTAGTTTTGACGCATCTGCCCAAAAGCATACTTCCATAATCCAGATGCGACCGGACATATGCCCTGTAAAAATTTAGCATTGTAACAGGATGTGATCCCCACCAGGTAGTGCAAAGGTATCTCAGAATGTTGATAGATTTATTGGCTTTAGAGATGTAGCGGTCTACTTGTACCCTCCAATATAGTTGGTAATCAAATTCAATGCCCAAGTACTTAACCGTGTATTTTCTGTTAAGCGCTTTTCCTTCATATATGACATCCTGAATCATTTCAGGCCGGGACCCCTTCTGAAACAATATGATACATGATTTATCTGGAGATAAAGACATCGTGTGATCATCAAGCCATGTTTTCAAGATTTGAAGCGCATGATTCATCCTTGTTACCAACTCATTTACCTTAGGGCCGGAACAAACTATCAAAATATCATTTGCAAATTTCAGGCTCAAGACATCCCTCGGCATATTTTGAGTAATAGAATTAGTATAAATATTATAAAGTATTGGACTCAAAACCTCAAAAATGTCCAACTTTACGATAGAGCTGTCAGTTGCCAGATTGCAACACCAGGTTTGCCAAATCCCGAAATATAAAAGGCAACCGTCGTAAGAGCAAAACGAATTCGTCTGTATCTGTCGACCCAAGCCTTGGTCTGGTTCTACTGAAGTAGACTGAGGCCATGCTAAATTAACAAAATCCCTTGTGTAGGTATCACCAGTAATTTTGTCCGCTATGCCACGAAATTATTTTCATTTATCATATTATTTACGGACACAAATTCATTGTATAGTATCACTAATAATATATAATAGGAATAGGAAAAAAATGATTTATGTGAAAGTAATATTTTCAATTTCAAAATACTACACTATATTTTATGACAAGCAGGAATTATTGTAGTGAAAATGTCATTTAAGAAAGCACTTAATTTGTGAAAGACGCCTCGAGATATTTCATCATGTAAAACTGAACATAAAAGAAAAGCCGCGTTCTTATATATACCATATTTCATCTGTTAATATAGCAGGAATCAGTGGCATACCTATACGAACATTCTAAATCTTGTAAGCTATTCTTCGGATAGACAATCATTTTGTAATTTCCTGCTAGTCTTAACACAAATAATAGTTTAAAAGAAAAATTACACATACAATGCAAAAAAATGCACAACCATCTGCCAATGGAAATCAAATTGGTATCATCCCTTCCTCGATTCCGTAAAGCTCTAAAAACGTATTTGTTAGAAAAAGCTTTTTATACAGTAGGTGACTTTTTCTAATGTGCATTAATTTTTGAGCGATTCACACACTGGATAGTAGTTTGTATTGTGTGTTATTGAACTGTAGAATATTTACTTAATTAATTTACTTAATTGATTTATTTGACGATGTACCTGAATGTATTAATTATTATTCTTATGTTTTGTTTGTTGATGTATGTCTACAAATTATTTTAAATTTTTTGACAAATATATATTTATTTTATTTTTTATTTTTATTTAAAAAGTGGTATCGAAAATTTGGAAAATCGCTATATTCGTTGTATTGCTATCGAAGGCAACTATGTCGAATAATAAAATCGAATTTTGTCAAAATTTTGTTAGTTTCTTACTTCTCCTACGGACTTATCGAATGGATGTGATGGGTCTATCTTAAACGGCTCAATATAAATTAGCAATAAAACAAACCTGGTCTATATCAAATACCAAACATTGGTACAGAACCATGCTTGACATTCCTAGAAAATTCAGAACTGAAAAGAATTAGGTTGTTGCAGGACACTCCAACGACGCCTGCCATTCTCAAAGTCGAAAAGTTTATTATTTTCAATTAGAACTCATACCTAGACAATATCAAAAAATAGATAGAAATATATTCAATAAGGTAAAGTCCTCATAGTAATTAATTTATTGAAGATTGTGCAATAAATTCTATTAATAGGAAGAAAAACAGAGGCACAATTTTCAATAACTCATCATGAGTAATTGAAAGTTTAAACAAAGTCTAAGCTTTCTTTTTTAGGTTAAATTAATTATTAAAAAAAAATGAACCGAAACTTTGTATAGACAACATTAGTATAGCCCCAAATAAACAACTTAACATTTGCATATTTACATTAATGTAAATAAATAAAACAATATCAAATATTCAAATCACCATAAAACAGTTTCCAAACTTTAATTAAGGGCCGCACATATAAAATTTATTTATTCAAAGCTATGCTCCCCGACTGCGCCAATGACTTTCTCATATAGTAATGATATGGACCGGGAACGGTGGCTGCAGCGCTCCCAGGTATATGGTTGGTTTGCTTTACCTCATCCCCTGGATGTGTTTGGAGAAGGGTCATATTAGTCACTAGCGTCGATCTAGAAACACATGCCATGTTGCCAATTCTAAATAAACGCATAGAAATTAAGAACTATTCTTGTGTACGGTTTAAACATATTGTTCTTTGGGTACATATTTACTGCATTGCAGTGTTTAAATATCTCCCTCATCTGACCTGCTTTAAGATGTGGAAGCACTGATCAAATGGGATCAAGGATATTATAGGATAGACCTCGTATAGTAATACGTAATATCCCGTTTAAGCGATTTACTAGCTGAACGTAATATCACTACTAATGAATCCAATATTACTCTGCTCAATAGATTCAGTTAGTAGCTGGTCGTTCCCAAATTAGTTTATGGTCAACACAAATTGAAATTGATGAAAAATGAATAAATGACAACAACGCTTTGTTGTTTGTTTACCACAAAGACAAAACTTTTATAGGATCTAGTTACAGATGTGGCAATAATGTACAAAGGACGCTGAACAGACAGATGATATTTAAGAGGGGCGCTGGAACGCAAAAGCACAGAGAGAGGGTGTGGCTCAATTTTTAATTAACTCGGTTGTCAGAAACTTTTCGGTTGTTGCCAAAGGAGGGATAAATAACAAAGAGCTTAGACGAGATGACCGTATATCAAGCAAAAATAAGTAATACAGAAATGATGGTTGAGGATTTAATAATAAAGTAGAAATAATTAAACTGAAGCATGACGACAGCTAATTGAACGAATAGTTGATAAATACTTTTTTTGTTGAATTAAAACTCAGATTAAAATCATGTATCAGTTGCAAGGCTTTATATATTCAAGCGTCTTACGCATTCCTAAATGGGACACAAATTTCAAACAACGGGATATTGAAGCACACGCACTGGACGAGCAGGAGACCGGACTGTCCAAACCCCGGAAAACATTGAAAGGGTGCGACAAAAAGGTATGTCCCGCTCACGCTATTAGATTATCAGGTCAGCTCGAACTTCATCTCCATCCGTATTGAATGATGAATTGAAATAACGTGATTCAGTAATACGCCATAGATTCAAAGTATATGCCAGATGTCAAGGGCTATAATGTACTTTTTGAGGGAACATTTTCCTGGGCACCTGATTTCGTCCCGTGGGATTGTGGAATGGCAACCTCGGTCCACCTTAAAATTTAAAGCTTTTATGAACAAAACGGCAAACTCTTGCATCTCTTTCCGAAACTATAACAGGAAGGATTGCTTCGCCAGGTTCGAAGGAATTAAGGATGACTCCTTGACAAAATTGGACGCCACCTGATGTGATTTTTAGTGTAGCCGACTATTTTTTAATGGCTATATACTACGAATGTAATTTCGACATTTGTTGAAAAATAAAAGGGCGTGTGAGTTATTTGAAAAAACCTGTTATTAGGCTGACGATGATAGGAGTTTGTATCCGAAACATGTCAGGCTAGTACTCCTAGTTGACTGGTTGACAGTTTTTTATTAATTTTTGGAGCAATCTGTGGAGTGAACGAATGAAAGTATAAATTGTTTGATAATGGCATATTAAATATTGTTCCTTTCTGAACAATTTGGTTTTTTACTCTCTGAAAACTCACTAATTAAAGAAGTTTTGTTAAAAAGATGCATATTGACATGCATTTTATGGGGATTGGGTCGACGGATATTGCTTAGAAACCTTTCAAAATGAACGTTTTAAAAAATTTTTGTTTATATTGTGAGACTAAAAATGTATTAATTTCATTACGTGAAAAAATGTTTTTAAATAAATTATATATTCTTGTAATAGATCGAAATAAAATGATTATTACAACGCCATCGCCATTCCCAAAGACAGTGAAGTTTTTTTCTTGAAATATTTGATTTAAATGAAAGAAATCTATTCAACATAAGTAGTTGACACTATTATTTTAAATATAGAAACATGAAATATACTAATATTGTATACGAACAAAAAAAAAAAATTCCGTGTCACAAGTGGGATTCAAACCCAACATCTCCCGTTTGCCGGTCAGTATAGTTCAGTAGATTTCTACTATGTGCCACGGTAGTTCAATTGGTTAGAACACATGGCCGGCAATCGGGAGATATTGGGTTCGATTCCCACTTGTGACACGGAATTTTTTTCACCTCGTATACAATATTAGTTTAATTCATGTTTCTATATTTGATTTAATTTCGAATCCGAGGGATTTATAAAAAGAAAAATGAAACTCAAATAATTTAATAATATTATTTCCATTACAAGAATGTATAATTTATTTTAACCTATAACAAGGAAAAAATTTCTTCACGTAAAAAAAAAGAAATTAATACATTTACACAATAGAAACAAAAACATTCTAAAACATAAGGCAACACAGCTTTTCGTAACGTTACTAACCACTGAAGATGGGGCCTGATGCCCCGAAACATGTATGGTTTAAATAAGAATTTATAGAGAAATATATTAAATTTGTTTCGTGGAGGTTGACTTTCAAAAACGTTTATTTTGAATGGTCTCTAAGTCAACCCAACGGGATCCACATAAAATTCGAGCCCATATGCATCTTTTTAACAAAACCACGTAACTTCCTTAGTAAATCAGTTTTCAGAGTGAATAAAAACCTTAATTGTTCAGAAAAGAACGATCTTTAATATGGCATTATCAAATAAGTTCTACTTTAATTCGTTCACTTTACAGATTGCTCCAAAAATTAACAAAAAACCTTACTTACTTTTTACCCTTATATATGACATAAGAATAAAATAAAAATTATAAAAGAAAATTTTCATGTTGGTACACCAGCAGCCTAATTAAAAATATTAAACTCAAAGCAAAATTCGTTAAAAAATACAAAGTCACTAGAGACAATAAAGTTCTAATTCAATTTAAAAATTCGAGACGTTTGTTTAAGGAAGAGCAGAAGTTTGCGTTTAGTGAGTATATCTCTAGAGTGCAGAGCTCTCTCAATGACGATCCTCAGAATTTTTGGTCTTTTTTCCATAACAAAACTGGAACCTCGCGTATCCCAGCCACTATGTGGAGGGACGATCAATCTTATTCTGATCCTCAAGCCATTGTCGACTCGTTTGCTACCTTCTTCCATAGTGTTTCTCTTAAATCATCTAGTTATCTTGCGCCGAATGTTCCTGGAAGCTCTAATACTGTCAATATCGGGCAGATTGAGCTGTCAGACATATTTGCACCTTCTAAACGCCTTAAAAATAAATTGACCTCTGGATTTGATAATATTCCCTCTTTTTTTGTCCGAGATTGCATTTCTGTCTTAGCTCTTCCATTACACTCAATTTTCAATCTAATTTTGAAGTCGGGAATGTATCCGGATCTATGGAAGGTATCTAAAGTTGTTCCAGTCTTTAAATCCGGCGAAAAGTCTCATATTCATAATTATCGACCAATTTCTCTATTGTGCAATTTTTCTAAATTATTTGAATCAATTTTATATGACCGGATCTATACAGCTGTGAGACGTCAGATTTCACCTAACCAGCATGGTTTTATGTGTGGCCAGTCCACTGTCACCAATCTGTCAGTTATTACCCACTGTATCTCTGAAACTCTTGATCACGGCGGTCAACTAGATGTAATCTATACTGATTTCACCAAAGCCTTTGATAGGCTAGACCATGGGATATTGCTGAGTAAACTGCATACGTATGATGGATTTCCTTCCGGCTTGATATCTCTATGCAACTCATACTTGCATGATCGGAAACAATATGTCTTTTACAACAGCTTTAAATCTTGTTCTAACTTAGGTCCATTGTTGTTCCTTCTTTTCATCAATGACCTGGACCCGTGTTTTCTTCAGCGTACTCTATTTTTCGCAGATGACTTAAAAATCTTCGCCTCCATAGATTCAGTAGCAGATTGCATAAACCTGCAGCATGATCTGTGTGCTCTAGAAAGGTGGTGCGACAGTAACAAATTGTCTCTTAACATTCGTAAATGCACATGTCTGAGTTTTACACGTAAAACAACGTTTATTGACTATCCGTATGCAATCTCCACAAATAAACTTGAACGATGTCGGGTATTCACGGATCTTGGTGTTACCTTCGATCAGAGGTTCCAGTTTTTGGAGCATATGGAGAGAATGGTTGGTGGGGCATCTCGCATGTATGGCTTTATAATGCGTAACTGCAAAGGTTCAATAATACCTCTGCCCCTATCACCTTGTTCAATGCCTATGTGAGGTCAAAATTGGAGTATTCTTCCATCATCTGGTATCCTCAGTATAATATTCATAAACTAGAGGTCGAGCAAATTCAACGTAGATTTTTGAAATATTTAGTTTTTAGAATCGATGGTGCTTATCCAGTAAGAGGTTTCGATCATGAATTGTTACTATCACGTTTTGACGTTCAGAGTCTGGAGTACCGAAGAATTCAGAGCTCATTAACCATCTTATATAAATTGCTTAGAGAAAAAAGCGACTGCTCTTTTCTTCTATCTTGCTTGAATTTGTTAGTTCCTAGGTTAAATACCAGATCCAATTTAACATTTCACTTACACAGAGCTAGGACCAATGTACTGTTAAGATCGCCTGTTCATGTCATGTGTTCTAATTTTAATAGAGTTTCTGATAGGTGTGACATTTTTACAACTACAGTCAATCACTTGAAAATGGTAGCTGCAGAGACATTTGTGGTTTAGGTGTGTTTATGTGTGCGGAATTAATTAGGATTTATTAATTCGTATTTTAGTTTATTTAAGCACTTAATTTTTTAGTTTGTAATATTGTCCTTTAAATGGGAAACTGTTGGGCAATAAACGCTTTATTTATTTATTTATAAGAAGCAATGGCTTAAAATCAAAAATAGGTCGAACCTGTTCTCCAAGAGTCAAGCTACATTTCTAAAAAAAAATCATCTCAATATACTACAGGGGTCAAGAGAAAATAGATGGTAAACTTAGGGCAAATTTTCACCTTTTGGCTAATTTTGCCAGTGTGTGTAGGTAATAACTTTGTGTGGACAACTTTTAAAATTTGTGAGCAAAGAAAAACCTTAACACTTTAGCGAATTTTAATATGTAAATATTTTTATCCAATATATTAAGACAGTGATGATTATTTATAAAATATTAATATTCCCACCATGTTCACTTTTTACTATACACATTTTCTTTTATTGTTTATTATCCAACATTGTTTTAGTAAACACCTAATGCATTATTCATAATATAATATTATACTTGTATATAGTTATTCTGCTGAAATCCTTTTTTGTTTTGTGCGTCTATCCGTTTGTCTGGATATGTTTTGTATTATTATTGACTATGACCATGGCATACTTGCGACACCATCAAAATAAATTCATGTAGTTAAGTAATTGGTTCTTGCTTTCGTTTCCCTTTTTTCGTAATTTCAGTTAATTATTGTTATTATATTTTTACTCTACTTTTCAGGTTTTGTTGGGTGTGTCGTCTTCTCTGGATTTTTGGGTGTGAGCTTCGTGATTATACGAAGGTGTGTTTTTTAACTCATTTATTTGATTATTATTAATGTGAATTTACCAAAAAATTAAGTTTAGTTTAAGGCACTGGCTAATTTACAAGTTTTGGGTCTATACCAGTAATAGTATACGTTTTTATCGCTAATACCGATTTAATTTAAGGCTGATGCCTGATTTAAGATTATGTCAGTTTTTGAATAAGTTTGTTTGTATTGACCGTTGCTAAGCGGTTGCTAGGAAAACTGTACAATTATTTTACCAAGCTGTGCGATTTTTTTACCGTACGTAATAGGAGTCTTACATTGATCGGAGACGGTGTCTTTTTAAGTATTTACAGTAGTGGCCGTAGGTAAATCTCATATCGTGGAACAGGAATCTTAAACTCACTCCCTGATCCGCCACGTTATGGGTGCAAACCATTATACCATCTGAGTCGTTAAATTAAAGAAAATATTATAGTTTGCACTGATTGAGTTTTAGGAACAAAAATGGTAGTTCAAATAATAAATAATAACTCACTTCTGGAAAATATTAACAAAAAATTAGTCTTTCTCTCAGTACTCAAGTACTCATCAGCAAATACAAAAAGCAACCGCATGTCACACCCTTCGAATGTCCTTGATCTTGATAAATAAAAAAAGTCCAACAATACTCTTTTACATGGTTATTACCACCTGTAATGCTAGCTAATAAAGTATTGAATCTAAGCATCGATGATTCTTATAAAATTGAAGATGTGAATGTTGCTGTTAGATTGATTGAATTCCCAAATTGCGTTTTATTAGGATTTATAAGAGAAAATCGTGAGAGAAATTGTGTCAGATCACTCTTAATTGCTCTAAAAGCAATATTCACATCTTCAATATTATAAGAATCATATAGGTGAAGATCAAAGTCAAAGTTAACCTAAATGTCACAGCCTGCTGAAAATTTTAAAGTAGTCTACCGATAGATTGATAGTTGACGGGAGCATATTGTCATTAAAGTTACTGAGCGGGAAATTCAAATAGTCATGAATTTTTCAAACCATCCTCGTAAGTATTTAAATATGTAGAATATTGTTAATAAAAAGTACGTTAACAAAATGATTTTTTTCTCGTTTTTGGGACACTTTATATATGTTATACCCATTCAACTGAGACGGAAACGCGTTCTTTTTCCCCCTACATGTTTTGGCCGATTGCCAAATTTCACATTGTGTAAAAGTGCAATTGGTAATTATTGGTCTGAATCACAGACGTATTATTCTACATTACATTTTCACGACTATACTGCGAAAATACATTGCATGTCGCATAAATATATTTTATTTAAGGAGGCAAAAACCTGCAACGTTCTTATGTTACCCCCCACATGTGGCACATCATTGTAATCAGGACGACAGCAGCATCTCAAAAGTGTCCTAAAAAATAGGGGTTACAATGTGAAACAAACATGACTTAGATGGTGGCGCCGCCATACGGCAGATTTCGGATCAAATACATAAAAATTGCTAAACATAAATCAAAACTGACGTGTCTTGGCTTCTCGTTAAAAAATGTACTATTTTGAAAATAATCGACCGTTCCGTTACTTTAAGGACATGCTGTATATGCTAGCATGTGCAAGAATCATCAAACATCGATTTCGTTTCGTCCAACCATAGAGAAAGTCTTGAAAATGAAATTTAAAAAAAGGTCCAAGAACATAATATACGGACTCCGAACTATTATAATATAATCCATTAAGATTACATTTCTTGAATAGTAGGTAAATGGAATGATAAAAAGCGGATTGTACGTATAAAAGGGATATTATCATAGAAAGAAAAGCTTATTCAAACATATTGAACAACATAATATCTGGATAATCACGGTATACGTGATTTTGCCTTATTATGTCTTCAATATTTTTTAGCTCTCCATATCATATATGTAAAATACCTATATGTATACAGGGTGTCCTACGGTGGCAACCCATTAGATTATTTCAGAAACTACTTCGAATTCAATTTTGAAAATTTCAGTGCCTATATTGTCAAATATGCTCCACTCAAATAATATAATAGCAACGGCATAGCACTTCCGATTATACCGGAAGTTGATGGCAACTTTGTTATTTTAAATAGAACACCCTATATATTATTACATTTTTGGATTCTCAATAAGATTTCAGACATATTTCATGTATCATGTCCTATACCTTAAGTCAGTCGTTTTTGAGTTATATCAAGAATTATGTCAAAATTGACAGTTTAGGGCTCCATAAGAATTCCATTTTTTCCTTGTAAATCAGTATTTAATAATTATTTTGCAGATATTTTCTTATCAGGTGGGATCTTCTTGTTCGAATTGACAAGACATTTTCTGATTAGTTTATACAGGGTGGTCAAAAAATTATATTGAAACCGGTTCAAGAAAAACAGTTGAAAGTCAATTTTTTCAAATGGAATGGGTATATTATTATTATTTTATCTTCCTTAGCATTAAAAAATAATGCAATTTTGTAATAGGTTATCATTTTCTAAAATGCATAGTTTTCGAAATATCGTCATTTTAAATTTTTCTGCAGCGCCTACCGTTGTCTCTCTGGAAGCTAGCTAATTAATTTAGTTAGCCATGAAAATAATGACATTTCTCTGAATTAGCATAAACGTCAAACTAAATATGAAATTAGTTGTTGCTATCCAACAAGTCGTTATTTATCAATAACTATTGCAAAATGGACAATATTTATTCATATGCTGATATTGTAAATGTATTATTAATCCATGGAGAATGTAACAAAGTGATTAATAGAACCTGTAGATTATTTAACGAGAGAAACCCGCATTTGCCAACAATGACTAGAGAAAAATTAAGAAGAATTTTGAGAAATCAAATACGGTGGGGGCAGTGTCATGCAAATCGAGTACTACAAAAACCTGGAACTACAAATGAGGATAATGTGGTAAATGTTTTGGCATATTTTAATACAAATCCTGATTCATCAGTGCGTGCTGCTGAACAAGATCTAGGAATTTCAAAATCCTCTGTCCAAAAAATATTAAAAAGTAGTGGTTTACATCCATTTAAATTCAAATATCTTTGTGCTCTGGAAGCAGGTGATGCCGAACGACGTGTACGGTTCTGCGAAACCATTTTAACACGAAAATAAGTGTTTATGACTAAATGGGGGTCATATCGAACAATTTAATTAGTTTTGTTATCGTTAGTTGATTAACTTTTTTTAGTTGAAAATTTATTTATAGTTTACTCTTCTGTTCATTTCTGCTGTATTATTTTAAATTTTAGTCTTAGTTCGTTGTAATACTTGATTTGTATACCTCCCAACCTGCTCTAAATGATTTCTCAAAATTCTTCCTAATTTCTCTAGTCATCGTTAGCAAATGGGGGTTTCTCTCGTTAAATAATCTACAGGTGATATTAATCACTTTATTTTATTCTCCATGAATTAATAATAAATTTATAATATCAATAAATATTTTTCATTTTTATTATGTTAACGTTTAGTTTGACGTTAAAATGACTATAATTTCATGGCTAACTAAATTAATTAGCTAGCTTCTAGAGAGACAACGGTAGGCGCTGCAGAAAAATTTAAAATGACGATATTTCGAAAACTATGCATTTTAGAAAATGATAACCTTTGCATTATTTTTTAATGGTAAGGAAGATAAAATAATAATAATATACCCATTCCATTTGAAAAAATTGACTTTCAACTGTTTTTCTTGAACCGGTTTCAATATAATTTTTTGACCACCCTGTATAAACTAATCAGAAAATGTCTTGTCAATTCGAACAAGAAGATCCCACCTGATAAGAAAATACCTGCAAAATAATTATTAAATACTGATTTACAAGGAAAAAACGGAATTCTTATGGAGCCCTAAACTGTCAATTTTGACATAATTCTTGATATAACTCAAAAACGACTGACTTAAGGTATAGGACATGATACATGAAATATGTCTGAAATCGTATTTAGAATCCAAAAATGTAATAATATATAGGGTGTTCTATTTAAAATAACAAAGTTGCCATCAACTTCCGGTATAACCGGAAGTGCTATGCCGTTGCTATTATATTATTTGAGTGGAGCATATTTGACAATATAGGCACTGAAATTTTCAATATTGAATTCGAAGTAGTTTCTGAAATAATCTAATGGGTTGCCACCATAGGACACCCTGTATATGGAGAATATTAGTTTCATGAAATTTTTTTTTTAATTTCACCGGAAATACTTGTTTTTGGTCATTTTATACATAAATAAATAGTTTTAAAAAAATGTCTGCCTGTCAGTCTGTATGCACGAAAACGCAAAAACCACTTAACAGATTTTAACCAAATTTGGTACAAAAATACTATAGGACATGGCAAGGAGCTGATTAGATTTTGGGAAACATTGAGCCTAGGCAAGGGGTTTAAAAGAGGCTTCAAAAATTAAAAAAATTCCAAGTTCTTAAACTTATCCAAAATACTGCATAATTTTTTACGCATTTAATTGAATATAACCTAAAGCATTGAACATAAAATATTAGATCACATTGGCGTTCGAAAATAGTGTAAAATGGGGTAAAAAATATTTAAAAATAAACGTACTTCTTAAACATAGCAGAAAAGGGCCAGAAAAAAATTGTATCCGTGATAACTCAAAATCCACTTAACGGATTTTAACCACATTTGGTACGAAAATACTACAGGATATTTATAGGTGGTGATTAACATTGAGCGTAGGCAAGGGGGTTTAAAAGAGGGTTCAAAAATTCAAAAATCATAGTTCTTAAACTTATCCGAAATATTGAATAATTTTTTGTGCGTTTAATTAAACATAACCTAAAATATTTAACCTAAACAATTAGACCACATGGACATTCGAAAAAAGTGTAAAATGGGGTAAAAAGGTAAAAAACGAATTTCCTAAAAATAGCAGAAATATTGACTAGTTATTTATAGCTTTGATAGAATATAACCTAAAAAATGTGTTATAAAAAACTTGTTTTCATAGGCGTTCGTAAATAGTGTAAAAGGGGTCAAAATAAAAACATACATACTTCCTAAACTTATTCGGAATACGGAATAATTTTTCGTAGTTGTGATAGAATATAACCTAAAAAATGTTACATAAATGAACTGGTTCACACAGGCGTTCGAAAAAGGGTCAAAAACGAAAAAAAAATGTTTTTCCAAATATAACACAAAATTGGCTACTTATATATAGATATAAGATAACCTACAACATGCAGCATTTCAATTTTGTTTACATAGGGGTTCGTAAATAGTAGAAAAAGGGACAAAATAATAAAACTAAAAAAAATCCATTATTATTCGTACAAGAACTTGAGAAGATCTGAAATATATAATATGTACGTTTAAATAGTGCCTCCAAAGAGAAGAAAAATGAACAAAACCCGATACTTAAAAAAAATAGCTGATGTCTAAAACAAAACAAAAATTTAATAAATTTAGATTAATGACAAAAAGGTCTTAAAATTATTACTTTTACACTTAAATATGGAGAGCTGTTCGTGCCTCGAGGGCAACAGTTTATTCAAAATTAATTTCAATTTGATGCTTTGTTAAACTAATCAATGAAATTTCAACTTCTTTGTATTCCGGATTTCAACATTTTTTAATTCGCAAGTAAATCATTAATTTCACGAATTTTTGACAGCAAAAGCTTTTATACCCCTGTTCAAAATTTGTTGCCGGTTGATCTTCAAACCAGATTGGCCTTTGCTCAATTCTCTCGTACCCAGCTAAATGCCAACCCACTGTTTTTGAATGAAGTTTTTTATTCAAATCAGAACCATTTAACAGTCATACATGTTTCGAGACTTATAGTCTCATCATCAGTGACTTAGATACATTAAAACTCCATCGAATTTAAACATTTATACAATCCTTCTGTGGGAAAAAAGTAATTAATTATTTTCAATTACCTCGTGCTGAACACAACTTAATTTTGTATTCAGATTGATATTTAATAATTTTAATATGATAAATAAGAAAAAGTTACAATTATCAACACATCTTAATGATAAAACATTCTCAGTACTTAGTAATTAAGTTTTTGCAATGTGTTTTAGTTTAATAATATTATTAATGATAAGTTAAAGTTTTTTCCCACAGAAGGATTGTATAAATGTTTAAATTCGATGGAGTTTTAATGTATCTAAGTCACTGATGATGAGACAACTGCTGCATATGTAAATATCTCGAAAATAGTTGATGACATTTACAAGGTATACCTTTTTCATGTAACAATGTTGAGAAAAGTAGTATTCTGAATAAAAACGTAAATACACTGAGGCACAAAAAAGTTACACTTGTTTTGATATAATGAGAGTGCTTCAGAGAGCGCCCTCTACAATTCACATCAAAATTATCAACAAATTCAAATCTCTCGGCGCCAAAAACTCCCCATTATATTATCCCCTGCAAAAAAATTGTTTCAAAACTAGATTATTTAGGAAAATCGAAATCGATATTACCACTTTGGCAGCCCTGTATCTCGGTATTATCAACCTTTGAACAAGGTAAGCTTGGCCAAATCTCAATATTTTCACCCAAGGAATCTGCAGTTTTACTGTGTACCATTAATTATGGGACACCCTACTTTTGATATAAGATAACCTACAAAATGCAGCATAAAAAAACTTGTTTACATAGGCGTTCATAAATAGTAGAAAAAGGGTCAAAAAAATTAGACTGTAAAAATGATAGATTTAGCGTTTTAAGTAGTTGAATTATACATGACAAAAAATGTGTGTACCAAAGGCGTTCGTCAAAAATAGCTAATGTAAAAAAAAAAAAATTATTTGGAAATATAGCTTGTCTGCAAGAGTCTTACGAGAAAGGTCTCAAAAGTAATACTTTTGCAGAGCTATTGGTGACTCGAAGGCCAATAAAAAATAAATAATGTCTCAATTTAGCAGCAAATAAATAGTAATTTGATTCTTTCGTCTTCGAATATAATTATTTATACCCAAATTAAAAATAACATCACACAACTACTTAAATGTTAATGATTTAAGTTTAAAAGCTCTTAATTTCCTCAATAATTTAAATGTGAAATCACTTTGTCTATTCGGAGAAACCAAAATACATTAAACTATAAATACCCAATCTTCTATTTATTGTAATTTTATATTTGGAACTATTCTTTGTCGTATGTGTCCTTCAGATTCTTCTGAAATTCTTATTGCACATGTTTTCTATCGAGTCGATATATTTAGAATATCTAAAATCATCACGGCCTTGCAATTCTCACATATTTTTGTATTCTCCAATGATGACAACGTTGTTATAAATATTATATCCAGTCTGCGTACAAGATTTCACAGCTACTCCAGCGTTACTGACAAGTTCTTAGATGAAATACAGAAAATGACCTCAGCTTCAGTCTGTTTTAACATTTTGATCTCGATTTTGATAGAGACTGAGATTTTGAACAAAAAAGCCCGTAGATATAGCAAACAAAAATAACAAAATCGGCAGTACTCAAATTTAAGAATTTTTTTTTTATAAAAAAAAAGTCATTGGGGTACGGTGAAATCTGAGATCAATGGAGCAATTTTTACAAACAAAATAAATAATATATTAAATAGTTTTGAACTTCTTTCGACCTTTCTTTAAAAACTAAGGGCAGAACATAAGATCAAACTGATCCAGTGATTTAAAAAAAAGTTTAAGATATCTATATAAAAAGGATGACTGAAGATTTTCTACAGTTACTAAAAAAATTCCTATAGCACTGGATGCAATACAACAAAAAGGTGCATTTTTATCCCAAGCAGTTTACATAATATAGAAAAGTTACGGGCTATTTTTGACAATTTTGAAGAAGAAAGAAGCAGCTTGCGTCAATATCAATCATCATTTAAGAAGAGATATGCTCAAGCTCTAACACCCTTTCAGAAATTAAGCAAGTGCTCCCTATAGTGATTATTATAATAAAATAATAAATAAGACCAAATCTCCCGTGCACAACAAAAACCTAGTAAGTCGACTTAGGAAGCAGAGAATCCTTCTCAACAGGACTTACATCCCGAAAATTGTGAGATTTGTGATAAACACAAAGATCACAAAGGAAGATACACTGCCGCACGTAGATTATACGATCATAACCTTACTAATAAATGGGAAGATAATGTCGACTTGTTCGCAGTAGACATGCAATAAATACTAAGAATTCCAAAAATGCCGATAAAAAAATCTTTTTTTGTAAGTAGATTAATTTGCTTTAATGAAACTTTCGCAAATTTAAGGAAAGATGGAACCCACTTGTGTATGTAATGGCCTGAAGCCACTAAAGGCCACACAGGGCCCGATGTATTCTCGACTTTTTATAACATTCTGAAAATACTTGACGATAAAAAAAAACACATAATATCTTGGGCAGATAATTGCGCTGTCCAAAACAAAAATTGAACCCTTTTCAGTTCTTGCATCATATTTCGAATCTAGACATTCGTTTATGGAAGCTGATGCAATACACGGCGCTATTGGAAGAACGTGGAACAAGACCAAGGAGGTTCTTGATTTTGACGACCTGCTTCTATTAATTAAATTTTTTTGCAAAAATGCGAAAGTCATTGAACTTCATCCAGCTGACTTCTTAAACTTTGAAAATGGGTACAGAATCCAAAAGGGGTCAATAACATTCTCTTATTAAACGGTATGAGAGAATGTCAGTTTAGAAAATGAAGTAGCTCTTTATTTTTTAAATCTGAACTTGAAGATCTTTATTTAAAGAAGTAAAACTTTTAAAGCCGAAGTTGAAACACACTGCGTTACCTTCGGTGGAATAAGTTTCCACGGCCAGAGGAATAAACGCAGAATAAAATACAAGATAATAAAAGAATTGCTCGCCCATATGCCTCCTAAGACACAACTTTTTTGGAGGCAACTTCCAGTATCAAACAGCGCAAGTGACCTAGGCAAATCTGTGAAAGATCACTGAGACTGTGTTTTGCTCTAAGAAGTGAAGTTGGATTTTTTCAACTTTTGGTTTTAGCCAGCGTTTGTTTTTCCCTATATTACGTATCAAAATGTTTTCTAAAATGTAAAGCTTTTTAATATGTAGGTTCTAAGCAAGTTTTTTTAGATATAATACTTTTTTATGCGTGTTGCTTTAGCTTAACATATTTTATATTTAAATTTTTTTTTACTTATGTTAAGAATGTGTTAAGAATTATTTATTCGGCAAATTTCATATTTCTATTATTGATTTTCGAAAACCTTTTAAACTCACTTTGTGCTATTCCAAAGTCAGCAACTCAAATTACTAGTTTTTGGAATTGGAAAAATAACTTACTAGATTTTTATATTGCAAAATTTTCCAAAATTTCAAAAATATGTCGTTTTAGTATGTCGTTCATGGTAGTTTTTAAGCATCCTTTTAGGAATATAATTTGTTGTCTTACAAGATTGTGTTACTTTAGTTTTACTTACTCTGTGTTTTAACTTTCATGTAATTACGTTAAGACATAAAAAAGTTATGCAATAATTTATTTAAAATTTTGTATTTTATTGATTTTCCAAAACATACCTTTTTCGACTTACTAGGCTTTTGCTTGGCACGGGCGAAATGCGTCTGGGTTTTATTTTTTTGTGAACAAATACATTTTAAATTTTAAAATCTGCCTCGTACACGGTTAAAATAATAGTATGGTGAGCAATAAAGTAGTAGTAGAGTAGTAAAGTAAAGTAAGCATTTCCACAGCTCTGTATACATATCTGGTAAATTTTGAAATAAATATTCTATTTGCAATCAATTAGGGTTCAAAAATCGTAAACAAAAGTAGTCAATACATATACAACATTGTTTATTTAAGCAGATGATTATGTTATCAATTTAAGGTTTATAAATACATAAAGAAGGTTCAGGAGATCAATACATTTCTGATAACGAGATGAATATAATAAATAGTTTGATGTCTTCTGGTATACAGAATATTTTTTAGACCTAATTTATAATAAATTTAAACTATTTCACAAAATGCAACAACAAATCTGTTTAAACTATCGCGCACTTCGCCCGAAATAGATACGTAACATTCCTATTATACAGGGTGATTCAAAACGAAGCGGAAATATTCCAGGGAGATTAGGCCAAGTCATTTTACGAAAAAAAACACTGTGACGCCCTTACTTCCTGTTGTATAGAATTTAGAAAATATTTTAAGCAAAAAACTTAGTACCTATGTCATACCACTGAACATAATAATAGCCATTCTAAATTGCCTTGATTGGTAATAACAGCTTATAGCACATATGCGTGTTCTAGATGACGCCGTTTCTATACACGGTCATTTTAATTCAACGATGGATGATCTTATTTATCAGAATTAATGTAGTACTCTTAAATGAATGTAACACAACATTTCGTATCCGTATTAACGAGAAAAAATGTCGTTGCAACTGTATCTATCTAGTCGTTAACTACTTTTATAAATGCGTTCTTGCACGTGTTGCTCAAGATAGATAGGCCTCCTCTTTGTGTGTTGAAACTAGACTATTTTTTTGTACTGATCCACAGTATTTTTATTACTTACATATAAGGTTATGTATGAAACTATACCAAAATGAATGTGCAATAAAAATATACGATATACACAATCTTAGATTGCTGCTGCTGCTCGGTCATCCTAACTATAGCAGTCTGTGTTAAGTATACTCTTTCCAATCTTAGTATATATATGCTATAAAAAACCACAACCCCATATAGTATGAGAAGTATGATCGTGAGATATTCTTGCGTATTTTTCCAAACCCACTGAATATTAATGGTTCTCCAATTGCTTTCAGAAAAACTGTAAAGAATTTGGGACTATATCTGGATCAGGATTTACGTTTCTCTGAGCACGTGACAAAGCGACTGCAATTGGGTTATATGACCTTGAAACTTATCTACCAGAATCGCTTTTTTCTGAATCGGAAGCTGAGAACACGCTTGTGCAAGGTACTTGTGCTATCGCAGCTGAACTACTGCGATGTGATCTACCATCCTTGTTTAACCTATTTGGATAACCGTAGAATACAGAGACTGCAGAACTCTTGCTTGCGTTTGATCTTTGGGATTCGTAAGTTTGACCGAATAAGCCATACTTTGAAATCCGTTAAATGGCTTGATATGTCACGACGAAGATATCTTCATTATATATGTCGGTTTGTGAAGATCATTAAATGCAAAACTCCACCATATCTTTATGGGCGATTGCAGTTTAGAACTGATGTTCATCACATTAACATCAGATTTAGAAGTACATTAACACCACCTCAGCACAACACAGAATTTTGTAAAAGATCGTACTCCTATCAGATAACAAAGCTTGTAAATTCTGTGAAAACACCTTATGAAGGAGTGTCATTGGGTACAATCAGAAGACAGATATTTCAGGCGATGTTTCAGGAACAGTGCACTGTTTAACGTCATAGTATTTTGGTTTTACCTATTATGTTTAATTTTAAATTGAAGAATATGTATATTTTTTTTGTGTATTATATATAATATTTTTAATGTATTTAAGTATGTCTGTAATTTAAGGGTTAGCTGAACAGACGGTCTTATTACCGAACTAAATCTCGCCCATTTCTTCTTTGTTTTTGTCGTTGAATAAAGACCTTTATTATTATTATTATATTCCTTTGTAAAGTCAATGCCGACCTTCGCCGTCCATAGGCGCACCATTTTAACTTTTCATAACAATACCTACATGCCTTACGATATTTTAAAAATCCTTTATGCTGAATAATAACAGGGTCTATGGCCGGAAAAATGTGGTCCACCGATTTTTTCCATATGTCAGTTTTGTCTAAATCAGATATAACGGTTCTTATATTCTCTAGGATTACAGCGCTTAAAGTCGGATTCTGATTGCATTTTCTCAATTGTTCTTTTAGACTGCCCCAAACCAATTCTATCGGATTGAATATGCAGTAATATGGAGGTAAACGTAAATATACTATGGCCGTGTGTTTCGCAGACATGGTCTATAACATATTTAGATTTGAAAACTTCTTAGGATGAGGCTCACAAATTACAACAACAGGTTAAATAACGCCTTGTTATTTATTGTCAAACATTTAAAAAAAACAACGTTTCGGCAACGTACATCTGTTGCCTTCTTCAGGTAATTTACATACTGTACTCCGTGATGTTGTCTAATTGTAGTGTAGACTGAAGACATATTTTCACCCATGTCATTTATATTTAGTTTTCTTTTCTTGAGCCTTATTTCTTCAATATTTAGATTTGAAAACTTCTTAGGATGAGGCTCACAAATTACAACAACAGGTTAGATAACGCCTTGTTATTTATTGTCAAACATTTTTAAAAAAACAACGTTTCGGCAACGTACATCTGTTGCCTTCTTCAGGTAATTTACATACTGTACTCCGTGATGTTGTCTAATTTAGACGTTGTTCGGGGGATTCCATTATTAATAAACGGTTATTAATTTTCTTACATTTAAATCCGCACTCTAATCAAATACCTCTTAAAGTTTCCAAAGATCGATAATTATAATTAGGGTATTCGCTCAGTTTATTCGAAATCATTTCCAAAGTAGGGACTTTATTTTTTTTATAAAAATTATGAATTGTTCTTCGAATACATTCTTTTGAGGCATCGTCAATATTTTTAAATTTTTGATTTTTCCGTTTTTTTTTAACATAGAGTGATCTACAACAACCCCTTTTCTAATAACTAGATTAATAGTAGACACCGGAATCTTAGTTAATTCAAACATTCTTTTTATAATAAGTGTATTTGTCAGTTCATTATTTTCAGACCTTAACTGATGATAAATATTTTTGCTCATATAAATATTGATGCTTAAACTTCCAACGTGTTCCGCTCGTGTCGTATACCATCATAACGTATAGCGTGGCCGTGTCACTGTATATAGTGACGGAACCGGCCTAAAACTCGAAAAAAAATTGCCAAAATCGATACAATACTAAAACAGTTATTTAGGATTGATTTTGAACAGAATTTTCTCCTTTTTCACCCTGTATTTCCGAAACCCGGCAATTTGGGACTAAGGTAAGTTACGTTTATTCGGCTTATTTTGCCCCACAAATCTGTAGTACGATTTTGTACAGATCTTTTAGAGACACCCTGTATATTGAAATAAACTCATGCAGAAGAAAACGCATTATTTTTTGCCACAATAGAACTATAACTATCGAACTTTAACGTCCCACAACAGTGGTGTTTTTAATTCCAACAGAAAAGTCGCAATTTTACATCGTCTGACCACAATCCAGGAATTTTTGACCGGGAAATTTAGGATTAATAAGAACTAACTGCAGGAACTGAACGTGGCAGACAAAGACAAAAATACAGGTATGTTCAACTAAAATCAATCTGAAAAAACAATGTTATTAGTCCAAATTTATAACAGCATCATATTTTTCAAAAAACATAAGTGATATTTGCATCTGATATATGATAAATATTTACTTTACATAATGAAAATAAACATGTTCATATAAGAAAGGCGGTGCTCGTCAGTTCATGTTGCATTGAGTACAACTGAAAAACAGACACAACTATAAGAGTATTTTATATGCATGCGATGAACAACATGTGACAAAATGTCGATAAAAAATGGTAAATAAACAAAACTACCATTTTCTACAACATGCTTTTATAGTGAGTATTAAATAATTAATTATTAAGTGCAATGTCCTAATTTTTTTTCAGATTTAAGTAAATGTTATTTCTTGGAGAACAATAATAAAACACAAAGCAAGCAACAGAACGAGAAGATAGACTATGGATCATTATCGCTTTCACAAAAATAATAAACATACAAGAAAATAAAAAGGATTCCTCAGAGACAGACTACTTAGTTTTATTTTTAGTAAGTATATTTAGACTTATGGAAGACCTCCAGTGCGTAACTAACCTTGTGCAATACAAAGCAAAAACACAAATCGTACAAATGCAGACAACTGTCGTTCGAAATGGGAAAAATAGTAAAAGAAACACCAAAAAAAAATCATAACCTCATGGGGGCGCCAGATGGTTTTAAATAGAGCTAATATATATGACAAAACCATATAAAAGAGAGCCAGACTAACAAAAGGACTACTTATGTATTTGTTTATAGTGAAACAAAAAAAAAACTTATTTTGGTGCAATATTCAATATTGAACAGTAGAATTGACTACGTTATTAGGAATGGTTCGAAGGCATGCAATTATAATAATCTTAAAGACGACTATTTTGAAAAACAATAAAGCAACTATTAATGAACAAATTACTGATCAAATATTACAACGTTTCTAAATTTAAAATTATATTACATTATAGTTTTCACTATGAATATAAGATCTTAATTTGTTAAAATTATTAAAAAAACTTTCTACGAATGGTGAGTTTAACTGACAATCAATAATTAAATTACTGTTTTGATTATTGGGCTCAAAATATAAATAATGGCGCTGTAAATATGTGACTATATAAGGAATTAAGCTCTGATTCGCAGACACTCTGTGAATTACAATTGATTCTCTTTTAAAATATTAAAAAAACAAATAAGTAGGTAAATAATCAACTTATAACAATATTATAATAATACCTACAAATAAATATTCTATTAATTCGCAGATTAAACTGGTTTTTAATATTAAGACGTGCAACCTTGTTTTGTGGTTTCTCAAAAAGTGAGTAATAAAAATTTGATAATGCAATTAAAACCACATATAGGTAACATTATAATACAGGCTTTCCCTAAACACACCAAAAAAATTCATCATCAATCAGTTGATGTTTAGATTTGGTAAAAATCGACCATCAAGACAATTCAACAGGGCGTTCAAAATTAGCTCCGGATGATGGTTTTTTGTGAATATTAACGAAACGTTTTTAACGAGGTTTTTAGATACATCAATGAAATTTTACACATGTATTTGATTTTTAATTCTTAATAAGCCAAACCAAAAGGATTTCCAAAATTATAGTCATAAGCGTATCAAAATTGAGGGGACGAGGACGCAATATCGCCCCAAATTTTTTGTCGCTGCAATATTTCACTTTCAATAAAAAATAATTGTAATTTGCTTCAAAAAGGTTATTTTGAGTAAATTGAGTTTAAAAATTTACTCAATAATCAATATTAAAAATATTAGTTCAAAATTTATGTACGTAATCTTGAATTGCCATGAAATGCATTGTTTCGAAAAAACATAGTTGACAATTTACTGTCATCTTGAGATAGAAACCTCAAATATATATCATTAGAAGCAAAATTTTATTTAGCTCAGTTACTGATTAAACAAAAATCAGACTATTGTTGTGAATTTTTTAGGTTTTTTGAATAGTAAAAATTCAATTTTGAATATGCTGACATGCCTTTTGTTTATGGGTTCTGCCATGGCAATGCAAGGAAAGCAGTTTGTAGTTCAGTACCGTAGGCATTTTCCAAAACGCCGACAACCGAGTCACATTGTCTTCAGTTGAGAGAGCATGGGGTTGGTAGAAGAAGGGAATTAGGTATGTTTAATATTGAGAAAGAAACAAATCTTTTTGGCCTTGTCGAACTACTCTAATCTGCTAAGTAATTTTACACTGATTTCTATGAAAGCTTGGACTATTTGACCTTTTAATTTTAATTCGGTTTTCTTCGAAAATGGTAACTTTTATTGAATAAACACAAGGTACCTTTTTTGTTAGAGAACATCAAGGTTTGCCAACGGCTAAGCTTAAATTTACTGAAAATTTCCACTCGATCTTAGTTAGACTGGGGCTGGAGGTAAATGTTCCAGCAGTGGAATGGACTTTTCTTGCCGAAAAAACTCTGAAGACGGCAAAAATGTTCCCATCGGCGGGAAAGGTTACGACGATTGATTTTGTTTGTAAATCGCAAGGTGTGATCAACAATGACTATTTGGTCGAAGGGAACAACGATCGCAGAGTAGTATTATAGCAATTTAGTGAGCATATTCGACGAAGAACTGGTTAAGTTGGCATATACAAGATACTGCGGCATGTTCCCTATTCCCCGTTCGTTCGCAAACCTGAAAACTTGGCTAGCAAGTCCTTGTAACTTCTAAACAAAAACGAATCGGACCCATGTTCATTAAGATGTATGTTTTAGAATTAACCCAGTCTGTCATAGAGCTTGTAGAACCCCCTGTATTATAGTTAATCACTTATTTATTACCAATAAACTTCGAAAATAATATGTGGTATAGTTATAAATTCGTGTCTCGTACCCGTTTCCATTTAAGTAATTACTTTTCTGCAATAAAATACTTTCTAATTAAATAACGAGGGAGACCCGATCGAAAACAATTTTAATTTGACTGGTGTGAATAAAATGTGTTGTTACAAAATTAATTTAGGTACATATTCAACACCTGAATATGCAGGTTAAGCAATATGGACAATACTGAAAAAAATCGGTTGTGTCACCCCAAAACTTTCCCGAGAAGAATTTATTTCAATAATTATTATTATTAAAATTGTAATATTTTCATTATTTTCGATAAACTAACGTAACAAACTAACTACTTACTTTATTCAAAAATTAGAAAAAACATATTGCCAGAGCTGGGATTCGAACCCAGAACCTTCCGCATGGGAAGCGCACGCTCTATCAATGACGCCACACACGCTTTATCAAATTACTGTATTATATTCTAATAAGAGGTTCCAACTATCTAACTGGTTTAGTTTTAAACGCAATTTTCTTGAGAATTATAGGTGCAAATATCAAAGGCAGATTAAAAAAATGCGATGTATCATGGCCCCTACTGATATTTGAAAATTTGGCGGTTGTGTCCACACCTATATCAGGGCTAAAGCTATTTCAACCAAAAACTAATGGGTTCATCCTAGGACTCCCTCAAACTAATACACCAAAATTTAGCTCAGTTGGATAAACCCTTCAGGCGCTATCGTGGAAGAAAACACACAAACTTCCATCTGAAAATGGTCTTAATTGTCTCAAGGAACATCAAAATGGTTATATCCGTCTTTATCTCAATACTTAATAAAGGATAGTGTTAAATAAATACATTTATACAGTTGTGAGATTTATAAGTTGCATATAAGTAGTTCCAGCATTGCATCAAAAATCCGTTAGTTAGGCATTCTAATATGTTCAGTTACCAGTAGACCTTAGCCCCACTCGATCATAAATGGACTAAGTAATTGTGCAAAAAAGTCTGCATCCAATGGGATTTTCTTTTATTATTAGAGGAAAGTGAAATTTGATGACACATTGTTAAACCTAAAACACAATTCAATCCACTAAGGGTTTGATTCTTTTAATGCCAACTATGGGTGTACCACAGGGATACAATTTGGGTCCACTATTGTTTATTATGTTCATTAATGATATTTCATATACAGGGCTACTTTTCCAGATATAGGTATGGAATCTGTCTGAACCATTTGATATAGGACAGGAAAGGCAACATTTCAATGTAAATAAATCTAATGTAGTACCTATGGCCACAAGAAGTGATGCAAGTATCAGATATGAGTTCACTACATTGGGGGTGAAAATGTTTGCATTTCCTTGTTTTTCGTTGTATTATCTTTTAAATAACCTTAATTTTCCTCAGCCATCTTTTCGAAGCGGTAGCTTCGTAATGGTGACATTTAAACCTAAACTTTTACCTATAATTAAAGTAATTTAAATGTGTAAATTCTTCAGCTTATTTGGTCAACACCACATAAAATCGATAAAACTAACCGAATAAATACATCGAGAATATTATTCAACATTTTTCAACGTATCTACGAGTACTTAAGTGGATATCAAAGACCAGTTTAGAATGTCACTAACCGCTGAAAACCTAATTTACACTTATGGTAGAACATTAAAAACATGTGTATTACGTATCTTGATCATAGTATTCCTAAAGGGAAAAGGAGGTTATGATAGAATTGCCCATTTCCAACAACTGGTTATGGTCAAAAATAGCACTGCAACTGTTTTATTAAAATACCACTAGAACTTCTTCTAAAGCCGCACTTACGACGACTCGTGTACTTGGCAAATATTTGTTATTGGTATACCTACCTAAGACAGTTGAACAGTTAATCAACTTCGCGTTCGGCACTTGGATGTTTTTTAATCCAAATATTGGACCTCATATTCCGCGCAGGCGCATTTCAGATATTATGTATTTCATTCATTAAATCGCAAAGACATCGTGTTAAAAACAACACCAAACAATTCGCTTTTAGAAGTTTTATTAGAAATGTTCACTAAATGACATTAACAAAATTAACTGGCAATTTTAACTAGAAATTCTTTTACAACAAAAATGGAAGTGAGGTGAGTGAAAGGTGTCATGTTAATTTTGGGAGTATAAAAGGAAAAGGCCAAATCTATGAGACAGCCTCCTACACTTCGAATGAAGTGGTGACATGGTCCATTCACCTCACTTATATTTTGTTCTTAAAAGAACGACAAACAAAGTACTACTTATCTCATTATACTAACTTTCCACAGATTTAAATATGGTGCAAAAAGATTGTAGAAAATGAAATCTGGGCACAAAATTGAAGAAAGCAAACTACAAACAAAAGAAGAAATGGCGATTTCTACTTTTTTCACTGACTCTAAAATTTAGATCGATTTTCGATCATCACTGATACAGATACAAGAAGTGATGATCGAAAATCGATCTAAATTTTAGAGTCAGTAAAAAAAGTCGAAGCAGAGATGCAAGACATCAGCAAGGGTCGAAAGATAGATGCAAGATGAAGCGATCAACACAAAGGAAGGATAATAATCAGTAAAAAACGTACTACAAATCGAGAAGAAATACCTAAGAAAACATGATGAAGACTGTTCTCCATAATTAAATTTTATTAGTTCTCATGATTCGGTTTTACCACGCGCATCAGTTTACCTGATGTGATGATGATCTTTAGACTCACTTGTTTGTATTGAACGAACAGTTCAATACAAAATAAATAAATATCATAATAAATAAATCAATAAACTGGGGCTGAGTTACAACATCTGACTCTGACATAAATATTATACTAATAAATAAAAGGGAAAAATAAATCGTACGCTTATGGGTTACAGGTTTAAAATACCGATCACGGATACCCACAAAAACCTAACTTCATCTCTTTCCATCTCTCTCTGGATCCCAACCATGCCAAATGCCAATAAGAAATATAAAATATCACAAAACAATTTTTAAAAATTATTCACATTATAGGATTTATAACAGGATAAAATACCTGGAAATGTTTAAGTACTTATATGTAGAAGTAGGTAGTTATAACTAATTAATTTAAAATAAACTATTCCCTACATTATTTATGTTTTTTTGTTGATAAACAAAGACACAAAACAAACACGTGTTTGAAATAACCAATGAATGACAAACAGATAACTGAATTCGCCAGAGCACATTAGATTAATTAATATTTTATTGTAAAAAACTATGTACATAAACTTACCGGGTAGTACATTCCCTGATGAGGAAGAAAAAATGCGCCTGCACCCCACAGTTTGACTGCCGTTTTTAGTACAGTTCACAATAAAAATACACTGCACAAGGCAAATTTTTAACAAAAACTAATGTTTTTGGCACTCTGATTTAACTATATATAGGACCTATATATATATTTTAGTTGATGAGGTTTAATATTACATTAGGAAACAAAAATAACACAAAATTCTTCAGTTGATTATTCGCCTTCTTGTTAACACTGAGTTGATATTATGAATACCCAACAACGTACTATAACATAAATATGAATACGAAGAACAACGCCCGGGTTTAGGGTGATGTTTATTACTTTTTTCTGCGTTCAACTACCCTACACTAGGGCTGCCAACCAGAGAGAATACGAGAAGAAATAAAAACCAACGAGAGGGGTATTATAGCACGCACAGGCATACAAAACATGTTAAACACATGCTCGCGCGCTTCACTATGGGCGGCCGGTTTGCAGAATGGTGGGGCCGATCAATGAACGAGCGGCGACGATCATAGTGCGACGTTGCCTAATGTAATTTTAAAAAGCTGAAAAGTAATGAAATTTGACTTTAATATAAATATGGGATACGCCCGGGTTTATGGGAGGTTTTACGAGGGATGATTGTATTTTGACTATTTACTAATTTAGCCTTTATGTTTACCAATTTTTTATACTTTCTCTGGTTCAAATAGGTATGGTTTTAAATGTTCTTAGACACAATTCAGTCTTCATATTTTTTAATGTAATTTTAGTTTAAAAAAGTTTGAATGCAGCGCATTTTTATATCTACTTTAGTTCACTTAAACGCATTGATCTTAAAATAATGTTCTCAAATCTAACAGGAAAATTATAAGTATTAAAATGAAAATTATACAATAACTCGATAATTAGTAAAAATATCGCTAGGTGGCCCCATGCGATATATTTTTAATAATCAAATTTTTGTTTTAATTAAAATTGAAAAAAAAAAATAGTATTCATTTTATTACTTTTAAATTTAAAACAATTAACAGTGATCATTTGTATAATGTAACGGCAAACTAAGTTTATTTTTATGTATCTACCAATAAATTCACAAATATGTACTTAATTCATTCTTAAATTATCAATGAATATAATAAAACCTTTATTATAATAGAACTCTCAAATTCATTTCATTTTGTTCCACAACAAAAAATGTAACACTGGCAATGGCGTCAATCTCACATCATTAGATTCCAACAGGGAATCAGCAACCAGCTGTGGCAACCAGCAACACGGTTGCCTACTAGTCAAATAAATGCAGACTATCATAATTTCCTCTGATTATTAATTTCAGAGAACCGAGAAGTACTCACTTATTTTATTATAACAGCTATTGTTTAATTAATTAAGTTAACTGAGCAACAAAGAAAATTACTTTAATTCAAATGTATAGTACCTATGTGTGTTGGTTATGACAAACAGTAATACAAAAATTCAGTAGGTACCTACCTACCGAGGTAAAGGATATTTTTGAGAATTAGGTAGGTACTTTGTTAAATTTATAAAAATTGTTACCCACCTAATTAACTATAATAAATAATTAATGATAATAATTAATTTAATAAAGTTGGGTGGAATTTATACGCATTTTTCCGTACAGCGTTGGGTGGATAACAATAACAATAACACATGGTAACGCACTACGCCTGTAATAGGTATCAGTTTTGTTTTGAATATAAGCAGATCTGCTAAACTAGGTATATTCATGTTAATTTATCAAAATCTACAATCGGCTTAGACCTAGTACCATCTTATAATATAACATCAATATGATAATTATTATTGTTAATTTGTAAAATGCAATTATCAAATTAAGTCACTAATGACACCGTAGATTATTCGATGCTAATGGGGAGCATGGTAGGTACTATGATAAAAATGTAATTATGTACCTACCAACAAAAGACGCACTAATCTACTCACTTTCTGGTTCTGGTTGAATTTTCATATAAAATTTTATATTTTTACAAAAGTTGGGTGTGGCGGTTTTTACATTACTCGAGTAGGTACGAGTAATATACAGGGCGGTTCAAATCAAAGGGTCACCACTGGGATCTCGCAAATAATTCGAGGAATACTTTCAATTTGGCAAATTGGCGTCATTTTATAAACAACAATATGCCGGAAAAGAATTACAATATTACTAGGTATCTACTACTTAAACAGGTATGTAAGTTGTAATGGAGAAAAATAAACAGTTTTGATATTTTCTGTTTTATCTTAAAGTCACGATTTAAAGCTAGTTTTTTTTATTTAAATACTTATTTTTGACACTATTATTGATTTGGACTTTTTTGATTTGTGATTTGTAGGGGTGACACAACCGCTAAAATTTCATATGGCAGTAGGGGTCGAGTGATTCATCATTTTAAAGCAATATTTGCCCCCATAATTCTCGAGAAAATAGTGTTTAGAATTTCACCAGTTAGGTAGTTGGAACGTATATATAATATTACAATTAAAATATGATATTCTCAAAGTTGGTATTGTGGCGTCATTGATACAACTTTCGCCTCGTATGTGGAAGGTTATGAGTTCGAATCCCAGATCTGGCAATACTTTTTTTTCTGATTTTTGAAAAATGTAGTTAGTATGTTACGTTAGTTTATTGGTAATAATGAAAATAATACAATTATTATAATATGAATAATTATTAAAATTCTGTTTCGTTACGCAGGTCATATATTTTTGATTATAACATATCGGGAAAGTTTTGGGGTGACACAACCGATTTTTTTATCTTTGGATGCATTTTTATGGACACGCACGGCGTTAATAAATGAATCTTAAACAACCATACCTACATATTTTGCGATCAAATAGTTGAATTTTTCA
Source organism: Apoderus coryli (assembly GCA_911728435.2). Taxonomy (NCBI): domain Eukaryota; kingdom Metazoa; phylum Arthropoda; class Insecta; order Coleoptera; family Attelabidae; genus Apoderus; species Apoderus coryli. The sequence continues at coordinate 6,132,258 of OU452205.1, read as the reverse complement.
AAGGATCTACCGATAGCGAAACCAAAGATTAATGTACACATAATATGTAATGTGTACATTTCAAAGATTCGCGCGGATTTAACATATTATACACAATATACAAGGTGTCTCAGAACATGTGGGCAATCCCTCGGATCGGGTTGGTTGTAAAAAACAAGGTTATATAAGTTCATATAAAGTTTTGTCGAATCGACCTTCGCTGCAAAGATATGAGCCTTGAAGACTAGACCTGAAATTCAGTTTTTTAATGATAACTTTTGAACCCCCTCATGATCGAGGAGGCCAAGCAAGTGGTCCTCCTCTTCCTATCCAACGATTTTCAAAAGTCACATTTAAATATTCTCGCACTGCATTTGAAATAAAAAGTACTCTCGAAATCTCGAAACCGGTTTATTTCATCGATATCGAACAAGAGTATCATTTTTATAGCAAAATGTTAAGCTATTTAAAAACTGCTTCAACATTTCAGTAGCAAAACGCATTAAAAAAACGCCAAGTCAGTACTCCCTGCGGCCTGAATTTAATGCCATTGTTTTAAATATCTGACGTAAATTATACTTAAATTGCATTAATTTATACGAGGCTGTTCAAAAGTTATCATTAAAAAACCAAATTTCAGGTCCAGTCTTTAAGGGCTCATAACTTTGGAGCGAAGGCCGATCCGACCAAATTTTATAAGAACTGCGGCGATCGATTAGTAGACCTAATTCAATATGCTCTACTCAGCTAAAGATCATAGCACTTCCGGTTATACCGGAAACGGGCCCCAACTTACTTATTTTAGATGCCACTACTACATGTTTTTTGTTATTTTCAGATTCTGATTTTTGAGATATTAGGTATTATGTAGATATTGTTCTCTGACTCAATGCCAGTTTGCCGCTCTATAGCATACAGGGTGTCCAAAATATTAATTTATAAAAATGGCAAAATTCAACTTCAAAAGTTAATTTTAAAAAAATATATGCAGGAGATCGACACATCCCAACCCTAAAAATGACCTCAGTTGTTCAAAAGTTTATATCATATATCCATATATCAAATACGTAAGCTACAAAATTGCTAAACATAAATCAAAACTGACGTGTCTCGCCTTTTTTTGCAAAATGTACCACTTTGACAATAATCGTCCATTCCGTTACTTTAGGGACACCCTGTATGATACCTACATACGTTATTGTATTCATAATGCCATCACGTTTAAATTGCAATAACTGAAGATTTCAAACTTTTTATTATTTATGGGCAATGTAATAGTTTTAACAAGACCTTGTCAGACTTTTTCGCAACTAGGTAGGTATATCCTCAAAAACTATTTGACAAAACTTCAGAAACGGCAGATCTCTTAAAACTAAATAACCCAGAAGAGAAAACATAACAATACAATTATAAGTAAATCGTTAGTTAATACGTATAACAAAAAATAATAACTTGGACAAAAATGAAGCTTAAATATTAATAAATTGCCTACCCTATTATCTTAGATTTTCAAGAACTTCTCGTAAATCGATTGACGCAGTTCCCGGTGGGACTCCAGATTACCTATTAGCAAACCTACCTACTCGTAGGTGTAAATATTTGTAATAATGTATTACAAAACAATAATATTAAGATGAACTAGCTTGCTGGAACTTCTAATATTAAAAAAAAGTAGGTATATTATAAATAGGTACATACCCAAATGCATGCATTTATACCTTCCCATTCCGAATCAAGTTGAATTTTCATCAATTCTTTAAAACTCTTTTTTCTAAACGTTTTAGATGACATTGATATCTATTATTTAACTATTAATTACGTATCTACCTATATTATCTCTTATAAAATAGGTAGTTAATGGGTATTAATTTCAATATCTATAAATATCACTATTACACCACTCAATGTTTTAATTTTAACATAAAAAATATTTTAATTATGATAATGTATTGTATTCAATTATTACAAATAATGCTAATACTTATTGTAATAGCCTAATCGTGTACATCTCAATAAACAACAATATGTAGGTAACCTACCTATGTGCATCAAAGGCACTATTCTCGGAATTATTATTATTATTATGATAGAAACAAGTGCTTCGCGAAATTAGGTAGGTACCTATCTATAGGAGTTAATTTTTCTAAAGCATAATACAACATGTAAAAAGACGTTTTAATAAAATTATAGTAGGCTGCGAAAATAATCAATTTCATGTACCTAAATAGGTACATGAAATAAACAAAATAACCTGATTTTTATATGTTTTTATAAGAGTATAATAACTTGGTACGTATCCAGAGCAATCAAGGGACCAGTTAGCATCAAACTGAGATTTGAAAATCGGTTTTTACAGTGGAACAGATAAGTAGGTACATAGTAAAATTAGACTATTAATTCATTTGATTAAAAAGGAAATCAGAAAATTTATATTTTTGTCTTACAGTAATTTGTTTCAGCTATAGGTATAATGAAGTTAATTATAATGGGTGTCCAAAATTGCGGTATCATTTTAATGTTGCTTCCATTTTTTTACTACTTGTAATTTTTATTCGAAATTTTTATTTTCAGATTCGAAATAGGTACATTCTGGTTAGTTAATACGGAACGTTACGCGAAGGAACAACGTGTTTTTATTATTAAAACATTTTTTGAAAATGGCAAAACTTTTCAAGTTGTAATTAGGAAATTTAGAACAAAATTCGGTAGACCAAATGCTCCAACAAATCGTGCCATCAAGCTGATGGTTGAGAAATTTGAAGAAACTGGATCTGTTCATGATAACAGAAACATAATTTATCAACGTAGTGGTAGTTCACCCGATAATATAGCAGCTGTGAGCAGAAGTGTTGAAGAAGATCTAAAAACATCCATTCGTCATCGTTCGCAGCAGTTAAACATCAAACGATCCACATTATTCAACATTTTACATCGTGATCTCCATTTAAAGGCTTATAAAATCCAGCTGACCACGCATTACGTCGGCACTTCGTTTATCGAAAAACAAGAAGAAAATGAGAATTTTTTTAACAAAATAATCTTGACCGACGAAGTCCATTTCCCGGTCAAGGGCTACGACAACAAGCAGAATTGCCGCATTTGGGGTGAAGTGAATCCAAGAGTTATCTTAGAGCAACCATTACATCCACAAATAGTTACGGTTTGGTGTGGTTTCTGGTCCATATTTTTTCGAAAACGAAAATGGAAATGCGATTAAGGTTCATGGAAAACGCTACAGGGAGACGATTCGAAGCTTTTTTTGGTGGAAAACTGATGATTTAGACGTAGAGAATATTTAATGATGGTGCCATTCGTCACACAGCAAGATAAGCAATGGATCTTTTGAAAGAAAAAGTCGAAAATCGCATTATTTCTCGTAGAGGAATAAATTGGCCACCAAGATCGTGCGATTTGGCACCTTTAGTTTTTTTTTGTGGGGTTTTTTGGAATTGAAAGTGTATAGTAATTATCCCACAACGGTTCACGAGCTTAAAACCAACATTATCGAGCAGATATCAACCATTGACAACAATTTATTGCAAAACATGATTGATAATTGTGGTAAAAGATTTCGAGCCTGCCGAGCCAGTAGGGGGGTCAGTTAATTTTTTACCGTAACCTAGTTGTAATAAATTGAAATAACAATATTTTCAATATCTGAACAAAAATCTTTTTTTTATTAAAATTAAAATACCTCAATTTTGGACACCCTTTAGTTACGATGTATGATTGCATTTACTTTTAGGTTTTATCTCAAAATGTTTTCACAAGGTGTATGTATACCTATATATTTAAATTCCATATTTACAGAATATCAATAGTGTAATTGGTGCGTAAGATTTTATTAATGCCACTGAAGATGGAATTATGATTCCGAAAAACTGCTCCACGTCATTATGGATTAGGACTTCAGGAAATGAGAAAAGTCTCTCGATTTATCAGAAGAAAATAGTGTTTTTCAGAATATAAATGTTCATATGTATATAAGTATCATTTAAATCCAAAAGTGTTCTTTAGTTACTATTTTTGAGCAGTGTAAATTTGTTTTTACATATACAGGGTGTTTCAGAATGTCTACAACCCTATATGTTTATTCGAATTTGGCATTCTCCTAAAAATCCTAAACATTTTTTATATACTCGTATGCTCTAAATTTAACCAATACAAATATATTAACGTCAGAAATTTGCCATTTCGTCGAGCATGTTTTAAAATTTTACGCGGAATTCATTTGTTAAATAAAATAATTTATTTCTGTTGCACCCTGATTTCGTTGGGGGTTATTAGAGTGAATAAGAGCTATCACGTTTTATTATTTATTAAAAAAACAAATCAAACTAAAAAAATAATAGGTATTGCTAGCTTACATAAATTGAATGTTGAAGTCCAAATGAAATCTTCCTGTAAAATGGCACTTCACAAATTCCCGAACTAGGTTAATTTTTCGACAAATCATACAGTTTTGCCTAATAAATTTGATTTAACGTAAACAATTTCTTAATGAATCAGCAAGTGGTTTACTAAATACACGCTAAGCTAAAACTATTTACATGTATAGCATGATAGATGATATTATTTTTATTTTATTGGAAGGTCGAATTTTGCATTAGGCGCGGAGGCGCAAAAATAACAAAATATTTACATTACATAAACAATGTTAGCAACCATTTAGAGTGAACTTGTATAATTAATAATATTAAGTATTAAGTAAGAGAAAGACAAAACATAAATATTATTATACTTACAAAGAACCTCTACAGTCTAGTTTCTGCATCGTAACGAGGTTCCTGCTGAAGCAACGTTGCCACTAAAGTTCAATATGATTATACAGGGAGTATTGCTTTTTTTTAAGTTATTAAAAATGCAGGTCATCTAATCTGTACCTACACGATTTTTATATAAGCACAGTTGTATTATTTGGAGCGTCAAATAATTAGATTTTTTTTAATCCTAGAAAAACTAGGGGAAACTGATGTTGGTTGTTACAGGGGCTGGTGTTGCAATTAGTTTAAAATCTCTGCCGCAAATAATAAAGAGCTTAAATCATCATCATATGTTTGATATACGAGTGAAATAGTGTTGAACTATAAATATAATTTATTGGTTTTTTGATCTTCATAGTAATATTTCCTATATGGACATTTTAGTTTATTATTACAAGGGTGTAACTGATAGGGGAACCTAACCTAATACGACATACTTGGCTAAAATAACATACCGGGCGTTTCTCAAATCTGGTAAAATCCGTGCTAGTGTATTTGATATATATTTATGCGCCATTATAACCATAATAGCATAGTTCTAAAGCGTCAAACCGTTGATTGAAAATTAAATATTTCAATCAACGGTCAAACGCTTCGTAACATTGTTCCCTAGTTAGAGGAACGTTGGTGCCACATTCATAATATAAATATTTTTATTGGTTGTATTAAATTTAGATTTAAGCTGTTAGAACTATAAAATTTTGTGTTGTGAACCACTTCAGGTATGTACAAAGCTTCTATATTGATACATATCTATGCGCCATGGCATATACCTATTTTTCGTCAATAATTTAGAGTACCTAACTAAAAAACAAATTTTGTAAACAAGAAACAAATGGGTAAAATGGAATACTTGTAACTTCTCCCAAACAGGATCAAAGGAATGGCCTAAATCAAGCATTCTTAGGATATTAAAGCGGCATAAATTTCACCCGTATCACATTGCTTTGCATCAAGAACTTCATGGTGATGATTTTGAGAATCGAGTCAGATTTGTTCAGTGAGCACGAGAACAAATTCGATGAAACAGAAACTTTTTCTTTAGTGTGTTGTTTTCGGATGAATCTGGTTTTACACACCATGGACAGGTGCATCGCCACAACCTGCATTATTGGAGTGTCGAAAATCCGCGGTTGTTAAGAGAAGTGGAATAACAGCGCCCTTGGACGGTGAATGTATGGTGTGGAATTCTTGGAGATGGTCCATATTTTATTGAAGGAACATTGGATGGACAAAAATATCAGCAGTTACTAGAGCAGCATTTACCCCTTCTATATACTTAAAGATATACCACTTAATAATAATAATAATAATAATAATAATAATAATAATGATTTATTGTGAAAATGTAGAATATATACAATTGCACAAAAAGGATAGAGATTTGGCCAATGCCACTCTTCCACTCTTCCTTAAAAAAGCATATACAAATAAAGAAAGAATGTACAAAACAAAAACTCTTAAAACTAGAATAAACAAATTTTCATTTTAAATTAATGTAAAAAGTTAATCACACTATGAATAAATTCTGAGCTTCAATTGTCTCTGAAATAATTCCAATGGCAAATCAATTATATCAATACATTTATTTAGCATACATTGCCACAATGCTCGTTAAAATTTAGCTCAGAATCCACGATTACTCCTAGATCTCGAGCTTTATGCATCCAGGGGATAACATCATTGTTAATCTTAACATTAAACTCTTGAGTAACAAAACTACCGTGGCGCTCGTTGCCAATGCACATTGCCACCGTCTTCCTAGAGTTCAGGAGCAAACCATTGTTTACACACCAACAAGAAAACTGAGACAGCTCTCCATTTATTACATCAATTGCAGTCTCAGCACTGGCTAGGGGAAAAGACAAGTATACCTGGATATCGTCCGCATAGAGGTGTATGGTAGAGAGCTGGAATGACCCCACAATGTCAAATACATAAACAGAAAACAACAATGGTCCAAGAATACTCCCTTGTGGAACACCACTATTGGTCACCAAAAAATCTGAACATTTGCCATGCAATTTCACCCGCTGTCTTCGACCACACAGATAACTTCTGAACCATGTCAACGACACACCATCAAATCCAAGGTATTTAAGCTTGGCAAGCAATAATTCAAAATTAACACGATCGAAAGCTTTACTTTGATCCAGCAGAACAAGTATCGTTAACATGGATCTGTCCATGGCGGTAGCAAGGTCACTCATGACGCTCAGAAGCGCGGTGGTTGTGCTGTGCTTCTCCCGAAAGCCTGATTGAATAGACGGCAAAATGCTATTCTCACGTATATAGTCTAAAACTTGACGACCAATTATTCGCTCAAATATCTTCGACATTGCGGGAAGTATGCTAATTGGTCGCAAATCATTACAAGTTACAGGAGACCGAACTTTAGGTAGTGGAATCACATCCGCCATCTTCCAAACATTAGGAAATGTCCCTGAACTGACAGAGTCATTGAAAATATTGCAAATTATATCCGCACAATGTGGTATAACTAAGCGTATCATTTTTATGTTAATACCATCAACACCATAACACTCAGATTTAATTCTGCTAACACATCTCATAATATCCTGACAGTCGATCTCCTTAATCCGAAAAGCTAAGCCGTTCCGAAATTGATTATTATTAAAAAAATTTAAAACTTCATCACTCGCCTGTGACTGACCGACAACATTTAAAAAATAGTTGTTAATTTGATCCGGGTCCTGAAACTCATCCGGTAAGTCATTTGAGTTTTGATTACTACAAACACCCCAACGAGAAAAATTTTTCCACATAGCTTTAGAGTTAGATTTACAAGCTTTGATTGTTTCGCGAACATAAGCCTTTTTTTCTGCTTTAATGGCCTGCTTTAAAAAATTTCTAATGTCAACATAATACTGTCTAGATGTATCAGTTCTGTATTTAAGATATCTTTTATGAGCCTTTTGTTTTAAACGAATCATTTTTCTAATAGTGTAGGTTATGTAAGGCTTATATTGACGCTTGGTTTTGAATACCCTCAGCGGAGCATGTGCATCAAACAAGGCCAAAGCAGCATCATTCAAGGCATCCACCCTCTGATCAACATTTTCGAACCAGTCAATACTCTCCCATGGAAATCTAACAGCATCACGCGAGAATAGGTTGATGTCAAACTTGCTGAAATCGCGATATACGATTGTTCTTGATTCCCTAACGGGTACTTCAAAATCAAGCGTACAGATAACAAACATGTGATCACTATTACACAACAGATCAGCAGTTGAAGAAGATTGCAGGTGAAGATCTCTGCTTACACATATCACGTCAATGAGAGACTGGCCGTGCTCTGTAATTCTAGTAGGCTCACCTATAACTTGATCCATGTTGAACTGATCAATGAAAGCATTAAACCTATAAGAATCGACCGTGTCATTTAATAAATTTATATTAACATCTCCCATTAAAATGAGAGATTGAGTTTCAAAATATAACTGCTCAAGACCCTCAGACAATCCATACATGGCCCCAACGCTAATGTTGGGTGGCCGATATACTACACACAACCCTAAATTTTTATTATTAAAATTAAGAACAGTAAAAATTTGCTCTAAACCAATTTCACTGATATACTATACTACATTCTTAAATTTAACAAACTTCTTAGCATATATAGCTAAACCACCACCTCTTGTCGGCCTATCCAGTCTAAGAATATTATAGTTTTTTATGTTCACATGAGTATTAGGAAAATCAGGGCTTAACCACGTTTCAGATACTGCCACAATGTCAAAATCAGAATCGAGTATAAAATCTTTAAACTCATTAAAATTTGCTACAAGGGAGCGTATGTTGATATGACCAACTTTCAAAATTAGTTTTTTGATTTGCTTATAGAGGGGACACCGTTTTTAAATTTAATAAACAAATTTGTCTCACCAGCAGTTTTTCTGCGAACTAGTTCGGCCCGAACACGCTGATAACACTCCCGCTGCATAAGAGTTTGGTCAGTTGATATTGACACGTCCTTGTATATACCAGCCAGCTTTTTTTTGTTTTTTAACACTACGTACACGTCCTCTTTGGTATCCAGTGACACTCTAAGAGGTGCGAGATTACGGTCGCGTTCACGCAATCGCACTACTTTAATAGTGTCAGTCTTGATTGACGGACAAATGGACCTCAACAACGATTGAACAACAGAGAGATTCTCATCCGGATTATTTGGCTCGCTAGGCAGTTTGAAAATCATAATATTTCTTTCGCGTGCCTGACGCTGAGCAATTTCATCAACAACACTTTCACTGCAAGCAGCAGGCTCAACTGTAGCACGAACATTTTTGTTTGCACTTAAATCTTCCTTTACCAGAGCCACATCTTCCTCCAGTTGTTCTACTCTAGCGGACAGATCAGCAACAGCCCTATTTGTATCCTCGTGATGTGATTTAATCTCTGACACGAGGTGCGCAATTTCTTTCTTCTGATCCAGAATGAGGGTATAAAACTGCTGCATAATACTTAACACATCCGAAATATCGGCATTCTTCTTGGTAAATACATCATTGATTTGCGTATCGGAGAAAGTCTCAACCATATCGAGCGACCCAGCAGCATGTGGTTGTGAACCCAAGCTTTGTCTGCCAGCCTTTCTTGCATTTCTACAACCTGTACAAATCCAAGTATATTGCTTGTTCTTCTTAACTTTCAAAAGAAGATCGTTAAAATCTGCGTTTGTTAGGGCAGAGCATCCTTTATGATACCACGTGCGACATTCAGTGCACTCAATAGAACGAGCACTAGGCTTTATAACAGTATCGCAGTCACCACATGAAATACTCATTTTTAATATTGTAGGACGAGTTTACTGTTGTCCGCTTCAAAATAATAAATTTACTTTTGATAAACCCAAACTTTTTGTCCACTAAGTAGGTACTTTTTATCAATGCGAACAATACATTTATTTGATTTATCATTCAAAGTTACACCCAATATCTCGACACTCAAGAGCTCAAAAATTTCACCAATGAAAGCTAATATTATAAATATATTTTTGTGAAAATTACACTAAAATACACCACATATATCACAAGATAATAAAGAAAATTCAGAGAGCCTTAAATTCGCGTACACTCTCACTCAGTTTTCAATAAACCTTCAGAACGGGCAAATGGTTTCAACATGATGGCTGTCCTGCACATTATGCCAGAATTTCCCATGAAGTGTTAGATCATGAATACCCTGATCGATGGATTGGAAGAGGTGGCTCCGTTGTGTGGCCTGCTAGGTCACCTGATTTAACGCTCCTCGATTTCTTTTTATGGGGAAGTATTAAAGAAGTAGTCTATCAGAACGCCCCAACTACACCGGAAAATATGATGGAACGCATTAGAAATGCTTGCAGATAGAGCAGAGAGAATATTATTCAGAGTCCTTGATAAACCTAATTGATAAGTGCATTTCAATCGGAACAAAAAAACGTTGTTAACAAAAGTTATTTGTTTTTTTTTCTGTAGAATACGATTCTGTAATAAAAAATCTATGTTTCTATTTAAAAAAACCAAAGTTGACCTTGAAATAACCTTGAAACGGTTGTCAAATTCGCAAATGGATATTACCACTGCAGTTGCCCCACAATAGCAAACAACTTTTATTTGAACGTTTTTTCCGAAAAATGTGCCGTTTTTAAGATATAAGGCTGTCTCAAGATAAGTGGACCACCCGGTATATTGTGTATCTATGTTGTGCAATAAATGTATCCCCCTCATGACTGTCCTGGATCCGCCACTGTATAGACTTGAATATGTCCAGCCGTTATAACCACTGCGCATCACGTTTTTTTAGGTAGAATATGACATTATTGATTTTACTATTGTAGCTTGTTAGAGAGAAATGAAAACTCGTTTGTTGAAGCATTAGATTGATACATTTAAATTCACATAATTTTATGATTATTTAATAAATAATATGAATGTGGTATTTGAAATAAGCTGTTATTTTGTTTTCTTATTTATTCCAATTAATGCAATAGCAGATGTTGGTCAGAAAGTTACATATACATTTCCAGAATTTCCATATAAAGAAACTAATAAAAATGTAGGTACCTATGCAACAGTATTTTTATTAGAATTATTGTTTTTTAAAATTAAAATATATTGTTTTCTTGTAGGAGTTAATGTTTACAGAAGTTCAAGCAGCTTGCGAAAAGGGTTGCACAGGAAAAAGTGGAGTGTCTAAAGTGCTATGTGTGCGTCAATGTGTTTCGCCTTCTTGCTATAGAGATTTGTACCAATCGGATTTAGTAAGATCCTAAATTTATTTCGAAATTATTGTATTTTGTACATACGTTTCAATGAAGTGCGCGCACTTAATAATATATTTATCGCGATAAATATTATTCTCTGACTTACAACTGTTGGGGTTTACCTACTGGAATCGGGTTAGGCGTTAAAGTCACGTTTCCAAGGTATTCCTCCAGTAACACTTTAATTGTGGTAACGCCATGAATGCGTTTGCAACCGCAGAATGAAGCGTTGGGTTGCTGCTACTTGGTCAGCCGTGTCGTGTCCCTCTATGCCTTCGTGTCCTGACACCCAAATCAGAGTAATGTTTTATTTATTTAAGTCTTCCAAGATACAAGTTATTTTAAAACTTTTCAGAAGACAAAAAATAGACCTTTTCTCAGTGATGTAACTACCGGGTAGGAAGAGGAGGCAATTTGAAAGCTTTTTTTTATCTGATATACAGCAATAGGTTACATTTGGTAATTGGTATATATAGCTCTTATTGATACTTTTAGAACTTAATTTGCATATGCGTCGGTGTCGTCAGTGATAGAGTGCGAGCTTTGGATGCGGAAGGTCCTGGTTTCTCAAATTCCAGCGCTGGCCATTTTCTTTATTTCTAATTTTTGAATAAAGTAGTTAGTTTGTTGGGTTAGTTTATAGGAAATAATAAAAATAGTACAATTATAAAAATAATGATTAAAATTCTGTTTCGGTGCCCAGGTCATATATTTTGAGAGAACCGATTTTTTTAATTTATGGAGCGATTAGACGAATTTCTTTTTTAAATATATATAGGGGTAAGATGGATCACTCTGTAGATACTATTAGTACCTTGATAGAAAAAAAAAACCGATTATAATTTACGATAAGTTTTGTTTTTATTTTATTGATTGTTTTGTATATTAGAATCATAAGACTTTATTTATATTTGTTTTTGTATTTACTTAGCTATAAATATATATTTATTTATTTTTATGTTGTTTATGTTAAATTTTTTTTTATTACAACTTAAAGGGTCCCAAAAAATACTGCCTCCGGGCGCGTATGTTGAAGTTACGCCACGGGATAAATATACTTCAAAATTAAAATTAATCTAAGAGCCAATAGACATGGGTTTATATTTTTACTGTTACCGGATGAAACTCCTCTCTTTGAAGGTTTCATTCAATAAAGTTAAAACAAAACGGCCTTCGAAAAAGGCGAACAATGTGAAATCGGCGACAAGCTGATGGCTACTTTTTTTTGGGAGGTACCTAGGCGGAACTTCACCGATTACTTGGAAATAGGAAAATAATAAGTAAGAATAAAACGTCATCATTTGAAAAAGATCTTCTGCATATCTGTGCATTCCTTTCAATTACACTTTGATTCAATCGACACTACAGACGGTCGCTATGGTTGAACAGGTACATCACAAATGTCTGAGATATATTGCTTACAACTTTCAAATAAATTTTATGTTAAAAGATCGTCTTTTCTTCTCAGCTTCTTAGACTTTTTCGACCCTATTTGTTAGGCTGAAGACAGTACGTAGAATGTGCGGGAGGCAGATCTACGTCCCAACCAAGCGAACCCAACCCAAGTGAACCCAATCCAACCAAACCCAAACCATTTAATAATAACAGTAATGGTAGGTATGTATTCTTTGGCTACCTAACGACCCTAACCGAACGCAACCCAAGCGAATCCTAACCCAACCGAACCAAACCCAAGCGAACCCAACCCAAACCCAATCCAACCAAACCCAAGAGAACCCAAACCATTTAATAATAGTAACAGTAATGGTAGGTATGTATTCTTTGGCTACCTAACGAACCTAACTGAACCGAACCCAAGCTTCAATCAACGGTTTAAGTTGGTTTAATGTAGTGCTTCATCATTTTGGTTATTTTATAGTGTTTATCACTTTTATTTCTTGTATTTTATATTTACGATTTTAAACCATACGTTTGTGTACTTTGTACCATTATTGTATTTATAAATATAATGGGCGTTCGCTCGTATATAAATTTAAAAAATATTTTAAATACAAAACGCCAGCACGTGACCATTTCGTTTCATCCTACTGCCGTTACTTTTACTCCTGAAATAGTACGGAACTGAAATAAGCAGTACCGAAAGTGAGTAAAATCCACAAAGCTTGGTTTTGCTAAAATCTTTTTTAATAAATAACTAACGTAACTTTTTGTTTTCAGTTGGAAGAGGGTGAAGTAGATGTACGACTCAATTCTTTCAAAGGCTGTTTTATTCAACGATACAACAGATCTCGTCCATAATAATAATAATTAAGAATAAATAACACCAATCACAAAATAGTAAACATTTTTTGTTTAGTAATATTTTTTTTTTGTTTAGTACACCAGAAAACCTGTTAATATATTCTAACTTTACATGTTTTTCATCTAACAGAATTTATAAATAATTGTTTGTTCAATAAACTATGTACATTTTTAAATAGAACTATGAAGTTTTCTCAAAATAATGAGACAAAAGAATATTTGACCTACTAATCCTACATCAAACTGTAATGCAGAAAGTGATATTTTTCTCCCTGACAATAATACTGAAAATCACGTTTTTCCAATTCACTAAAACATTTGTTGAAACCTCGACGCGCGTTTCGTAAACACTGTTAGCATCCTCAGGAGAGAATTAAAACTAAATTAACCTGTAGACTTATATATCATACGCTCTGATTGGTCGATTAATAATACATAAGTGCGCAGCACGCTGCGTCAAAAACGATACACGATAACCTACTTACAAAGTAAAGAATATAATATACTAAGTACCTATTTGGAATTGGACCCTTATCTTTATTCAAGATTCTAAAACTATGTTTGGCGATCTCCAAACTTTAATAAGCGTCCAATTCTTTACAAATTATTAACAGTTTTTAATAATGTTAAGTTGTCAGAAGTAACATTATGATTATTATTAATTTAATTCACTCCTGAGGATGCTAGTGTTCGCAAAATGCGGAAAACCGTGTTTTTCAATTATTCTAAGCCAAAAGACCTAGTCATCTGACAATGATGCCAAACAATAAAACAAAATAATTCCAAAAAAGTTTGAAAATTGCTTGTTTTGAAGGCTTATCACATCTTGCTCACTTACATGTTCATTGTAAAAGGAACGACAAACGTGATCATAATGACAAAATACCAGTAGTGGTTGACAGGAAAACTCTCGGAATTAAGTCTTGTTTCGTTAAACAAGCCCATTTCAAATACAGGGTGATTCATCCTGAGTATATACCATTCTATTTGAAAAAAATTGACTGTTCCTAGTAAACACGTGGTTCAAGTTTAAATTCAACTAAATCTTGTTCTGCAACTGCCTGTCGACCTTGGACTATATCATTTGTATACTCAGTATTTCCTCTAATGTATTCTAAAATTTTGTTTGCTTGAATGAAATAATCATAAAAATATAGATTTTTTTGTAGAAGTCGAAAAACGTCAACTTTTTCGCAAAAAAAATTGTAGGAAAAAATCTGTGTTGGTATAGGGAATGCTGAACAAAGTGGCCTTTAAATTTTATAGCGAATCTGAAAAAAAATATAAATGTGGTCCTTCCATTTAAAATAACAAAGTAGGTGATTACTTCCGGTATAACTGGAAGTAATATAAACCCGGAAATAGTACATCAATATAGAACCTTTCCGATGTTACCGAACCCCAAAGTTTCAGCAACATATCTTTTGTAGTTCCCGAGAACTTTGAGTAGGCCACGCAGGATGAATCACCCTGTATAGGCGTCCCGCTAAAGGGACTGTCGGCGCATCTATGGGTTGGTAAGTTTGCATTATGGGGCCAGTGACCTTACACGCAGTCGATATAGTGTGTGGAGTGTTGTCCACTCGGCATATTGCCAACAGAATCTAGATGTCGCCAAACACATACTTTTACAACTCTTATATATTTCTTTACTTTATAATTGGTAAATAATAGTATATTTACATTTGAAATGAGAAGTTAAAAGTGTATTTCTGTGGCTAACAAAATCTACTTTACAATCAAATACAGGATGACAGGTAACACAAAACTAAAGTGGGCAGGTACTACATGTAAGGTTATTGAGCTAAACATATTGAGTTGTTGATTTATGTTGAATTAGATACAGAGTGTTAAAAGTTAATAGAAAAATACAGGATTTTTAATAATGTTATGGAGGTTACAAATGGAAACGACAGAATGGCGATCTCTCGGTTAGATTTTAACAGAGAATCAATCAAGCAGATTTTAGATTTGACTTTAAATATCGTCATTATGTAAAAGATGAAAATCACTCATTGATATGACAACAAAATTATAGATTGAAAATATTTGAATATGTTCACCAAAATGAAACATATAGCAATAAAGCTTATTAAATTACTGATCAAATATGTGTTACTATAAGTCGCAAGCTTTGAAAAACACTTTTAACATACAAATCACTTATTCAGGAAAGTTATCTAACATTATTCAGTCTGTGAAGTTTTCTACATTATTGTTACAAGTATTTATATTAGTAATACATTTATTTATTTAGTGATGTATCAATCTACATGAAAATATACAACGACCACATTCTATTAAAAACTTGTAGAACGAATGAATTATTTCTGTTGAATAAAAAACATTAAATTTCTACATGTACCCAAAAATCCAAAAACAGTCTATAATATTAAAAGAGTTACACCTAAAAATATTGTTATTATTAGTAATTACTAATTTAAATCCGATACCTCGAAACATGTATAATTGTTCAAAAATTACGAAGAGCTAAGAAGCAAAATATTACAAAGCTTAATGACATTTGCAAAAAATACCCTTGGTTGAGTATTTATAGTAGTATAACAATAAAAACATCATAAGTAATTGTTTTAATCTTGTATATTTTCTTGAACCTTGTTACCACTAAAAATGGTGTACACAAAAATATTGTTCCATAAAAAAAATGCGACGTTGGTAAGAAAAAGAAATGTACCTGAAGAAGGCATACTATCCGAAACGTAGTACCTACAGACTGAAATAAAAAAAATATTTCAAAGAAAATGTTCCCGTTTTAAAACAGAACCTTTATCCCAAGAAAAAGAAACAAAAATAAGTAATTGTTTTATAATATGATCTGGTACTATTTACAGATTGTTTAAATGGGAGATTTGAATAAAACATTTATATTGGCTATTTTAAACTAATACGAGCATTGCCTTTTATATTTCGGGATTTGGCAACCCTGGTGTTGCAATCTGGCAACTGACAGCTCTATCGTAAAGATGGACATTTTTGAGGTTATGTGTGTTGTTGTTGTTTGATATTGGCCTTCACCAGTAGGTATTTAGCCAGTTTCCAGTGGAATTTTTACGGACGCACATTAAAGTGCAGCTGGGCTCCTGCCCATATCCATAATGTACTTCTTGCACACTGTTTTGCGTTTCCAATTTCCTTGATCGGTGCGACTCAGGGGTCTTGTTCACTGTTTGGTGATTGCGATTTTCTGAATGTTACGCCTCAAACTTCTAAATAAAATGTTAGTTAAGACACACATAAAAGAAGAAGATAACCCTCCAACACACAGCAGGAGATAAAGGGATCTGTAACAAAGGGTCACTGTAATTACAAGAGAATATCATTGCAGAAAACCAATTAACAATTTAAGCGTCTCGTACTTCAAATCTCTAAGCAATGATTGCACCGACATAGGTGATGAAACCCCGGACTTTGAAAGTTCGGAGTATAGATTCCTATTATTGTTTGGACAATCAAACAGAATATGTGAAAGGCTTTTTGAGGTTATACGTACTCTGAACGTTTTGATATACGAGCGCTATTTGTGTTGTTTACAGTAACTAAAAAGATTCATCTCGGCTCAAAAATGGAATTAAATCGTGAACATTTTCGTGCGACTATTTTTTACAACTTTCCACGTGGATTACCTCCGCAACAGTGCATGGATGAACTTAATTCAATTTTTGACGATGAAGCTCCCTTAAGGACCAGGGTTTATCAATAGTGGTCGTAGTTCACTCCAAGACGAATTTCGTGAAGGTCGTCCAAAATCAGTTGTTGTTCCGAAAACCATTGATGCTGTGCGCGAACTGATACTGAAAGATCGTCATGTGACCTATCAAGAGATTGAGACAACCTTAGGCATTAGTGGGACCAGCATACATTCAATATTGCATAAACATTTGACTGTCAAAAAAATTTGTTCGCGTTGGATCCCACACAATTTGTCAATCGCTCAAAAAAAAAAGGATCGTGTCGATTGGTGCAAAGAAATTCTCAAAAAATACGATCGCGGTTCTTCGAAACACGTCTATGACATCGTGACCGGTGATGAATCGTGGATTTACGCGTATGAGGCCGAAAGTAAACAGCAGTCGACTGTATGGGTATTTCAAGATGAGCCAAATCCAACAAAAGTTGTTCGCGCACGAAACACTTCCAAGCAAATGGTTTTTTCGGAAAAACTGGACATGTCGCAACCGTACCACTAGAACAACGCAGAACAGTCAATTCTGAGTGGTAGACAACCATGTGTTTGCCAGTTGTCTTCCAAGAAATCAGGAAAACCAAACGCCGAAGACGGATCACTCTTCATCACGACAATGCGAGCTCTCACACATCGGCTCACACAACTGCATTTTTGAGCACCCAAAACATCGATTTGATGAGTCATCCACCGTATAGTCCTGACTTTGCACCGAATGACTTCTTTTTATTCCCGTACGTAAAAAACAAACTGAGAGGTCAACGTTTTTCGACACTTGAAGAAGCGGTTGCTGCATACAGAATGCATGTTTTGGAGATACCTCAATCAGAGTGGCAAAAGTGCAAGCAACCCTCGTACTATATTTATAGAAAAAAAAAACTCGAGAACTAGAAATAAAAAATATGTAAATTTTCACAATGTTTCACCATTTTCAGGTTATATTGTTTAGCTTGAATGCCTGCCACCTTATATTTATCAAATTCCCTTTGCTTTATTTCATTACCTACCAAACAACTTAAACTTCACATATTCACAATGGAATATTTGCAAAATCCTTTTCTCTCGTACCATTTTGCATCTTAACTCTTCTACTTTTACGATAAATCAGTTCCTAAATTTGTTAGTATACATACTGATATTCTTTCATTAAATTTAACGTAATAAATAAATATTACAAGATGAATTTATACATTATATAGAATTTGTATATGGAATAATGTTTACATTTATTTATTAAAAGACCAAAATTTGACTATACACATAATATTTATATTGTTCATCTGATTTCTTGTTATATTATACGACTGTATAAACAAAATAAAACTATTTGAAATTGATATTTTTTTCAACCATAAATAATAGTCAAATCTCCAGGAAATAATCTTTAATATAATGATCGGTAATTCCTTTTAGCCAGACATGTTTCGAAACCCGACTGGTACCATCTTCAGTTGCTTATATTTAATAATTTCACGAGATAGATACAATTCCATTGAAGTCATTTTGTGAAATTAAAGGTTAAAAAACTTTAAAACCTTTTCCAAATTTTTTTAAGAAGTCATTATATAATATATTTTCATATTCTGTATATTGCTATTATTACTTATTATTTTTATTGTTGTTTATTATTGTGAATATTATTGTAATATCGCTATTATCACTAATGTTTGCATTTTCTCTTGTATTGTTCTTTGTAATTAGTAATAATACGTTGTATGTAAGCAATAATTGAGAGAATAGAGATTTCCTGTAATTCCTGGATTTTTTTTTGTGAGTCTGTTGGAAATATACGCTTATTACTATTATTATTATATTCGTGTCAATAACTGATTTCTTTTTTGACACGAATGACTGAAAAAAAAGAAGTGTGGCTAAAAAGAATTACCTTATGCTGATCTGATTCAGTAAGAGGTCAAAGAAGAGAAGAAAGAAAGATCATTCTATTAAAGATTATTTCGTGGAGATTTGACTTTTATTTATCATTGAAATTATAACTCCACTCAAGGATGGACTACTTTTCTACGTTAATATTTTTTTGTTTTGAGTAGGCAGTATAGAACTAATTGATATACACTTGGCATCAAAATTAATGCACCATTAAAATTTGGGACAATTGCAAAGTTAATTTTCTCGCAAACTGCTGAATCGATTTGGAATTTTTGTTTAAATTGTAACTTTTCTGAGCATGTTGTGTTTTTATTCACGTTTTTATGTCTATTGTTAAATTTAATACAGAGATTAATTTGAAATGCAAAGTAGCGTCACTATCTGTCAGTGTTATTTGAATTTATTTTGTAATTTCTCTGCATTTGGTGTTATCATTGCAAAATATGGAGCGTCAAACAAGAAATTTAACTCGAGATGAATGTGTGATGGCAACTACATTGATCCAACTACTGAGCCATAGGTAGAAGTTTGGGTGTTTCTCATTTGATAATATCTACGTCAGTGTGTCAACTGTAAGGAGACGTCTCACAGAATTAAAGATTAAGAATTTCAGTAAGAGGACCAAGATTAAATGCAGACCATATCCGAGCAAGACTTCAATTTGTCAGGAAATATGTAAACTGAACTTCTGAAGATTGGGGCAGAGTTTCATTTACAGATGAGACCAGGTTTTGTCTCTACAGCAACGACCGACGGTAAGAGTTATTCGACGACCAAATGAACGTTACTCGCAGTGCAATATTCACCAAACCGAGTTATTGAATGGAGGTTCTGTGCTATTTTGAGGCGGAATCTCTTTAACTGCTCGTACAGACATCATGTCTTTGCGTGGAGGAGCTTTAAATAGTGCAAGGTACATCACGGAAATTTTGTTTGCATGTCGTCTCTTTCGCTGGCTATATTAGTGATAACTTTGTACTAATGCAAGACAACGCTAGACCACACACTGCGAGTTTATTTAGCAGGTGGATATACAAACTCAGGACTGGCATCCACGCAGTCCAGATCTCAATTCTAAAGAACATTTGAGGGATCTAATGGATATACAGCTTATCCCTACCTGCATGTTTGGATGATGTAGAAAACTTTGTTCGAGAAATGTGGATTAATATTGATCAAGAACAAATAAGACGTCTGGTTCAAAGTATGGGTCGTCGATGTCAAGCGAGATTAGAGTAGATTTTTTATTTTTTCACTAATTTTGATTTCATTTGGTTAACTTTTGAAACTTTTTCTTGAATAATGTCAAATAAATGCTTTTAACTTTAAATTATGTATTTCATTAATTAACATTAATTCACTGTCGTTACTTCGAATACTCTATATTTTGCATATGTAAGATCCAAGCTTGAGTATTGCTCTTTGGTCTGGTACCCCTGCTATGACTGTGATATTCAAATGATTGAGAAAGTTTAGCGTAAATTTTTAAAATGTTTGTGCTTTAAAATTGATGGAACTTACCCGGATCGCGGAATACCTTATCTTATTGACCGATTTCAATTTCAAAGTTTAAGGAGAAATTTGTTTAGTATAAGTTTTCTATATAAGATATTCAATAGTGATGTAGTGTGCCCTGAGCTACTGGAAAAGGTATCTCTGTTGGTTCCGCGTATCAATGCTAGAAGTTCTATTGCATTTTATAATGAGCGAGCCAGAACAAATGTTATATTAAAATCTCCCATTTATACTATGTGCCGGCAATTTAATTTGGTTAATGATCAGTGTGATATATTTTTTGATTCTCTGAATGAAATATTGTCTTCCGCGGAATCAATACTAAAGGAACTTGATGTTCATTAATACTTGTGTACTTTGGTTGATTTTCGTTGTTTATTGATGTACCTACTGTTATTTAATATAGTTAAGCTTTAGTTATAAATGGTTTTTGTATGCATTTCTCTGTAAATGGAACTTGTTCTGTTGAGTAATAAAACTATTATAATTATTATTATTATAACAGAGCTACAAACGTGAATAAAACACAAAATGCGCAGAAAAGATCAAACTGGTTTCTTTTAAACACCCTGTACATTCCTCAAACTTCGATCTCAATTAAAAGTTGTTTGACAGAGTCTTCCCTAAAGATTTCAGCTACAATTTAAAGAAAAAAATGTCCAAATCGATTCAGCAGTTTGCGAGAAAATTAACTTTGAAATTGTGCCAAATTTTAGTGGTGCGTTAATTTTCATGCGAAGTGTAATAAATATATTTACTCGGTTCGATTTATAAAGTTTCTATTATTGCTGTCGGTTACCGTTGCAGATTTCTCGCAGGAAAGCCACCAAATTTCACTGTTTGAACTGTTATTAATGTTAAACTAACTTGAACACAGTTGTATAAACACCAATAACAACTATAATTAGTTGATTGAGTCAAAAATTGTCGATTTTACGATTATATCCAATATAAATGCAACAGAAAAAGCATTGAACATAGCATTCACAGGAAACTTTAAAGATTTCATTCCAACTATGCTATAACTTAAGGTAAAGCGTTTTTAAATATGTTATTAAGGTGGAAAATGCAGCAGAATCTTAAGAGCATTTTGACAAACAATTCCTACTCTAACATTATGAAAATGCAATACAAGTAGTCATCTTGGCAAACGCTTTCGGAAACATGCATAATCCACCTTAATTTAATTTTTTGTATATACAGCACCTCAAAAAAAAAAACAAATTAAAAAAATTTGCATAATATATTGCTGTGTTCACAAATCCAAAAATAATTACACACTGTATATTATACACAATTTTTCTTTTTCTGTTAAAATTTATTCCCGTATTCCGGCATCTAGAAAATTACAGAAAAATCTTGGGCGTTAAAACAATGAACATAAATTATAGAATATTCGAGAAGAATCTGATAAACAATGAACAAATAACTAACCTTAAAGATGTGTACATAAGGGACCCAACTTTTGGGACCCTCTGCCTATAATAATATGTAATTTCTTAGTGAAATGTACACACATACATTCTCAAGTTTACTAGAATTTTAATTAACTGCTAATTATCTTAAATGTTAATACAATTTCAGGAGTTACTTTCTTATACATACTTAGTTTGGTATGTACAGGGTTATTCAAAATATTTTGACACCCACCTAGAGTCTTAAATACAAAAGTTTTAGAGTTCTACTGTAGTAACTATTGGAATCAAAAAATTGATTTGCAAAATTATATCTAAATGGAACACCCTATACAATATCAAATAAAAGATCTTTTTCTTGAGATATTTCGGTTTAAAACTAAAATGTCGGTTACTGGAAACCATCAACCAATAAAAATAACCAAGTGTGCCTGATTACGTCGTGTTTTTCTTCATCTGAATACCCCATTTAATTTAATTTGTGCAAATTAATTTATTAATTGTCAAGTAGCAAAACCACTGGTGAAATATTCTTGAGCCAATGCTGTCCTCCTTGTATACTTCACAATTTGTAAAGAGATTGAGATATTGCTCAGCTCATTTATATGCTGACGATACTCAAGTATATATATCCTTTAGGCCGACGGATATTGCTCAAAGTTGTGAGCATGTAAATTACGATTTGCGGAGTCTTGTGGAACTATCTAAGAATCACTGCCTTACTATAAATCCAGACAAGACACAGCTGTTGCTATTGGGAACGCATCAGGCCAAAATTGCTGCTTCCACCGTGCTGAAACTTAATCTAGATGGTGTTGATTTGAAATGTCAAACTGTTGTTAAAAGCTTGGGAATGTTAATTGACGCTGATTTGCGGTTTAGGGAACATGTAGGTGCCTGCATCAAGAAAGCGTTCTGCAACCTGAAGATGATATACAGTCAACGACTTTTATTGAACCAGTCCACCAGGAAAATGCTTTGTGATAGTCTGGTTCTGTCACACTTTAATTTTGGCGATGTCGTTTATGGGCCCTGCCTACTGGGTGCCGAAGAGCATAGGATTCAGCTCATGCTTCTACATCTACTGGTTTTGTACAATAAAATTGTGCATTCGAAGACTCCTCTATATTTATTCAATAAAATTGAGTATGGAGGTCGTGGTCATTCTATAAATACTCGCAATAGTCACGTTATTACTCCATAGCACTGCATTATTTGAGTTACAGTATCTCACGATTGTACAACGCATTGCCTGTTGAAGTGGCGTGTTTGTCTGGTCAACGTTTCAGGGCCTCAGTTCGAGACTTAATTATTAATAATGGTATCACCTTTTAGTAAGTAATTAGTGAGTATGTTTGAGTGACTTGATAAATCAATTTGATCTTTTCATTGTATTTTCATTTTCATATTTTGTTTTGTTTTTATTGGGTATATCTTATATTTAAATTTTTATTGAAGTCATAATTGTTTTTTGTTTTCGTTTCTTATAGGGTTTTGTTTAGTTTAGATTAGGTAAAGTTGTGAATAGGTTAAGATAGGAGGCTTAGCCTCAACTCCGCCTTTTGTGTAATTAATTTCACCCAATAAAGTAATTATTATTATTATATGTAATGTCAACCAATTATTATATTGTTGACATAATAACATGTCAATTGTAATCAGCGCTCACTTGATTATTTTCCGAACAATAAACAATATGGTTGATGATTTCCAGTAACTGAAATTTAAGTTTTAAGCTGAAATATCAGAACAAAAAAATCTTTCATTTTATCGTATAATATATAGCGTGTCCCATTTAAACTATAAGACCTAAAATTTTTGCATTAAAATTTGTATCACCCATAATAACGGCTCTAGGTGCAAAATATAATGAATGACCCTGTACATATCAGCAATTAGAGAGAGAAATGAATTTATTACTGCTTTCTTTGGAATAACAACGAATAAAATCTCAACAAACTTAACAAAGCAACAAACATATACATAATTTTGTTATATAAAACTTAACACATAAATACATACCCAGGCAATATTTGTTTAATGCAAATTTCATAATTTTAATTTTATCTCAAGGTGTAGCCGCAAATTTTGCTGCTACAAAAATTGGATATAATTTAATTTAGAAAGTGGCTTGGCGGGAATTCTGCTATTTACCTATTCAAGCAACGTGTATTTTTCTAACGACCAGAGCAATGGACAGCGATAATTTTGAACACACTTTAAAACCCCCATTCGAGGCACTGTTAACAATCGATTGATTCCCTAACGAGAGTGAGAACATAACAGAACATCAAGGATAAAATAAAAAAAATTGTCGCCATAATTTCTGGAAGTTTCCCAAGTGCCTAATTTAATATCATGTCTAATTGATAGTTGATCTGAAGAATATTAGCAAACTAATATCCCGCGGTATGCTGGACAGAATCAAACGAAAGCTTAAAAATAGTGTAGGTAACTCAATACACTGAACTCAACTCAATCGCTATTATTGAACTATGTAGAATCATGTGGCAGAACAATTAAAATTCTAACTATAAAATATAGGCCTTTCTGTAGCAATTAGGCATCCACCAGACAACCGTTTCGTCGATCCACGACTCATCAGTGATAGTTGGTCCAGTAGGCAACAGAATTGCCACGAAATTTCGGTGCTAACCTATTATTAACTTCATGCTATTAGAAAATTCTAATAAAAATTAATCTTTCCATAAATTCTATTGTATGTAATGTTAAACGGATGTAAAAATGGAATCCGATAATCTCACTATATATTTTCTTTAAATCATCGGTTTTGATATCATTTAAATGCCCAATGTAAATAGCCCAATCCTCCGCTGATTACCATGAAAACATGACGAAACCGGTGTGGTGCCTGAGATCAACACGATCGAGCTCGCCTACCAGGAGATATTTGGTGCCGAATCCCCACTCAACAACGAGTTCATAACTGACCATAAGACCTCACCGGGGTTATACCTCCCTATAACTCTAGAAGACCTTGAGGCCGTCATCTCCAAAAAACAATCGGACTCGAGGGGTCCCGATGGCACCCGTATTTCCGATCTTCGGAAAATACCATCACATCTCCTTCCTCCTCTTCAATCTTTGTATCTTTTCCTGTGAGATTCCAAACGGTTGGCGGACCAACAGGACTATGCTGATCCCAAAGCAGAGAGCTGATCCAGCCACAGTCGACGCATGGCGTCCTATTACGGTTTCCTCTGCTGCATATCGTCTCTTCAACAAAATCTTGGCAAAGAGGTTCCAACGGCTTCCCTTCTCGCAAGAGCAGAGGGGCTTTAGGGACCTCGATGGTACTCTGGCCAACTCCGCGATGCTGGAGTGCGTTAGCAAACATCAGCGCAAGAACAAGAAGCCACACTCCATCTCCACCCTCGACCTTAGGAAAGCTTTTCACACCGTGTTGCATCATAGTATCAACAGAGCTTCTGAAAATGGTTTTCAGAACAACTTTTACCAAACATTCGGTAGTTGAAATAAATAATGCCTCCTACCATTCGAGGTTGCTATCAAAAGTGTCTTACAATAGTACAAAAAAAAAACAGAAGATATTAACTATATGAAAAAGAAAAACATAAATATCCCCGAAAAAATTTAATATTTATTTTTTTTATGTTATAATCAAACAAAAGGATAAACATTATGTGACCCCCATGGTGCCCATTCTTTAATATTTTGCAATTTTCAAAAATAAAATATGGGGCTTCTTTAGAAATATTAAGAGATTTGTACACTTTTTGATTAGTGGTACTTTGGTCGCAAATTACAGCAGTAGGATTTAAACCAATATTTTTTAATTCCTTCAAATTCTTTAACAATATTTGAACGAGCTGGTCACTTTTGACACCATTCTCTGTGAAATAAAATGAAATTGGAATTTTCCAATTACTGTAAAGACCTCTGACCATGACAACCAGTGCTTGTTTTGCGTATACTGGTCTTCTACCAAATTCGCCTAAGCCTTCTATCATATCTTTGTTTTTGGAAAATTCTAAACATTTTTTAATGGCCATTTCGTCAAAAAGTAAAACACATTCTTGTGCTTTTTTAGACAGAGTTTTCACCTTTATCTTTAAGATTTTAAATAAATGCTTATTGAAACCAGGATTTTGTTCATATTGAGATAACCAGGAGATTATAGTAGAGCGCGCGGGCAACTGACATCCGTTCTGCCTCATAAATCTATAAGTTGAAGGTGATTTATAATAAAGGGCAATAGAAGCTTTTTTCTCTTCCAGGGTCCAAGGTTTTCCTTTTTTATGGTACAATTGCATGCTCACAAGTGCCTTGCAAAACGGAGTCAAATTATTAGCTTCCCGAGGAAAATGTGATTTTGTCTTTATTAGTTTGGCTTTAATTTTATGTAAGTTCGCTGTAGTGGTGTGAAGTTTTCTCTTTAGATTGGTTTTTCTGGGGGTATCCGGAGTTGTTTTCTTTGGGGAATGCATATTGGTTATATCTTGAAGAAACTGTGAAGTTTCATTGCTTCTCGTCTCCGAAGATGACTGAATAAATGGCTCTGGGGTATGTAAACGGGGACTGGAGGTTGTAGATGGCTGGAGTTCATCTGGAGACCGCAGAATATTCGAATAGGTGGCTTTAGCTTTAACACCTATCATTGGAAGATCGTTTTGTTTATTAGGTAATGCGTTTTTAGGCAGTCTAGGCGAAAGCAATAATTCTGGTTTAAAATGGGCTTCGCAAAGAAATTTAGTTTTCAGCTTTTCTATTGGAAGAGCAACCAATTCGATTTTTCTTGGATGTTTCGCCACCTTGGTGTTTTTTGGCGTTTCAACTCGCATCTTTTGGGACCTTTAAAAAGAAACTTCCACTCCATTTAACCTGAGAGGAAAAAATAGGTATTTACCTACTCTAATTTAAATTACGAAATTATTTCATTAATAATCCCAAGTGTTTTTATAAAAAATCTGTCCTTTGGCTAAAATGACTGATATAAAGAAATAAATAAATATAGAAAATGCATTTGGATAAAGTAAATTATTAATTTCCCCTTTCCCAATTTTTTTGCATAACTTTGATAAAGACAAAATTACTTTTATTCCTAAAACACGGAGAGGTATTTTATTTTTGGTGTTCAAAAATATCAAACATGCATTAGTTCGTCAAATAGAGCTATAAAGTAAAATCAACGATCTCTATTCATACTTTAATTTCACTCAAAAACCTTGCAGCATTTGGTGAAAACCCACTCTTCCTACCAACATTCACTAATAATTAACATAAAATAAAATATTGTTTTGAACAAAAATCGTGTAAAAAACTAATTAATATCTCAACAATATAAAAATAAATAAATTTCGAAATATCAGTGTTTTATTTGTTTGGTTCAAGTAATATATATTATTGTTACGTTGGATTATCAGTAAATATATCTAAAATTGTGATCGATTAATTCTGGACAATAGTCTGAAAACGAAATTCCTTTCATATTATCATATTGTACCTATCTTAATTCCTGATGTTATTGTTAGACTGCACTGACATGTACGGAATTGTAATTTGTGTCGTTGGCCATTGAATCATTTACTGCATCACCTAAAAACATACGAACCTAACATAATTTTGAAACTACTGTTTTTAGTTTTTTTTTTCCCTGAAGGATAAAACTTTCAGTGATATACATGGTGTTCCACAAGTTTGTTGTTTGAACCATCGTTCTCCTACAACATATCTCACATGTATAACAAGTAACTGTTATTAAGAAACAACCCAAGTAACAAAATATAGTTCTAGGAAGGTTGTATATTGGTGCTAGAACCACTTTATGGATTTTGTTTACATATGCCATTAGGTATAAAACAACCTCCTCTAGCCGGCTACACAAACTCCTGGTGACCAAAAGGGCCCACGCTACAGAACCTCCTGCTAACCTAAAAGTTGTCGACATTTCAGAACCTTAAGGTTCAATATTGAATATTTGTGCAGCTATAATATAACCTTTATATATCCTTACTAGCCAATATATAACTGAATTATAACCCATGAATCAGAGGTTTAAAGTTCTAATTTAGCCACTAAAAGGTTCTAACTAGCTCCTTGCGAATTATCAACTACAACCTATTAGTAAAGAGTTGATCTGCGGAAAGCAGTCTTAAAACTATTAAGTAAAATATATTACAGACTGCTTCTAATTTTTGGATTAGTTGGTTAATATACGGTATTATTTCTAGTTAAATAACTCTTTGGTAGGTAATATTGTAATGGTAAATTATGATAATTATTTATCATTCAATATTATACGTGATATAAAACTGCATCAAATAGCGGACACAAATTGCTGATTTTAATGCACCTTCTATTTTACTGTCAAAATATTATATAAAAGTAGCATAAAATTCATGGGCTATCGATATTATTAGTATAAATATTTTTTTTAGTTATATTTAAAATACAAGGGAAATATTTTGTTTTTAAAAGTAGTCGAAATTCTAATATACGGAAACCTATGAATATAAAATTATGAAAAAATGTGTTTCCCGAACCTAAAACTACGCAGAATTACCTATATTTTCAAAAATATTTTGTTATTTAACTATGTCATAATCTTAAAATGGCCGATAGGAAACAAATGCTTATAAGCTTTTGAAATAACCAAAATATAACCTAAGTTGCTTGAAAGTCTGAAAATATGCTAAAATATAACCTTAAGATCAAATTCGTAACCTAAATAATGCTAAATAACACTGTTCAGAACTAATAATTGCCTTTATACAACTCGAGCTTAAAAGTGGCACCATCGCAACTTTCTAACGACCTGTTTAGTATTGTTTTGGATGTGTAGTTGTGATCACATGCCAGCTTTTATTCATATTTATTATACAGTGTGTCTTTTAATTGAAACGGTAAGTACAAAGTAATAATTGCTGATAAGCTGAAAATGTTCCTAGTTTTCTTGTTCTAATAAGATGCAAGCAATGTGGGAAAATAGGGGAATATTATCATGGCCTCCAAGATCCGAAGCTGGAAAAGTCCATGACGAATTATCTGTACCTGGCAAAGGTTGGAAAACATATAACTATGCAGGTATATGTAAAAGAATGTTTTCTTCGTACAAGGATGCTTGTGGAGAGCAGGAAAGAATGCAAGGTCTTGCTGATACGGATGGAGAAAGTGATAGTGTTGGTAGTTACCAACCTACCTCTGATCCAGCAGATTTCAATAATTTGCGACACCTGTAAATTGAAATTGAATGTAAAAAAACTACTTTTTCTCTTTATGTCAAATAGACACTATGTTTTTCAAATAAAGAAAGCTTGAGCGACGCTTTAAATATTTAACTGCTTTTTTAAACTTTGTTACAAAATTGATGCAAGTATATAATATAGCGACACAAAAGATCCTCCTTCATATTAGCTGTAGGATGTTATATATATATTTTTTGTATGCTTCCAACATTCTCACCTTTAATAAATGCCCTTGCTGGTGAATCACATATAAAACATTTAAGGGATACATTTCCTTTATATTTTCCAACGCAGATGCCATCTTTCAGAACTACCAGAAGCTCTTCAACAAATTTTGACAAATATTCATTAATGCATGCAGTATTAGGCTTGCCTTTACCATAATACAAACCAATCACCATTGGTTTAGTATTTAGTTCATTTATGTTGAAGAGAATAGGCCAAAATTCAAACTTGGAAGATGTAAAAATCGGAAGACCATCAATATTTATATTAATCGAAATATTTAAATTTGTTTTTGTATTTTGGTAACACTATTTAATACATTTTTGTAAACCATTGTGCCAGTACCTCCCTCCAGCAATTTCATCAACTTCAATTTTTGTATCAGGTGTAGCCAATAAGGTTCGAGGGTCCTTAGGCAGCCCGAAATTACTGTTTTTATTTAAAATATTTTGAAAATTGAAATTTGATTAACCTGCTCATTAGCAATTCGTTGAAAGTTCTGTCGCACCTTTCTTTTAAAATTTCCACTACGAACTAGCTTTTCGTGAGACATTCTGTATAGATTCAGGACACGTTGATGTTACCTTCTGTCTAGGCGAAAACGAGACTAAAAGATAATTTTTGTGACCAAATAGATTTTAAATAAGGGAAGTAGTATTGAGTTATGCCAGAAAGCTTATTTAGTAACCTATAACGCATCGCTTCAACTAAATAGTCTTTAATCAGTTTTAAAATGGGCTACATGGTTATGGAAAAGTTGTTTAAATGACTTAAAGGCACAAAAAATGCGAAGTTATAATTAGGTTCTAAACTAGCAGCAAAAAAAACTTATAAGTCTTATTTTGGCATTTAAGTGACTAAAAAATGCCTTATATATAATCATTTCAAAACCTTAAGGTTTTAGAACTACTAGGTCCTAAAACTCCTCATATATATAGTTGATTTAACGTTTTTCAAACATGTTTCAAGATGTATGTATGATTTCATAGTTCTAAGACCAACAAGCACAATATATTACCTATGTATAGTTTTTAAGCTTAAGAAAAAGGCACACATTACCCATTTATAACCTTAAGGCAATTTTAAAGTCTTCCTCCTTAAAGAAATGTTACTTGGGAAAGGCGGTTCATATTGAACAGTGAATCTAAACCTTACAACTTTAAGAAATCTGACTACCCCAATTTATATAACTCCCTTTTTTTGTTTGATTGGTCCGAGGTGTCATTGACTGATAATAAATAAATAAATAAATAAATAAATAAGCGTTTATTGCCCAACAGAATAAATCCCTTTACAGAGCAACATATAATACAACATTATAAATAATAAACAATAACAAAGATAATAAATCAAATTAAATTACAGCAAATCAAACAAACCAAAATCAATTACAATCCAGAAACTAACCGGAATAATATTGAACAAAATAACAAATTAAATTCAGATGTAGACATTTACTTTCATTATATTACATTATTATATTGTATAATGGCGATACAGCGTTGGATAAGCTTTATGAATTGCTCTTTAATGTTATCGACCGGCATGTGCCGCGTTATCATAATTTTAAGCGTAGATTTCCAGTATGGTTTACGTCTGAGATTCAAATCACCATAAATCATCACGGTTTTATGCCGAATAGGTCCACTCTCACTAATCTTTCTTGTTTCACAGAGAGGGCGACGCGTATTGTCGATGGGGGGGACAGCTGGATGTTATTTATACCGACTTTGCCAAGGCTTTCGACAGGTTGGATCATGGGGTGCTAATTCGGAAGCTGGACAGCTATGGGTTTGTCAATAACCTGAAGTCGTTGTTTATTTCATATCTTCGAAACAGACTACAGTATGTAGTTTATAATGGCTACAATTCCAAAAAATATAAAGCATCCTCTGGTGTGCCTCAGGGTTCAAACTTGGGTCCCCTACTTTTCTTGATCTTCATTAACGATCTTAACGAGTGTCTGCAAGTTAACAGGTTGTTTTTCGCTGACGATGTTAAGCTGTTCGCCACTATCGTGTCGTACGAGGACTGCATAGGTCTTCAGAGTGAGCTTGAGGCGATGGAGAGTTGGTGTAACAATAACAAGCTATATCTACATGCTAAGAAGTGTAAATGCATGTCTTATTCGAGAAGGAAAACTGCTTTTAATTTTCAGTATCGACTTGGACAGACTGTTCTCGAGAGATGTGCAACTTCTACCGATTTGGGTGTTACGTTAGACTCGAGATTGTCTTTCGTTCCTCATATTAACTTAAAGGCGAATGATAATCGCTTATGGTTTCATTGTTAGAAATTGCACAGGCTTTAAAAATATTAACGCATTGAAAACATTGTATTTCTCTTACGTTCGTTCGAAACTAGAGTATTGTTCAATCACCTGGTATCCTATTTATGAGGTCCATAAGTACGCCATTGAAAAAATTCAAAGGAAATTCCTTAAATATCTCGTATATAAATCTGATGGCGTTTATCCAGAAAGAGGGGTGGATAGTTCGATGCTCTGGAATAGATTTAATGTCCGTAGCTTGGAGTTCCGTAGAATCCTTGCTTCTTTGAAATTTTTGTACGGTCTTTTAAATGGTAAAATCGATTGCTCTGAGTTGCTGGCTGAGATTGATATAAATGTTCCACGCCTGGGGAGTCGTAACGGATTAACGTTTTACTGCAAACGTCCTGTTACGAATCTATACACGAAATCGCCAGTTTTTGTGATGTGTAATAATTTTAATATGATCTGTAACGATTGCGACATATTTGATTTATAATCGATGAGTAGAACCTTTGGCGTAGAACACTAAACTGACAGTCGTTTTACCACTTCACCAAAACACTTCTTTTTAAATCTCGACGCGCGTTTCGCTAACAATGTTAGCATCCTCAGGAGAGAATTAATTCTCTCCTGAGGATGCTAACATTGTTAGCGAAACGCGCGTCGAGATTTAAAAAGAAGTGTTTTGGTGAAGTGGTAAAACGACTGTCAGTTTACATATTTGATTGTTTGTTGCACGACTTAGTGGAAACTGCTCGTAGTTTTTTTAGGGTGTGATGTAATGCTAATGTAATAGTAAGATAATGTAATGAAAGTAAGTGTCTACATCTGAATTTAATTTGTTATTTTGTTCAATATTATTCCGTTTAGTTTCTTGATTGTGATTGATTTTGGTTTGTTTGATTTGCTGTAATTTAATTTGATTTATTATCTTTATTATTCTTTATTATTTATAATGTTGTATTATATGTTGCTCTGTAAAGGGATTTATTCTGTTGGGCAATAAACGCTTATTTAAGTTACCACAAGAAATAAAACTGTGAAGTCCTAGTGACTTCAACTTCCAAAAACCAAAAGTTTGTAAAGAGAATTAAAATACCTACTTTCGTCACTACAAAGGCTCCAATTTTGCCAAAATATGTCCCCTTCGTAAACAAAATCTACATATCCAAGATTTCCCCTTTGATTTCAATTGTACCACCTTGTATTTTAATGCTTTACTAATTGTGATGCATAAAGAAATATAAAACAACCCTACACATCCAATCCCTAAACTATTTTAATATCCAAAAAATTAAATTGTGATTTTTAACTTATCATTTAAGTACTTTTGTAACCAAATAAAAATTTTACCTGTTGATGCCATTTCCACTTGATCACCCTGGGGGTTATTCTTCGTTTTATGTTTCTTTCCTAAACCTAATTTTGGTAAATGCTTCAAAGCACCAACAGCACCTTTTGGTTTTGATTTATCAATGTCTTCTTGCTCTTCTGTAATAGAATCTAATGGAGTATCAGACTGTTGTTGTTCATCTTGTATAGGAATGTCGTCTGCAAGGAATTTAAAACATCTATTAAATATATCATTAACACATTTCAGTAGAATCGATCAATTTTGTCAATTTAAAACACACATATTTGTCCATCATCAGAACCTATGAAGTTTCAAAACCAAATTTATAAAGAAAAAAAGACAATTTTTGCAGAAAATCGTGTCTACTTCAGATGACTAGTTATTCTGGGTGGCAAGCTTTAAAATGAAAGCACGGTATATATTTAACAAAAATAGTTTTAGAGTTTTTTCTGCTAAGTATACCACAATAAGTCAACGTTAATTATCTTGTCTTATTTATTTATAAATATCGTTTCAAACTTTTGAATTAAATATTTGATTTTATTTAGAACCATGTCGCAAGAGTTGTCTTTTATAGTTTTGCGTACTGAGACATAGAGGGAGCCCATAATCAAATGTACATACTAAATTATCATTGAGTTATATTATGATTGCCTTTCATTTGCTTACCTACCGAACAGATTACCATTCTTCGTATAATGATAAATTATTATCATCAATTTGGTTTATCATAGAGCGTTCTAACTTTAAAATGTTTATATAAAATAAACTTATAAGGATATGGATTAAAAATCAGTTTATCTGCCTCCATATCCTTTGTGCAATACTTTATATTTGCTTTTCATTTGAATTTGCCGCTAAAAGTATATTTGTATCTGTATTGTCAAATGTCATTCTTGTCAACTATTCTTCTTTTATGTTAGACTTATGTTCGCAGAATAGTTGTACAACCTAGTATAGAGGGCAGCATTATGTAGTTTATGAAAGGTGTCTTAGGTCAGTTGTCACTTAGGTAAATGTAATTGTTGAAAAAGAGAAAACGTATGTCATTCTCAAATACTTATATCATATAGTTAAATATAATATATAATTGTTATTTGATATTCATATAAAATGTAATTATTGTTGTGTTGCAAATAAACGGATTATTATTACTATACATTCGATGCTGTGAGCAAGCAAGGAAGATCGACCTGTAATATATTATCGTGAAATTAAGGCACAAAGAAATTAAATTCCCTTTAGATACCACATCTATTGACCGAGGAACAGAAAGCAATCACATGGAATTTTGTAAATGCAATTTTTAGTTTTTTGATTTTCATTTTCAGGTTTAGTTCTTGTTAAAAATCAACGTAGAGTATTTTTTGTTTTGAAAACCGATCGAATGTTAAATCTATTACTTCAGATAAAATAAAAAGGATAGGTAATAGATTTACATTTAAATTCCATGTGGTTGTAACAGATATTATATTGGAGAAACAGGCAGGCCACTGAAAAGAGTAAAAGAACACCAAGACTACATTAGGAGAAGGGAATTTCAAAAATATAACATAGCCGAACACGCGTAACAAACAGGTCATAGAATTCAAATCCAGGACAATGAAAAGGAAATTAAAAGAAACTATTAGAATCATAAAGGGTGAATAGCAATGCCTCTCAGAATTTTCTTTAGATATTGATATAATTTGGTTCAACATTGTATAGTTCAAACACCAAGTATAGTCTAGATTACCTTATTTATCACAAACGCCAAATTGATTAGTTGACAAATGTCAATATGCGAAAATTGTTCATAGTAATATTTACTTGAAATACAAATTAAATATTACTGTTTTTATCCTCTGACGACGGGAACAGATTGGTTCCTGAAACGTTAGGACTCCATAAAGATAAGTTTTTTAATTTATGTTTTGTTTATATTAAGTTTTATCCAACTTTATTTAACATAAGAGCCACTAGCAAATTTACATTTCTCACTCACGCAGTGGCTTTAATTATTAATCGGAAAGGACAGCATTTTAAATAGTGGCGAAATAATAATAATAATGAGCTTTAACTATATTGCAAAATTGACCTAAAATTGTTAGATGCTCAGTAATTGAATTTATATTCTGTAAGAGCAATGTATCCTCCCGGAACCCACTCTGTCGTTAGACAAGGTAAAATCTTACCTGGTAACTTTTTCGTTCGGAATGACGCATTCGTTATCATAGATTTTGATACGCTATGAGTATGCGAAGGCCTTGTTGTAATTGATACAGTTGGGGAATGTTCCAGTAAATTTTTAACCGAATTACTTACTAATAATACATCTAAAATATAAAAAAATATATATAATTAACTTGAAACATCATGACCACTTGATTTTAATTGATCGATTAGATATTCACTATCTGTACTTTAATAAGATTCATTATGATCCAGATGTTCCTTATGATACAAAAGTTTTCAGCTAACAGAAATCATATGCAACTTGTATTAAGACACTTGTGTGGTTTCTTAAATTTATTGGGTTCAAGCTTGATGGAGTCTACTCTGGGGCATTCAGTATTCTATTTTACTTAATTGGTTGAAATCCTTGGCAAATTAAAAAAAAAACGTTCCACAATTTAACAGTCGCAATACTCAGACTTTTCATTGTTCAAGATCGATAACAAATATTTTCCTTAAATCTCCTATTCATGTTATGTGTAATAACTTTAATGAGATCTGCGACCGTTGTGACATATTTTGTTGTACTTTAAAATAAATAAATACACTTCATTGCCTAATAGGTGGAAAACCCAATAATTACAAGAAAAAAGATAATACAATATTAAAGTAATTAAACAATTATTATAATAAACAAATTTTCTATAACTATGAATAAAATAAAATGCGCAACCAATGACCAGAACATAGATACAGTTCTATGAAAACAATTAGCTAAAACCGCAGATGTTGTGATAAAGCGTATTTAAAAGTATCGATCTTAACCACAAAGAAATAAATATTTTCGCTTCCCAAGGAATTGCAATCACCATTATCAGTTTCAACAGAAACACTTGCGCAGCAAAAGTACGAAATCGACCAAAAATCAAATCAGTTCAATAAGAGTTGGTCATCAAGAACGCGCGATGGAAAATGACCATCAATCCTAAATGCAAGGAATTTTAAGAATTTTCTTTGAACACTCTCAATCTTATTTATGTTCCCTTTACAAATAGTGTAGCTACGCAAACCGAAACAAATAAGATCACCATTAATCTAATGCAGAGAGAGACGAGTTTTGATGTGAGCAGGGCTGATCATGTTAAGTATCTCGGTATTATACTCGATCGGCATCTAAGATGGGATATCCATGTTCAAGCTCTGGTCAAAAAGATTTGTTCGTTTTTGTACATCTTCAAAAATACAAAAACAAATTTAACAGCAAAAGAAAATCTCTCTCTGCATTATAGTTTAGTAGTCTCTATTATCCTATGGAATTGTGGGTTGGGGTGGAGCATATAGAGCCAATCTAGAACCTTTGGTAATCGTACAAAAAAGAATATTAAAAATAATCTTTGATTTAGATATTCGATTCCCGAGAGAAAATTTGTTTAAACTAGCTGATGTGTTGACCATAAGACAGTTGTTTTATAAGAGTGCTGTTCTCCAACTTAATAACTCGAACAAATTTTTAGGGACGCCAGACCACGCTAATTTAACTCGTGATAAGAAAAAAGAGATTATACGGGAACCTGCATGTAAAAAAACAATCGGGCAGAGGGGGTCTTTAATCAAATGCCAGTGGAATTGAAAAATAAAGCGAATTTAAAAAAATTTAAATCAAAACTTTCAAGTTGGTTGAGGGGTCAAAACATTGAGTTTATGAGTTGAAGCTGCATCTGTTTCCCTGTATCATCATTATACAGTTTGGTTACTTTTTACTTTATTTTGTTTTAATATTTATTGTTTATCTTTGAATAGGAATTTTCGTTACAATTATAATTTAAGTTTTTGTTACTAATTTTGAAAATATTACCAAATTTGTAAGTTGAAGTAAATAAAAAGTGTGTGGAGAGTTTTTAGAGTGTCTGTCTGTCTGGAGGTGGACAAACTTCGCAAAGTTTTTACATCCTGCACGCACCATTCTCCCTCCCTATTATTTATTTATTTATACATCATTAGAGTAAGTTAATAATTTTGTTATATTATGTAATTTATTAATTAAAAAATAAATAAATGGGAACAAAATACCGAGTGAAGCAAAAATCAGTTAACGCTATCACAGTCGTCGTTTTACCATAAAATCTTCTATGCTCATGGGATACTAAAGGTTAATGTGTATAACAGTTGACTGATAGGAAAAAATAAAATAAATAAGCTTCTATTGTTCATGATCCACACACAATCAACTATTAAACCATAATAATGTAATTTAGACAAAAAAAAAAAACAAATAAACTTACCTGAGTATGCTTCATATCTAGCCCTATGTATAACATCGTGTAGAGCCTGCACAGCCCCATTGGCACACCGTTCAGCCGCATGATAAATAATATGCAGGAATTCTATGAGTAATGGGCTAGATACTGGGACTCTTGGTAAAATACTTAATGGTTGTTGAAAACTACTATCACTAGTTACAGAACTTCTGGCACTACCAGAATTATAATTGAATCCTTGAGTGACCAATCTTAAAAGAAAATGAATTGTTGCCAACGATTACAAACTAATTTGTGGACAATCCAGGAAAAAAAATATTTACCTTGATATGCCTCTACAAGTGTACTCAATACCTTGAGTAAACACATTGGCCAATTGTCTATTATACAAAAATATTAGGGCCGTCACTATTCTCTGTCGATTTTGCGCATTGATCGATTCAACTTGCGGCAGAGGACCCCAACTGACTAACTTAATATTACACTCCTCCCATCTTCTAAGTGAATTTTCCGCTATAAATGCTGGTAACAAGGTATTTGAGTCATGGTAGATTGACGGTTGTGCCAGACTGGGAATCCTAAACGATAATGTCCGAGGTAAACATTTTGAGTCTATTACCTGAAATCAACATAACAATTAATAAGTATTTGATCGAGGTAAAATATTGGCATATAAGGAACGTAAAACTGTCAAAGTTATCATTAGCTATAATCGATGAGTAGAACCTTTGTCTCCTGAGGAGGCTAAGTGTTAACGAAACGAGCGTCAAGATTAAAAAATGTTTTGATGAAGTGATATCGAGTTTTTCAATATAATCTATAAAGCATTTTGAGTTGATATTTCTCATTAATTGTATAAGTTCTTGTCCAAACAATATTAAATAGTGATGGATTCTTAGGGAATAAGGACTTTGAAAAATGCTAATAGCTTTTATTCATTCAAATGACGTTTCGCCATATATTTATTATTTTGTTTAAGAACAAAACCAGCAAAAACACCTTTTCTATTGAATAACTCAGGTATAAAAGGTGAAACTTCAAAAAGTGATCTAGTAAGTATGTATGGTTTTAATCTTGCTCTTAATTAATATAGTCGCTCCTTAAAAAAAATCAAAAAATTACCTCTAAATTGTATAAACTAACTAACAACGTTTGTACTGTTAAATAGGACCTGTCTGACAAATGCAAGAAAACAAGTGCTGGTATATATTGCATCGCAAATTTCCTTAATTGTTCCTCACCGGATCTATAAAAATTCAGTAATTGCTGGCAAATTCCATCTATCAGCTACAAAAACAAGGCAATTAAATTAATAACATATATCACATATATTGAACTTTATTCGTACATTATCAGACTTATACTTATGGGGTTCAGCTAAAACGTTGTACAAGGCTAACATAACTTCATGATTATTTTCTTGTTCTATGGCATATGTATGGATTTCGCTTTCTGGTAAAGTTTTATAATCATCTATCCATTCCAAAACTAACGTATTTGCCATTATTGTCTTCTGGAAATTATTATATAGGGCACAAAATATAGGTAGGTATTAATTTGTAAATTTTCAATAACTAGGAATTCTTATTTAAATAGCCGTACACAAAAAATTTGAAATGTTAACTGATTATTTTAATTATTTACAACACTGGCATTGACAAAAAACCAAATCATCTTTATAAATAATATATTTTTACTATACTGGTTTAAGTTTAAAGTGTTGTTAATAAGTACCATAACAAATTGCAAGTATCAAAAAAAGTAAAAGTGTGTAATTGTAATGACAAATGACATATTAATATTTGGTAGTGTTGTGCTACTCGAATATCAAAATCCAAAAAGTATTCGAAACTTGATTATACTGTATTGATTGAAAAGTAAAAAGTAATGGACTCGCGAATCGCAAAAGTTCCTGTTATGTTAGCAATGCTCCAAAATCTGATCTGAGTATTTCTTCTCCAACTCAGTTCAGCTGATGTGACATATGATCACCTGCCACTCATCTCACTGTCAAATATTATCATTGGTACCTTTGACTTGGACTAGCCAAAGATTGGCACCTCAGAAAAATAAACAATTGGCACATTGACCATAAAACAATTTGAAGTTAATTCTTACTTAACTGACAATCAACTTCAAAAGGAATGGGCATTTCTGTCCGGTGAGTGACGCGAATAACCAATAAACATTGTCTTTATAAACTATATATAACTTTTAAAGACAATGACCAAAGATATGGATATGTCTCTGATAAACACCTATAAAAGTTGGGATCACAGACTACAAATTTGTTGGGATAACGCCTTAAAGCTGCCTTTTGTGCGAAAGATTTCGACATTTGTGTATTGAGAGATTTGAAGATGTGGGATTAGCAATGTCATGATACTCTTTTTCTGCGCTGGGTATTCGGCCTTAATAGTCTTAAACCTGCAAATAGTAAACACTTAGGGTTAAGTGGAACTTAAGTATTACACTGTAAATACGACAAACTTAAGTTCCACTTAAGCTTAAGTATAAACTGTGCAGATAGCTGTAATAAACACGACAGACTTATGTATTTACATTGTAATACGTCTAACTTAAGTTCCACTTAACGCTAAGTGTAAACCACAGATCTAGGAAGGGAGTTTCTAGATCTGTGGTGTAAACGCACTTTATAATTTAAGGTTAGTAAAGGTTTATTAGGTTATTTATTTTATGATTCACAGACAGCCGAGCCGATCATAACGCATAAGTAAATATCCGATAAGACATAAACCAACTTTTGGGTATTAGGTGAAACGGAGCTTTACCACTACGCGTTGGCGTCATGTGATCCTCATCCACCAATACGGTGAGTCTTTCGTATAAAGGGCAGCTTAAGACGCGTTCTCATAGCTTCACACTGGTCGTCAGCGACACTCCCCAAAGAAGATAATTTTAGCATAGTTTATAATACCTTCCGGAGGTATTAAACTATGATTTTAGCCACAGCAAAGCTGCTTTCTTTCGACAATCATTTTAGGATCCAAACGCGTTGTGACTCTTGATCGTGTTCTTTCGCGTTAAAGCGTTGCCTGATTCATCCCCACTTAAATCTAAAAACGTGATCCTGATACGCAATCCCCTTACCCCACTGCATTCAGGTGAACAGATAACATATTTTTTTTGTTCTTGGATTTTGTTTTGATATGACATCTAGACAGATATTTCCAATGTGTGATCTACAATTTTTTAACAACAAAATTATTACCAAAGTTGGATAGATGACATGGTTTTTTAAAACAAACTGTACTTCATGTTTCTCCATTTATTGACAAATAATTAAATCTACAAAATACAAAACTTTTATTAAAGTATAAATATCTAAGCGTAACAAATACATAAAGACCTTATCAAATGTGGCTTTAAATAAACAAACGTCCTGAAAAGACAAAATATAAATATCCACTAACAATATAAGATTTTCCATGAACTCACAGTACATAGAATTTCATTTTCCGTTCATAATATATTTATGAATGAAAATTCTATTTATCCGTTTCAAATCAATAAAACGATTAAAATATTTAAAAATATAATAAAATTATACGTTCCAATAATAAAAATCACAAAGTTGGAATGAATAATTTATTTTAGTGGTATTACTTGCTTTCGTTCTGCCAAATACAATACCTAATAATCAGATAACATTTTATCCTAATATAAGTTAATTTTAGAAACCCTTTGGATTAAAAGTAAGCTGATTCACATAATAAGTTAACTAGATATTTAGTAAAATGAAAGCAATAACTATTATTTAAAAAGTGATATCATTATCATATCCAGGGTATCGTAGGTAATTTTATAATAGTTATTTTTCTACACCCGTACTATAATAATACACATATATGCCGATAATCTGTTTCATAATGATATTATCCATTATGATACAGATTTTTAATCAATAGAAACCCATAATTTTTCAATCAAGCATATAATACACATATAATATTTTTAGTTCTTCATTATTTATCGGGTGTAGAAAAATAGCGTATGCAGCTGTCATGTAATGGTTATTAATACATGATCTTTCCACAATATACTATTACGTAATTAGTGGGATATGGACATTATTAACGCATGTGCAGTTTGCATAAGTGCGTTGATAATTCCTATCCCACGTACAAAATGTTATCTGCAAATTTTATATAAACAAAATATATACCATATTAACAAAGTTAAACAACATTCTTATTAACGCACTAGTGCGATAATAGGGTTATTCTTTCGTACTGAACTAAGTGAACAATCTGAAAATTGTCAGTTCATTCACCATTGTGCGTATTCTTTCGACATCGGTCACTTCAACCAAACTGATTAAAATTCCTACCCCCCTTGCCGCTTACTGATCAACCTCTTGGTACCGGTTAGTTCGTTCAGTTAACAGTTAACCTCTAAAAGTATTGAATATTGAGAGATAATAATTGGAATATGATTTCGAATCAAACCAATATATTGCAAAAGTTTAAAACATGGATAATACGAGGCATGTTTTTTAAGTAAGTACCGTTTTGGAATTAAAAAAAGACGTGCAAAGATATCGCAATAATTTTATTTTTACATGAAAGCCTGTACCTTAATCTACTTTTCTACATAATTTCCGTGAATATTGAGGCACTTGTCATAACGTGGAACCAGTTTTTGAATACCCTCCTCATAAAATTCTGCCGCCTGACTTGTTTGTTCCAAAAATGTTGACGGATTTGCACAAAACCCAACGTTTAGGCAGTGCATTGACTTTCCTTGAGCTGTACCACAATGAAGGTGAAGATTTTTTAGACCAAATTGTTACTGGTGACGAAACAAGGGTGGCCTACGTCACACCAGAATCGAAACAACAATCCATGGAATGGCGACATTCATCATCACCCAAAAGAGTGAAGTTTAAGCAAACACTTTCTGCCCGGAAAATCATGTGCACAGTTTTTTGGGACAGAAAAGGAGTATTGCTAGTGGAGTTTCTGCCTCGTAATGAGACAATCAATGCAGCGTCAGGCGGCAGAATTTTATGAGGAGGGTATTCAAAAACTGGTGCCACGTTATGACAAGTGCCTCAATATTCACGGAAATTATGTAGAAAAGTAGATTAAGGTACAGGCTTTCACGTAAAAATAAAATTATTGCGATATCTTTGCACGTCTTTTTTTAATTCCAAAACGGTACTTACTTAAAAAACATGCCTCGTAATATCATGGAAGAAATAATTTTCCAGTTTTCAGAGCAGATTTGGTTGTTTTCACAAGATTTCGAGGTTAAGTGAAAGACAATCACAAAAAGATGATCTTTCGGTTTTGCCAAATATTCAGTTCAGTACAATCACATTCAGTTTAATCACATTCACTTGGTTCAGATCAATCACTACGAAAGAAGAACCCTAATATAGATACGAAATTATGGCATTGAAAATAATGTCAAATCGTAGCTATTACATGACAGTTGTAGATAAAATAATTGTTATATTATTGTTTATGTCCAGTATACTGCACAATGTTAACCCCTGAAAGTCAAGTTGGCCTCAGGACCAACCGTTTCCACATAAATCGTTTACCTTTACACATTGTACAAACATATGGTTTATTATTGCTATGAGTTAATAAATGTTTTGCCAAACTACTTTTGGTGCATCTGAAATATGCATCATATTCACATTAAAGTTTTTCACAATCTGTTGATAGTTCTTTGTTTTAGCATATTATGCAGAGTTTCAACCACAGATCTAGAAACTCTAGATCTGTGGTTTCAACGGTGTATGGATGGAAATGTATACGAACATGAATCACACTCATCTCATAAAGGATATTCGTAATTGAGGTCATTATAGTATTGTTATCAGAATGATTATTGGCTATATGGCAATCAAGATACCGTTGCGCGTAAATCCTTTACTACACATCGTACAAACATGTAGTTTTTTCATGTGCCGATTTGAGGCCCCCTGAATTCTACTTACCTTTACTTAAATTTGATACAAATTTTTTGAAGAAATCATCTATATATGTAAATCATCAATAAAATAACCGTTGTATCTGCTCTGGGTCTGAAGAAGATAGGCAAAAATAATAGTTACTTGACAAAAATACCATCCCTCGGTGAAGTCTTCGTCTTAAGAGTGTACTTACCCATATGGAAATCAGTATATTTTAAAATATGATGAGTTGAAAGGGAGATTCATTCGTGTTGTGGATATGTATAACTAAGTATAATTCGATATTATGCATTGAGTCACCTTCATGCATTGCTAGATGAAGGGATTTTTATTTGTCGGCGAAAATTTTTTACCTATTATTTTTCGTAAATAGTTGTGCTCGCTCTGACACGTTAAGCTTCGTATTGCCCAGATATATGCGATATACAATAATTTTATTAAAATTCACGTGGCGTTCCTGCAAGTCAAACTATACTCAGTTCGGTCCTGATAAAAAGGTGGAGAAATGGTAAACAAGCAACAGAATGGACAGCATCACCCCATCCCGCATTTAAATCTGAGCAGTGTAGAGTAAATACACTCTTAATCTCTTAATGAAAAAACAAAAAAGAAAACTTTTGATTCTTTGAACGTATGT
Organism: Apoderus coryli; assembly: GCA_911728435.2. Taxonomy (NCBI): domain Eukaryota; kingdom Metazoa; phylum Arthropoda; class Insecta; order Coleoptera; family Attelabidae; genus Apoderus; species Apoderus coryli. Next base: position 6,088,390 of record OU452205.1, on the reverse strand, counting down.
CAAACTTGATTTGTCTCATCGTCGTATGTAAAAAAGACTTGAATTATTTTTAGCCAATGGTTTCTCCATAATCAATAGTTTTATCTCAATTTCAACAAGAACTTTAAATAAATAAAAACCTAAAGTAGCAAATTTGATTTAAATATTAGATATTATAACTATAAAATTTCCTTAATAAAATAAAAACACTAAAAATATTACAATTCTGTAATTAACCATATAAGTTTCCTGGGAACTCCTGATCAGAGAGATGATCTTCATCATTCTCTGATTCTGGATCCTTGCGTTTTCTACCATAAGCCCGCTTGCTTGTAGTTGGCAAAGCATCCGTTTCTCCGTGTAACAAGGAGTTTCTGTAGAGTTGTAATGGCTGCCAGTCCTCGCCTCTACTACTTGGCATGGCTAAAATAGAAGATTCCTAACTGATTTATCTTTTACAAAATAGTTTAGACAGTTATATTATGTTAACGATGGAATCGGAACTTTTGTGTCCCAGATATATTATGCTTCCGAAAATCTTCCTTATTGTTTTCCATAACGATCTCCTATCGGTTTTTGCTTTTTACCTTTACATGGGCATGGGTTGGTATAATAAATGGAACATTAATAGGCCATTTGAGCTGCCTGGAAGATTAGACGGGCAACAGTTTCGACGATTTTTGCGCCACCCTTCCTAGAAGAAGTATCTTTAAGCATGTACAGAAACATGTGGTTTCAGTTAGATGGTGCGCCACTACGATTTTGACGATCTGTAAATATTTGTTTCTTTAAGTTTTGAAGATTGTTGGAAAAAAACTTTAAACGTAAATATCTCGAAAACGGGAAGAGATATCGAAAAACGGAGTTGGTTCTTTATAACTCCGGCCTTTTCGGCTCCCAATAGGGCCCTCTATCACTACACCAAGTTTCAACCATTTTGGAATCATCAGGTTTTTTGAATATTTTTACGATCTGTAAATATTTGTTACTTTAAGTTTTGAAGATTTTTGGACAAAACTTTAAACGTAAATATCTCGAAAACGGGAAGAGATATCGAAAAACGGAGTTGGTTCTTTGTAATCCCGGCCTTTTCGGCTCCCAATAGGGCCCTCTATCACTACACCAAGTTTCAACCATTTTGGAATCACAAGGTTTTTTTTAATATTTTTACGATCTGTAAAAATTTGTTACTTTAAGTTTTGAAGATTTTTGGAAAAAACTTTAAACGTAAATATCTCGAAAACGGGAAGAGATATCGAAAAACGGAGTTGGTTCTTTGTAATCCCGGCCTTTTCGGCTCCCAATAGGGCCCTCTATCACTACACCAAGTTTCAACCATTTTGGAATCATCAGGTTTTTTGAATATTTTTACGATCTGTAAATATTTGTTACTTTAGTTTTGAAGATTTTTGGAAAAAACTTTAAACGTAAATATCTCGAAAACGGGAAGAGATATCGAAAAACGGAGTTGGTTCTTTGTAATCCCGGCCTTTTCGGCTCCCAATAGGGCCCTCTATCACTACACCAAGTTTCAACCATTTTGGAATCATCAGGTTTTTTGAATATTTTTACGATCTGTAAATATTTGTTACTTTAAGTTTTGAAGATTTTTGGAAAAAACTTTAAACGTAAATATCTCGAAAACGGGAAGAGATATCGAAAAACGGAGTTGGTTCTTTGTAATCCCGGCCTTTTCGGCTCCCAATAGGGCCCTCTATCACTACACCAAGTTTCAACCATTTTGGATTCATCAGGTTTTTTGAATATTTTTACGATCTGTAAATATTTGTTACTTTAAGTTTTGAAGATTTTTGGAAAAAACTTTAAACGTAAATATCTCGAAAACGGGAAGAGATATCGAAAAACGGAGTTGGTTCTTTATAATCCCGCCCTTTTCGGCTCCCAATAGGGCCCTCTATCACTACACCAAGTTTCAACCATTTTGGAATCATCAGGTGTTTTGAATATTTTTACGATCTGTAAATATTTGTTACTTTAAGTTTTGAAGATTTTTGGAAAAAACTTTAAACGTAAATATCTCGAAAACGGGAAGAGATATCGAAAAACGGAGTTGGTTCTTTGTAATCCCAGCCTCTTCGGCTCCCAATAAGGCCCTCTATCACTACACCAAGTTTCAACCATTTTGGAATCATCAGGTTTTTTGAATTATTTTACGATCTGTAAATATTTGTTACTTTAGTTTTGAAGATTTTTGGAAAAAACTTTAAACGTAAATATCTCGAAAACGGGAAGAGATATCGAAAAACGGAGTTGGTTCTTTATAACTCCGGCCTTTTCGGCTCCCAATAGGGCCCTCTATCACTACACCAAGTTTCAACCATTTTGGAATCACAAGGTTTTTTTAATATTTTTACGATCTGTAAATATTTGTTACTTTAAGTTTTGAAGATTTTTGGAAAAAACTTTAAACGTAAATATCTCGAAAACGGGAAGAGATATCGAAAAACGGAGTTGGTTCTTTATAATCCCGCCCTTTTCAGCTCCCAATAGGGCCCTCTATCACTACACCAAGTTTCAACCATTTTGGATTCATCAGGTTTTTTGAATATTTTTACGATCTGTAAATATTTGTTACTTTAAGTTTTGAAGATTTTTGGAAAAAACTTTAAACGTAAATATCTCGAAAACGGGAAGAGATATCGAAAAAAGGAGTTGGTTCTTTGTAATCCCGCCCTTTTCGGCTCCCAATAGGGCCCTCTATCACTACACCAAGTTTCAACCATTTTGGAATCACAAGGTTTTTTTTAATATTTTTACGATCTGTAAATATTTGTTACTTTAAGTTTTGAAGATTTTTGGAAAAAACTTTAAACGTAAATATCTCGAAAACGGGAAGAGATATCGAAAAAAGGAGTTGGTTCTTTGTAATCCCGCCCTTTTCGGCTCCCAATAGGGCCCTCTATCACTACACCAAGTTTCAACCATTTTGGAATCACAAGGTTTTTTTTAATATTTTTACGATCTGTAAAAATTTGTTACTTTAAGTTTTGAAGATTTTTGGAAAAAACTTTAAACGTAAATATCTCGAAAACGGGAAGAGATATCGAAAAACGGAGTTGGTTCTTTGTAATCCCAGCCTCTTCGGCTCGCAATAAGGCCCTCTATCACTACACCAAGTTTCAACCATTTTGGAATCATCAGGTTTTTTGAATTATTTTACGATCTGTAAATATTTGTTACTTTAGTTTTGAAGATTTTTGGAAAAAACTTTTAACGGAAATATCTCGAAAACGGGAAGAGATATCGAAAAACGGAGTTGGTTCTTTACAATTCCGGCCTTTTCGGCTCCCAATAGGGCCCTCTATACACTACACCAAATTTCAACCATTTTGGAATCATCAGGTTTTTTGAATATTTTTACGATCTGTAAATATTTGTTACTTTAAGTTTTGAAGATTTTTGGAAAAAACTTTAAACGTAAATATCTCGAAAACGGGAAGAGATATCGAAAAACGGAGTTGGTTCTTTATAATCCCGGCCTTTTCGGCTCCCAATAGGGCCCTCTATCACTACACCAAGTTTCAACCATTTTGGAATCATCAGGTTTTTTGAATATTTTTACGATCTGTAAATATTTGTTACTTTAAGTTTTGAAGATTTTTGGAAAAAACTTTAAACGTAAATATCTCGAAAACGGGAAGAGATATCGAAAAACGGAGTTGGTTCTTTATAATTCCGGCCTTTTCGGCTCCCAATAGGGCCCTCTATCACTACACCAAGTTTCAACCATTTTGGAATCGTCAGGTTTTTTGAATATTTTTACGATCTGTAAATATTTGTTACTTTAAGTTTTGAAGATTTTTGGAAAAAACTTTAAACGTAAATATCTCGAAAACGGGAAGAGATATCGAAAAACGGAGTTGGTTCTTTGTAATCCCAGCCTCTTCGGCTCGCAATAAGGCCCTCTATCACTACACCAAGTTTCAACCATTTTGGAATCATCAGGTTTTTTGAATTATTTTACGATCTGTAAATATTTGTTACTTTAGTTTTGAAGATTTTTGGAAAAAACTTTTAACGGAAATATCTCGAAAACGGGAAGAGATATCGAAAAACGGAGTTGGTTCTTTACAATTCCGGCCTTTTCGGCTCCCAATAGGGCCCTCTATACACTACACCAAATTTCAACCATTTTGGAATCATCAGGTTTTTTGAATATTTTTACGATCTGTAAATATTTGTTACTTTAAGTTTTGAAGATTTTTGGAAAAAACTTTAAACGTAAATATCTCGAAAACGGGAAGAGATATCGAAAAACGGAGTTGGTTCTTTATAATCCCGGCCTTTTCGGCTCCCAATAGGGCCCTCTATCACTACACCAAGTTTCAACCATTTTGGAATCATCAGGTTTTTTGAATATTTTTACGATCTGTAAATATTTGTTACTTTAAGTTTTGAAGATTTTTGGAAAAAACTTTAAACGTAAATATCTCGAAAACGGGAAGAGATATCGAAAAACGGAGTTGGTTCTTTATAATTCCGGCCTTTTCGGCTCCCAATAGGGCCCTCTATCACTACACCAAGTTTCAACCATTTTGGAATCATCAGGTTTTTTGAATATTTTTACGATCTGTAAATATTTGTTACTTTAAGTTTTGAAGATTGTTGGAAAAAAACTTTAAACGTAAATATCTCGAAAACGGGAAGAGATATCGAAAAACGGAGTTGGTTCTTTATAATCCCGGCCTTTTCAGCTCCCAATAGTGCCCTCTATCACTACACCAAGTTTCAACCATTTTGGAATCATCAGGTTTTTTGAATATTTTTACGATCTGTAAATATTTGTTAATTTAAGTTTTGAAGATTTTTGGAAAAAACTTTAAACGTAAATATCTCGAAAACGGGAAGAGATATCGAAAAACGGAGTTGGTTCTTTGTAATCCCAGCCTCTTCGGCTCGCAATAAGGCCCTCTATCACTACACCAAGTTTCAACCATTTTGAATCATCAGGTTTTTTGAAAATTTTGACGATCTGTACATATTTGGTAGCCCGGCAAGTACAGCAATTTTTTGCAAATACCACGTATCAAAGAAGATGGATAGGAAGGGCTGGAAATTTCTCTTGACCGAATCTCAATCTTCTTAATTTTTTTCTTTGGGGCTACATGAAAAAGCGTGTCTATGCACGAGAATGCAATAATGAACAAGAATTTGCGGGAACGAATTCATGATGTGAATAAATACGAAATAATCTGAGAGCATTGAGAAATTTTATTCGACGCTGCAGAGCTGTTTTCTTTTTATTTCTTTGCATTTAATTTATTTATTGATTTACCTGTAACAATCCTTCGATCTAAGAAAGCCATAACCACTTTCTTATCCTGCTTGAGTAATTTATTTGTAAATTCAGACAGTATTTCCAAAAATGGTAGATTTTGTGGAGGTCCAATAGGATCGTCTGGATTTTCTGCACCAGCTACCGCAAATAATATACCAGCTCTATGCAATGCTGTAATAGCTTCACGATTTTTCACAGCATCTAATCCAAAGGAGAGTGCAAACCTCTTAGCTAACTCCTACAAAAGCATTTTAATTTAGTATTTTTAACAACTTGAAGAAAATTAAAAATATAATGTACCTTTAATGAAAAGAATTCCTCATGCTGTCTAGGATTTCTTCCCCCAGATAACCGGTGCACCTCATTATACATCATATTCAAACTCAAGCACATCGTTAACGCACAATTAACTTTATTTATCTCCCTCGCCTTACTCAACGTAGCCTTAATGATATCTCCGTATTCATTATAGTATTTCACATAATTTTTGAACACATCTGCCCCAGCTTTTGTTTGCATTATATTATAAACAATCAATTTACAATAAGCTGCTAAAAAGTTTCGACGCTTGTGCAACTCCTCAATTCGATGTTCATCATGTTCGGCATCTTGTTCCGGTACGAACACGTATGTTTGGACAAATTCGTTTAACAAAGCTTGCAAATGTGTATTTGGCGCACAAGCTAATTCAGCCAAATATTCATAAGCACGTAACTGATCGCTGAAAACTATCAGCAAATCGCATAGACCAATATATGCTTCCTCTTTGATTAAAATATTCGGAGAGTTACGGATCAATTCCTGTGAGGAATCAATAAAATGGTTCAATTTCAGCCTTAATTCTTGCACATCTGCTTGTTCTAGTCCAGCCCCTTCATGTGCTACTTCGAGATCTCTCAGCGCCCACAACAGATAATAGTAACATGAGCTGAGGCAATATTTTAAAGCTTCTGGTGGGAGAGGGCTCTCAACTTCCTAAAAAAGTGATTATTTCTTTTATATAAATATTTTAAAAGGAATTAACTGATATAATGTCGAATACGGCTACTAACACTACTAACTCGCATTAACACGTTGAGTGCCACAATGGTACCGAAAAATTTGGGTCCCAGGGCCAATTTTTTTTTTTTCAAAATTTGCTAATAAATGATTATTTTGAAGTTAAAATGCAACAAAAATAATGTAAGAAAAATTTAAATGCTCTAAAAACATGATTTTGAAAATGTATCCACGTTGGATACATGTGGCCAATGCATGAATTTTAGATATTATACCCGTGCGTATCCAACGCAGATACATTGGCGCAATATTGGCAACAATGCATAAATATAAAGCTAGGCATTATTTGTTGCCCTATACAAGATATAACTTGCAGTTTGCAGTATTCTCAGACCCGGCGCCGCCGGTATATGTTGTGTTGGTCGGTAATTTATTCTATGAAAATTAGTGTTACAACTATTTCTCGAAATGGCGTACGAAAAAGAACAAGCTGAATTAGAAATTTTAATGCAAGATATACTATCTGAAGATGAAAATTCTCTTTTCGGGGACGTTTATTTGTCTGACGAGTACCAAGCAGAAAGCAGTGACTCATCTACTTTGTCCATCATCAGAAGACCTATGCGGCGTAAAAAAAATAGGACAGCCCGAGAATCTAGTCATGGTAAGTGTTATCAGTTTTAAAATTTCAATCAATAATAATAATAATTATTATTATAGATTACATATTCTTTGTATTTTATACCTTGGAATGACGACTTGTCTTTACAGATACTTCTCAGCCCAGTACAAGTACTGCTTTGATGACTTCGAATCTTGGTTCAAAAAATAGGCCAGAGCAGCAATCCAGTCAAGGTAAGTGTGATCTCGGCTCTGTTTACCAAACATTTAGCTTGTGCTGTATTCCAAGCTTGTTACATACTATTCTATTATTTTAGATTATACCCTTTTTGCTTTATTTTGCTGTGTAATACCACCTTGTAATATGAACCTTTCTTTACAGATAGTGCTCAGCCCAGTATAGGTATTTTGACGACTTCAGATAAAGAGTCAACCTCTAATATTGCCACAGATGCTAATAGTACCAGCAATGTCTCACAAACAATAGAGGATGTGATTATGCAGTTTCGAATAGATAGCCCTTCAAGTTCAGAAGATGAAGTTACTCAACCTTCAGCTAATCAGCCAACCTGGAGTCCAGTTAGTGGTAATAATTTAAAAGATTTTCCGTTTACGGAAAAAGATCCTGGCGTAAAACCGGAAATCCATGAAAAGTTTTTTGATAAAAATCCATATAATTTTTATAAACTAATGGTACCCGATGATATAATAAATAAAATCGTCTTAGAAACAAATCGTTATGCAGCACAATGTAAAAAGAAAAATAATACACGAAAGTCGAGAATACAAAAGTGGGTGGATACCAACTCGGAAGAAATTGAAAGGTTTCTTGGTATTATAATGTGGATGGGACTACATCAGTTACCCAGCATCCAAGCATACTGGCAGACATCTTTTTTATACTTCAATAAAATAAGATCTTTGATGAGTAGAAACAGGTGTCAGCTGCTGCTGAAAATGCTTCATTTCAATGATAATGAAGGCGTCGTTCAAAATCGTCTTCATAAAATAAACCTGCTCGTCGAAAAACTCATAAGTAGTTTCCAAGCAGCTGTCATACCTCAAGAAGAGGTATGCATTGACGAGACTCTTGTCCCTTTTAGAGGGCGTCTGTATAAAGAATAAGCGCCACAAGTTTGGTATAAAGCTATTCAAGTTGTGTGTCAGTAAGGGATATACCTATAATCTAAGTGTATATTGCGGTAATAAAAAAACTGAAGGGCAGCCTGTCTCCACTGTAGTAGTAATGTCTCTTATGAATAACTTACTTGATAAAGGGCGAACCCTGTATACAGACAATTACTACACCAGCGTTGGATTAGCTCATTGTCTTTCAAAACGGAAAACTCACTTGGTCGGAACATTACGGGCAAACAGAAAACTAAACCCTAAACATGTGGTCACTAAAAAACTACAAAAGAATGAAGTTGTCGCCGCCGAAAGCGACACCGGTGTCGTTATTCTAAAATGGAAGGATAAGAGAGACGTGTTAGTTCTTAGTACTAAACATACGGACAACCTAGTTGCGGTTAGACAAAGAGGTGGTGAGTTCAAAAACCTAAAATTATTGCCGACTACAATAAATGTAAGGCATTTATTGACCTGTCGGACCAGATGAAATCATATGGAACATCGCTGAGGCGAGGAGTAAAATGGTACCGAAAATTAGCAATAGAATTGCTATCGGGTACTGCAGTAGTAAATGCCTATATCTTACACCAAGAAGTTGCCAATGATAAGATGTCTATAACAAAATTCAAAGAACTTCTTATAGAAGAAATGCTATGTATTCCACGTACTGAAGCAAATCCTCGAGCTGCTGATCAGCCTTCTACACAACATTATTTAGAAGAAAACCAAGGTTCTGGTAGAAAAAGAGGTCGATGTGTCATCTGTTACAAAAAAAAAAGTGAAGAGCTTGGAAGTAAATTAGCGACCTCACAAGCGACGCAAAGTAAATTTAGATGTGTAACATGTGAAAAATATTATTGCTTATCTTGTTTTTTTGAAACTCACAAATGTTTTATGGCTTGAAATATTATTGCTAATTTAGGACTACGTGTGTACGTTTTTATTTTATTATCTCAGAATTTTCGTCCTGTTTTTTCATAATAAACCATTTTTTCATATGTATGTATGTACTTATTTAGAAATCCCTCTGTAGAAAACAAAAGAGAACTAAAATCCGCAGGCCAAACGGTTTTTGGGTACCCCAGGCCACTATATAAAAGCTCCCATAAACATACGTGCAAAGCCTGCATCTAACGCGGATACATACGGCAAGAAATATAGAAACCAGTTTGTATCCGTTCCGGATACGTGTGGCCTCGGAAACATTGTGCCTCATGTATCCATGTTGGATACATATGGCATTCAACGTGTTAAAAACAAATTATATTCAATTTAGAGCACGTCATATAACGTTAGTTGCAAACGAAAAGTCCGCAAAATCTCAGAATCCATAAATTTACAGTTTACATTGAATTTCAGAGGCAGGAAAGACACGTCATGCGGCGTCTTACCACGTCGATTCTCTGTCAATTTGGCTTACGGGTAGAAAACAATATAATAAGAGAAAATGAGTCTATTCCGCTCAATCCCAGCTCTTGACATGTTTGTTGGTCGTGGTATGAATACGACTCTTTTGTAAACCGTATTTGGGGCGAAAAAACATGTCTGCATCTTTTGTAAGCAGCAGTTGGTAAGAACCGTTTCGCTGAACTGCTGGTGTCAAACTATTCTCTTTAAACCTTAATAGAACAATAGAAATGCTCATTCTTGTTCCATGAGCTTGTTGAAGGCCACTTTGGAGCATTGCAATGCAACAATCCTGACAAAGGGTCCCTGCTTTTCTTTTAGCATCCATACCGAGTCGTCTGTATTGCGAATTGGTTAATGTGTACTGTGCTGATGAATTGATGAGTGGACGAATGCTACAGTAGTACAAACTTCCGTGAGGCTCTGTGAAGGATATTAAAGATCAACGGATGTCCCCAGAAATTCAATCGGATACGTCGAATTCTTCACGATAACATGAATGCAGCAGTTCTCAACAGTACAGGACCGGGGGAGCCCTTTCAAATAACAACTGGCGTAAAGCAGGGTTGTGTCATTGCACCGACCTTGTTAAAGATGAACTGCAGGGGGGAATAGCGATCGTATACAGATTTGATGGCGGCGGACTCTTCAACCTTGATGATTGTCAGGCACACCAGCTGCAATGGACTGGCCGCGTAATCCGCATGCCAACGGAACGCCTTCCAAAGAGAATCCTTTATTCACAGCATAAGGCCGGCTCACGAAGTCAGGGAGGACAGCAAAAGACGTACAAGGATGTTCTTAAGACCAACATGAAGAAGTGTGGCTTAGATGGATGGTGTGACCGAGATGGAGACGTACCATTTAAGAGGGCTATCAAGGTTTTGAAGACCAGCGTCGACAACGTGAGAATACAAAGAGGCAACATCGAAAGGAAAGAGAACGCATCGATGAGGCAACGCACCTACAACGGCCGGTGTCAGTTTTGTAACAAAATTTGCCACCTTAGGGTTCAGAACAGAAATACCTGAGTTGGAAGAATTCATATTCGTTAGCGAGTGAATACTGATGATGATGGTGGTATGTATAAGACTTCTTACACGTTTTTAAACTAGTCCAAAATATAGGATTGAAATACGACCCTATTTTGAACCAAAGAAAAAATTCTGTAAACCGTATTTTGGGCGTAAAAAAATGTCTCCGTTTTCTTGTAAGATGCAGTTAGTAAGCACCATTTGGCTGGACTGCAAGCTGTCAAACTACTCTCTTTAAACCTTAATAGAAAAATAGAAAGAAATGCTTGAAACCCATGAGCTTGTTCAAGGCCACTTTGGAGCATTAGGGCGGTTTGCCATAGACCACAAAGCCATATATATGTTAAGGAACCTTTGCAAGCAAATCACACTAATTCTTACCTGAAAATCTTGGAATAAAGTTTCCCATAAACTCCACTGATTCAAGTTGTGACATGCATAGAATGTTGATACTTTCTTCATTGAACTAACCACATTAAATGTTTCATCGGCGTTGGGTGTCTCCTCTCCCAATAACAGATTACGCCAATCATCAATGGCATCCTTGTAGGAAGTGACAATCATATCGATAATTGTTGATCTTGCAATATCGCACTTTGTAAAAATGGAATGTCCCTCCGTACATAGAATTTCCAGCGTTTTAGCAAGGGTTTCTAAAACCTGTGAAAAATTAAATAAATACATAAATATTTGACCTGCGTTCATTTTTTTGCTTTAAACTAAAAACAGCTGTTCGGAAAGTATTGAAATGATGCAGGAGGCTTTTGTGGTCGAGTGTATATAGGCAAGACACAAATAAAAGAATAATTGTAGAAGCGGTTTAAAAATAGCCGCACATTTGTCGATAGTGACTTGCGTTCTGCGCATGCACATCTTGCGAATGAGGCATACAATAGTCATTTGATTGTGCTCGAGCTAGGAAGTGACCTTGGAATCCTGAAAACTTTTGTTTTTATTCCTAAATAACGAATAAGCAGAAAATACTTCGCTGTAAAGTGATCGCAGTGGAAGTTTTCATTCGAACTACAGCCGAAAAAAGCTCGTCAAAGTCGCACCAATGTTAATTGTTTTCTTCGATTGTGAAAATGATGTGCACCATGAATATACTCCAAGAGAGCAGACGATCAATAAAGAATTTTAGTTCTCAAAAAATTGCATGATGGAGTGCAAAAACAGTCCTGTTTGGAGTAGAGGCGGCTGGGTTCTTCACCACGATAATGTACCATCGTATTCAAATATTGTGCCACAGTTTTTAGCAAAAACTCAACCTCGCCAGCCTCCGTACAGTTCCGAATTGGTTCCCTGCGCCTTTTAGCTGTTTTCGAGAGGAAAATTTCCTCGGAATGAAGGAGACTGGTTTGACAACATAGAGAGGATCGAAATGCGACGAACAGTCTCAAAGTCATTCCGAAAACTTCGGGAACTACTTCAGGATGTGGAAACACCGATGGGAGCGTACTGTACGGTCAAACGAGAATTACTTGTTAACACAGATCGGATATTTGTGGGATAGAGCTTATCGTTCATAATTCAAAGACATGTTAAAAGCAATGTTCGTCACGTAAGTTGACTAACGATAATTTGAAGGCAAATTGTCCAGATTAAACAAATTTCTATTATTAAGGCTGTAACAAGAAAATATTAGCTTACCTCTGGTTCGTGATGAACTTGTACTATATGTTTCAATTTATTTAATAAAGACTGCAAGGAGCCCTCCTGCCTGCCACTCGTATATAAATCCATATCGAAATATTGCGGAATGCTCAACAAATTTGCCAGTTTTTCTGGATCTGCAGAAAATTTATCAAGCAATGGTGGTAGCGTCACTATGAAATGTTCCGTGAGTTTTTGTTTGTCTTCACCAGCCTAATTTGAGCAATGAAATAGAGTTAAAGTAAACAAAATCATACATAATCCTAGAAATAGAAAATACCTGTTTAATTTCCTTTGAAGACGTGACTTTTCTCGTGGATCCTCTACCGACAGGCGCTTCTCCCGTAGCAGCTTGCTTGACACAACAGACCATTATTTCAATTAAACTCGTCTCTTGTCTATTATCGAGAGGTTCTTCATGAGCACCAGGTTCTTCCAGCAATAGATCGGTCATACATTCCCAGTCCTAACAGAAATTACGAGTCATATAACAACAAAACATGGTTAAACGTATGTAACATTTTAGTACCATACCACAGCCTTCTTTATACAAGCCATGAAACAGTATATTTGGCAACGTCGAGTTTCAGTTCATTTGTTTGTGTTGCGGTCCAATTAAATCAGTGCTTATTGGGCTTTAATAAAACAGTTTTTTATAAGACTAGTAGTGATAAGTGTTGTAAATGTTGTGTAAGTTACAATACCGGATAAAATGTTCGTTAATAAAATAAAGTAATTTGTTTGGACTCTTTGACGGTGGTTAAAATGACGGGATTAGTATCGGGACACTAATTGGTTCTATTTTTGGGTCGTGAACAGCCTTCTTTTTATAAAACTAGTAGTGATAAGTGTAACGAAGCGGTGGAAATGTCTTTTGTACGAGGAGTTTGTATGTATAATTAAGAACTATTAAAACAAAGTGATTTGTTTGGACTCTTTGACCGGCGGTAAGATTATGATTTGATAAAAAAACATCTAACAGTTTGCAATAAATTAAACACATACAAAATAAAGCTTTTGAAGAAGACTCAAGTTGCATCTAGGATGTTTCTGTGGTTTATATGCAGATGCGAGAATTGCACTGGGATTGCCTAAAAAACAGTACAGAAGCTCTTGAAATGCGCCCCAGAGATATTGAGAACATATTCCTAAATAGGAATTCATAACTGGAGCGTACAGAAGATCTAAGCAGGGTCTTCACACCACACTATGTAGTATATGTCCTGGACAAATACTTTTTGCGGCAACAGGCTGGCACTCAACATATACCTATATTCCTCACGCTAGTGGATTAACAGGGTTTTTCGATAAGTTGCACACACACAAAATCAAAATCTAAAAAAATTATAAGTTCACACACCTTCATCATAGTATTCGATTCGATGAGAGAATCAACCAAATAAGCTGCGTGTTCGTGCAGCTCAGATTCAATGAAAAACTGCACCAAATCTCGTATAAATGGTGTATTAGGTAATCTGCGTTTGCCTCGTTTAGTCTTGCCCGTATCTGTATCGCATGGCTGGAAAAGTCGTTCATTCAAAAATTCCCCTGCAGCTTGTGCTACGGCTCTATGCGAAGAATATACCTGTAAAATAAAATACATAAGAATTTCATAATATTTAAAGCGATTTCTAACTTACCAATTCGTAAACGTGTTCGCAGTCTTTGTCTGTTAATATCTCATGATGATGTTTAAGAATCGAAATCACTAGCCGAACAGCTTGTACTGCAACATCGTATTCTTTATCTAACGTCATGGCTACGATACGATCTTTGAATTTGTTCGTGAACAGTTCGAGTTTTCCTTTTAATTCTTCGCTAGCGTATAATGGTTGCAATGCTTGAAGACATCTTAATCTGACTTCACCTACCTACACAAAATATATTAATTGTCTAGAGTATGATTTGTAGACTGCGAGAGTTAATAGCAGTACCCGCTCAACGTCAGTAAGTGCAAACTCATGTCATTTACCAGACGACAGAGTGTAATTAGTTTCAATTATACGCTGAATGGTGTTGTTCTTGAATCTTGTGAGTCAATAAAGGACTTGGGAGTGTTCATGGATAGTGCAATGACTTTTGATGCTCATATTGACTCTATTTCACAAAGCGCGATCCGAATGATGGGTTTTATTCTCCGCTCAATTACTGATTTTCAGGATATTGACTGTCTGCTTCAGCTGTACGTAAGTTTTGTCCGCTCTAGATTGGAATATGCCTCTTTTATATGGTCTCCTTTATACAAGGTACACATCAATAAATTGGAGCGTATTCAAAGAAAATTTCTAAAAATTTTAGCTTTTAAGATCGATGGATATTTCCCAGTTAGGAGCATTGACCATAATGTATTGTTAAACAGATTTAATGTTAATTCATTGGTTTTTCGTAGAGATTCGGCTGGTCAAATATTCCTGTTTAAGCTTATAAACGGCATAATTGACTCCCCTCGCCTTTTGGAACAACTGCCCTTTAATTTACCACAATTCTTTTCTCGAACGATGAATTTATTTAGAGTGCCGCGTTTCAACACCAATTATGCATCGAGATCACCTCTTTACCGAGCATGCCGAACCTGCAATCGTCTTAATATACATCGATCTGTACATTACTTTGACGGGTCAGTGTGGTCTTTTCGCGGTGGTTTGTATCGGTACTTGAACACCCTGGACACGTAGAGCGTATGGTGATTTTGTTGTATTGTGTATTAACTTTATATTGCTTTATGGTGTATATTTCTGAGCTTATGCTTTTTCGATAATTTTTATTGACCTGTTAGACAATAAAGTATTTATTTATATATCTGGGAAGGGCTTCATAGACATGCCCATGGACCACATTAGATTAAAATTCCAATTCGACATAAACTTCGAGGTGCATATTATAGACCAAGAAGTTACGGGTCAAAAACCGAAAGAGCAAGTGATGCAGGAATGTGAGAGAAGGAACTCGAATCTAAGATTCTCACTGGCTAAAAGCACATCCGTGTTTCAATCCGAAGTACAGTGTGCAAAACTAAACAGATTGAGGGCTTATACTCCCAATATAACGGTTTTAGATCTCGCTAGTTCTCTGTTACAAGTGGTGCTCCTCAGAGGAGCAATTTTGCTCCGTTAATTTTTGCTATATTCGTGAACGACATTGTCTCGGATATTTCGAGTAATTCTCTTCTGTTAGCAGATGATTTCAAGGTATTTCGAATTATACAACAACAAAACGCACTGGAAAACTGCTAACATTAAGCAGAGGTCAGCTGCGACTAACCATAGGGCTCGTCACCGGGCACTGCGCCCTGAGAAACCACCTAAATAGGATGGGGCTGTATAACGCACCCATTCCAACAACCCTGTATGCTCCACTAACTTGTGTTGTTGGGTGTCAGGCATAAAATACGGGGACTTTTCACAATAAGCCCATGAGGCTGGATTGCAACCGAAGATTTGGTTGCTTTAAATCTTCAAATTCTACTAAAATTAGAGACTGAAATGCGATTATACTCGAAGCTGCCATCCTTAATGTTCACGCAGAAGGAAGTCTCGAAAGTCAGAAACCAGAATTTCAAAGAGTTTTTATAATTTTGCAAACAATTTTCCAATAGGAACCCTCGATGTTTGGCAACAGTGCATCATGAAGTGGATAGTGTCAGATAGATCGTGACAGGCGTATTCAAACGTTGGATACTGAGTTTTGGAATAGAACAGTCGAGTTCGTGTTGTTTACATTTATAGATAATTATTTCCAACTCGGCGAAGGGCAGCAGCGCTGTTTTGTTAACCGAACGTTACTCCTTTCAACACGTCGAAATGGTTGAAACTTATCAAAATCAACGCTCTACTCGGCTAACCAAACGACCCATTTACGCGACTTTCGTCCTTTAGAGTTCAGAATTCGTCTTTTAATAAGTAAATTTAAGTTTAATTGAAAATTTTGTGCTATCCTGGAACTTATTATTAATCCGCTAAGTCTTTTGTAATATTTACTTACAGAAATTTGGTTTGTTTGCGGATTAGTAACACAACCAAAGTGTAAAGTTCAAAATACTCTAATTATAAATATTACCTTATCATGCAATGTCCAACCAATATATTTCAGATACGAATCATCCAAAAAGTTCGCATGAAATTTGTGCATCCATACACCAATTTCTGTCATAGCAATTGCCCGTATTTCTGGAAGTGTATCTCGATACCTATGCACAAAAACCGATTTAAACATATACGTAAGCATATTTTTAATTTCATCCATATTCTCTTCCAGCTCTTGTCGTTTTCCTAGAAGCGATTCTAAACGATCACTAGCGCGTTTTTCACGAGTTTTCTGACGCTCAGCCTCGTATTGTCTCTGGGTATTGTCCAAATTTACCGAAACTGTTAAGGCTACGTCTACCAGAGCTGTCATTAATTTCATGGCGCCTAAAGTTGCTGTGTGCCTGAAAGCTCGAACCTAGAAAAGGTCAAATCCTTTAATTATGATTTTGTTATTAAATGCAATTATTCAAAAATCACCAACATTAAAGAAATACCTAATAATTGCTTAGATCTAGGCAAAAGTAAATTCTCGCATACCTGGTTATATTTAACACCGATGGAAAAGTCATAAACGATAGGTACCCAACGTATTTATAGTGGATGGTTTGCCGTTTTTTTTGAGAGCGTTTCGGTATCATCTCAAAAATGCAGCTGGCAGGATCGACATAGAGGCAAATTACATAATTTTCGTGCTTTTTTAATATTGATGAAATTTTGAGCGCGCTCAAGAAATTGAAACCAAAATCTACCTACCGCATGCATATCAGAATTTAAGCAGGATTGGACCTATATGTTTGCTGGACCGTTACAGGTGGGCTTACAACTTATAGAACAAATCAATCATGCTAAAACTGCAATGATACCAACAAAATAGCCAACATCGTCCGATATCCAACCTGTCTAATTTCTGAAAGGTCTAAGAGCCATACATGATAAATAATTTAATCAAATTAAAAATCGCATATTAATTCAACAAGATGAATTCTTCCAAAAGCTCGAAACTGTTATCAACTTATCCAAGATTTTGCAAACTGTTTATCCTGCTGGCAGTAAGGGTAGCCAGTTTGGTAGCCAGGTTGATGAATGAACTGAATAGGTTTCAATTCTTATCTTGAGCGACGCAGATTGTTTGTTGATTATAATGGTCTAGAGGCTTCGTGGCTACTAGCGGAGTTCCACAGGGTAGTAGTAATTTGACTCCACTTATATTTGCCATTTCTCGTCCTGTGACATGCTAACAAACTTCTACTAAACACGAAAAAATGTCCATATACTGTAGAAAATATGTACCCGACAAGGGGAGTCGACCACACTGTGTGTTCTGTGCTGTATCTTGGCATAATGACTTTTATTGGAAATCTAATGAGTTGAAACTTAATTTAAAAGCTTATTTAATATTATTAATTTAGAATTTTCGTGTAATTGAGTAGAACCTGCTGCTGCAATTTGCTAGAGGTCCTCCCTGTACTAACTAAAGTCAAAGAGTAAAACTTACTTGAGAGTCAGACAAACCAGTGAGCAAGGAAATTACATTATCCATCAAAAATTGATCGTAAATGATGGTATACTGGCATTGTTTCACTAATGTTTGTACAAAGTCGCAGAAATTTTGACGGAATTTTTTCCACGACTGTCCTGCCATTATCAACGGATACTCTCCAGATTCTTCATCGAACTCTTCGGTCATTTTTCTAATAATCGCAGCATGTTCCATGGATGCTTGCATTTCCTGTGTAATACGACCCTTACATCCAGCAGCATTTATGAAGAATTGCATGAGAGATATAAGTGCTGCCTCGCGATTAAGCTGAAATATAAAATACAAATCAACAAACCAATAACTCGTGTATTCTAAATTACACCTAATAAATTGTTGTAATAGTGACAAATATAAATGTTAGGATACAATTGCCCATTTCCAGATATACATCTCAAATTAACTATTTGCCGTTGCTCATTTTACCAGTTCATCATTACTTTCGGATTCAACATCTTAACCTAACTAGGTACATAACTATATAATAGTCTATTTGGATTGTTGCAAGTAAAAAGGACGTTTGCCCTCTGTTTTTTTAATAATTAACTCAACTTTTGCTTACGGAATTATGCAGCCAAGCCAAGTAGGTATTAATTTAAAAAATAAACTTTAGGATTTACCTTGTAGCTCTCAATCCAATCATCCACAATATTAGTTAGCGAAACCCTTCCATTTTTAATGATATTGTACAGTGAACTATCATCGTCATCAGTGTGGATATTATGTATTTCGTGATGTACTTGATTTTTCCTACCTGGTGGTCTACCTCTACCTCTTCCTCGACCAGTAGTCGCTGGCGGTGAATAATATGGTGGAGGTGCCGGTGGCGGATTATTCAGACCACGGGCTTTAGATCGAGTTACTCTACGCATACCTATAGTTTAAGAAAATTCACGTTATATATTTTCAAATTTTAAGCGTGTAGTGTAACTAACCAGGAGTTGGGGGCGACTCAAACATGCCATCCGATGAGGCGCCCGATGCTTGTTCATTGTAGTCTCCATACATCCCAGAATTGGGATAGTTTCCACCATAATTGTCAGGCTCCACTTGAGGAGTCATTGGATTTTCATACTCAGGCGGTGGGTCATCTAAACGGATGCGTTTACCGCCTCGTCGATGCATTTTGCCACTGACTATTATATTATTAAGGTATTATTGATTTAGCAATTTAAATGTATTTTATACACACATTTTGCTAACAATCAACAATAGGTGTGTGTTTAGAAATTTTAGATAGAAAAATGTAAACACTAATAAAAACTGAAATCAACGCCACACCAGTGTTGCCAATGATCTAATACAGTATTAGGGTTATTCTTTCGTACTGAACTAAGTGAACAAACTGAAAATTGTCAGTTCATTCACGATTGTGCGTATTCTTTCGACATCGGTCGCTTCTACCAAACTGATTAAAAATCCTACCCCCCTTGCCGCTTACTGATCAACCTCTAGGAACCGGTTAGTTCGTTCAGTTAACAGTTAACCTCTAAAAGTATTGAATATTGAGAGATAATAATTGGCATATGATTTCGAATCAAACCAATAAATTGTAAAATTTTAAAACATGGATAATAATATCATGGAAGAAATAATTTTCCAGTTTTCAGAGCAGATTTGGTTGTTTTCACAAGATTTCGAGGTTAAGTGAAAGACAATCACAAAAAAGATGATCTTTCGGTTTCGCGAAATATTCAGTTCAGTACAATCACATTCAGTTTAATCACTTTCACTTGGTTCAGATCAATCACTACGAAAGAATAACCCTATTATAAATTATAATGTCAATGAGTGTTACCAACAACATAAAATATTTTAGAGTTGAGCGATATTTCAATCTGATTTTGTTCACTGAAATTTTTTAAATTAAACTCACACAGTCCTGACTTAATAAGAGAAAAGTGAAATGGCTGATATTTATGTCAGCCCTGGGTGTCTATTCTTGAAAATCGGGATGTCGAATACTTGTGCGAAAAGAGGTACAGCCCATTAAATTAGTACAACGTTGCCTCCGTTAGCTCGCTTTTTCGGGTTTTCAAAAATTGCACACAAGCTGATCTCTTTGTACGATAATGCCTTAGGCTGGCATCACATGCATCCGACGATACGAAATTCTTTCTATTGGTTGAAATTCTAGCTGATTATAGACATTTAAATATTCTAACCAATAGGAGCAATTTTGTACCGTCGTAGCATCGGATGCATGTAACGCCAGCCTTATTTGTATACGTAAGAGAGATGGTCAAAATGCAATGACATATACTAGAATGTCAATGTCAAAATGTTGCACGAATGTAAATGTGTCTATGCGCTGGTATCATATAAACCAGTGTTGACAATCGGCGGATTAAAATCCGATTTGCGTATTTTTTTTGGATTTTGTAATTCAAGGGATTTTTCGAATATTTGAAGTACCTACTATAGATAGCTTTTTATCGCTTTGCTTAATTTTTAAACACTTCTGTAAAATAATTATTCAGTATTCTTTGACAATTTGTAACTAACTAGGCATATTGTGAATATTTAACTACTAGATCAGATATTTGTATGTACCTACCTACAAGTTTTATTTGGGATTAGAACATTTACTGAAAACAAAAATTTTGATTTGGAGACAAACAGTAATTAATTATTCTTTACATGATACGCACACATGTAGGTGTTGTGATTCTTAATGTTAATTACATTGGACCATAAACGAAATGTAGGACTATAGTTTAAACAAATTGATTTCTTAGTTCTTAATATAAAAAATGTTCCACATCTTTTAAAAACAATACATTATATTCATTATTCTAGCACAATTACTCATTAATCCTGTTCTTCTTCACTCAATGGCACTGTTGAATTATAATGTTCACCTAATTTATATAAATGTCTATGGTAAGTCAGTATTAATTCGGGGCCTTTAAAATTCTCTCCCTGCAATGTTGGCGGACCCGTACCTTGAATAACTTTTATTGGACGGGAAACTATGTTTGATAAAGCCCTGATTTCTAACTGTCCCCCCCAAAGTTTGGTATTAGCCACATCTTTACAATAATGATCAAAACCCTCCTCACTAATAATTTCTGTTTCATCCACTTCATTATACATAAATGGCATGAAATCCTCTTTGTGGTCTCTCATAAATTCAGCGGTTTTCTTCCTTAAATCCCTCACAGAACCTGTCTGCTGTCCAGAAATATCTAATTGATGAATTACAGCTAAATAGAGACAGTCGCCATTTGAAGGAATATTATGTATTTTTAAGTTAATGTCTTTAAGCACGTGTTTAATACTGTTCATTTCAATTATCCTAGGACCATCTTTGTTCTTTTCCGCTTGTTCTAAAATTCTGTTTTCACGTTCTTTAGCTTCGTGGTCTTTTTTATTTCTTCGCTTTTGAGCTTTCGATACACGCGGTTGCACTTGAGGAACTTCTTGCGTTTCCTCTTCACAGTTGTTTTCTGTGGTATTGTTTTGTTCAATAGAATTGTCTGCAGGTTCTGCACTATCACTATTATTTTTAGTATGTTCTGCAAGCTCTTGTTTATGTTTTTCATCTAATTCCATTTCCAATTTAGCTATTTCTTGAGCAATATCCTTCTTTTTCTTTTTATCACCTTTAGTAACAGTTTTTTTTAAAGACTGTACCTTTGCTTGCATGTCTTTACGTTCTTGTTTTTGCTTTGTAATAAGCTCATCATAATCACTAAATACTTCTTGATTTTCTTCCATGTTGAACGTACCTTTAATGAAATGTTCTCATTCAACAATTTTTTAAACTTTTTATATTTTAAGATTGAGGTTATTTTCACAGTATAATCGCAGTTGGTTATTCTGTGGTATAATAATCAATGATCTATGCGTATTGCGTTAGTATTAGAAGGTCGGAAAATAATATATTTTCGTTGTATAAAGACAATATTTTCAAATATAAATGTTTATATGATATTTTGTTATACTGTTAACACAGCTTACGGGTGGGTAAGCTCAGCTGTTTGCTGTTACTTATTAGGTATTTTTATAATTTTTTGTGTTTGTTTTGTGGTAACACTGATCTTAGTGATTTTTCGTAAATGTTACCATCATACTGAAAGTTATAATAGCTTTGTTCACGGATCAGATTCTTGACGAATTCCGAACTGTCGCTCAGCAGAATTTTAAAGTTATTCCCGTTTTTTTTTCTCAATTTTTCTGTGACACTGGAAGAATGCCATCCAAACCAATAATGAATGTTCAAGTTGTGAGAATTGTTCAGGTAAGACTGGATCAATGATCAAGGGTATGGAGTTAGGTAAATTTTCCCTACACATAAAAAAACACAACTAAAGATCATCAATTTATTCTTCCAAACATGATTTAACCATCTTATATTTTAAATAGAACAAATTTGAATAACAAAAATTATTCACACAAAATAAAAAGCACATTATGTGTACAGCCAAATATTGCATATAAATATAAACCTAGCAACACCACACCTCAGCTTCAAATGAAACTCCCAAAATTGGGCGCAGGCTGTTGAACCATACATACAGCTGTGCCATTTATGTAGCATTGTCTTTATAAATAATTGTCCTCATAAAGACTCTTTAAGAATGAGTATCTAACTCTCTAGAAATTTTCCATATTATAAAGATATCATTGTCAAAGACAATGAAGATATCAATCGTATAGTGTGAGGCAAAAGAACATGGACATGAATTCAATGCTCAGATAAAGAGTGAGGTAGAGCATAGGAAATTTCCTGTAACGCCAAATATCAGCAATTTTAATTTTATATCACCTTACTAAACCGCCCGTTCGTTTAACAAAATTAACTGAGAGTTAAGTGAGGAAAATAAACTGCGAAATGCAATGCAATGACATTAGGGTTATTCTTTCGTAGTGATTGATCTGAACCAAGTGAAAGTGATTAAACTGAATGTGATTGTACTGAACTGAATATTTCGCGAAACCGAAAGATCATCTTTTTTGTGATTGTCTTTCACTTAACCTCGAAATCTTGTGAAAACAACCAAATCTGCTCTGAAAACTGGAAAATTATTTCTTCCATGATATTATTATCCATGTTTTAAAATTTTACAATTTATTGGTTTGATTCGAAATCATATGCCAATTATTATCTCTCAATATTCAATACTTTTAGAGGTTAACTGTTAACTGAACGAACTAACCGGTTCCTAGAGGTTGATCAGTAAGCGGCAAGGGGGGTAGGATTTTTAATCAGTTTGGTAGAAGCGACCGATGTCGAAAGAATACGCACAATCGTGAATGAACTGACAATTTTCAGTTTGTTCACTTAGTTCAGTACGAAAGAATAACCCTAATGTGACAATAAAAATTAAAAATACAAGTCATGTAAATATATTATGATCAGTTCAAGAAGTACTTCGTTCTACTCACAGATATGAGAAGGGAGAATGAGCTTCGACGAATGCGCATCCACTTTTCCTACGACGCTATGAGTCCCGCCATTTTCTAGTCACAAACGTCAAAAAATCAAAATACTACTAAAGTTGGTATGGTTATGATCTTATGTTGGGTAGTTATGGCATGCTGTGCTGTTAAAAGCTGTACCAAAATTATAAATTGTACCGAATTTAATATCTAGGCAACCATACGACACATTCCATATTTATTGTATGAAAGATATAGAAAAAAACCAATCGGGATATACACACAATTTTTGTTTATATTAACACCATTAATATGAAGACAGTTGTTTGATTATTATTATACATTTTTATAGCATAAGGTATTTTAGAATTAAGAAGGGTTTCTCTGCCGAGCTTTTTCCCCTCATAACTATCCAGGCTAACTTTCTTATTACTTATTATAAAGAAATTAAGAATATTATGTATTCTGGGTAAGTAGTATTGCAAAGGGTGACAATGTTACACAACACACAACGTAGATGGAAGTGGAAAAGAAGATACTTATGTAGTTTGTTGAACGAACCTGGGTAAGTATGTTATACTACAATAGATGAAACAAATACCTATGCTATTACGTTCATTCAATAAATATCCTGTAAATTATTCCAACAATTATTGCTATCAGTTGTTTTTGGAATCATTAACCTATAATTCATGAACGGTCCTCGTATCGTAAAATGAAATTTGACCAAGCCCTGTAAGCCTAAGCTAGAAGATGGCCTTGTGATTAAAACATTTGCGCATGTTGACGCTCATTCTCCCCACTGCTCTACAACTCTACTGTTGTGATTTTGATATGTGTCACCAACGTCAATGTCAACTGTCATTCAATCTGCTAATTGCTAGACATTAGCAAAACATACAACATACAGTATGTTTTGTGGTAGCGTTCAGTTCAGAGTTCAGTGTTCAGTTGTTGTTTGTTGTCAGTTGTTCATATTTTGATTTTGTTTACAATATACAGTGGTAAGAAGTAGTGTGTTCATTTGAAAAGAAAAATTAAGTTTTACGAGTAAAAGGATTGCTGAATTTTCATTACTAAATTTTTAACGACAGTTGCAATGAAGATGAAATTAGTTGACCAAGTTGTTCGTAGTTTTCGAGTTGCGAAAGTATTTCGGGAAAATACTGATAAAATAAACAGTATAGACTTCTCCCCTAATGGTGAAACATTAATTTCGTGCAGTGAGGACGATCAGATTGTTATATATGATTGTGAAAAAGGCACTCAGGTTCGTACAGTCAACAGCAAAAAATATGGAGTAGATTTAATTCATTTTACACATGCAAAAAATACAGCAATACATAGTTCCACAAAAGTTGATGACACAATTAGATATTTGTCGTTGCATGACAATAAGTACATAAGATATTTTCCGGGTCACACAAAAAAAGTTGTGTCTTTATGTCTCTCACCTGTTGAAGACACATTTTTGTCCGGATCATTGGATAAAACTTTGAGGTTATGGGATTTAAGATCGCCTAATTGCCAGGGACTTATGCACTTGTCCGGTAGACCTGTGGCAGCCTACGATCCCGAGGGCTTAATTTTTGCTGCTGGCGTGAACTCCGAGTGTATCAAGCTGTATGATCTTCGCTCATTTGATAAGGGCCCCTTTGTTACATTCAAACTGACACAAGAGAAGGAATGCGATTGGACTGGTTTGAAGTTTTCACGCGATGGCAAAACTATTTTAATCAGTACTAATGGTTCAATTATACGACTCATCGATGCATTTCATGGTACACCTCTACAGACATTCACGGGCCACTTAAATAACAAGGGTATACCCATAGAAGCATCATTCAGTCCTGATTCACAATTTATATTTAGCGGATCTACTGATGGCCGCGTGCATGTTTGGAATGCAGATACTGGGTATGTATTTTTTACAGTTATTTTAACAATCTGTTTTTAATAATAAGTACCTAGTACTATTATGAAATACACTCTGGACAAAAATATCGAATATTTTGATTTATTTTTCACCTTAACACAGTTATTTCCTATATTAAATTACAATGAGCTTAAAATCCAGATATGCCCATGCGTACATGGGTAATGTTTTATGGATATTTTCGGTATATTTGTATTTTTTACATGTAAACAAACACGTTATGCGAAAAAAATATTTATTTTGTTGCAAATACTACAAACTACGATCCGTTCTATATATAGTACGGTGGGCACATATATACAACGTGATTACATTACCCTTTGTTGGGTGTATGGAAAATATATGAATATTAAATTAATTTTTCAGATACAAGGTGTGTGTCTTCAATGCCGATCATCCTGGTGCCGTACAGTGTGTCCAATTTAACCCAAAATTCATGATGTTAGCATCAGCATGTACAAACATGGCATTTTGGATACCTGAGGTCGAGGATACTTAGGTATTTTTTGAAATTTTCATAAAAATTGTAAATATGTGTTGTATATAGATTGTATGTATTCCTGTTTAAAATATATTAATATTGGGTTATCCGATTTACTAACTGCAATAAATGCAGCTTTTATTACTTGGAAGATAATATTATGGTATTATACATCAAATGTGTTTTCAATTTTGTCCCGTCTGAAAATAAGCAAATAGATATCTACTTCTTGCATTACCATTTTGAAAATATTTCAGCCAAACTCTTCCATCTCAAATAGGATACCACTAAGTAAGTTTTCCAGTGTCTGCTTTCCGCGATATCAATCGCCACAGCCGAACAACCTGAATAATTTAACAGGTCACAAGAAATTTTCTCAATCATTTTCATATTAATAATATTTGTATTATATATACTACATAATTTTGAGGTAAATTCTGTACAATTGGAAAATTATAAATAGTTCAATATTTTTTGACTGACTTAGTTTTATTTTTGAAATTAAGTTGTTTAGATTTTTGTTAATAATTATCATAGTTATACATTATTGTAAGTAATGTTTAAGTATTACAAAATAATAATTACTATTCTAAAATAGTTGTGTGGTTTTATTTTTAAGTTACATATTACTATGGTAAAAAATAAGAAAATGATCTCATTAGTTTGTATGCAGGTCAGTTCCAGCTCGTGTCCTGTCAAAAAGGCAGTGCTGCAGAGCGTAGAGTAATAAAAAAAATTAATTTTTAGGAAATAGTCCATTACTATGAGTGGAGTTCAGTATATTGTAAGTTGAAAAAAGAGTCACTCTCCACGATTAAACGATACTTTAATAAGGCATCAATACCATAAATTGTTAGTTAGACATGTTTCGGGATACCTGTTCCCATCATCAGTAACGTAATTATTACACAAGAGAGCTAATTCTTGAGTTAGAATAACATGATGTTTTTAATTTTATATTTAATGCGTCATTGAAGTCTGAAACCAAAGCGAATATGTAAATCATAAACAAATTTAAAAGGTTAGCTACTTACAATATTTAATGGAAAAATGTTTTTTGGTTTTTTTGTGAGAATTTTTCTGTTACTTTTTTAACGTTTTTTCCACTATTTCTTTTTGTAAATCATAATTAAAATTATAGTTTGTGTTACGTTATTTTTATTAAATAAACGCAATAAAATGGCTGCTTTCGGAGATTGTTGTTAATAATAACCTGGTTGGCGCCACCTATGGTTTCAGTTTCCAACAACAAACATCTTCCACAACTTATCCTTCTACAGAGAGCTACTTTTTAATATTTTAAAGAGCATCAAAGGTGTTATACAGTGTTGGTATCTATACAAGTTTCACACAATAGAATGGTATATCTTTATACAAATTTTTAAAAAGAGGGCGTTGTGTGAGGGAGTATGTATGCTTATTAGTTAGGCAACTCAAATTACTTTTTTCAAAAATATTATGTAGATTAGGCCTGATTTCAACTTAGAGTTGGTGCAATTATTATTATTTATTAATAATTGCACCAACTCTAAGTTGAAATCAGGCCTAATCTACATAATATTTTTGAAAAAAGTAATTTGAGTTGCCTAACTAATAAGCATACATACTCCCTCACACAACGCCCTCTTTTTAAAAATTTGTATAAAGATATACCATTCTATTGTGTGAAACTTGTATAGATACCAACACTGTATAACACCTTTGATGCTCTTTAAAATATTAAAAAGTAGCTCTCTGTAGAAGGATAAGTTGTGGAAGATGTTTGTTGTTGGAAACTGAAACCATAGGTGGCGCCAACCAGGTTATTATTAACAACAATCTCCGAAAGCAGCCATTTTATTGCGTTTATTTAATAAAAATAACGTAACACAAACTATAATTTTAATTATGATTTACAAAAAGAAATAGTGGAAAAAACGTTAAAAAAGTAACAGAAAAATTCTCACAAAAAAACCAAAAAACATTTTTCCATTAAATATTGTAAGTAGCTAACCTTTTAAATTTGTTTATGATTTACATATTCGCTTTGGTTTCAGACTTCAATGACGCATTAAATATAAAATTAAAAACATCATGTTATTCTAACTCAAGAATTAGCTCTCTTGTGTAATAATTACGTTACTGATGATGGGAACAGGTATCCCGAAACATGTCTAACTAACAATTTATGGTATTGATGCCTTATTAAAGTATCGTTTAATCGTGGAGAGTGACTCTTTTTTCAACTTACAAAAAAAATTAAAATAAATACTGATTGGAATTGCCATGCAGTTTCGCCTTTTCAGAGATGCACTTCTTTTATCTCAGCCACAGATTCATCTGTATTTTTCATACATTTTTTTTATTAAATTTTCTTCCATAATTTTTTCCCCGGCTTGTGGAAGACACCTGAATATGATTCAGGCGTGGGGCGTCAAATTTTGTTTAATATCCAGTTTTTCGTCAATGCTTGATCTTGAATTACATTCATTTTTCAATTATTACCAAAACATTAAACGCAAAAGAGCGAAATAATATAACAAAATTAAACAAATTTTTTGTTTTTTTTTATTATAAATAATATTTATTGTATGCTGGCTGTTTATATTATTTTTAATTATTATTGTCAGAACAGTTTTTTTGTTCTCTGTTATTGTGGTAACACTGATCTTAGTGATTTCTCGATGAAATGTTACCATTATACTGAAAGTTATAATAGCTTTGTTCGCGGATATTCTCGTTCTATTTTCTCTGACACTGGAAGAATGTCATCCAATCAAATAATGAATGTTTAAGTTGTGAGATTAAAAATTCAAGTGATGTAAATATATGACATCAGTTCAAGAAGGCTGTTCTTGAAACTCGGAGACCAACAACAAAATACTAATTCATTAGGCTGAGGCTGTGCCTCACTTCTCTCCGTCGTTCTACTACCGATCTGTTGTCTGGGGATTTTTCTCTGTGTCACCAACGTCAACTGTCATTCATTCTGCTAGCTGCTCAGAAAGTTTGTTTATTTTTCAAAGATTGAGTTGGTCATATTTTGTTACAAAATAGCTAATATACACAATTAGCTGTGGTAAGGTCTTGATTTTGAAAAGGAAATATTAATTGTAATTTAGTTTTACGACGAAAAGTATTTGCTGAATTTTCATTACGTAAATTTTTAACGGCAGTCGCCATGAAGATGAAATTAGTTGACCAAGTTGTTCGTAGTTTTCGAGTTGCGAAAGTATTTCGGGAAAATACTGATAAAATAAACAGTATAGACTTCTCTCCTAATGGTGAAACATTAATTTCGTGCAGTGAGGACGATCAGATTGTTATATATGATTGTGAAAAAGGCACTCAGGTTCGTACAGTCAACAGCAAAAAATATGGAGTAGATTTAATTCATTTTACACATGCAAAAAATACAGCAATACATAGTTCCACAAAAGTTGATGACACAATTAGATATTTGTCGTTGCATGATAATAAGTACATAAGATATTTTCCGGGTCACACAAAAAAAGTGGTGTCTTTATGCCTCTCACCTGTTGAAGACACATTTTTGTCCGGATCATTGGATAAAACTTTGAGGTTATGGGATTTAAGATCGCCCAATTGTCAGGGACTTATGCATTTGTCCGGTAGACCTGTGGCAGCCTACGATCCCGAGGGCTTAATTTTTGCTGCTGGCGTGAACTCCGAGTGTATCAAGCTGTATGATCTGCGCTCATTTGATAAGGGCCCCTTTGTTACATTCAAACTGACACAAGAGAAAGAATGCGATTGGACTGGTTTGAAGTTTTCACGCGATGGCAAAACTATTTTAATCAGTACTAATGGTTCAATTATACGACTCATCGATGCATTTCATGGTACACCTCTACAGACATTCGCGGGCCACTTAAATAACAAGGGCATACCCATAGAAGCATCATTCAGTCCTGATTCACAATTTATATTTAGCGGATCTACTGATGGCCGCGTGCATGTATGGAATGCAGATACTGGGTATGTATTTTTCTTACAATGAATACAGTTATTAAACAATATTTGTTTTCAATAGTATAAAATATACTGTTTTGAAATATATACGTATATTATATATAGTGAGTATAAGTGTCCTAATAGCTGCCATTAATTTATGTTGAATGTTGTGTTGGGATTGGTGGTATTTGTTTTTAGAAAATCAGGAGATAGCCAACTATTTTTTAATCTGGATGGTAGAGTTCTTTCCTGACGTCTAGGTGTGAGTGCGAGTTCTAACATCTCAAGGCATTATTCGCCGAATAAAGTATTGTCCTATTGTGGAATATTAAACACACATGCTGAAGTTGTAGGATGAATCGTTGATTTGTTGTTAAACCGAACATGCGTTTCTGTCATGTGATTGCTGATATTTGGTATTGCGTATTAGGCGTTATCCTTCTACTACTCAGATCAGCTGATGTAGACATGATCACCTGCTCATAAAACAAACGTCAAACTGTCAAATATATCATTGCCTCAGTGTTCCCAACACTTGTGACCGTAAATATCCCTGAATGAGCATCAAATTACACCACTTTACACACAACATTGTTGCCAATGGCTAATTAAAAAGATTTATGGAAAAGGCTAAAAATAACTAAAAAAAAAAAACGCCGAAATTGTGTGCATTTTGCCTCTATAGTATAGCCACAGAATAACCAACAGCCAGTAGCAGGTAGGAAGCCATAAGCCATACTAGAAGAAAGCATACGTTAATTTCCTTTTATACCGAGCCAATGGGAACGTTCGCCCTTGGGTCATGTTTCCATGGGTGGCCGTCGCGGATCGGTGCCGTGCATTTCGCTTTGTTTTTGCTGTTTGAATATTTTGGCGCCATAAGCTAGTGCTCTGAATAATATAAACAACTGAATCTACTTTACTTTACTAGATAAAAAGCAAAAACAAACTCGTTTATAACAGCAATTTTTATTGCTACATATAAAATAATAATTTAAGTTATAGTTGCGAATATTTTTTTACCCACGACCTCCACAGTAAAAAGTTGCGAATATTATTGCATTATGGAATCGAAAACTAAAAGGTATATGTGTATTAAGCATTAATAATACGAGAAGGAAACTTGCTAATGGTGATGAGATTATAGTCTACAATTGTAACAGGACTAATTCTAAAGGTTTTTATTCCTATGTGCTAAATAATTGATAACACAATGCCATTGTTAGGCTATACCAGCTTGTGTAAAAGTCGCAGTATGAAAGCGGGTGGTAGTATACACATTAATGGAACATGCCCTTCTAGAATTGTGGTCCGAGTCTTACAAAATGGTATGTAATTCAAAAATCATTTATATCATTTCCAAGTCTTCATTGGTTATTTTTCATTACCTAAATTTATTAGGATCGGTTACCTTTATCGTGTTTTACTTTGTTAATAAATATGGTTTTTTAGATTTCAAATTTTTGGTATGGTATGGTATTCGTTCTTTGATCCCAATATCCCAATTTTCGTTGACTTAATTCTAAACATAGCCCCGGTTTATACAACATAAACATAAGTATAAATTAGTTTAAACAATATGAGCAAAGATTAATGTACATTAATCTTTGATATGAGTAAGCGTATGTATCTACTTTTGAGTTTTAGAGGAAGTACAGCTGAATTTCTTAATTCAAAATTTGCGTTTTGTATGCTATTGCACATTATAATTTGTTAATTTACACTTACAACTAGGTATATTAGCGTCTTGTAACGGTGCCTATGATTACAATGCATTCAACTTTTGTGATTATTATGCATATATTTATGATTATGCTGTATAAATCCGGCTTACAACATGCAGACGCGCGCACGATGATTCTCATTGGCTCGGTATAAAAGGAAATTAACGTATGCTCTAGAAGAAGAGCGGCACGCAGACTGGCGGTCATATCATGCCATATTCCAAAAAACAAAAAAAAAGGAGAAGCAAAAAACAATTTGACAATTGAAATCACTAAAAACATAGTCGGCCAAATTATACCAAATTATCCCAAATAATTTGTTGTTAGAAAATTACACACAGTGACCTCAAAATATCCCAAAACGGTGTAATTACACCCGAATTGGGAACACTGCATTGCCTATCAAACATTTTGAGGTTAATTTGTTACTCAATCAATTCTGTTAAAAGAATGTGTGTTTTTGACAGGTGTGTGAATATTGCTGATACAGTCATTTCCTATCTTCTATGTTCAATTACAACGAGGTTAATGTTTTGGAAGTCAATTAACAACTATTTGCAAAGTTTAAAATTGATATTTATATTTCTGTATATTAATAAGCATTATGTTTATTGAAAATATGAAAATTACATTAATTTTTCAGATACAAGGTGTGTGTCTTGAATGCCGATCATCCTGGTCCCGTACAGTGTGTCCAGTTTAACCCAAAATTCATGATGCTAGCATCAGCATGTACAAACATGGCATTTTGGATACCTACTATCGAGGATACTTAGGTATTTCTTGAAATTTTCATAAACGTGGTAAAAATGTGTTGTATGTATATTTTATACCTGTTAAAAATATATTAATATTGGGTTATCCGATGACAATAAATGCATCTTTCATTATTTGTAAGATAATATTAAGGTGTATTTTAAATCAGTTCAGGAGGACCGCCAATATTTCAAATTCAAACGTTTAACACACTTGTGTCAATGAAGTTACTACGTAAATGGAATCTGACGACACCTTTAAAAGTAACATAATGATGTTCAAAAACTTCCAAGTATGTGTAAGAATACTGTTATCATTTTTTTTACACTTAACGGATGTTTTTAGCATTATATGCAGATATCAAAACTTATTTATTGTGTAAACTTACACATGATTGACGTACATCTAGAAATCGTTAAATAGGCTTCTACAGAGTGACCCCGACAATCTGCCTCCATCGTTTTCTCTAATATTGGACATTTTTAATAGGGAAACTGGTTATACGGGAACTGCTTGCTAATCTCTTATTTTCAATATGATACCTACCTATAATTTTGTTTATCTAAGCTTTAAAATTTTGTAAAAAATTACATTTTGAGCCTACATCTTGATGTAATTATCAGTTTTCCTCTGTTATGCCATGCGCATTGGTTTTTCTAGAAAGCGATAGCGTAGGTGTGTGGGTGGATTGATGTGTGTATTAGATCTGCGTGTATAGTTTTCAAAAGTTTGGTGTTTCAAAGGAATCTTAATTTAATAACAAGTGGACATAGTTATGCTTTGAAAAATTCTGCATCGAATGATGTTATATACAAATCGCAGTACTAAACACAAGGCAAGAAAAACCCATAAATATATATAATTAAATATATTAAAAACTTAAATTCGGACATTTTCGTGAAATATTCTAACCATTTAAACTACATTTTATTTATTTATGTTTTTTGCCTAAGAATATCGGTGGTAGAGCTTGTGCATAAATAAAATATTATTATTGTGGAAAAATGTCAAATGAAGTTATCCTTAGTGTTGAACTGAAAAATGAACTATTCAACCTGATCACGCAGGCAAACAAAGCGCAATCGGAAGAGTTAAAACAAAATATCAAATCAGCGATCGCTCCATTAACTGCAAGTATTGCTAAGTGTTCTGAGGAGGTAGATTATCTTAAAAGTAAATCCACTTTCCACGAAAGAAAAATTCGTAAGAACAATATTATTATATTTGGTTTGGAAGTGAACAAAGAGTCACTAATTACTGATACTCTTACAAAATTAAATGCGCTATTAGAAACAAATATTACCATAGCGGACGTGAACAATATATATACCGTTGGTCAAAAAGACAATCCTCCCATAATCGTGGAATTTCTCTCTTTCATCAAAAAGTCTACATTGTCTAGCAGTTTTAAAAAATTGAAGGGAACAGGAGTTTCTATCTCAAACGATCTATCTACTGAGGATAGACAGGAAAGAAAGTTATTACAAAACTATTTAAACAACGCTAGAGCTCAAAATTATAATGCACGCATTAAAGGTCACGGGCTAGTCGTAAATGACATATTCTACACGCTAAACCAATTAAAGCACCTTGAAATATATACCGAAAACACTAGTGACACGGAAGAGTCAATAGATGATAATGACAGAACTGAGATACGAAATAAAATCGAGTCGACTGGCAATATGAATACAAGGGTAGCCAATAGTGAGAAGAAAAGAAAACGTAGGAAAATCCAATTCAGCCCCAAACCATCGAATGCAACTAATCAAATAAAAACTCGTAGTTATTCAAGCAGGTCAGAAAAGTAAAAATTAAAAAGTGCATTTTTTTGTTTTTTTTTTGTCTTAATGTTTTATTGCCATTGATTTTGCGTTTCCTAATAATAGTATTATAGTATTAACATTTAATTTTTAATTCTTCTTTGTATTATCACTGTTAATTTGTACGTTATCAATAAAATTAATATGTGTAATCTTTCCATAGCTCATTTAAACGTTAGATCGTTGTTTCCAAGCTTGAATATCATTACGCCTATAGTAAATAATCATGATATTTTTATTACTACAGAAACTTGGCTTACAGATTCAATTCCAACCAATTCTTTGAATATCACTGACTACAAGTTTGGAATGTGACAATTTTCTTGTTTTGGGAGACTTTAATGTGGATATGTTTTTAGATAATGCGATTGTTCGCTGTTTTAAGTCTTATAATTTTGATCAAATAATAAATGATGCAACACGCATTGCCGAACATAGTGCTACGTTACTTGACCCCATTTTTGTTAATAATAAAAATATAATATCACAATCTGGTACAATAAATGCTGACCATATCTCCGATCATCAGGCGGTATTTTGCGACATAGAAATTAGGATAAAGAAATTTAAGCAGAAACTGATAACTTTTAGGGATTTCAAACAGTTTGATGAGATTTCATTCAAAAGGGACTTGGATTTGCTACCATGGGATGATATATACTACGTAAATGATATAGATTTAAAAGTTTGTTTGTTTTCATGTTATCTCACAAAATTATTTAATGTCCATGCACCTCTTCGTACTGTTAGAGTAAGCAAGCCTCCAGCCCCATGGCTAACCTCTAATTTGAAGCAAATATTTAAAGACAGAGACAAGGCGCTAAAAAAATTCAATATTTCTAAATCAGAAACTGATTGGATCAATTATAAAAGACTGCGTAATTTTGCAGTTACGGCAATTAGACAGGAAAAAATGGCATATTTACAGTTTCTTGAGAGGCAAGGAAGTCAGAAAGATATTTGGGCAGGTCTGAAATCACTCAATATTAAAACACAAAACAAAACTGGTTTACCATCGTTTCTGAGTGATGTCGAAAGAATTAATGATTTCTTTGTAAAAGTTTTCAATAAAAACAATAACTGTGATGATGCCATACACTATTTTAACTCGCATAAATTTGAGGATTCTCTGAATTTCAACTTGAAATTGGCATCTATTGTGGATATCGAGAAAGCGATAAGATCGATAAAATCTAATGCTTGCGGCATAGATGGGATATCTTTACAAATGATAAAATTATGCCTTCCAAAATTATTGAATCATATTGTTCATATAATCAACTGCTGCCTCGAATGTAAATATTTCCCAAAATCGTGGCGACAGGCAAAGATTTATCCCTTGCCGAAAGTCAAAGATCCTCAAAGTGTCAGCGATTTACGACCAATTAGTTTGCTGCCTGTTATTTCAAAAATTCTTGAAAAAGTTGTCGCTACTCAAGTAACTGAATACCTAGATGCTCACAGCATTATTCCTAAACTTCAGTCGGGCTTTAGAAGGTGCCACAGTACAACTACCGCGTTGTTAAGTCTGCTGGATGATATTTTTCGAGCTATTGACAATGGACGGGCAGCACTATTGATTTCGCTAGATTTTTCCAAAGCATTTGACACTATCGATCACGATCTATTATGTTCGAAGTTGTCTTATTATGGCTTTGCGGAGGATTGTGTCTTGTTCTTTCGCAATTATTTAAGTGATCGTACACAGAGTGTTTGCATCAATAACTTGTCATCGGTTGCAAAGCCTGTCATTTCTGGCGTTCCGCAAGGATCAATTTTGGGTCCGCTACTCTTTATAGTATACACAGCAAGTATTTTTGATCAAGTTAATTTTAGCAATGTCAGTGCTTTTGCGGACGATACCCAATTATTATATGTCATCGATCAAACCAAAACGGAATATGTCAACGAACAGGTATCAGACGATTTGATTGCAATATCTGAATTTTCTAAAATGCATAATTTAAAATTAAATGCAAATAAAACCAAAATGGTGTTATTCTGTCGAGAAACCACTCGTGCTGCTCTTAAAGAACGAATAAGTTTGCGATTAGCAAACGACACCTTACTGTTCGCGGAAAACATGAGAGTACTTGGGGTGATCTTGGATGAAAAACTTAGTTTTGATGGCCATATAAATCAGATTCTCAAATCGACGTATGTGCGCTTGAAGCTATTATATGCAAACAAATATTTGCTGAATTTCAAAATGCGAAAAAAGTTGTGTGAGTCATTAGTGTTATCTGTTTTAAATTACTGCAATTTTGTTTATTATCCCTGTATTGACTTAGCTAAAAAGCGAAGATTGCAATATGTTCAGAATACTTGCTGCAGATTTATCTTTGATTTGCGTAAATTTGACCACATAACACAGTACATAAAACTGCTTGAGTGGCTCAAGTTTGAATTTGTTGTTAAGTTCCATTTTGCAACCTTCATAAACCGATTAATGATATGCTCCAAACCTACGTATTTAAAAGAGAAATTAATATTTAGACACCATATTTATTCTGTAAATATCCGTTGCCAGAGTTTATTGACTATGCCTCGTTTTCATACCGCGATTTTCAAAAAATCTTTTACTTGGAATGCTGTTAAACTATACAATAATTTGAATTCTGAAAATAAAGTATTAATTGTAAGCCAGTTTCGTAAAAAAATAAGAAAAGAGCTAATGATGGAATGCTATTTCTCACTTTATTTTGTGGTTACAGTATGCTGATTTTTCTTTTTTATGTAAAATGGTTCGCCGGAAATTTTGTATTATGTAATTTGATGGATTTGTTAGTTTTGTTTTCTATGTATAATTATACTCTGCTATCATTTATTTAGTTTTAGCTATCATTGACTGTTGTTTTTCTATATAATGTGAATCTGTACACATCACGGGCTCATTGTTTTTGTATATTTTTTTTTCTGGTACTGTTATATTTATGGTTAAGTGGAAGAATAGCTTAATGCTAAACTTCGCCATAATTACATGACTAATCTTGTTAACTTTATTTTACTTTATTATATATATATATATATATTTTTTTTTTAATTTACTTTATTCTTTTTTATATTTTTTTTTTTTTTGCATCAATAAAGACGATTATTATTATTATTATACCTATATTTAGCCGTCTTGTTTCATGTTTCATAATAATTGAAAAAAGACGAATAAAGTAAATAAAAAAAATGGTTGCAGTCCAATTTGTCCTTATTATTGTACATGATAAACTATTTTATTGGATCAAGCATAAAGATAATTGACATACCGGGCGACCAGATAAAGAAACTATACATTTGAGAAATCTGCGATATGTCAATGGAAACACTCAGTAAGTTCTAGGCCGTAAACGTCATTTTTATATTTTAAAATCGTGAGGGTATTTCCTGTATTATACATGAAATGTGTTTTCAATTTTGTCCCGTCTGAAAATAAGCAAATAGATATCTACTACTTGCATTACCATTTTGGAAATATTTTAGCCAAATTCTTCCATCCCAAATAGGATACCACTAAGTAAGTTTTCCAGTGTCTGCGTTCCGTAAAATTAATCACCTCACCCTAACACCCTGAATAATTTAACAGGTCACAAGAATTTTTCTCAGTTATTTTAATAATCCTAAGTAATCTTTTTATTATACTACATAATTTTGAGGTAAATCCTTAACAATTATAAATATTAGTTAATTTTTGACTGACGTTAGTTTTATTTTTTAAAATTAAGTTTAAATTAAGTTGTTTGGATTTTTTTAGTTACATTATTGTAAGTAAACTTTAAGTATTACAAAATAATAATGATTATTTTCAAATAGTTGTGTGGTTTTATTTTTAAGTTACACATTACTAAGGGTGCGTTTATGTTGAAGCTGTGGTAAAACATAAGGAAACTATTTCATTATTTTGTATGCAGGTCAGTGACGGCTCGTGACCTGTCAAGGAGGCAGTGCTGCAGAGCGTAGAGTAAAGTAAAAATAAGTAAAATAAAAACTGCGCTTGTATATCTGTGTTGTATACCTAATAAAATATACCTATTTAAAATGTGTTAAAACGCATTTGATTTTTAAGATGCTGGTTGGAGTTTGGCCTTTTCACCGAGATGCACTTTTTTTATCATAAATGTTTTTATTAAATTTTCTTACATAACTTTTTCCCCGGCTTGTGAAAGGCACTCCAATATAAGTCTCGTGTAGGCCGTCAATTTTGTTTAATTTCCAGTTTTTCGTCAATGCTTAATTTTGAAAAGTCCTTATACTTTGAAATTAGATTAATTTTTCAATTATTAACAAAAGAATAAACTCAAAATATAAAACAAAAGCTATATCGGCAAACAAACGCTACAATCTGCTCATTGTGCAGCTCTCTATGTATACGTCATTACGCTCTACAAACTACATTAGAGATGGCAGCTTGAATATAAATCTCAATTGCCATTGGTCGGCTCAAGGACAATCGGTATTGGGACGTATATCACCAGTGCTGTAACGAGAAGGTTACGTAGCCTATTTCACGGGGGAGGACTAATATAACCACGACTGGGAGCTGACAAACGACATGGAAAATAATATACTTAACAAAATTAAAATACATTTTTTGATTTTTTTTTTTAATTAAAATATTTTATTAGATTTAGACTAGTTATGACTCGTTTTGAGTGCCGCTAACTGATTTGCTTATTTTCTCTGCTTTTATGTGCTTGTATTAATGGATGTAGATATTTTAATTAATAATTTTTGTGAGACCTGACGCCTGTCTTGTGGGTTCAAAAATGTAAAAAATCACCATAATAGATTTGGACAAATTATGGACTAGTAGCGGCGAGGTTAAATAATTGTTTGTATACATGTTCGGCAATGAAAGATTAATCCGTTAACCACATAATGCTTGAACAAACTAAGTTTATTTTCCGCATCAAGTTCGATATACAGGGTGTCACAGTTTTATTTTCAATTAGAAATAAGACTAAGTTACGGGCTTGTTTAACAGATCAAGATTTAAATTTCGCGAGATTGTCTGCCACTATATGTACTTTCACCAGACGACTGTTTCGTCGATCCACGACTCATCAGTGGTGATCAGTCAGTAGTTGACAGCCAACACTTGCTGTGGTATATACTTATTTTTAGAACCTTAAAAATCAAGGAATCAGCAAAGTAGAAATAGGCTCTGTTGTCAAAGCTGCACTATAAACGCATCATATAGGAGTGAAATTTGAACAGCTCCAACATAAACGTACCCTTTTACACCTCAATACACGTGTATGGCGGGTATAGTTTTCTGTTCGTACTAGCCGGTGAAAATTCGAAGATCATTAACTCAAAGGTGATAATAGTAGATGCTACCTGAAAAACATATCAAAATTAACTATTTTTGCAAAATTTATTTAGACTCGATTCTTATAATTCTTTATTTTTCGTGCTATCAAATAAATCGATTAATAAGAAGCTGATTCAGCGACAAAGAAATAATTTTAAAAATCATACAAAAATCCAGGATGTCCCAAAATGAACCCACAGTAGGCCTAACAAATTCGATAGCAGTTTTTGTGAAAACTTGTAAATTTATAAATCTGGAGGAAGTTATGCGGAGACAATCCGTAGAGTTCGGGTATAATTTCAGCTAAAATAATACGCCAGCACATACAACCGTGGCCCTATTGATCAAGAAATTCGAATGGTTCAGTTGTAGACAAAAATCTAGAGATCTGCAGTGTTAATGAGAATCTAAGCACACCAATCGATCGGTCACAGTGGGTAAATTATTAGCAAAAGCAGAATATAACGAATTTTTACAAAAGATTTGCATTTGCATGTTTACAAAATCTAATTAAATGTTTTAAAAAACTCAAACGGCATGATCTGTCACACTGCGCGTAAAACTATGGAGTCATATCACGTAAATTCGATCAAAATTTTGGAACAATCCCGTTCGACCTTTTTGCAGGGCCGGATCTAGGGTGCAACGGGGAGCGCTTGCCCCCGTTTGCGCATTAAGAGGGCGGACACTGCCTTACTATTTAACACGCCAAACTTAACACCACCGTATGAAAATATGTTTTGTCAACTTTGACAATTAACCTAACGCCTGAACGTACTGTGTCCTAATATTTTTACACATGGAATTTTATTCAATTGACCAATAGGTATGTACAATTATTATAAGTGAACAAAGCCTTTAGTGGAGGCCACTACTACAGATGATCTCAAGCTACCTGAAAAAGGCACAAATTTGTACCTGTTCTGACATGATGAAAATTAAAATGTCATTTTAAAAAAAAAACTTTTCTCTCAATTTTGAACCTACACTCCAAGAAAAACAGGTTTCTGAGTAAAATCGAACGCCTCTTTTTTTAATACAAACATATTAATAATTTACTGGACGGGTGCGGCAATTTATACCTTTGCCCCTATAGAAAAATTCCTAGATTCAGCTCTGCCTTTTTGTATGGGATTTTCTAAAAGCGTGTCAATGAAAATAAACTAATAAAACGAGCAACGACGTACCATAGTCTAATAAATAAATATATCTAGTATATTTATTTATTAGACGATGGACGTACCATCAAATATTTAAAAAAAACGGATTTCGTTTACAATTTAAGATTGCGTTCATTTTGGGACCACCATTAAGTATATTATAAAAATGCTTGATGAAAAATATGCCTTACATGTAACAGAAAGTTTTTACTGATATGGAAAAATCCTGTAGCTGTAAGTCCATGAGAGTCATCATTGATTTGCTCAATAAATCGGCAAACCTAAAAAAAAAATAACTCAATCAAAAATCCATATACTTATTTCGGCTCATCCAACAAAGAATGTCATAACGCGGTGTAGACACAATCGCCACTCCGGTTTCTTAATTTAAATCTGTTCGCAGTAATGAGTGAAAAAATTGGGATTTTTCTGACAAAAATGTAAAAGGAATTTAAAAAAGTACGTCAATATCCAAGGGTATTGACGCGCCTTTTTGAAACACCCTGTATATATGTACCTGAAGAAGGAAGCTTAGTTAAAGTTAATAAAGGCTGCTTTCTTTTGGGTCCTACACATGTTGAAAATCTTTTAAAGATTCTTGTACATTTAATTATATAATGACTCAAATCAACAACATGATGAGTGCTGAGTTACCTACATAATATATTAAATGAAAGTGTTGATGGCTGTATTCGAATTAAGTTATTTCTTATTAAAATACTGTTTGTACTATTTTTTGTCAATCTAATAATACTCTGTATTGAGTATTATTCGAAATTTCAACAGGAATTGTCAAAGGAATAAATTCAAATATAAGTAATACAAAAAAGTCAAGGATGTCTCAAGATGAACCCACATTTTAAATTTCGCAGCATTTTCTTTTGTGTCGATAGTATCTTCCATGATTAGTCGTGGCCTTTGAATATCAAGTGACTATATTCAAAGGTCGTGGCTGAGGAAAAAACAAATAAGGTTGTAAAAGTTTACATACTCGTACATTCTTTGTTTCTGACGTTTATTTAACTGCTAATGATATAAAATTATAAAAAAACATCCAAAATGCAATATACTTACTTCAACAGTATAATGTTCAGACGGTACACAGTACAGATACTTTAAAGGTTTCTTAGTAGCTTCGCTTAGCCTGGCAGCGGATAAAGAAACCGATACAATTCTAAAAACTAAAATGCCAAACGAATGAAAGAAGTAAACACTCTCAACGACATCTTCTCTCTCACTAAAATGAAATTGAATGCATATAAAATACAAGTGCTCACATATAATACTTACTAGCTTAATAAATTCTAGAAATGCAGATAACTTTATTGGAGGATTTCGTTATTTTGCGGATTCAGTAAAGAATCTCTGCATGTCTAGAGTCTTATTACTATCACCACCACTAAGATAGCTCCGAGAATAAAGTCCCAAAACTAGAAGCATCAACAGCTACATACTAGTTTTTTGACCACCGTCATTTATTACCATAAAAATGCGTTATTGGGTGCTACAGGTTGTTCGTTTATCTATGCTAAAACACTGATAATATATTTTCAACAGCTGACACCTAACAACAGTGAGTATTGCCCAGTGGCGACGCGTGACTTTTTCTAAAGTGTTACCAAAACCAGATGTGAAAAAACTTATCTTAAAAAAAGTTTATTTTAATCCTCCCAAATATAATTTGTTGCTTATTTTAGGTATTTTATTTAAACTTTTTTTTGAATTATTTTTTTTTAAGTAAAAATTGCTATAAGGTATTCCGCAGCCTATTCTGTGTAACGAGTAACCAAAACAAAAAATGGTAACAAGCGTACATAATATCTATCTATATATATATATATACAGGGTGTCCTACGGTGGCAACCCATTAGATTATTTCAGAAACTACTTCGAATTGAATTTTGAAAATTTCAGTGTCTATATCGTCAAATATGCTCTACTCAAATAATATACTATCAACGGCATAGCACTTCCGGTTATACCGGAAGTTGATGGAAACTTTGTTATTTTAAATGGAACACCCTATATATTATTACATTTTTGGATTCTAAATAAGATTTCAGATATATTTCATGTATCATGTCCTATACCTAACGTCAGGCGTTTTTGACTTATATCAAGATTTATGTCAAAATTGACAGTTTAGGGCTCCATAAGAATTCCGTTTTTTCCTTGTAAATCAGTATTGAATAATTATTTTGCAGGTATTTTCTTATCAGGTGAGATCTTCTTTTTCGAATTGACAAGACGTTTTCTGATTAGTTTATACAGGGTGGTCAAAAAATTATATTGACAACGGTTCAAGAAAAACAGTTGAAAGTCAATTTTTTCAAATGGAATGGGTATATTATTATTATTTGATCTTCCTTAGCATTAAAAAATAATGCAATTTTGTAATAGGTTATCATTTTCTAAAATGTATAGTTTTCGAAATATCGTCATTTTAAATTTTTCTGCAGCGCCTACCGTTGTCTCTCTGGAAGCTAGCTAATTAATTTAGTTAGCCATGAAATTATTGTCATTTTAACGTCAAACTAAACGTCAAATTAATAAAAATGAAAAATACTTATTGATATTATAAATTTATCATTAATTCATAGAGAATAAAATAAAGTGATTAATATCACCTGTAGAGTATTTAACGAGATAAACCCGCATTTGCTATCGATGAGAAATTAGGAAGAATTTTGAGTAATCATTTAGAGCAGGTTGAGAGGTATACAAATCAAGTATTACAACGAACTAAGACTAAAATTTAAAATAATACAGCAGAAATGAACAGAAGATTAAACTAAATACATTTTCAACTAAAAAAAATTAATCAACTAACGATAACAAAACTAATTTAATTGTTCGATATGA
The DNA here is from genome assembly GCA_911728435.2 of Apoderus coryli. NCBI lineage: Eukaryota > Metazoa > Arthropoda > Insecta > Coleoptera > Attelabidae > Apoderus > Apoderus coryli. The sequence continues at coordinate 6,045,319 of OU452205.1, read as the reverse complement.
CCCCCATTTAGTCTTAAACACTTATTTACCCGTTCAATAAATTCACTCGTGACAGCTCGTGCAATTTGGACTCCAGGTAAGGCTTTGAATGAAGCTCGGATGCATCCTACTAATTCTTCTTTTGAATTAATTGGGGTGGAATACACCTTTTGTTTAATTGCACCCCAAACATAAAAATCCAGCGGTGATAGATCTGGAGATCTCGCTGGCCAATCCCAAGGCCCTAAACGTCTGATCCATCGATCTTCAAACATTTCATTAAGCTGTTGTGTGATTCTATTTCCACAGTGAGCTAGCTTCCAGAAAGACAACGGTGGCGCTGCAGAAAAATTTAAAATGACGATATTTCGAAAACTATGCATTTTAGAAAATGATAACCTATTACAAAATTGCATTATTTTTTAATGCTAAGGAAGATAAAATAATAATAATATACCCATTCCATTTGAAAAAATTGACTTTCAACTGTTTTTCTTGAACCGTTTTCAATATAATTTTTTGACCACCCTGTATAAACTAATCAGAAAATGTCTTGTCAATTCGAAAAAGAAGATCCCACCTGATAAGAAAATACCTGCAAAATAATTATTAAATACTGATTTACAAGGAAAAAACGGAATTCTTATGGAGCCCTAAACTGTCAATTTTGACATAAATCTTGATATAAATCAAAAATGACTGACGTTAGGTATAGGATATGATACATGAAATATGTCTGAAATCTTATTTAGAATCCAAAAATGTAATAATATATAGGGTGTTCCATTTAAATTAACAAAGTTGCCATCAACTTCCGGAATAACCGGAAGTGCTATGCCGTTGCTATTTTATTATTTGAGTAGAGCATATTTGACAATATAGACACTCAGATTTTCAAAATTCAATTCGAAGTAGTTTCTGAAATAATCTAATGGGTTGCCACCGTAGGACACCCTGTATATAGGTATATCTAAAACACTGATAACATATTTTCAACAGAAATCATAGGTGGCTCATGTCAAGTAGTTACTCTTGTCAGTTTTGAAGTGTTATTACTATACTGAATTAATTTGGCTAAGAGAAAAACAATAATTACTTTGTTTACATCACTCCAGTTTTGTGCGTGTATTGTTTAAAATTGCTGTGTAAGGGATTGTCTTATTTTTTTATCGCAAAATTTAGTTTGTTAGATCAATATTTAACCTATTCGCTAAAAAACATGAATCGAGTGCGCCATTTAAGCAATGATGAACGTGCAAGAGTTGCAACTTTGCTAGGTGTTCATCATTCAACAATTAGTCGAATGGTTAGAAGATTTAGGGATACTGGATCTCACGCTAGAAGACGTGGTCAGGGCAGAAAGAAGGCCACAAGTCAAGTTGACGAGCGTTTTCTTTGACAACAGGTCTTAACAAATCGAACATCTACAAGTAAAGAGCTAAGTATCAACTCGCAAATGTTAGAACTATCAGAATTTCTGCTTTAACCGTCCGGAGAAGACTAAAAGAAGCCGGATTGACTAGCAGAAAACCTGCCACTGGACCGTTGCTTACCGTAGAACACAGATCACGCAGATTACGATTCGCCAGAGATCATGTACATTGGACTATCGATGACTGGAAGAAAGTTTTATTCACAGAAATCTCCAGACGGTCGTGATAGAGTATGGCGGAGACCTGGGGTTTCGTGATTGCACCATATCTTCAAGGGAACCATTTGGTGGTGGATCAAAAATGTTCTGGGGTGGAATTTGTTTTGACGCGCGCACATAATTAGTCCCTGTTCGTCCGCGATCCATGAATGCAGAATTCGATCTAGAAAATATTATTCAAGACCATGTTATACCGTTTGCGCCATTTATAGGGGATACATTAATTTTTATGGAAGATAATGCAAGGCCTCACACCGCAAGACCTGTTTTAGATTACCTAAATGAGATTAATATTCAAATCTTAGAGTGGCCACCACGAAGTCCAGATTTGAATCCAATCGAGCACCTTTGGGATGTTCTGAAAAAATCAATTCGACGTCATGTACCTGCCCCAATCAACCTGCAAAAACTGGAGCATGCTGTTCTGATCGAATGGGAAAACATCCCGCAAGAAACCATTCAGAACTTGATAACAAGCTTACCCAGACGAATGCAAGCGCTTATAAGAGCTGGAGCAAGTATTACGCGTTATTAGGGTTCATCATTTTGTTAATTGGGTTTTTGGTTTGTCAAAGTTAAAAGATTTTTCAGTTTTCAATTTTTAGTACCTTATCGCGTTAAATGTTGCTTAATTGTTAAAACTGTAAATTGAATAAATCTTCCTCGATGTAATAATGTTTAATTACCCTTATTTATGTTACCCTTAATTAGACGTGGTTTATATTCACTAAAAATTACAATAATACAAATATAATATCAATATTTGTAGTGGTGCAATAATTTTGAACAGGAGTTTATAACATAGAATAAGAAAGCTACGCTAACCAGAAGTTTGACTTGACGATTTCGGTGGGATTTAGTGTTCGTCCGCGCGTTTTTGTGCGCAAGCTGTCGAATTGGGTAAAATTCCAATATGGACGAATATTAATAATTGTTTACATTCGTTTATTCCATTTTCTAAAAAGTTTTCAACGTTTTCACATTTTTATTAGTTATTTGGTTATAAGATTTATTTAATTCTAGTTTTAAGAACAATAGTGTAATAGTGTTTATTTAATTAACTGTTAGTGAAAGCATAGATTAATAATTGTATAGGTACCTACATAAATCTTTGGTGTGGTGAAAGGCAATGCCAAATTATTGTAGTAACAACAGCCTCAAAACTGGAAAGTTAATAAGATATTTCAGAATTCCGAGTGATTCAATAAGGTATGTAATGTACCTACACAAAATGTTGAATGTTTTAGCTATATTTTTTAAATAATTTTCAAGGCAACTTCAATGGGTGGAAAACATTGGCAGGTTAGACTTGATATCGAACGAACCGGAAAAAGTGTTTAACCGCAAAGTTTGTAGTGAACATTTTCAGGAGAAACTGTTTGCTGCTTTTGGCAACAGCAAGCACAAAAGGGATGCCATACCAACTATTTTTTAAGAGGTGGTTAGCGAGCAAGGTAAATGTTTGTTGAGTGTTGTGTCAGTCGTATGTATATATTTAATTAATTTGTTTTAAGTGCGCGCCGATTCACCACAACCATCAACGATATCGGATGGATCTTCTCTGGTTTTTGATGACTTGAATTTGAAAAAAAACCCTTTAGATAGTAAGTTACTTTTAACTACAAATTCTATCTTCATGTAGGTATTAGATGAGATTCTAAATTACAGAACATCTGCAAATATATCCAGGAATATCTGAGCAAAGAAAAAAGCCTTGAGAATGGAGGTGAAGAACCTTAAAAGAAAGTTTGATAGAATTACCGGAACTTTTGAACAGACCATTCGATAAAGAAGATTATATTGAGTTTGTTAAAATTAATTTTAAGGAAGGCTTGGCTAATTTTGTCATTATGCAGTATAATATATCCAAGAAATCATTGAAAGGTCGGAGATATACAAGTGAGTTCAAGAAATTTGCCCTAACTGTTTATTTTCTTGGATCTAAACTATATCAACACTTACAAGAAACTTTTTTTAGCATTTTTTTTAACCACAATTCCTGTAAAGTTGAATATTTGAAAGATATTATATTTCAAACAATAAAAAAATTAATTTAATTAGGCTTAATGTGCGGGGTATAGTGAGCGATCAAGGATCCAACTTTTTAGCTTTCTCACAGCAAAATGGGGTGCAACCAGAAAGACCTTATTATATTTACCGCGCCCAAATTCCTTAAAAAATCGCCAAAGTATTCCAGAGGACATCATAAGGATTTGTCAGACTGAGAGAAATACGTATTTTATACTTTTATTTTTGTACTTTTGGTTACCGAGGGGTCTATGTACATGAGTACGAATGAGACAGAAATAAATATTATTATAATAAAGCTTTTTTTAAATTAAACATATTTTTTTTTTATTGCGAAAGTTACGCGAAAATATTCCGCTTATGTGAAATTGTGTACTATTTTAATTGTTAGTGCAGAATTTATTGCCCGCTTGTTTGATATTGTGAACAATACTATGTTGCGCACAAAATCTGCGCGAGTTTCAAGAAATCCCATACAAATCAATGCTATTTACACGAAGATAAACTTCTGGTTAGCGTAGCTTACTTATTCTATGTTTATAATTTGTTGCTTATTTTAGGTATTTTACTTAAACTTTTTTTTAATTATTTTTTTAAGTAAAAATTGCTATAAGCTATCCCGCAGCCTATTCTGTGTAACGAGTAACCAAAACAAAAAATGGTAACAAGCGTACATAATATCACGACGCCCCCACGCTCTCGCGCTGTAGAATGGAGAATTCAAGTACGCGACCAGACACGAGTCGGCCCTGACCAGGGGCGGACGGATTATCACGCGTATCCATAAACGAAAGTGGTAACATTTAATCTAGTCTAAGCGAAGCAGATTTTTCGTGTTATATCAAAACCGTCACGCGAGAGGTAAAAAAATAAATAAAATTATTTTACAGTTAGTAGTCATAAAATATTTATTTTCCAGATTATTAACTGTTACCAATGGTAACAGTGGTTACATGGACGCTTCGCCACTGGTGTTGACACGGCTCAAAATATCAATAGTAGCCTTGGCGGATAGTTACTGTTGTTTTGTTATTTGATAAATAATGCTAGCTGTTGTTTGTGAACTTATCTTAGTGGTCTTGGTATGTCTGATATTGGCGCAAATATATCTTACTTGATACTTTGGTAAAGTTGAATGCATAGAAAAAATATATTATTAGCATACGACACCAATATCAAAGCAGCAAAGTTTTCATCTACAATTCTTGTGAGTTTTGATAATTTGTTGTAATCTTCACGTGTAAGTCTCCAAAATGTATCATCGGTATTCTAAAAAGTAACATCAACACTAATCTTAGTAATTTAGTTATTTTTGTATCTCAATTCAATTCAAGTAGGTATCTAAAATGAAAATTTTACTGACTTAAATGAGTCCGCAAACTAGCAATTTTTAGAAGCGTATGACAAAAAAAGAACTTTAAACAACATCTACTTTACCTTGCGATTTTTTATTTTATAATTAATCTGATTGTACTTTTCTGTTAATGAAACGCTGATCAATATTATTAGTAAATCTGTAAAGTTCCATATAAACGTGCAGGTAATATTTGACAACTACAATCATAAGAAAATAAAAGTTAGTAGGTAACTTTTTGCTGCAAGAATCCTACAAGAAAAAGTGAGGTTACGTGTATGGAGTTGATTTAACACACCTCACATGATCGAAATATGCGTCACTCGGATGATTTAGAGAAAGTGATGAAGGAAGCAGTAATAAGATTATTTAGCCGACGCTACTTTTGTCATTACCAGGTTTGCCGCCGCTACTTTTGTCATTACCAGGAAATTTACCGTGCGTTTTTAAATATTTCCCACTAGTTGCTAGGCAACTACACGGAAAGAAATTATTGTTCTAGTAACAAGAATTTTAACCAAAATTCAAGTTCGTCTAGGCACAACCAGATATTTTGTCACTATGACCTATTTGTATATTTATTTTTATGGATGGATTCTATAACTACAAAATATTATATTTTTAAACTAATCTTTAAAAATTCGTATTTTACCTCAACAAAACAAGCTGCCCAATTGGAATAACTGACAATGGTAAAATAATGCGGAAAAGCAACACCAAAATAAATTGGTGCGGGATTATCCTTGAAGCTTTCACAATTGGTGCTCCAATTCCAAGCTGTTGCAACAAATAAAAGATGCTCAACTAAAACAAGATTATTACGATTAACAACCACTAAATGGCATCGAGAAATTATCAGGGGAAGCAAAAATCGATAAAAACGCACGTCCAATTAATACATTTTTAACATGACGACCTTTCAGTTTCAAATTCAATGCAAAAATCACTGTTGCCATCAGAAATTTTAAACCGTCCTACAGTGGGCAATGAATATTTTTTTAAATACACTAGTTTTGCCAAACTAATTTAATATACATGCCGCTAAGAGAAAGATGTTGAATAAGATGTTGTTATTAATATGAAAAATAATTTCGTGGCATAGCGAACAAAATTACTGGTGTTACCTGCACAAGGGATTGTGTTTAATTTAGCAGGGCATCAGTCTAATTCAGTAGAACCAGACCGACGCACGGGTCGACAGATACTGACGAATTCGTTTCGCTCATATTATGAGCTCGTCAGAGTACCATAGTCGTTGCCCATCTACAATATCGACCTGCATTTAAGCACAGTAAAATATACAACAGCAGATATATGTAAATCGTACCATCTACATGCACATAGTAAATGCATATCCCACCATACAGAGGCCGAAACATCCCATTGTATACGTAACACCAGCCGTAGAAATAGAAAATAAAAATAAAAATAGTGTAAACACAAAACGCTAGCAGGAGACCATTTGTCCTTCTGCTAGCATCACCCAAAATATTATTATTATTATGAGGAGAAGGATGACTTACCTAGTCCAAGTCCCATGAAAATTATGGCTATGATTATATTAATTTTTCTTACATCATGCACATTGGTATAGATTCTCATCGACCATTCTACATAGGAACATTCTTGTAAAATCCTACTCCACTTTTTGGCTAGTATGAGGAGCAAAAAGGCGGCGATACCATTTAATATATAAAACATCATTGTGGCTACAATGAATTCAAAAATAATGCAACAATGCCAAAAAAGTAAACACACTCGTTCATCTTCTATAATATGATGTATACGAGAATGTAGGTGAAAAGTGAAAATAATTTTTTGATGGTTTGCTATCTTACTATCCCAAGCTAATAGCTAATACTAGTATACCAACTTTCAGATCCATTAGTAGGTATACCTACGTTTGATAGCCTGTTGAAGTAGATGCCATTGATGGCTTACACGAACATGGAAACATCAACAAAACTTACGGTTATCAAATACCTATCATAGAAGAAACGGATTGTAAAATGTAAAACTCTTCGCTTCACCATATTCAGCAGTCAAAAAAAGGGTTAGAGGGTTTAAATAAGCACAGATGATGCACCGCATACAGGATGCCCCGTTACGCTCATAACTGTCATCAAAATCCATAAAGTTGGATTAAAGGATCGTCGATTGAAAGTGAGTCAGAGAGCTTAGATTACTGGGATATCCACTGAATGTGTAAAGCTCTGTCTAGACGATCAATAAAAAATTAGATCACAAAACTGTTTTTATAGCGAATTTCACTTTGGGAACGAAATTACAGGTAATTCTTTCGTACCTATGCTTCACAATTATCGATGATACTTGGGTTCACCATAACACTCCTGTAAATTAATCAACAATCAAAACAATAAATTTGATCAGGTGAACCAACCCTAAGGAGACTCTTTTTTGGGACGCGAAAGGATTTATCTTCATTGATACCGTTACAGCATTAGGTTGTGTACTTGGTCGCAATCGTCCAGAAGTAAGTCGGAAAAGAGAACTTATGACGTACATGTTTTGGATTGCACGCCCAAAAATCGAGGAAATACCGTATTTTGCCAATCTTTAAAAAGCTTCCTGAAACACCGCTTGATCATGAGCCTTTTGTAAATCGGTTCGTAGTGGGAAGAAAGAGATTTGTGAAAAATATCTTTTTTTCGGATAATGAACAGTCCCACATCTGTATCTGTGCCGTATTTTTTCGAATGTTGTGATGAAGATGTCCAGAGAAAACTTAATGAGCCTTTCGTGCACTGTGAGGTTGTTCGTTTCAGAAGATTTCAATGGTCACCCTAGAGTGAATAATCCTATAACCATCATTTGAAGAAAATTTCGTAACAAAATATGAAAAATCTAGCTTAAAAATATAAAACTGACACTTACCAGCTCGGTCCAATCTCAATCCATTAATTGCAAATTTTAAAATGCAAAATGCACCCGTAACAATTCCAGAAATTCCATTGAATATTGCAAATAACACTTTGAGGCTGAACCATTTAAATTTCACATCGCTAGGGTTTCCCTTTAAAACACCTTGCAAAGGCATAACACCAAAACATTGGGCTATGATTATAATAAAATTGATACCACCGCAAAATGTGGACCTGTTTGTCAACACTTCAGGCATATTTATTGAAATGTTTGACTGTGTTTTCCGAAAAATTTTCATCTCAATAATAAATTACTAAGTATATACGATAATGCAAAATTAGATACAATAATTACTCTTTGATTAAGTACTGAAAGATTAATAACACAAAATATTGGTGATCCTATAAGTGTTTTGCCCAAAACTGATCAAAGTTGAGTGTTGCATGTAAGTATTATGATTTTTATTAGAATTAATACATGATTCCAATCTGATAGAGCAATGTTTGTTATGAAAATAACGAAATAGTAAGTAATGAAATGTGAGTATGGAAAGTGATGGATTATTACATGTTTGAGTTTGTTGGTAAACATTAGTGTTGACGGTAGGTATAGGTTGTAGACAACAGTTGAGTTTACGTGTGTATCCAAGAATGATTTGTTTTTGTTTTGATATCTTATCTTATGTTTGGAAAAGCTTGGGTGCTTTGAATATCGATAGAGTTCTTTGGAAAATCATTAATGAATAATTGAGAGGAAATATGATGTACTCGCAAAAATCAACAAACCTACGGTCTGCATCTAGGTAGGTAGATTTAAAATGAGCGGGTCAGCCCGGACCCTCCACTGTGACCACATATTGTGACCCAGACCTATTCATATTCCATCCAGCAACTCCATCTTCTTAATGAAGTCGGTTATTTTGCGGGTTCTGGTCCGATAAACTCTTCCGATTGAAATGTAGGTATGTCTTATGTGATTATCTGGCATTATATAAATAAATAAATAAAGCGTTTATTGCCCAACAGTTTCCCATTTAAAGGGCAATATTACAAACTAAAAAATTAAATGCTTAAATAAACTAAAATACTAATTCCGCACACATACACACACCTAAACCACAAATGTCTCTGCAGGTACCATTTTCAAGTGATTGACTGTAGTTGTAAAAATGTCACACCTATCAGAAACTCTATTAAAATTAGAACACATGACATGAACAGGCGATCTTAACAGTACATTGGTCCTAGCTCTGTGTAAGTGAAATGTTAAATTCGATCTGGTATTTAACCTAGGAACTAACAAATTCAAGCAAGACAGCAGGAAAGAGCAGTCGATTTTTTCTCTAAGCAATTTATATAAGATGGTTAATGAGCTCTGAATTCTTCGGTACTCCAGACTCTGAACGTCAAAACGTGATAGTAACAATTCATGATCGAAACCTCTTACTGGATAAGCACCAACGGTTCTAAAAACTAAATATTTCAAAAATCTACGCTGAATTTGCTCGACCTCTAGTTTATGAATATTATACTGAGGATACCAGATGATGGAAGAATACTCCAATTTTGACCTCACATAGGCATTGAACAAGGTGATAAGGGCAGAGGTATTATTGAAGCCTTTGCAGTTACGCATTATAAAGCTATACATGCGAGATGCCTCACCAACCATTCTCTCCATATGCTCCAAAAACTGGAACCTCTGATCGAAGGTAACACCAAGATCCGTGAATACCCGACATCGTTCAAGTTTATTTGTGGAGATTGCATACGGATAGTCAATTAACGTTGTTTTACGTGTGAAACTCAGACATGTGCATTTACGAATGTTAAGAGACAATTTGTTACTGTCGCACCACCTTTCTAGAGCACACAGATCATGCTGCAGGTTTATGCAATCTGCTACTGAATCTATGGAGGCGAAGATTTTTAAGTCATCTGCGAAAAATAGAGTACGCTGAAGTAAACACGGGTCCAGGTCATTGATGAAAAGAAGGAACAACAATGGACCTAAGTTAGAACCCTGGGGTACTCCTGATGTGGCCGAGTAAAAACAAGATTTAAAGCCGTTGTAAAAGACATATTGTTTCCGATCATGCAAGTATGAGTTGCATAAAGATATCAAGCCGGAAGGAAATCCACCATACGTATGCAGTTTACTCAGCAATATGCCATGGTCTAGCCTATCAAAGACTTTGGTGAAATCAGTATAGATTACATCAAGTTTTATGCAGACCATTTAGCAGAAAAGCTGTTAGACTTATTTGTCTGAAGGATTTTGGCGAGGATCGGTACGGTCCACTTTTGGTATGTACAGGGTGTTCCAAATTTGACACTTTTGATAGGAAACACCGATTTCCAGAGGAGTTAGAAGAAAACTAACCGAGCTCTATTTTCAAACGAAATCAAATGCCGAAAACCGCACCTCGCTATCTTAAACCGTTTAAAAGATACAGGGCAGTTTTAACTTTTGTGCATTTTAAACCTACCCCTGTAACTTATTTATTTATGATTATTTTTTGTTTGTGTGAAAACATTCGCAAGGCACTTTTTTGAGAGGAATCCAGTGGTGTCTATAGATTTTTTTTAAGCACTGGTTGTTAAAGATTAATTATCTCTTGGAGTTATGACATTAATAGATATCTAATTTTCTAGTAGTCATGCTTAATGTTTTGTCATGTTGTCAAAATAAGAAATGTAATGTCAGAATAATTTTGTAAAATGTCAATTATTGATGAATAAAAAGTTAATAAGAATTTATATTAATACAGTCCATTATTATCAAAAACATTGGTCCAGCGAACCGGATTGGATTCAGCTAGTGTTTTACTAAGGAAATTCATTAATTGAATCGAGAAAAGTATATTTGTCAATCAGTAAATCGGCAATATTGTGCAGACTTCAGTGCGAAGAAACGGAAGACATATTATAAGGTAATTGCCACTACAATATGCTAATCGCCAGTCTGAATTAATAGTTATACCATTTTTGATGCTCCATAATAGTAATTATGACCGAATTGAATAATTTAAAAACTCAAAAGAGGAGTTTAAAATCGGCCTTAACTCGTTGTATAAATTATGTTGCTGCCATTGATGTAAATGCTGTAAATGAAAGCACGTATTATGATCTTCAGGAAAGACTGAAAAAGATTGAACCAGTCTTGGAAAGTTTTGAGAAGGTACAGTTGCAAATTAAATGTTTAGAAGCAAATGAAGAATCTGAAAATGAGGAGGACACTGAGTTTGAGCATTTTGAGAAAGTTTATTTTAAGTTAGTTAGTGATATTAAGGTTCTATGTAATTCATTCACTAAGAAGGTTGATTCTTTAGAATGTTCTAATAATTCCACTCATTCTGTTCCTTCCTCTAAGGTAAATAACGACGATTTACCCCCAATTCAGATACCTACATTCAATGGTAATTATGAAAATTGGCTTGAATTCAAAGAGGCATTTTTAGATTTAGTAGATAGTAATGATTCCTTGTCGGATAGTCGTAAATACTATTATTTGCGTAACGCTTTAGTTGATGATGTTAAAGATAAATTAAAATCTATGAATAGACAAGGTAATAATTATAATTCTGCTTGGAACTTTTTGGTTGAAACTTACGAGAATAAAGGTTTACTGATTCATAATCATATTAAGGATATATTTCAATATCCTGAGTTAAAAAAAGAATCTCATATTGAATTACGTAAACTTTACGATTCAATCACAAAAAATTTATATTCTTTGGAAAGCCTTGGTGAAAAAACAAATGCATGGGATCGTTTAATTATTTATTTGCTAGCTACGAAATTTGATCATGTGACTCGCAGAGACTGGGAGTCATATCAATATAACTTAAAGGTTCCAAGTATGACTAATATGCGTGAATTTCTTAAAAGAAAGTGCGAGGTGCTACATAAATTAGAAGTTACGCAATTTGAAGCTAATGTATGTCAGCCATCGCATTCAAAGTCAGATAGGAAAAAACAGAGTAGTAGCAGCCTTGCATCCACAAGTAACAATAATACTCACCAAGGTAAATTAGAATGTTATTATTGTAAGAAGGTTCATGCTATTTATTATTGTGAGAACTTTCTTAAATTATCGATAGAAGCTCGCATAGAGGCTGTAAGGCAATTAAAATTATGTATTAATTGTTTACGACCAAATCATAATTTTATGAAATGTAAGGCTCGAAAATGTAGTAAGTGTCATCGAGCACATAATAATTTGCTACATTTAGAGAATGTTGGAACAAAAAATGTTAACTCAAATGCAGCCGAAAGGTCAGTGGCTTTACAACAGATTCCTGAAAACAAGGATTTACAAAATGCTGTAGATAAAAATGTTAACATTTTGAATAACCATTCAACAGAGTGCACTGTTGCCAATGCTTGCGATATTTCACAGGTTTTATTATCTACTGCAATAATTAAGGTTAAAGGGAAAAATAAAATAATTAAATGTAGGGCATTACTGGATAGTGGTTCCCAGAGTAATTTTATTTCTGAAAAATTATTAAAAGAGTTGGATTTACCTACAATTAAAACGAACCATGTAATAAAAGGTGTAAGTCAGTCAATTACACATATCAATTATAAAATTTCTTTAGATATAATGTCGTGCTACAACAGTTTTCAAAGTAGCAATAATTGTTTTATTTTGCCAAAAATAACAGAGAAATTGCCAACACTATCATTTTCAAAAGATAAAATTGTAATTCCCAAGGATATAAGGTTGGCCGATCCTGATTTTAATGTTACCGGAGATATTGACATGCTGTTGGGCAGTGATATGTTCTGGTTAATATTAGGTAATGAACGTAAAGTTTTGGGCAAGGATTTACCAATTCTTTATAATTCTATTTTTGGATGGATTGTAGCTGGCAATATTGTGTTATATTCTGCAGCAAATAATAATTCAATGTATTGTGTGAATAGTTTATTAGTTAATTCTGAGTTTGATAGATTTAACAAGAGTTTAGTTAAATTTTGGGAATTAGAAGAAATACCCACGAATAAATTAATTATGTCTGATAGTGAAAAGTATTGTGAAAAATACTTTTTAGAAACAACTCAAAAAAACGCTGAAGGTAGGTTTCAGGTAAATATGCCTTTTAAAAGGTTATTAGCAAATTTAGGATATTCATTTGATATAGCCCTGAAACGATTCTATCAGTTAGAAAAGAGGTTGAATAGGGATTCTAAGTTGAAATTAGAATATACTAAATTTATGACTGAATATGAACAATTAGGTCATATGACTAAACTCGATACGGCTAATGAAGGCGATGGATATTTTATGCCTCATCATGCTATTATAAAAGAAGATAGTCTTACGACAAAATGTCGCTGCGTTTTTGATGCTAGTTCAAAAACAGATTCTGGATTGTCACTTAATGACGTTCAGTTTGTAGGTCCCAGATTACAAGAAGATTTATTTTCAATTTTAACGCGTTTCAGAAAATACAATTATGTTATGACTGCAGATATTTCTAAAATGTATAGGCAAATCCTAATTAATGAAAATGAAAGGAAATATCAGAAAATTATTTGGCGTGATTCTGCTGAAAAACCATTAGAATATTTTCAGCTGAACACCGTTACTTATGGTACTTCCTCAGCTCCGTATTTGGCGGTACGTTGTTTATTCCAGATAGCTTTAGATAATGAAAAAATGTACCCAGATGTTAGTCAAATTATCAAGCGCGATTTTTATATGGATGATCTACTTACAGGAGCAGATACAAGCCGTGAGATTTTAAATAATCAACGCGTTTTGACTCAATTATTTAGCGATTCTGGTTTTGATTTAAGGAAATGGCTATGTAATGATAAAGATATATTATTCAGTTTTAACGTTGATAGAACTCTAGCGGCTAGTATTTTAGATCTTGGAATAAATGAACAAAATAAAACGCTAGGCATTTTTTGGGATTCTAATAATGATTTAATCAAATATAAATTTACGCTAGAAAATAGAGCCAGTACTAAAGTAACCAAACGCACGATTTTATCCACTATATGTCAATTATTTGATCCGTTAGGGTTACTAGGCCCTATAATTATTAGAGCGAAGTTAATTATTCAAGAACTATGGAAACTTAAATACGACTGGGATGCTATTTTGTCTGATGAAATTGGTAATAGTTGGCAAGAATTTTACAATGAACTAGTTATAATAAATGATTTAAATATTTCGCGGCAAGCAATATTTAATAAATATAGATCAGTAGAGATTCACGGATTTAGTGATGCATCTACTAAAGCATACGGTGCGTGTATTTATGTACGGTGTCTGCAACTTGATGGAAGTTATATCAGTCATTTAGTAAACGCGAAATCAAGAGTAGCACCTATAAAACAAATCAGTCTTCCTAGGTTGGAATTATGTGGAGCATTACTGTTGGCAAATTTAATGAATGCCACCATGAAATCATTAGATATTCAATTTAAAAATATCTATTACTGGTGCGATTCAACAATTGTATTGTGTTGGATCAGGAATTCGCCATCAAAATTCAAAACTTTTGTAGCAAATCGTATTAGCGAAATTCAAGAACTTAGTGGTAACAACAACTGGAATCATGTTAAAACTAATGAAAATCCAGCTGATTTGTTATCACGTGGTGTATCGGTATTATTTTTAAAAACTTGTCACTTATGGTGGCATGGACCAGAGTGGTTTACAAAAAATAATAGTTTATGGGATGTACAAGAATCAAATAATATGCTGTCTGAAATTCCTGAAACACGATCAGTGAATTTATCCATAATGCAGGATTCGAGTACCTTAGAAAGTTTAATAAATAAATTTTCATCCTATAGTAAAATTTTATACGTAGTTGCATATGTATTTCGTTTTATAAATAATTGTAAAAATAAAAGCCAGCAAATCAGAGGCTCACTTTTACCTAGTGAAATTAGCAAAGCGGAAATTGCTTTAATTAAATACACCCAAATAAGATATTTCAATGATGATTACAGTAGGTTAATAAATAGTAAGCAATTACATAAAAAAAGTAAAATTTTATCGTTAAATCCAATTTTAAAAGATGATGTTCTTCGTGTTGGAGGTAGATTAAAAAATGCAGCTGTCAAGTATGATAAAAAACATCCTCTTATTTTACCAAAGGGTTGCCTTCTTACAGATATTATTATAAGGAGTGAACATGTCCGGTTGTTACATTGTGGAGTACAAATGCTGTTATGCTCACTTAGAGAAAGGTATTGGATAATTTCAGGTCGTAATTCCTGTAAGAAAATTGTAAATCAATGTGTTACTTGTTTTAAGGCTCATCCGAAAGGGAATCAGTATCTAATGGGTGACTTACCAGATATAAGAGTAAATAATTTTTCACCATTCTTGAATGTAGGTACCGATTTTGGCGGTCCTTTTTATTTAAAGGACAGAAAAACTAGAAATCCTAAAATAGTTAAATCTTATATATGTATTTTTGTTTGTATGAGCACCAAAGCTGTGCATCTTGAATTAGTTTCAGAGCTCACCACGGAAGCTTTTATGGCGGCACTGAATCGTTTTGTAAGTCGTCGGGGTAAACCTAAAATTATTTTCTCTGACAACGGTTCAAATTATATTGGAGCCAAGAATGAGCTTTCTGCAGTGTCTGATTTTTTGAATAAACATTGTACTTTTATTGCAAATAAGTTAGTAAGTGATGATATTGAATGGAGATTTACACCTGCAAATTCTCCAACATTTGGAGGCATATGGGAAGCAGGAATCAAAAGTTCGAAATATCATATCAAACGTGTGATTGGAGCCACTCCGTTGACGTTTGAAGAACTTGCAACTGTACTAACTAGAGTTGAAGGCGTATTAAATTCACGTCCTCTTTGCCCGATTAGTGATGATCCAAATGATATGTCGGCATTAACACCGGCACATTTTTTGATAGGAAGACAAGTAACGGCTCTTCCTGAAATGGATATAATAAATGTACCAGAAAATAGACTCAAATTATGGCAAAAACTACAAGCACAAACGCAGCATTATTGGGCTAGGTGGTACAAGGAATATATAGGTGAACTTCAGTCTCGAGTAAAGTGGAAATTAAATTCACATAAGTTATTGAAAGTCGATACGTTGGTTCTTATCAAAGAAGACAATGCGCCTACAGCAAATTGGCCTCTAGGTCGAATTACTGAACTTCACCAAGGGACAGATGGTATTACACGTGTAATTAGTGTTAGACTTGCAAGTGGAAATATTGTGAAACGAGCAGCTAATCGTGTGTGTATTCTACCATTACCAGAATGTGTAACTTAGTAGTTTTCTAGTAATTAGCTATAGTTTTAAGGAATGGTAAAGGAATAATTGCAAGCCATAGTTTCAAGGTGTGAATGAAAGAGTTGTATTGCTTATTATAATTGTTTGATGTTTTTGAAGCATTTTCATCAATGCTTCAAGGCGGGCTTGTTAAAGATTAAGATTAATTATCTCTTGGAGTTATGACATTAATAGATATCTAATTTTCTAGTAGTCATGCTTAATGTTTTGTCATGTTGTCAAAATAAGAAATGTAATGTCAGAATAATTTTGTAAAATGTCAATTATTGATGAATAAAAAGTTAATAAGAATTTATATTAATACAGTCCATTATTATCAAAAAAACTGGTGTTGAAACTATGGCATAAACTTGTAATTTTTCTTATGAACTACCCTGTATATTTTTGCATATTCGTTTTAGAAATTAAATTACCTTTCCAAATAATAATAATATAATACTTGCCACTTATCT
Source organism: Apoderus coryli (assembly GCA_911728435.2). Classification (NCBI taxonomy): domain Eukaryota; kingdom Metazoa; phylum Arthropoda; class Insecta; order Coleoptera; family Attelabidae; genus Apoderus; species Apoderus coryli. The sequence continues at coordinate 6,028,671 of OU452205.1, read as the reverse complement.
TTTGAGACTTTTGTTTTGTCTTAAAAAAAAACTAGAGACACTGGATTCCTCTCAAAAAAGTGCCTTGCGAATGTTTTCACACAAACAAAAAATAATCATAAATAAATAAGTTACAGGGGTAGGTTAAAAAAATGCACAAAAGTGAAAACCACCCTGTATCTTTTAAACGGTTCAAGATATCGAGGTGCGATTTTCGGCGTTAGATTTCGTTTGAAAATCGAGGTTGTGACATGTAGGTTGGTTTTCTTCTAACTCCTCTAGAAATCGGTGTTTCCTATCAAAATCCAATTTGGACCTCGCTAACAGTTTTCCAGCTCGATGGCATATAATTCCATGCCAGACTGGCACTCGCTAAAGTTCGATGGATATCCGTGTTGATTCATCTAGTAGATGACACCATCATGCCAGACTCTGTCGAAGGCTCTTGCAACATCCAGAAACAGCGCATCCGAGACCTCTATTCTATTCTGACCCTCGGCTGAATATTCAACAACCCTGAGCACCTGTTGTTCCGTCCTATGCGCCTCCCTGAAGCTGAATTGTTCGTCTGGAACGACACCCAACTCTTCTGTGCTTTGCTTCAATCGCCAGAGTATCAGTCGCTCTGTCACCTCATCTACAATATCGGGAACAAGGAGATATACACCAGCAGAGATACGTAAACCGTACCATCTACATACACATAGTAATGCATATGCCACCATACCTATGTATAGGCAGAGAACAACTAAGGGAAAGAATATAAAGTCTGGTGGGCGCGGCTAGTTTGCGCACCTCATTCGCGCAGAGGGATTCGATGACGTACTGAGTTTAGACAGAGGCGCCACACGAAATTTAGTCTAGTTTAGCGTTGCGAGCGAACGGATATTCAGTGGCAGCGTTAATCTGAGATTTTCGATTGCAAGTGAGATATTGTGTGATTGCCAGGTCAACGCATGTGCCTGCAATCGATCCTAACAGTTCCGAAACAGTTTCATGACGATACGAAAACCGGGGGTTGGAACGAACCTGTTATGTCTCTGGAGCACACTACACCCCGTGTGCGCATTTGAGATGCACACTGGTAATCGCCATATTTTCGGTTTAACTCAGTGGCCTGTGCTTTTGCTAATTTTTCGTTGGTTCTCCGTGAACAGTGTCCTGGGTTTTTAAAGTTTTTTTTTATCAGTTTTTTGCATAAATAAATGTTTATATACTGTAGTTTTGTGTTTTAATTTTTTGTAGTTAACCAGGTTTCATTTAGCGTCGCGTCGTGTGCTTTGGTTATTTTTCGCGGGTCCTCAGCGTTCTCAGTCAACAGTGACGTGGGTTTTGAAAGTTTTTTTTACCAGTTTTGTGTTTTAGTTTTTTGTCTTTTTGATTATTTGTATTTTTGACTTTTGTGTGCTAAAATGGGCAAGGGTGGAATAGTTTGTGCCGCAAAAATTGCAAAAATAAAACATACAATTGCAACTTCTCATTTTTTCGGGATTATGTTCAGTGCACTTCGAGCAAATGATTTAAAGACTTTTTCTTAGTGACGCCATTAAACCACTCGAACATCCTTGTCCTGATTTTCCGATTTTGACAGTGATATTTTCTATAGAATGTAAAAATTTTATTTATTTTTAAAAACAAATATTATAATATATACTTACAGTTGATCACAAAATAATTCCCACACACAACGAAAACAAACGTGTTCTGCTCGTGTCGTATACCGGCCGTGTCTGATACAGTGACTGCAAAAAGTTTCTTCCACTTGAGGTTTTATTAAAAATTATTATGTGATTTGATAGATCTTCTTTCATTTTATTAATCTAAAAAAAAACTATTGAACATCATGGTTACAATATTCTGCCACCGTGTTTTACTGCCGGACACAAATTTTCTTGTTTAAGTTCCACATTAAGTCTTCGCCATACCATATGATGTCCATCCGATTATATTTAGATTAATCTGAGAAAATAACACGTTGCCAAAAATTATTTGTTCCATTCATATATTTATTTGCAAACTCTAATCCTTTTTTTCCGATTAATAATTTTACCCAATACTTTTTCCAGTCACTGTAGTTATTTTTTATTACTGTCGGTATCCTTTTATATCCCCATGGCGGCCATGATTTATTATACGTCTTATATACGAGGGAGAAATGTATCAAAAAACGCTGCATTCGATGCCCTTTTATAATGTAAAGAGGCATGGGAACGGATAGCCCCGGTACAATCGTTAAATTTATATATTTTGTAGACCAAAATTTGATCCATTATTAGGTAGGTACTTGTGGTAGGTAGGAATAGGTATAATTAAAAATTTTATGCGTGTTAAGATATCTAATTTTAAAAGTGACTAAATTTTCTCAAAACCAGATGGTGTATTGAATAAATTTCAATATACCGAGTATCCTAGAAAAGTGAATTTTTTTTTGATTAAGTTTTTTAACTCTCAAAAACATATGCAATGCATAAATTGCAGTATTTTCGATATGAATTACGGCAACAACTAAGTAAATGGTTAAATCTTCTAATTTTAAAGCCCAAGTCTTTCGTTTAGCTGTCCATTAGACGAAGAAGAATTATTATTGCTGTTGGATGTGGCTTCGAAAATTAACTGTTGTGCTTGATTAAATTGTATCAGAACCAACTCATATGTTACAATAGCTCTGGCAACCTAAAATAAATTCATTGCATAGTAAGTATATACAGGGTGGTCCAGTTTCGATAGCGGAATCTATAAATCTATATTATATTATAAGTAAAGCGTTGCAAAATTTAATTAAAAGATTTTTTAAAGAGGACTGGCCATGTAAATAATCTATTCAAAACCTAAAAACTATTATCATAATGATATTTAATAAAAATTACATGGTTGAATCTTGTCAATATGCCAAAATCTATAAGTACTTACATATAAAATCACACCTCCAGTCACTCTAAACATTTTGCAGCCTGTTATTACTACATTGTCAAAAGATATTTGCAGTAAAAGCCTTCTTATCTAATAATAAATTATAACAAATCTTTAATTGACTACTTCATTAGGATTTTGATAGATCTTTACCTCAATGTTATAGAAGTTGGAATTTATAGAATTTAATATTGTTGCTGGTTTTTTACTTTCATCATTAATCCATGCCAGGCATATTGAAACTGTCACTAAATTGAAGACCTTATTGAAAAGTGCATATGCAGTGTATATCTGACCGTATAAGCTTCCACTTGGTCTAAAACATATTATAATTTTTGCTTATTTTATTACTCTGAAATCCAATCGAATGAAGGGCGGATTTACAGGTGGGTAATTATACCCCATCATTTCTCAGTAACAAATAATGCCAATTTAACTTCCCGATGCATAGTAAAAGCAAAGACGATGGATAGTAAAAGCAAAGACAAATACATATTTGTCTTTGGTAAAAGGTAAGATATTTATGTAGTATTTGAATTAGGTGCATATAAAATTAGAATAAAATAATATCACATATTTACATTAAATCAAATTACAAATTTTGAAAAACAAATAATTCTAAACAAACTGTTTAAAATATTGAGCTTACTTGCCTAAAAAAATCACACAAATTTTTTAAAAAACATGAATAACTTCGCTTAATTTCGCAGCACAGTGGCCCTTATCTTTTATAACTTGGTTCAGTCTATTTGCCCATAAAAGGCCAATACATCTTAAGAATTCTAAAAAGAGAGCTTAAAAATCTTACTAGATGAGTGCAAAAATTCTATTAAATTCTGACAGTTTTTATTAAATTTGAATTACATATTTTAACTATTATAGATATTACCAGGTAGTAAATTCTCGTCTCAGGTTTTATTGCCCATTTATTGGGGGTGATTTTAGCATGTTTTGTAGGTATATAATGGGAAATTCCCAACATGTGTGCTTGCGTTCTTTTTCTGAAGGCCATAAACAGGTAAAATATAATGATATTCTCAATTACACTTAAGGAATTGAAAATCGGTAGACCTATTGTATAAATTAGAACAATTTTATTTTACTCTATCTAAAATTAATAAATTTATATTTGCCCGTAATGAATTATACTTTTTTCTTCTTTAAAGCTGAACAATAGATTTCAAATTAGAAAATATATTTCAAAATAATTTTGAAAATTGTTTAATTAAGTTAAATATTATTAATAATTTTATTGAAGTAGGAAATAAAACGTCAGACTCCACGAAATCAGTTTAATTCATCACACTTAATGTGTTATGTCGATTAAAGCACCATACATGTTTCGAAGCTCACTAGCTTCATCATCAAAAATATTTTTGTTTAGTCAAAAGATTAGTGGCTGCGTATATCCCAACTATATAATTGAAACAAAATTTATAAAAATTTAAAATGATCAAAAAGAAGAAAAACAGCAATATGCAATAGCTTAAATTTAACTTAATTAGTAATAATAAGAATTTTTCCTCGAAGTGACTTCAATACATTACTCTTAATACAATCATATAATGTAATAATTACAAAATACAGTTTCTCTACTAAATGTTACCACTGATGATGAAGCTAGTGAGCTTCGAAACATGTATGGTGCTTTAATCGACATAACACATTAAGTGTGATGAATTAAACTGATTTCGTGGAGTCTGACGTTTTATTTCCTACTTCAATACATTCACTCCACTTCAGAATGGACTACTTCTTTAAAATAAATAATTTTATTAATTTAAGCCAAAATGTAACGTTTGAACATCCATGTTCTAATTTTCTAAAAAAATATGTTACCAAATTATATTTTAGGTTAAGGTTATTTTATACATTGAAATTAATCAATAGAAATTTTAAAAATAAAAATAAAATGATTATATGGAAACATTAATAAAAGTATTTGTTTGTTTTTATAATTAATAAAGATGTAATTCTATTATAAAATAATTCTATTACTCCCCTGTTCTTTACCTATCCTGTAATTTCAATAAAACGTAAATACGGATCTGTTGTGTATATTAAAAAATGGCTACCACCTGCCTCGCACAGGACAATAGAAAGTGGTGGGAGTCCATATTCTCGTTATTTATTCTATGGCAACACCTGTTTATTTATTCTATGGTGTTGCCAAAGTGTACGTCGAAATTTAGAGAGGGCCGATATCTATCAAAATTAATTAGAACGGTTTTGTCGTGATTTACAATCAACCGGTTTGCACGACACCAATAATCGAACATCTGTAAAGTGGACGAGACTTTGCTCCGGAGCATCCCAGGGTCTTTATCGGATATCGCCAGTGACGTGACATCAGCATACATGAATGGTTTAGCAAAATAAAAGGTGTGAAGGCAAGCCGTTAACAAACAACAAAAACAGCAGAGGACCTAAAACACTCCCTTGAGGAGTGCCCACATTTATGTTATATCATAATCGGATAAATGAGAGCTCACTCTAACGAATTTTTCGGTGACTCAAGTAGGAATAAATCCAATCATTTATGTTGCCTCGAATTCCCATGTGAGATAATTTGGTAGATACAAAGACCTTATTGACTGTTCGAACGCCTTGGATAAATCAAAGAACACCGAAACCACGTACTGTCCTTTATCTGTGAGGTCTTGAACACGTTGTACAAAGTCCGTAATGCATGTCTCAGTGGAAAACCCCCTTCTGAAGCCGTGCTGACAACTTGTTCAAATATGCGAACCATTAAGGAACTCAAAAATTCTATCTGACATAACCTTCTCCAAAAAAAGTTTTTGAGAGTCAAGTGTTATCTCTACCCTCCGCATATACGAGGTATTGGATGGCACCTTAGAATGAGTGCTGATCTAGTGTAAACATAACCAAAATTTTTCGTTTAAGCATAGATACCTATATGTCCTTGGTATTGCCTTAAAATCGTAATTCAAAATATATTAATCAAAAAGTATCTTTACAGTGGGTATACTCTATACAAGGGGCTCTCCAAACTGTGAAAGTTAGCATTCTATGTTGCTTTGACAAATCTTATGATCGAACTGAGATTGCAAGGCGAAAATCAGTTGCTCCTTGATTTATACACCAATATCAAATCCTTCAGGCAGAAAATAATACTATTTCGATCGCAATTACGAAAAAAATGTTTTTTTCACACATTTTAAAACATATGAAATATACAGCCAAACTACAGAGACTGAATTTCCAGTCGACTTTGCAATCGAACCTGTGAGTGCTTTAAAGATTAATCTTAATACTCGTTTCTCAGATTTTGATGTCATTGAAATGAAATTAAGCCTTTTCAAAATCGTTTTGATTCTGACATTTAAACAAATATCAAAATTCATCTTTGTTGGAATTTTTTAAGAATCTGTCGCGGGCCGGCTTGAGGGTACTGATTGGGCAAATTTAAAGAAAGAATTTCTGCAAAATATTAGAGTGCTCGAAATTAAATTACAGCTATCTTTTGTGGTTTTTGAAAATTATCTGTGTGCATTATTAAAAGTTAAATTAAAAAGCTCTTACTCAAATTGGTAAAATATTGTCAAAATTTTGACAATGCTAATACTGTATGATGCGAAAACTATAGTTGAAATTTGCGAATCTAGTTCGCTACATAAGTTGCCCAATCTAGTGTAGTCTTCACGAATTTCCTGCCAGAATATATCTTTTATCATCAAATCTTTTCGAATTTCGTTTGAAAGCCGTCCAGTTACTTGTTTGAATCTCAGTGCTACCGATACACTTAAAATTATTAGAAATAGATCACATAGTGACTGGACAGTGACACTGTGTAGTTCGATGACCTACAAAATCAAAAACCATAGGCGTTTATAAATTACTATTTCTACTGAAAACGGGTTACAAAATTAGACTCTAAAAATGATTATTTAGCCTTTTAAGCAGTTGAATTGGTGTTAAAAATACATGACAAAAAATGTATGTATCATAGGCGTCCTGAAAAAAAATAGCTGTGTCCAATAAAAAAAAAATATTTGGAAACATTGCTTGTCATCGAGAGAAAAAAGTCAAAAAAATTACTTTTACACTTAATATCTCCATATCGTTTACAATAAGATAGTCTTTGAATAAAGACCATACATAAACAGCCAACGTGTTCATTGTTAGAAATTTGTATTTTGGTCATTTTTCTCACATATTTTAGTGCTCAAGTTCAACAATAGTGAAGTCCAGCCAACTTACCCAAAAAAAAAATTTTGAGAAAATATTAAGCGACATGACACGAAACAGTTGTGGCTGTATTTGCATGTATAAAGCATTCATATCATGATCCATTCCTTTCTTCTTTAAAATCAGGTGATTGGAGAACATTAAACAAAAGATTCGTCCTAAAAATTTTAACATAGATTCTACCAAAGATTAATGTACGCAATGTGTACATTAATCTTTGATTCTACCTGCTCAGATATATATGAGTAAGTAATAATGAATTATAATAAGAGAAGACTGCTGTTGGTACCGTTGAATTTTTGGGAAAACTACTAGATGTTTGTTTTCAAAATTTGGGTACTTCACCAAGTTTATACACTGTGTCCAAGATAAGAATGGGATAGCATTAAAATCTTGAAAACGGTATGCCTTACAATGTCGGTTAAATTAGATAAAAGTTGTACAATTTAGACACTTTTTAAATGGTGTTTTTCAGAAGTAAACTTTAGTCGTTTTCGAGAACGAAATAATAATAATAAAATGTACTTTATTGGTACAAAACCCCAAAAGGCCATTGACCGAAGTGCTTCAGCCTATACAAAATTTAAATTAATACAATATATTTTTACATATTGATTGTATATTGCAAACTAAAGTAATCCTAAATATTGAAAGAAAACAAAACAAAGAATCAAAAGAAAATACAAGAGATTAATTATAGTTTTAGTTTTAATTACAATACAATAGATAATCAACTCAACTCACATAAATTATTTAATTAATTAATTAATTAAAATAAACTTTGTAAAACTCATAAAAATGTGTGTAGTTAACTGTTAGCTGATCAGTTTCTGTTTAATAAAAAATCAGAGACTAATATTAATCAATGTGGTAGTAGATAACAATAATTAAAAGTGGCAACTCACCGTGTATAGGGATGAGAGGCAGCGCCTCGCGCCTAAAACGATTTAATTACGGCCAGTATGGATGTTTTTATTGACGTTGGCGTACACTCGTTCTGCGTTCGCCGACGGGCAAGCCGCGGGCAGGGCATTGTTGCCTCATTGGATAGCGGGCATTAAATGGACGCATGACAGTTATTTATATATAATACAATCTATCAATCTCTGCGTCATTTTTTAACAGTAAAAAAATCTGAATTGGTTAAAAAGTTAATGAGGCACTGCCTCATTTGCCCCATAGGACTAGCCGCCCCTGGGAAAAATGCCTAAGTACCGTAAATCATATACTGTATGTATAATTTTTTTTATATACACATTCCTAGACTAAGACCAGACAAAGAAAATTTTGTTAAATTTATTTTCAAATAACTTTTAAATGATCTAGTAGTTTCCGATCGATCTGTCAAGAAACTGATCGTTACAAAGCTGTATCTTTTTTATCTTCTATGTAATTTTCTCTGTCCGCTTTGTCCAGAAGCGTATTATACACATTACACACCCATATTTATTATCATGAAAACACATGCAAAAACTGTAACTTTAAATTCATATTCCTTAGGAAATGTGTAGTTTCTAGCCATCATTCGGTCCACTTCGCTCCAAGATTGCATTAATTTGGACCATGTTGTTGCCATGATAAAAAAGCATATCATTACCACAAGAGCACTGAGGAAAAATATAGGTTTGTCTGGAATTACCAAAAAAAAAAAACTTGTTGTAAGTACGAGTATATAGAAAAATACACCAAACTAAATTTTTAAATAACAGAATTTTCACTATAGGCTAATATTTATGAGCAAAATTGTATTTTCTAATATTCGTCTCCCAAAGGGTCAGAAATTTTTGAGATAGGCTTATGAATTCCTAGTTTCGTCAGCGTAGATATACAGGGTGGTCCAACTTTTACCTGCATAAATTTCAGAATCGATAGATAGACAAATAATGTGAGTTTGGTTAATAAACTATGTGCGAAAAATGCTTCGTTACAAAGTTACAGGGTGTTGAAATATCTTTATAACCAATTGAGATATTTAAATAAAATTTGGCACGTGTAGAGAGGTAATCTAGCTTCATATTTTCATGTAATAGTATTATTATTAATTTAACAACTGCCGTGCGTACGGCTATCAATATTTTTAATGAAAAAACAGATACGCCACTGGTTTATCTCAAAATAAAAATTATATCTGCAATCCTTATTTAATTTAAAAGAAAAAAGTCCTCGTGGCTTTTTTTCGTATGACGCAACATTTTCGAGTAAAAAAATAAAATTCGTCTAAATCAAATGTATTGAAAACCAACATAAAAATAACATATCATTACACGTTTTAACAGATTTAATAAAAAAGTTATTTATCTAACAAATGCGGAAAAGACACTTTCCGCATGTGTCAGGTACAATTTTTTTCCCACGGGCACTTATGATATTATGAAGGGCTATCTACGAAGCCAAACGACATGCTGCAACAGGGTCATAAAGATAGTTTCTTAGGTCTTAAATCATAGGGTCCTATACCAAATAAAGGCATTAAAATTGAAATCTGTTTCCCTAATGATGGGGTTGTGAAATTTAGGCAAGACCGCAAAACCAAAGAGGCAAAACTGTGGAAATAACTCAAAATAATTTAAAATACTTTGATATTACCAGAGAAAAAGACCCATAATGGTAAAAAATTTGCTTAAGTTTGTAGTTTAATACATTGGAAAGCATTAATCGCGTTTAATCGACTTTTCCAAATATTATATGATAATAATATACCGAGTGTCCCCCCGGGAAGGGATTCGATCGATTATGGAGGAACTACACCGTGGAATAATCTGAAAATCAGGTGTAGTCCGTACGTTGATGGGACCAATTCGGCGAAAATGGTGTAGGTGGTTATTATACGGGGTTTATTTACACTAAATGGATTATTTTCCTCGTGGGATCCTATTAATTAAATTTACATAAGCAGAGCTCAAATTTTGGGTGTCAACTTGCTTATTTACGTTATTTTGATGTATTTTTATATCTATCAACTCTTTCAAAAGTCTTTTTTTGTAGTTTCGCTGTCCACCAAGAATTTCTGTCTTTTCAAAATCAATGTCATGTAACGTCGCATTAACAAGCTCAGTTAGACCAGATTTGTTTGGAGCATTAACTAAGTTTTGGGGTCTGATGTTCACTTGATGCTCTTTTATTCTTGTTCCTAAATACCGAGAAGTTTGACCTATATAGACTTTATTACAGTCTTTACAGGGTATTTTATAAACAACGTTGCTCTCCAATTCCTTAGGGGATTTTTGTTTACTAAAGAATTTTTTAGTCGTGTTTTCGTTCTTGAAAGCAACTTTGATATTAGTGTTAGTAAATACTTTACCTAATTTTTCGGATAAACTACAGACATAGGGTATTTTTAAATATATTTTATTATTATTTGGATTTAAATTAGGTAAACTATTTTGATTGGTTTCAGGTTTGAAGAGTATTTTATTAATAAGTTTCTCTGGATAACTATTTTTCAAAAGGTAATATTTAATTAGTGTTAAATTTTTTTCATGAAACTCTTCGTCAGACAAAGATAAGGCTCTATGTTTTAAGTTGTTAATAATATTAATTTTTTGATTAAAATAATTACTTTGTTTCTATAATTGACCTAAAACCAACCAACCTTCAATTTTAATAATCTAGTTTCGTAGAATATCTTAGGAGATTTAGACCTACTTTAGGCGCCTACGTATATTTTTTTACTATATATTAATACAGGATCTTTGCAAAAAAGGGTAAAAAATCAAATTGAAAAAAGTGTCAAAACTCAAAAATTGCCACCCAACCCAACCCATTTTATATATTTATTTTTTTACATCAATAATAAGGGCAAGTTTATGAAAGGATATCTATTTCAAAAACTGATAGTTTTCAAAATATTGACAATTTTACATTTTTCTATTACAATAGTGATATGAATTTAAATTTAATTGATTTTAGTTGGCCATGATGGCTTTAGAAAGCAAATAAATATGATGTGAAAAGTCAAAATTTTGAGCATTTGTTAAAGTAATTTTTTTTATGACTTGACCTTAGATAAAACTTTCGAAATTATGTATTATTAGTCTAACAACTTTTGGTGATGGTTTGTGTTTTTCTGGGTATTTGGTAGCAATTGTTATCACAAGCTCTTGTTATGTCTCTGTCATATTCTCCATAAATAATAAACAAATTTAGATAGTATTCGTTAGTATAATTTATACGCCCGCCATGATTATTACTACTAATTAATATCCACAATTTATCACAATTGTTGATTATTTTTGACAAGTGTCATATTTATTTGCTATCTAAAGCCATCATGGCCAACTAAAATCAATTAAATTTCAAATTCATAACACTATTGTACTAGAAAAATGTAAAATTGCCAATATTTTGAAAACTATCAGTTTTTGGGATAGACAAAATAAAAAATATATAAAATGGGGGGTTGCCATTTAATAATTTTGAATTTTGACACTTTTGTCAATTTGATTTTTGACCCTTTTTTTCAAATACCCTGTATTAATATTTACTAAAAAAATATACGTAGGCGCCTAAAGTAGGTCTCTATCTCCTAGGATATTCTAACAAATTAAATTATTAAAACTTTCATATCATAAAAAAATGTTATTCTTTATTCTGAAAACGTAGTTTTTGACATATTATGCATGAAATATGTTTAGAATTACAAGGAGAATCGAAAACAAATATAATTTAATGCTTAAATGAAAGTCGAATCTCCACAAAATAAATTTAATAGAAACTATCGGCCATACATGTTTCGGGACTAGACCAGTCCCATCATCAGTGGCATGTCAACAATCGAACAAACACAACACTAAGACGTACAATGTTTCATTATATTTCTATTGAAGCCATTTTCTGGAAAAATATTTGAATTATAAAAAATTTTTCAATTAAAATTGGTTACATATTTGGTCTAATTTTTTTTTTTTTTTTTTTTAATAATTTTCTTTTATATATCATACTTTTTCTTTTCTCCCTTAGACCAAATATGTAACCAATTTTAATTGAAAAATTTTTTATAATTCAAATATTTTTCCAGAAAATGGCTTCAATAGAAATATAATGAAACATTGTACGTCTTAGTGTTGTGTTTGTTCGATTGTTGACATGCCACTGATGATGGGACTGGTCTAGTCCCGAAACATGTATGGCCGATAGTTTCTATTAAATTTATTTTGTGGAGATTCGACTTTCATTTAGCATTAAAATTACAACTCCACTTAAGAATGGACTATTTTTTCAAATTAAATATAATTTATATAGGGTCGTATTTGAAATAAGGAAGTTGACACCCATTTCCGGTATAACCGGAAGTACTAGATTCTTGAAAACATTTTAGCCGAATTCGTCCCGTCGACCTAAGTACTACATCAGATTGTCAGATTGTTCCACAGTGTAGTTTCTTCATAATCGATCGAATCCCTTCCCGGTGGGACACCCGGTATACAATAATATTGATATAGTAAAAACTAAAATTATTCTTACTTGCATGTGGGACACCATAATAATTCACAAAAGACCATTCAGAAAATGTTAAACAAGTTGGAAACAAATTTAAAACCATATAAAATAGAGCAATAAATGTCTTATAACTTTTCCATTTGAAGTGCATATTTTCAATATTTGCATCCATAATATTTTCCTGTGGTAACATTCCCACAAATTGTAATGACAGCAATAAGAACCTGAGGATCCTGTAGTCATTTCTCTTCTCGTGTCTTGATTTGATTTTAAATCTTTTTTGTAGTGTTATTTCCAGTACATGGTTTATATCTTGTTCTTTAAAGAATTCCCGTACAATCGGTAGTTCTTCCCTGATTCTTCGATTATACACATTTCTCGACTTTACATTATGTTTAATGATATCATTGTTAATCGTTTTTACATGAATAAAGTTATTCATAATTATCTCGAGTAACCTAAAACTATACAAATTTATATTGAGATCCGAGCAGTCAGGGAGCTTAACAATCGTTTTTGATTTGTATTTTCTTGAACCTACACGGTAATCTCCAAGTGTTATGTGTGCGTTCTTTTTTGTTTCTTTACAGCTGGAATTATTTATACAATGAATGTATCGATTCGCCTGCAGAATCAGTTCCGGTTTAAGGCTTTATCGAGCCCTAGGCGGTCGTCGATTTGGGCCCCCCACTTAACCCATTATTGGAAAAAGAAAAAAAAATGGGAATGTCGTATTTCGGATAACTATAGGATAAAATTGGTTAAGAAATTGAATATAATGTAAAACAACAGTTAAACACTAAAAACAAAAACATAATGTTGTAGATCGCTAAAATCCGTCCTCATTTATGTTCTTCCCTTTATGTAAATGTGGCAACATTGTAGTTTTAGTTCGTTATATTTTATGTTGGTGACATTGGTTTTTTAGACAGTGAGTAACTTCACAACATAATGTTTGTATTCTTTTTGCACTTGTCATTCATATATGTATTTTACAATTTCTCACATTAATAATAAATATAATCTAAAAGTTATGGTTGTTTAATTGAATAGTAAAATAGTTAAAAACAACAGGTTATGGGTTCAGATCACCGGAATAAGGCAGAATAAGTCCAGAAAAGTAAACGAAATATAAGTGAGGTTAAGCACGTGAAACGAAAATGGCCAATATGAATAAAAGTTATTCTATCGAAGCCCTAGATGGAAAAAACTATTATAACTGGAGATTTAGGATGGAAATGATACTAGCGGAAAACAATGTACTTGATGTAATCGAAAGAGAGATAAAGTTTGAAGAAATAACTGTCGAGAAAGACAGGGAAATGATAACAAAAAGGGATAATAAGGCTAAATCTCTTATAGTACAGTGTGTAAGTGATAATCAGTTAGAATTACTGAGAGATCAGAAAACTGCTTTTCTAATGTGGTCAACATTACAAAACAGATATCAAAAGAAGGGGTTGCCAGGCCAGTTATATTTGAAAAAGAAGCTACTATCAATGAAACATAAAGAAGGTGATTCCCTGGAAGAATTTCTGCATGAATTTGATGAAGTTGTACGTCAATTAAAAGCAGCTGGAGCTGAAATTTCGGAGCAGGATTTAATTTGTAATTTATTACTCAGCCTACCGAAATCGTATGACACTGTAGCGACGATAATTGAAGCCACTCCAGATATAACTTTAGAATTAGTGAAAGTAAAGTTATTTGCAGAATATGAGAAAAGAATCAGTATTAGCGGAAAGGACGAAAAAAGTAGTACGTGTGCATTCAACACAGGACCAAGTAGTCAGAGTCAAGTATGTTATCGATGCGGTGAAGCAGGTCACTACAAACGAGACTGTAAAAAGATAGTTGAACGCAGTGGTGGAGCAGGTTATCAACAAAGAGGTAGAAGCATGTACAACAACAACAGAGGTAGAACAAACTACAGGGGAAATCATTCAAATCGAGGTAGGGGTAATTTTAATAAATCAAATTTTAAAAGTAATTTTGTACAATCGCATGCCAGTGATAGTGATGATAGTAAAGTATGTTTTATCAGTGAAATAAATAATGAAGTTAATGATTTGAAAGATGACAATAATTTATTATTCTATATTGATTCTGGTTGTACTGATCACATGGTTACTGAGAAACGTTACTTTTCGGATTTGTTAATGTTAAAAGAACCAATAAATATTGCTGTAGCTAAAAACGAAAGTTTCTTAGAAGCCATAGGGATCGGAAACATAAGAGTTTGGAGTAATGTAGGTAAAAATAAGATTCAATGTACAATCAAAAATGTATTTTATGTACCACAATTAAGAAAAAATTTGTTATCAGTTAAAAAGCTAGAAATGAATAATATTAAGGTTATATTTCATGATAGTACAGTAAAATTAAGAGATAATACGAATAAGTTAATAGGTATAGGTACTAGAAAAAATCTATATGAAATATCTTTCTCATTATGCATTAAAGAGGCGCTAAACCTAGAAACAGTAGACAACGAATTTTTAAAATGGCATAAGCGATATGCGCATATAAATTTTTCGGGATTAAAAGAATTAATAAAGAAAAAGATGGTTAATGGTATAGATGAAAATATAAAGTTTCAAGAAGTAGATTTTTGCGAACCATGTATAAATGGAAAAATGACGCGTATTCCATTCGGAACTAGAACTAAGAGTGGTAGAATATTGTAAATCGTACATTCGGATGTTTGCGGTCCAGTTACACCTGCGGCATATAATGATTTCAAATATTTTGTTACTTTTATTGATGATTATTCAAATTTTACAGCGGTTTATTTGTTAAAACAAAAAAGTGAGGTCATTGATAAATTTAAGGAATATGTAGCAATGGTAGAGGCTAAATTTAATTCTAAAATATCAAAGTTAAGATGTGACAACGGTGGTGAGTATTCATCTAATCAATTTGTGGATTTTTGTAAATCAAAGGGAATAATTCTCGATTATACAGTTGCGTATACACCCGAACAGAATGGTAAGGCCGAAAGGAAAAATAGGAGTCTAGTAGAAAGAGCTAGAGCAATGATTAATGAATCAGGCGTTCCAAAGGAATTTTGGGGTGAAGGTATTTTAACTGCAAATTATTTAATAAATAGGGGTATTACGGCTAATCTTAAAAACGTTACACCAGCGGAGGTATGGTATGAAAAAAAACCTAACGTAGCGAATTTAAAAATATTTGGTTGTACTGCGTATAATTTAATACCGAAACAGTTTAGGGATAAATTCGATGCAAAAACAGATACTTGTATTATGATAGGTTACGATACGACAGGGTACAGACTATATAGTATTGATAAGCAAAAGATAGTAATAGCTAAACATGTTGAGTTTAATGAAAATTGTTTTTACTTTAAGGAAAAAGTAGTAAACGGAAATAATGATAGGGATGATAGTTATAAAGAAGAAGAAATTAATAAAAGTAAGGTAGAAACAAAAGTTGAGGAGACAGACAGACAAGAAAAAGAAGCGCATTCTGACGGAGAAAGTGATAATGAAGTTTCAAATCCGGTTATAAGTTCTAGGAGTCGTAATATAAAAGTTCCTACAAAATATGATGATTATGAATTATACATGGCTTTTAATGCAACTAGGTTTATAGAAAACGTTCCAGAGAGTTTTAGCGAATTGAAAAATAGAAATGATAGTAAACAATGGTTAAATGCAATTGATAGGGAAATTAAATCTATAGAAGAGAATCAAACATGGAAAGAGGTTAAGAAGCCAGAGGGAGAGAAAATATTGGACACTAAATGGGTTTTCAATCATAAAAGCTTAGAAACAAATGACAATGACAGGTACAAGGCGCGATTAGTTGTGAGGGGATTTGCTCAAACAAAAGAACTAGATTATAGTAGTATTTATTCTCCTGTGGCAAAAATGTCCACGATTCGTCTGTTACTTATTTTAGGTAATCAATTAAAATTTCATTTCATTCAGTTAGACGTAAAAACAGCTTTTTTGAATGGCATTTTAAATGAAAATGTCCATATTTATCCTCCTGAAGGAATTCAGTGTAAAACCGGTAATGTACTTAAGCTACAGAAATCACTATACGGGCTTAAACAGTCGTCGAAGATTTGGAACGATGAGATAAATGATTTCTTATTAAAATTAAACTTTAGTAGATCTGAAAATGACTATTGTCTTTATACGTTGAATGTTAAAGCGCAAAGTAGTATATTTTTATTAATTTACGTAGATGATATTATATTAGCCGGGTCAGATTTAAAAATAATTAATGAAATTAAAATCAAATTAATGACTAAATTTAAAATAAAAGATAAAGGTAAACTTACAAATTTTCTGGGTCTTGAAATTTCCTATGATAGAGAGGAAGGTATATTAGAGATAAGTCAAACAAGGTACACAGAAAACATTTTAATACGTTTTGGTATGCAATCATGCAAAAGCAGTCAAATTCCGATTGATCCTAAATTAAAATTTGAATTGTCCATCGATAAAGAAAATGTTACTGAGAAACCTTTTCGCGAGTTAATTGGTAGTTTAATGTATTTAATGCTTGGTTCTAGACCAGACATTTGTTACTGTGTGAATTATTTCAGTCGTTATCAAGATAAAGCTAATGACGAAACATGGAATTACGCAAAAAGAGTTCTCAGATACTTGAATGGCACAAAAACCTTTGGTCTAAGATATAATAGATGTAGTAATAGTATTCCAAATCTTATTTGTTATGTAGACGCAGATTGGGCGGGTGACTTATATGACAGAAAGTCAGTGTCGGGTTATGTTTTTAAAATATTTAACTGTGCTTTTATGTGGGCAACAAAAAAGCAAAAATGCGTGTCGTTATCTACCACAGAGGCGGAACTTGTTGCGTTATGTTCTAGTGTAACAGAAGGTTTATGGATTAAAAAATTACTGAGTGATTTTAATTTAAATATTGATAAAATTTCATTTTATGAGGATAACCAGGGTTGCATCGCTTTAATAAAAAATCCGTCAAACAATAAAAGAGTTAAGCATATAGACTTAAAATATAACTTTGTTCATGAAAATTTAAAATCTGGTTTGATCGATGTATGTTATATTGAATCTACTAATAATGATGCGGATTTTTTGACTAAGGGTCTGCCCAATTCTCCTTTAATAAAGTTTAGGAATAAGATAGGTTTAAGAGAAATGAAAGATTAATAATTTTGTTAATGTACCGGATGTTAGCGAGAGGGAGTGTTGTAGATCGCTAAAATCCGTCCTCATTTATGTTCTTCCCTTTATGTAAATGTGGCAACATTGTAGTTTTAGTTCGTTATATTTTATGTTGGTGACATTGGTTTTTTAGACAGTGAGTAACTTCACAACATAATGTTTGTATTCTTTTTGCACTTGTCATTCATATATGTATTTTACAATTTCTCACATTAATAATAAATATAATCTAAAAGTTATGGTTGTTTAATTGAATAGTAAAATAGTTAAAAACAACACATAATACCTATTTTGCAAAATAATAATTAAACTAAAAAGAACAACAACAAGTATAAACTTCAAAATAAAATTATTATAAAAAAACATAAGAACCAAATATATCTTTCACTTAGGAGTAGAAACTACAAAAAAAATTACGAACTTTTTCGTTAGCAAATTTATTAATAATTTCATCATAATTAATGTCATTTAAAGCTTCGCTCTCGATATAAAGGGCAGAGAAGCCATCCAGCTTTTCCTGTCCTAAACAAGCCCTATGTGTATTTTTGACCTTATCCAACGCAGAACAGTAGCGTTCGCCACTAGCGTTCGATATAGGTAAGGAAAGAAAAATTTGTAATAAGGTTAAAACGTTTGGAAAAGTAGATTTTAATGTTTGGACCATGTTATATTTGTCCAAACTGGTCTTTTTATTTGTTTGGTCGCATAACAAATTAAACTGCTTAATTTCTTCCTCTAAACTGTAGGGCTCAATGTCGCCCTCATATCATAGACTTCTTTTAATTTTATTATGGAAGAATTGAACTCCAAGAGATCGTTTGAGTTCAAACGGCTTTGAAGTCAAGTTTGACTTCAAAGCCGCGCGGCGACTTTATTGTCTTTGCTATTCCGATTAACTTAATAAATTATTTCACTTTAAAAAGCGCGTGGGCCCTAAAGGAAAGTTTACCAAAAAATCAAATATTCTGTGAACTATAGATATTTTTTTCGAATCATGATTACGAATTCCGGGCCCTAGGCGGCCCCCTAATGGTTAAATCGGCGCTACTGCAGAAAGATACGTTTTATTGTGGAGATGTGATTTGTACAGTAATATCCATGTAGGTCCCTATTTTGGATTGGATGCGTATACGTAGGTATTCTGGCGAGCTCATAATCGAAGCTTCAAAAATTTGTCGCCAAATGCCCCTGTTTGAATGTAAAGCTTAGATAAGGGCATTGCTAATTTAAACGAAGTGAGTGTGTGTGTATAGATGAAGCAAGTGCTTTTGCCCGCTAGACCCCTTTTTCTTTTTCTTTTTGTAATTATATTATTAGGTACGTATCGGAATGGGCGATTAATTTTCAAAATGGTACATTTTGCGAAAGAAAAGTCTTGATTTATAATATGTTTCGCAATTTTGTATATAAGTCATGTTTGTTTCAAATAACAAACTCTATTTTTTATGGCACTTTTGAATTGCTGCTGTCACCTTGAGTACAATGATGTGCCACATGTGGGGAGTAACATAAGATCTCCGACAACGCACAAAGCGAATACATGGATGAACGCTCGTTATATGACATTTAGAAGTATTCAAAGTAAGCCGAATTATATCAAACCACAACAGAACGTTGTTCATATAAGAATGGAGCAGATTAGTACCATTGCTGATATCAAGGACTGGCATGGCCTGTAGAAGTTGAGATAATCCAATGTCATTATTAAAAAAACTAGAGTCGAAGGTTTGCATCGTTAGAGAAGTCGAGAACGAACTGGCCAACATACTTGTTGGGCCAAAAAAATTGACATCTGTCATTTTACAAAGATGAAACGTGATATTTTAAATACTTTGGTAATAAAGGTGCTCTAGATGTGTTTCGATAAAACTAACCGTTTTCGAAAAAGTAAGCTTTTTACTACGTTATTCAAAATTATAAATCAGAATACTACGAGGGTTGCCTTTTATATTTCGGGATTAGAGAACAAAAGCAAATATGAAACATCGAAAATCACTTTATTGCTTTTCAAAATATTCACCCAAGAAGATCTATACACCAGGGTTGCCAAATCCCGAAATATAAAAGGCAACCCTCGTATAAAGACCAAGCGTTTTTATTTCGATAACGATGTGTGAAACACGACACCCGACTACATCTAAAAATAGCTAATTTTCGATAGATCATTTTATAAAGCATATATTTGAGCAAGTTTTAAAAATTCAAAAAAGTTTGCACGATAAGCTTAGTAAATCTTTTTTTCTTTAATACAAGTACTTCTTATTTCAACTTTTTATATTCATGACTACATACTTTTAAGCTCGGACTAACGAACGTCTAAAACAGACTGAGTTCCATTTGGGTAAATACATTAAACGAAACGGTTTATTGGAAAATGTCCCATTTGAGATTATAAATCAGATGTGATTTATGCACAATGACAATGGCGCACCGCTCAATTTTAATAAATTCGATCGTCAAGATTTATCAGATGCTGTATTCATTTGTAAAATAATTATTTCAATTTAATCCCGACATTTCAATCAAATCAAAGGGTTCTCATGAAGTGATAAAACGTGTTTTCTAAGTTCTATTTTGCGCCAAACGTTCTAATAATCGATTATATGAATAATATCTATGTCACTTACATATAGGTACAATACTTTATAATATATAGGTACTTACGATTTATTTACCAGCTTAGTAGTAGTAGTTTTAGGTTTTATATTTATTACTTTAATCGTACTGCTGTTATGGTATCTACACAAATTTTTACTGAGTTTTCAGTATACGTAAATCGTTTCTAATAAAACAATCATTAATCATGTTTATAAAATAAAAGGAGCTCATTATGAATTTTATATTAGTCAACTATCGTTTTACAGATACAGAGTTTTTACAAAATATACAATTAAGTACTATAAAAGAATAAATAATGATGTTAAGATACTACAATCAATGTCAACATCATTGTGATATTTTCAATGATAACCTGATTGAGTTTAAGAAATTAATAGTAAACTATTTGAAGTTTAATCAATAATTGGAACTTTTTTTCTACCTATATTAATTATTATTGATTGTATTTTTCTCTTTTTGATTTTCTGTATTTCTTTTTTTTTGTTTTATTTTACTTTATGTTGTTAATGTTAGCTTTATTAGTGAATTGTTATTAGATAAATTTCAACATGTAATTGGATCGTCAGATCTGTATGTTCCTAATAAATAAATAAATAAAAATAAATTTGAGAAATTGCCAAATAAAGATTGATAAAGATCTGCCGCGACCCAGTATACTTTTCTAAAATTTTAGTATGATTAATGTCAAGTCTAAAGCAATTAAATTGTGGAATAATAAATACGCCTTTCCATTTAAAAAAACGAAAGTTTGGTTTACCCTGATGAGATGAGCCACCCTGTACAAATAACAATAATTTTCAAATACGTACTTTATGACTGCCTACACACTGGCTGCTTAGTTTTGCGTGAAATTTTTGGTCTTTGAGATAATATCGAACTTCGACGCACTAATAACTCACCCTGTATATACATGGAAAACTCTATAGCAATATTATAGTGGAACAGATTTCTTTACACGTTAAAGCTTGAGCTGAAACATGGTTTGCTTTTTAAATTTTAAAATCGAGAATAAAGTGTAATTATAAAAATGATTGAATATTTGTAAACAATTTTACGTTTACACATAATCATTTTAAACCGATTTATAAAATAAATTATCCCTAATGTTATGTGTTTATAAAACCCAAACAAACAGTATTGTAATTTGTTAATGTCTTTCTTGAACATTTTCTAATAAATTTAATTAGTTACCGTAGTAGTGACAAGTAGTTCTTAACGGTAAGTCGCAAATATGACCCTTTTTTAATAATAAGTTAAGTTTTTAAAGCTCAAAGACTGATTTATTAAACTTTTCGTTTTTACCTAAAGACGAATATAAAAAAATACAACACGTACTACCGGGTGTCCCAAAAAAATTCCCTACCCTTGGGGGTAGAATCTAAGACCAAAAATAAGACGAAACTCATTTAATATGTCAAAATTTCGAAAAATGATCATAATTTCATAAGGAGACATTTTTCGAAATTTTAACATAAGTGATTTTCGTCTTACTTTTGGTCGTAGATTCTACCCCCAAAGGAGATTTTTATTGGGACACCCTGTATAAATATTGGAAGGCGTTCATTTTCAGTCTCTCAACTAGGTTGAGTGTTGCAGAATACACAAAGATGTTGTGTAGTTTATAATAATATTTTATTTCTCGAGAAACACAACATTTAAAAAAATAATAATTAATTTGTCTAAAACTTAGTGGTGATTCACCCCGTATATATATTTTCAGCAATGGACAGAATTTATAAAATATTTTCAATGGAGTCAAAATCCAAAATATCCAACAGTAATCATCTCATATTTGATAGTAACTCGAACTCAAAGTCTTTACATGTAGCCTTAAAATTTCCAATAAGAATAGTACAATTCTTTGGATACTTTCCAATAACTGGCTTCAATGGACCCAATTACAAATCATTAAAATTTAAATGGTGTTCATTTATAATGATTTATTCATTGGTTACCGCTTTATTGTTCTTAGGCAATTTTATTTTATTATGCATGAAATTAGTTCTGATGGAATTTGATGTTCTGCAAATAAGTAAGTACACTTAACTTAATAAATCATTAATTACTGATGAAAAGTGTTTGAAAAAAATACAAAACAAACATTTTTCCTAAGTTGGATCCTTTGAGATGAGACAATATACAGGGTGGCCCTCCGTCAAACTGCGGTAAATATGGGAAAAAGTAGAATTACCAAAGGTATGATTTTATGACATTATAATAATGGGGAGTTACATTTTATTCTTCTTTCCTGTATAAAAAAAATCATCAAAACTTCATGCAAGGTAATCCTCTTGTACAAGGCAAATTTACTCAATAAGCACTTTAGTATTGTATTTTTCTTGAACCTTGTTACAATTTTTTTATTCTTTTCTTTTCTTAGGATTTAAGGTTCTTATAAGCGAATTTTTTTTTCTTTTTGAAATATGATTCAAAAAAAAATAACCACTAAAAGTGGTATACAGCAACAAAAAAATCTACAGAATCATGCGATGTTGGTAAGAAAGGAGATGTACCTGAGGAAGGCGAATAAGCCGAAACGTTGTACCATTGACATGAAATAAACATATTTCAAAAAGAAAAAAAAATCGCTTATAAGAACCTTAAATCCCAAGAAAAGAAAATAATAACAAACTTACTCAATAATGGTTTTTATAGGATTTTTTTTTCAATTTTAGAGCAACGATATTTTTGACATAAAAACTCAAACTCAAAAATTTGATTTTGATCGAAAATCTTTCGCCACAAATGGCAAGGGTTCCATTTAAAATAACCAACATGACACCCTGTTTGTGAAAATATATCAGCATTAGGATATCCTAAATTTTCATAGCTTTCCCAATTATAACTTTTCCAATAGTAACAGTAGCCCTTCCGCCGCCGACGTCTTGTATACAGGGTGTCCCAAAAAAACATTCCCCACCCTTTGGGGGTAGAATCTACGACCAAAAATAAGACGAAAAGCACTTATGTCAAAATTTCGAAAAATGTCTCCTTATGAAATTATGACCATTTTGGATATTAAAATGAAGTAATTTTCGAAAATCAAATCAAATGTTGACATTCAAATTATTTATTAACTAAACACATAATAAAACAAAAACATTTCAATTTACAAAGGCAAGTGTTCAAAATCCTCAGCATTTTGTTCAATGCATGCGTACAAACGGCGAATAAAATGGTTTTCTACACGACCTATTGCTTTGTTTCTAATTTGTGCTAAAGCTCCATAAATGCGAACAATAACATCATCTTCACTGTTGGGTAGGACATGGTAAACCATATTTTCCAGATAACCCCAAAAACAAAAGGTTGAGATCCAGGGATCTAGGAGGCCATGAAATAGTTCCTTCACGATGGATTCATTGGTTGGGAAAACTTCGATTTAATATCTCTCAAACATTTCGAGAATAACGGGCTGGTGCACCATCGTGTTGAAACACAATATTTGGCCGCTGTACTAAAGGAGCTTCTTCCAGAAGAGTTGGTACTCTGTTATCGCAAAAATTGGCATAGTTTTCGGCGTTTAGTATCCTGTGGTTCTATTATCATATTCCCCAACAGACAAATCCACACATTTAAGCTCCAGGGTGCTTACTTATGTGATTCTCTAATTTGGTGCTGATTTTCGTAATTCCAACAATGCAAGTTGTGCTGATTGAACACTCCTTGCTGGTTAAAATGGACTTCATCACTCCACAGTACTTGTTTAAAAATGTCTTCATTTGCGTCCAGGCAATTTAAAAAAATCTACAAAATCGTAAGCGCAACTCGCTATCCCCAGGATGCAATTCTTGAATCGGCTTTAGATGATATGGATGCAGATTTTCTCTTTCCATGAATCGGTTTTTATCAAGGATGACTAGATTTAAATTATTAATTCCAAGTGAAAGATTTGTCTAATTTCAATATTGAAAATGGCCATAAT
The DNA here is from genome assembly GCA_911728435.2 of Apoderus coryli. NCBI lineage: Eukaryota > Metazoa > Arthropoda > Insecta > Coleoptera > Attelabidae > Apoderus > Apoderus coryli. Next base: position 6,004,401 of record OU452205.1, on the reverse strand, counting down.
TTCATAAGGAGACATTTTTCGAAATTTTGACGTAAGTAATTTTCGTCTTATTTTGGCTCGTAGATTCTACACCCTGTATATTTTTTACTGTTAGTACCAAGTTTTCGATTTATTAGCTTTTATTCATGCATTTATTCTGTGTACTAAGGACCAGTTTTGTCCTAAAATTTTCAAACTCGAAATTCTCGAAAACCTTTAAGTATTTCGAGAAAAAACATGTAGGCATGCCTTTTTATGTAGAAAACTTTATTTTATCACATTTTTGGCACAAATGGAATAAAAGTCACAAGAAAAAAAAGTTAGGTTATAATTAAGGCAAGGGTCCCCCCCGTTTACCCGCCTATGGTCATTCTTTTTATTACAACACTCGTATATCAATTCAATCAATATACAATAGTATATTGTGCAACGAACATGAAATGACATATATTTCCTACGAGTGTGATCATACGAGTAGGAAATGGTCATTTCATGTGAGTTTCACACTATACTTTTTCTACGACTGTTTTAATGCTTTTGAATAAATTTAACATAATTTTTAGGAAAATATTTGTTTTTCGAAACTTACCCTTATTAGGGTATAAGCCTAAATACGATAAATTAGAAGTAGGTATTAAATTGACTAAGTGGTGTTAAACTATATTCACTATCACTGTTTATGCGTTTTGAAATTAGCGAAATATTTAATTATAAATACCAAAACTGTCAATTTGGTGTTTGTATTTTCGGCGTTGCTATGGTGATTATTCATGCCCGCCGCTACTTTTGTCATTACCAGAAAATTTGATCCGTGCGTAATAATATTTCCCCCTAGTTGCTAGGCAACTAGACAGTCGTAGAAAAAATATGTTTTATTCTTAAATATTTTTTTTTCAGAATTTGTTCTATTCCATTTTCAAGCAATAACTGCGCAGATTCTGTATTTCCAATTAGCAATAGTGTGGCCGAAATTTATGAAACAATGGCATGACGTCGAAACAGCAATGAAAAATTATGAAAGTCCCATGAATTTAAAAAGGAAAATTAAAATTGTATCGGTTATCTTCTTAATGTGGGCATTATGTAAGTTATTAAGTAATAGTATATTGTGCAACGAACATGAAGTGACATATTATATTTCCTACGAGTATGATGATCGTAGGAAACTAGGAAATGGTCATTCCATGTGAGTTTAACACTATACTTTTTCTACGACACTTTTAATTCTTTTGAATAAATGAAACATAAAAATGTTTAGGAAAATATTTGTTTTTCGAAACTTACCTATACTTGCCCTGTTGGCGTAAGCCTAAATACGATGCGTCAAAACTGGGTGTTAAACTAAATTCACTATCACTGTTTTTCATTATATAAATAGCTTTGAAACCTTCGAAATTAGGGAAATAATTTAAACTGTCAATTTGGTTTAACTGTATTGTCGGCGTTGCTATGGTGATTTTTCATAACCGATGCTACTTTTGTCATTACCAGCAAATTTACCCGTGCATTTTTAAGTATCCAATCCCAAGTCTAAAAGGCCAGGTGATCGTCGAAACGAATGTGAGTCGAGTGGGCGCATTTAAACAAACAACAGCGTATAATCACGGTTACTAATTGCGATTGCAACAAAGTAGGCGATTACAAAAATTTGCAGTAATCAACCGTGATGACTTTATTGATCTAATATGATTCCAATGAAATTGTAATCGATTACTGATTACCGGAGGTAAATGTAATCGATTACAACAGTAATCGAATTGCGAATAGCAACAATATTCAAACACCGGCACAGCTTCAAAATTTTAACTAAAATTAATTTTCAGTTGAACATGTGACTTTAATGTGGTATAGAATCAAGTTGGCACTGGAAAACAATTCAACATTATATGAAGCCATATATACATTTTGTGTGTACTACGTGTATTGTGAGATATTTCAATTTGTTGAATTTTCGATATGGAAAGGGCTGCTTTTGCAAGTATATTTCCTACTGTATTTTTATAATACCTACAGTTACTATACTTATTCAAACAATTTTAGATTTTGAACACCCAACGAACGTTTATGTGGACATTTTTGGATGTTTTTATAATGCTTATTGGAATATCATTTACATTTAGACTACAACAGATCAAAGCTAAAATTGTATATTTGAATAAAATGCAGGTAGGTAATTCATAAAAGCAAAGATTAATGTACCGCTTGGCCCGTTTAAGAGGGACCACTACCTTATCTTACAAAAAGTTAAATAGGAATGAAAAATAATTTCGTGGCATAGCGAACAAAATGACTGGTTTTACCTACACAAGGGATTTTGTTTCATTTAGCGGGGCCACAGTCTAATTCCGTAGAACCACACCGAGGCATGGGTCGACACCTACGGACGAATTCGTTTCGCTCTTATTATGAGCTCGTCAGAGTACCATAGCCGTTGCCCATCTACTATACATATAGATGTTACCTATACATTGGATTTGATCGGCCGCTTTATGGTGGGGTATGTATTACTATGTGTATATGTAGATGGTACTAGTTTACATATATCTACTGTTGTATATCTCTTTGTGATTAAATGCAGGTAGATATTGTAGATGGGCAACGACTATGATACTCTGACGGACTCATAATAAGAGCGAAACGAATTCGTCACCATCTGTCGACCCATGCCTCGGTCTGGTTCTACGAAATTAGACTGTGGCACTGCTAAATGAAACAAAATCCCTTGTGTAGGTAAAACCAGTCATTTTGTTCGCTATGCCACGAAATTATTTTTCATTTATATTTACGGACAAAAACTCATTTTATAATTTGTTAAAAAGGAACTTTTGTTGGGTTAACTTTTAGTTTTTATTTATTTATTTAATGTTTACATATACAGGGTGGCTCATATTGCAGTGACGGCATTCAACTTCCTTATTTTAAATAGCAGCGTACGTAAGTTATTTGAATGATGTTTTAGATTCTGTTTGGATAGAAAACAGTATGCATCAATCCTGTACTTCTGCCAAAAGAACTGTTACTGTAACTTACACTGTTACTTTAAAATTACAGTGTTGCCATATTTGGCATTTCATTAATATTCTCTTTTTTTCAAATGCACACCCCTGTGTATTATGTCAGATATAAATGAACCATTCAAAGATATATATCATGCGGTGCCTCAAGTCACTGTTCCTAAAATATCAGTGGTGAAACCAGGACTAACCTGTTAACATTTTTAGTTTATTATTTTCGTATAAAACCGATATCTTGACAGAATCTTCTGTAGAGTTGTATTTTAGGTACCTACTGTAAGTTTTTTGAATTGAGACAACTCTTTTCCAAACACAATTTTGCTAAAATATAGAATTGACTTGTGTGAAACGGTTTCACCACTGATATTTTAGAAACAGTAACTTAATTGGTGTAAAAACATGGCTCCCCCACTATTCCAGCAAGATTACTACACATTTACTATAAACCCAAATTTTTGAATGAACTACATGAAATCGCTAACGCCATCTGGTGTTAGTTGATAGGTACTAATCAAGTGCTGACTAGGTTTATAAAGACAATGCTAGAGAGTTATTGTACCATCAAAGATTAATGTACAGATTAATCTTTGGTACCATGGTGAGCCAAGTGCCAACGTTGGCAATCCAATGCATTTATTTCAGCCAACGTTCGCTATACAGCATGACCACACCGCATGAACGGCCTTTGGTGGAGACTTGCATGCTGTAAATCTAGTGGAGTGTTAATGTTGCTGTTATAGAAATATTTTGTATCAACCAAAAGTTTATTATTTTGATTTCTTATTAGTATTAGGTGTCTTCTGCAACTCCGCAGCACTTTATACACCAAACGCCACTGATTATAAAGAACCAATATTTTCTTTCTAGGTCTCAGACGTAAATGCATGGCGGACAGTAAGAGAAGACTACGTCAGACTTACCCAGCTGTGTGATACAATCAATAAACACATATCATGGTTTATTATACTATCGTATTCATCGAACCTCTATTTTGTATTGATTCAGTTATTCAGCAGCCTATCGCCGATGGTTTTTTTCGAAAAAGTGTATTTTTATGAATCATTCGGATTGCTGTTATTCAGAATAATATGTGTATGCTTTTATGGTGGTAACGTAAATGACGAAACTCATGAAATTCAACGTGTACTTACTAGTGTCTCAACTAGTACATACAATTTTGAGGTAAATGTTTGTTTTAAATAATGAAATCTTTAAGAAATAAACATTAACAAAAATACAATATACCCACCTACTGATTTTTGAGTAACATTACTACTTGTGTAGGCGAAACGTTGAAGAGAGATTCTACAAAAGGTGAGACCCTCAAAAAATGTATAAACCGGTTTATGTATGTCCCAACCATGGACTCGCCAGCCAATATGATTTTATCGAACCCGCCATCAGTGTATACAAACAGACTATTTGTACCGGGTGGTCCATTCAGAATGGCACTCGGCCATATCAGGCGATGTCTCGAAAACGGATTTAAATGTTGACACAAAATTTGGGCTTGTTCAATGTCACTTTTTGACGTATAATTGACAGTTCTAACTTTTAAAATGGCGGCCAAGCGCTATTTTGAAATTGAATAAGTGCGTTGATTTTTCCTATCAATATCATTGTTACGTAGAAAATTTTATCTACAACTGTTTATTAGTATCATTATTAACATTGTATCATAAAATTTCAATTTATTGTTAATATTCGCTGACAACACAAGGTACCGGTGGCCATATTTTGTAACCATAGCACATAGCACCAAAGATAAACATTTTCATTATCGTACTAGTGCGGTAATGTATTCAAAAACGCACTAGTGCGGTAATTTATGGCATTGAAAATAGTGTCACACTTGACAGTTGTAGATAATAGTATATTACATAACATGTGCTGTAAATGATATTTTACAGGCGAGTGAGGCAATAGTCTCGAGCATGGAAAATTATGTACAGCTCGAGTTATGTACTAGACTTTTTCTACGACTTTGCAGAATCATAATCCATTTCAGAATTAAAATTTAAGCAGAGATACTTAACACAGAAGAAATGGTAATTATGATATTTAAATATTTGAATTTATTTGACATTTGTGTTTGACATAATTCCATAATAAAAAATAAAATTCCCCAAAGTGTTATGTAATATTCATTACGTAACACTTATGTAAGATTGAATTTACATGTCACGTTAACAGTTTTGCCATAGACGGCTTAATAAAACAGGAGTAGAAAGAAGATATTGTTTCTGCTTTCGCAATTAACTTGTAACATAAGCTAAAGAGTATCCATAGAAAATAAATCATATTAGGTACCTTTCAAACCCACATAACTGGGTCTATTATAAGTCTCAATTGTTATAGGTAGACCGATTTATTGTACACTTGCAAACAACTGAAGTGGTCCTAACAGGAAAAAACTTGTTCAAAGTCACTAGGAACCTCATATTAAAGGTAAATACTGTAAAATTTAGATGTTTACATTGCCTATTTTACGTTTAAATATGTGAAATTGAACTTTACAAATAGTAGTTTTCATGTAGGTAACAACTTTTGGTTTTTTAAATACAAAAAGTACAGATTTGGATGGCATTCAGGGCTCCGGCCGAGCCGAACAATATTGTTGAGGAGAACGAGAAACGGACGAAATATCAGGATCTCCTCGATGACCTTCGTAGGATGCACCCTAGAAACTCTGCGGTGCTGATAATATGATCATTAGGAGACATACAAACACAGAATTATCAAACATCGCTGTAGGCTAGCTGCTCCAGCTGGTTTGGCAACTACAGATTCAGTACTTATGTTGGACACAATAATCTGTTCCAAATCAGATCAAATAAAATCCCATAAAAAACTGAAGAAATCAGCGGTAATTTCAACTCTCTAAGTCAAATAGTGCCTGAGCCAGAAGTATTCGTTGTATGTCTGGCAAAATATCACTATGTTGAATTTTTAATACTCAGCATCTGAATAGTCAAAAAACCCCAGCCAAAATTTTCGATTTCAGTTCTCTTTACCAGTATACCAAATTATTAGAAAAATTTGAGGGATCAAGGAACAAAAATCAATCAATTGGTTGATTCCACATGGAGTATAAAGCCTAGTTCGCAGAGTTTCGCATTGTCGCGGGAGGATCAAAATTGATGCTTTCCTAACCAACACTCCGCCCAACTGATACGTCTTTACCTTATTTGGATTTTAAAGCACTGTGCATTTCTTTTCATTTATATCTACAGGGTGTCCGGGTGATTATTTTCAAAATGGTACAGTTTTAAAAGAAAAGCCAAGACACGTCAGTTGTATGTTTAGCAATTTTCTAGACTACGTATTTGATTCCAACCCCTATTTTTTTAGGGCACTTTGAATTGATGCTGTCGTCGAGTACAATGATGCCACATGTGGGGGGATAACATAAGAAAATATTTGAGAAATGGCTGCTATTGTACTAAACACATAACAAGATCACCCAATTTGAACCCTTACAGTTTTTGCTATGGGGACATCTCAAAAACCGTGTCTACCGCCACATTCAAAACGAGATGCAATTGATCACTCCTGAGATCATAGAAAACGTGCAACGGTCGTTCGTGGAAAGGTTACCCATTGCCAAACGGTTAACGGTGCCCACTTTGAGCAATTGCTCTAGATAGTCTTCTTAGAAACAAAATTGATTGATTCATTTCACAAAGCGACACATCCAAAAGTCGATAAGGAAGCAAAAACCTGCATTTTCTTATGTTACTCCGCACATGTGGCACATCATTGTACTCAGGACGACAGCAGCAGAAGTGGGAGGTGTAGCTGGCGACAGATAAAGCTCTGCAAACTAGGCTTAATTCATCAGTCACTTTTGCTAGTGAATTCTAAGTTTTAATGACCAATATTAAACGGAATATTTTTTTTTCAGATTGCAAGTACAATCGTTTCGTACGAATTGGTATTAATACAATTTAATTACAAGAATATGAAAAATGTAATTCTTTAAAAAATATTATTACATGTTAATATATTATGATTATTTTTATTTCCGAGTATATATCTTGTTGTGTATAGTTTAATGAAATATATTGTAATATTCATTAAAAAATAAAATCGTTTTGTGTGTTTAACAGTACGTATGATCGTAAAGGTTAATTAATTAATTTGCCATTAAATGTAGATCTGGTACAATGTTCATATCCATTGAAAGGAACAGGAATTATTATTAAAGTAACAACAATGAGGGTAGATCCGTGGCCGGAAATCTGGTCAATTTTGTGTCTGTGACTGCTGATGCTTTGGCTGAGGGAAAACAAGTGGACGTAATATATACAGACTTTGCCAAAGCCTTGGACAGAGTTAACCACACGATTCTCTTAGCCAAATTAAAGCAGAGGTCGTTCTCAAATAGCACGTGTAATTTCATAAAGTCATAATTAGAAAATCGAACTCATTTAGTTACAATCCAGGGTTGGGAGTCCAACAAATTTGTGCCTTCCTCAGGGGTTCTACAAGGGAGTACACTTGGTCCACTATTATTCCTTGTATTTATTGATGATATTTCGTCAGTACTCAAAATTAGTAGCTGCTTAATTTTTAAAGACGACATGAAAATTTTCAAGGAGGTTAATAGCACTGTGAGGATCTTCAACTTGATTTGATCGCTATTTATCATTGGACTATTAAAAACTGTTTATTTTTTAATATTTCAAAATGTAAAAGTATGACATACAATTATATAAAAACACCGATCATCTATCCATACAATATTAACAATATCAGATTGAGTAGAGCAAGTTTGATTAAAGATCTGGGCATCCTTTTTGATAATAAATTAACGTTTTCCAACCATATAATTAATATCACAAATGCTTCTTATAGAAATCTGATTTGTGATCAGAAACTCAAGAGATTTTCGAAATAAAACCACTCTATCTCTACTTTATAACGCATTCGTACGTTCCAAGCTCGAATACTGCTCCATAGTTTGGTCGCCTATGTATACTAAGTATATACTAATGATTGAAAGGGTGCAAAGAAAGTTTATTAGACAGACAGATTTCTTAATATTTAACTGTCACATCTCCGACTATGAGCGCAAGCTAACAAGATACAATTTACTATCATTATTTAATAGAAGATTCTTACAAGGTGTATGTTATTTATTCAAAATAATTAATAATAGAGTTTATGACCCAACTATACTAGAGAAAATTAATATACTAGTGCCCTCGATAAAAACTCGTACCACCAACAATAAAACATTTATGACAGTAATACCAAGAACGAACTACCAACAGAATTCCCCGATTTCAATGATGTTAAGAAACTAAAATCAATGTCAACATCATTGTGATATTTTCAATGATAATCTGCTTCAGTTTAAGAAATTAATAGTAAACTATTTGAAGTTTAATCACTAATTGGATTTTTTTTGTACCTATATTAATTATTATTGATTGTATTTTCTTTCTTTTTGATTTTCTGTATTTCTTTTTTTTTTTTTTTTTGTTTTATTTTACTTTATGTTGTTAATGTTAGCTTTATTAGTGTATTGTTATTAGATAAATTTCAACATGTAATTGGATCGTCAGATCTGTATGTTGCTAATAAATAAATAAATAAAATAAATCCTCTGCACATTCATTGGATTAGTCTAATAAAGTTACTTTTATTTGTATCCGTTTCAATCTAATTTCCATAATAGAATGCAATGTTGCATGTGTACTTGCCCGGTGTCCGTGGAGCACACCACGTAAAAAAAAGTAAAACCTGTTGGATGCCAGTCGGTAAAAAAACAATTGTCAGCTCTCGTTACAAGAAAACTACTTCACAGGAAAAACTCAGCTTGTTCGAGTTAATGAATCTCTAGGCCTATAGTAGTTACTTTTGGTGTAAAGGATCCCATTTGGGTCCTTTATTACTTAAGCGTGTCCGTAAAGTAACGGACCGGTCGATTATTTTCAAAATGGTACATTTTTAAAATATAAGCCGAGACACGTCAGTTTGTTTCAAATTGCAACCCCTATTTTTTAGGACACTTTTGATTTGCTGCTGTCGTCCTGCGTGCGTATTACATATTAAAATTAATGGGGTTATAGTCCGTATAAATAAATAAACATTTTGTAAACGAACGATATTGGTGTAAATGCACGTTTCATAATAGATAAAAATAGATCAAAACAACTTTTATTAATTAAAATATCTTTTAATATTTTAAGTTTTTCTTTTCAACTTAGATGTATATTTGAATATAACAAATAATATAAAAAATGAACATACCGTTATTTTTTAAAATATAATCATAATAAGTTTCTCTCAAAACATATTTTATGAATGCAAAAATCACACCTTTAATTCCTGCAATTCCTTTAGTAGGAGAGCTTCATTTTTAATTTTGGCTAATTGGTTAACTTCCAACGTTTTTCCTTCCGCTTGATCCCGCTTGAGTTTTTCAATTGCATCCAATTTCTATTAAGAGAAATCGAAAATAATTACGATATATTAATGAATACAATAAAATTGAAAACTTATTCATCACTGGTTCTTACTTTAAACTATTATAATAGTATATTGTCAGGAAACTCAGCTAAATTTAGAATACAAAAATTAAAATCAGGTACGGTTGTCATCAAATAAAACTAGGACATTCAACGACACTCAGTGTGAATTTAGCATAATTTTTTGTTAAGTCTGTCAATAAAAGTTAATTTAAGTTGTTATCTATTTGCGCTATATGCTTCCCTTCCAACTGTTGCTTTTCTTATTAGGGATGCGACTTTTTCTGGTAATTTATAATATTTTAAAGGATCATAGTTTAAAATGATGCGCTAAATTATTTACCTTTTTGATATTCTTCAATTTTTTATCATGTTCTGGATCACCACTTAAGTTAATTTGTACACTACTAACTGCAGGAGAATTAGATGAGTCATTCTCATTCAACTCATCTGCTGGCTTATTCGCCTTTCGCGCTTCCCTTTTCTTCTTATTTTTCAATGCAGCTTTTGATGGAGCACCTCCTGGCAATTAAAATAAAACAGTCAAGAGAATATTACAAAATTATCGTGTTCCCGTACATACCAACTTTTTTAGCAACCGTCTCCTCATGCAAATTAAACGCTACATGTGGACGATTTCTGGCTGACGGGGGCCGATACACCTGCTTAGAGGCTTGTGGTTGACTGGGGGCAATACCTTCGACTTTCTTTATTGATATTTCAGGTTCTTTGAAGGCTAATTTCGGATATGGCTGTAAAAAATTACTAATATACGTATACGGTTTTTCAATAAACGGTATATCAAAATATCTAACACCCTGATTATCTTACATATACATACATACATAATAATCGCAATTAGAACTAGTAGATGAATATATTTTAGTTAGGAAGCTTTGTATGACACAAAATATCTTTCAAAACAATCAGCTATTCTGTGATTATAATGAAGAGTGCTGTTAATAATAACAATGTTAGTTCTGATAAGTTAGTTCTTGAATTTCGTAATGTAATTTGTACATACCTTCCAACAAGCGTCATATAGTTCTTCCTTTTCTTTAGCATCTTTTTCAAACAGTAATGCGCCACTATAATGCCATATCTTATAACCGTTAGCGATCCGAAGTCGTGGTGCGGTTGTTGCTGTTAAAAAATGCTCTCCATCGGCCGCCCATTCCAACAATGTAGAGTCGGGAGCGTCACATGTACCTTAAACATATGTTAACAATCTCTTATGGATATGAGCTCACATGTAACTGAAATATTAGCAATAGCAAGTAAATATATATGGTTTATGATTGACAACTGGCTATCATGGCGTGAATCGAAAAAGTAAAACCGGTCTGGAGGACTGTCAGCACCGGCTGATTCAGTATAATAAATGTAATTCTAGTAAATTAACCGGTCATGCTAAACTAAAGGTAGAGAAATATCAAGCATCTGTGGCTACCATTAAGGGCCCGGCATTCTGGACCTGATATACACTCACCGGCAAAAAAATCCGGCCCCAATTTTAAAGTTGACTTCCTCGCGAAGCGCTCATGTGATTTTGATGATTTTTTTTTAATTGTAGATTGATTTTTCAGTAACGATGGTATGCCAGAAATTTTTATTCAGATTTGTTCATTATTTTTTCTAATTTTGTTAGTTTTCTGATTAAACTTACCTTTTTATGTTTATTTGTTGTGTTTTTTCAGCATTCCCTTTGAAACAGTGTAATTCCATCAAAAATAGAGAAAATGTCGTGATTACAAAAAAATGCTCAGAGAAGATCAGCATTTTCTCATTACGTATATGCTCAACGCAACAAAAAAGTTTCTGTCCCGAAATTTGGAACCACCCTGTGGAGCGCAACAGCTGTAGCAGCTATTATCAACTGGAATCACATTCAACCCTGATCTTCTCTCAGCAATTTGTTTTTTTAATCACGATATTTTCTCTATTTTTGGTGGAATTACGCTGTTTCAAAACGAATACTGAAAAAACACAACAAATAAACATAAAAAGGTAAAAGGATGTGTTTGGCGACAACGAGTTTTCGTTGGTAGTACGCCGAGCGAACAACAGTTCCTATATCGGCTGCCTGGGAGGTCACTGACCCCATAAAGCAGAACTACCAACACATAGACGCGCCGATATTCCCTTAAGCGGGACCGCCTATATTTGAAATGGGCTTGTTTAACAAAACAAGACTTAAATTCCGAGAGTTTGTCTGTCAACCACTATACTTTCACCAGACGGCCGTTTCGTCGATCCACGACTCATCAGTGGTGATCGGTCAGTAGTTGACAGTCAAACTCTCGTAAATAATGTGGTATATACCCCACACGGTACGGAGATGTAAAAGGATGTGTTTGGCGACATCTAGTTTTCGTTGGTAGTACGCCGAGCGAACCACAGTTCCTATATCGGCTGCCTGGGAGGTCACTGACCCCATAAAGCAGAACTACCAACACATAGACGCGCCGGCCGATCACCACTGATGAGTCGTGGATCGACGAAACGGCCGTCTGGTGAAAGTATAGTGGTTGACAGACAAACTCTCGGAATTTAAGTCTTGTTATTAAACAAGCCCATTTCATAAAAAGGTAAGTTTAATCAGAAAACTAACAAAATTATAAAAAATAATGAACAAATTTGAAGGCGCTAATATAGTGTGGTGTCCTCGCGCCAAAATTACTTTATTTAGTCGATTTGGCATCGAATCGATAAGGTTTGTAACAAATTATTGTGGAATGGAATCAAATTCTTCCTGAAGTGCAATTCGCCGATCATGTAGGCTGTAGGGTAAAGCAGGTCGACGACGAATGCGTCTTTGAAGTTGGTCCCAGAGATGCTCAATTGGATTGAGAGCAGGACTGCAAGCTGGCCAAACCTTTCATTCAATACCCACTTCGTCCAAATATTCGTTAACTACTCGTGCCACGTGAGGTCGCGCCTTATCTTGCATTAATACGAAGCCTTCTCCGATAAAAGAGTAGGGAACAGCGATCTGGAGAATATCTTCTATATATACGAGGCATGTTTTTTTAAGTAAGTACCGTTTTAGAATTAAAAAAAGACGTGCAAAGATATCGCAATAATTTTATTTTTACATGAAAGCCTGTACCTTAATCTACTTTTCTACATAATTTCCGTGAATATTGAGGCACTTGTCATAACGTGGCACCAGTTTTTGAATACCCTCCTCATAAAATTCTGCCGCCTCACTTGCATTGATTGTCTCATTACGAGGCAGAAACTCCACTAGCAATACTCCTTTTTTGTCCCAAAAAACTGTGCACATGATTTTCCGGGCAGAAATTGTTTGCTTAAACTTCACTCTTTTGGGTGATGATGAATGTCGCCATTCCATGGATTGTTGTTTCGATTCTGGTGTGACGTAGGCCACCCATGTTTCGTCACCAGTAACAATTTGGTCTAAAAAATCTTCACCTTCATTGTGGTACCGCTCAAGGAAAGTCAATGCACTGCCTAAACGTTGGGTTTTGTGCAAATCCGTCAACATTTTTGGAACAAACAAGTCAGGCGGCAGAATTTTATGAGGAGGGTATTCAAAAACTGGTGCCACGTTATGACAAGTGCCTCAATAATCACGGAAATTATGTAGAAAAGTAGATTAAGGTACAGGCTTTCATGTAAAAATAAAATTATTGCGATATCTTTGCACGTCTTTTTAATTCCAAAACGGTACTTACTTAAAAAACATGCCTCGTATATCGATGCCCATTTAAGGCGCCGTTTTGAACATACCATAAATCTGTACGCGTCCCTCGACATTCCCGCCCAGAGCCCTCATTGAAGCTTACGCGTTCTGAAATTGTACAGTCCACAAATCTATCATTTCGACGTCTCCAAACTCGCTCCCGACCATCAGGCCATCGCAGGTAAAACCGTATAAAGGCCTTTAGTCCATTGCTTAATCCCCCAATTCATATATAGGCGCGCAAATTGAAGATGTGCTCGGGGATGTCTTGGAAGAAGCTGGCGTACTGTGGCAGGGCTTCTTGAGGACAGCTCTTCATCGGATTGTGCTCTCACTGACTACAATCCTACGTACAGTTTGTAGCAGATGTTGATGCCGAACAGCTGTAGTTCTACGATTTAGTAAAGCATTCAGGACAATAAAGCGGTCGTCAATTGCACTTGGTTTCCGTTTTCTTCCAGAACCCACTCGCCTGTTGAAGTTTCCGGTTTCAAAATACCGATTCCAGGCATCCTGGACTGTTCCGAGGTTTACTAATGGTTTCGGACACATAATTAAGGCCACAATACGAGCAACATCCGTCACAGCTAATGGCATTTTTTGATTTTAAAACCGTTGACAAGCTCTTAATGTCAATGTCGCGTATACCGCCTTGTGATTATTTACACGTAGAAATGTCTGCCTGCGAACACTTTTCCGAGGTGTTCGCTTTGAAACAGTGTATCTACAACCAAAACAGGGATGATGTCGTGATTAAAAAAACAAAATGCTCAGAAAAGATCTGGGTTCAATGTGATTCCAGTTGATAATAGCTGCTGTAGCTGTTGCGCTCCACAGGGGACAGAAACTTCTTCTGATTGTTGCACCGTATATGCTCAAATTCAAATCTGATTAAAAATGTCTGACATAGTATCGTTACTGAAAAATCAATCTACAATTTAAAAAAAAAATCATCAAAATCAAATGAGTGCATCGCGAGGAAGCCAACTTTAAAATAATTGGGGACAGTTTTTAGTGGCCGGTTTTTTTTTTGCCGGTGAGTGTATATTCTTACCAATTTACCTATGTGTAGTACCAAAAATTCTGCTTCAATATACTTAATTCCTAAAATGTATTAACTATGTACACCCGTACACGCTTGTGCAAAGTTGTAATTTGTAAACCTCTTAATTAGCCGAGTATACTTAATATTTTATTATTTAACATAACTTGAATGAACTTTAAACATTTTCGTGTAAATTACGATATGCCACGTGTATCACATTTAATTATAATTATAATTGCAGTGGCAATATCCAAACTCAAGTTCCTTACCGATTTTGGTTTTATTTACGGCATCCCATGTTTCAATTTGACCACGTAAATTACCGAAACCGCCTAAGAGTAAAATATTCCCATGCGGATTGTAGTAGATGGAATTTATAGGTCCAATGCCTAATTCAAATGTTGGTTCACATTTCAAATTAAATATCGATGCTTTCGCCGGCATGAAGCCATATACTACACAAAATTCTTGATTTTTTGGAGACCATTTTACACTATATATTGGTCCCTCTTTACCTAAAAAAACACAAAAAAAATAAATATGTAACCCGAACGTTCAGTCGAAAGTAACTTTATATCGATGATTTTTCTAACAAAATATTGCACATAAAGAATTTTTCAACCTTCTTATAAACATAATATGGATAAACACTTTAATTTTCCAAATAAAAAATGCAGTTTTGTATTTTTTTAATTATCCCAAAAACCACAAAAATAACTCTTAAAATTTGTTATAAAAGTCTCTAAAACTTTCCTAATTTAACCATCGCTCGTGTTATAACGGGTTACCACATAACAATATATGTAATCTGAGTAAAGAAATTGAAATTTCGTTACAAATAAAGCAACTTTTAGTTCGGCAACCCTTTAGTGGCTTGTGCGACGACTGCACATAAAACACAAAAATGTTGCTGCGTGCTAAGTTAAGGGAGAGAGAGTGATATGACTGAGAACAATGAATTTTTGGCTGCTTGCGCATGCGTAGAATTAGAATAAATTGACACTAGACAACTACATATTATAACAGGTTCGTTCGTTACATACATTGAGTTTAGTTAATTTAGAGACGATAAAACAGAAGGGTTCTGTGACGTTTTCGAACTAGGAAACTTGTGGTCCGTTATTGTCAATATTAACAAAGTACGCGAGGCCTCCAATATTGAATAGTAAATAGAATACTTTCACCATAGTCATAGATATATTAGATATATTTTTTATTCACCATCTTATGTTACAAAACATGTATAAGTAGTACGTCAAAAAAGAACAAAAATTAATGAATCAAAGTTACAGCAACAAAGAAAGACTTACAAACAGATTAAAATAGCAACAACATAAAACAAACTAAAATCTAGAAAAATCTTACAATATCGCTCTTGAAATAGTCCTCAAAGGTATAAAAAGCTTGAGATATCAAAAATGATTTAATACTTTTGTTAAAGTGGACTTCACCAAGGTTCTTTATGTGAGACGGCAGCTTATTCTAAAATTTAACACAATAATAGTCAGAACCTTTCCAAGTCCTCAATAGGCGGTGAAATTCAGGCAATATGTCATGTCGATTTCGCGTACCATAATTATGCATATCAGAGTGAAGAGTGAAATGCGAGGCACTGGTTCGAATGTAGCCAAGACAGTTTAAGATGTACAAGGAAGGCAAAGTAAGTAGTCCGTGTTCAACAAAATACTTTTTACAGCAGTCACGCCAACCGAGCCCCAACATTGTACGTAAACATCTTCTCTGTAGCTTGAAGATTTTCATTGCATGGGAACTATGTCCCCAGTTCAAAATACCATACGACGTACGGGAAACAAAATAACCGTGATATACCTTCAACAGACTGGCGATTGAAACACTCTGCACAAGCCTTCTGATGAGATATATGACCCTGGACAGCGAGCACCCAAGCTCTCGAACATGACTCTCCCAGGTTAATTTAGGATCAAGATGAACCCCAAGGAACTTCACGCGAACATCGCTCTGAAGATCGATAGGCGCAGAACGCAATGTAAAGTTCATGTTCTGAGTTTTAGCCTGATTCAAGCTTAGTTCATTTACCAGAAACCAATTGCCTCTGTCAGTCTCAACAGCATTAACCAACTCCCCTAAAGAGTCGTTTGGTCGATATCTAATCAGACTAGTTGTGTCGTCAGCAAAGAGGATTATATTTGAGGCTTCTTGAAATTTGTATAAATCATTTACGTATATTAAAAACAGTAAAGGTCCCAAAACCGACCTCAGGGGCACACCCCGTCCAACCCTTCGTCGCTCAGAGTATCGTCCCCCATACAAAACGTGCTGAATACGATCGCTGAGATAAGAGCCAACCAAGGCAACACTGTCATAATCTTTTTACTATTAATTTGACTTAAAAATATTTATAAATTTCTACTTAAGAACTTACTTAAAGTAATTATAGATGTCTGTCCGTTAAGCCCGATGAAGTGTAGACCTTGTTTGCCATAGTACGATCCACCAGATTTATCAATTTCAGACGATGTCAATATAAGAGCATTATTTCCTTTTGAGTTCCATAAAAACTGTACTTTATCGGCTTGAAAAAAGCTTTTATTTGCTATGGCTTGAGAATCATTTAGTTCTGGATATTTAAATAAACTGAAACACATTTACATGAGAATCAATGCGATTATTAATGAAAACATTAAACTGAAGTCCTTCTTGACACCAGAAAAAGTTTAATAGCCAAATTAAGTGTTAATGAATTGCATGAATTAGGTAAATTATTTTTTGTTAAATTGTGACTGATTTGTTATGGGGAAATTACTAAAACCGTTTAATATAATCAGAACGTTCTCTACAGATCCATACCTTGAATGAACTCATACACTGAATGAATATTGAAAAAACCTTTTATAGATTTAGAACCGTATTCACTTATATCCAATATATTTATATGACAATATTTTTATTGTGTCGTGTTTTTTTATGTTTTTCTTCTAATTACATACTTAAACAAGAAATATTATTTTGATAAACTTACCGTCCAAAAGATGGCTGACCAGGACTACTTGCAGTGTGGCATAAAAAGAAGTACGTGCCTACATTTGGTGACAACGTATAGGAATTTACTTTGTAACAATTTAATCTAGTAACAATATTTTCAAAATTATTATCTTCATGAAATACAATGTCAGTATTAATCATTCGAGAGCATATTTTCTCATCCTGACTCCATTGCGGCACCCAATTTGATTGTTTCTTATGTATAAGAGCCTTAATTAATTCACCACCAATAGTTCTATAAATCTTGAGGTTTGGAGTGCCTTGTGGATTTGCATTACTCACTGTAAACGGTTCCCAACTTGCTATAAACGTACCTTTAGGTGAAAAAGCGAGGGTATAAGCCTTTACATTTTCGATTGAAGCAATTTCTTGCCAGTTACCGGTATCCAGAACTTTAATACTAAAAATCACAAGGTTAATTCATAGTTGTTAATTTTATAATTTGATTATATGTACACTGGTCCTTTAATATAAGCTAGATATGATCCATCGTTACTAAAAATCAGGCTACGGCAATATCCTGGACTACTCTTAAACTGTTCTAGTTTGCCAAATTGTGGGGGACCCAATGACATGCATACCTCTATTGAGCTACGGGCTGTAATTAATAGTATTTATTCATTTAGTTTATTAAACTAAGTAATTGGATTATTTATAAGACTTACTTGCAATAGGTATCACAGCGGCTGCCATTTTAGGTTATGTTATGCGCACATGTCAGTGAACTCGAGTTCAGATTCACTGGCATGTTGACTTAAAAGTCAAACGTCAATGAGTATGAAGACACTTTTCAAATTGAGAAAGTGGCAAGAGGCCAAAAGTTGGTACTCGCTTAGGCAATACCATTGTCTTTAAAGACAATGACAATACTAACTTTAAAAAAAATTAAAATGGAGAATACAATTAGGTGTAAATATCACTCACTTGTCTTAAGCGGACGTTCCTTTACAAATTTGATTGTCAGTTACGTGAGAAATTAAATCTCAAAATGCTTTATAATCAATTTAGCAGACAGATGTTCCTTTTACCAAATATTATTGATTATTGTGTACATTCATCTTTGCTTTTACAATTGTCTTTATAAAGAGAATGCTTTTACTATCTACATACACTATGGATACTACAAACTATACTGTAATCATTGTCTCCTTTTAAAGACAATGCTCTAATCTAAGCTCTGAACCTTTTCCGTTTTTTACTTTCTAGACTGAGGCAACATTTCGGGTTTGTATAAAGGGTCGCTGCCGTTGTCCTGCAGCGAGAAGAGTTTGATTCCTTTATGTTAAAATCCTACCCACCCCAAAGTAAATAAACCTTAAAAAAAATTGATCTGTTTGTCAGTCATCCCTCGTGCTAGTATAAGCTCTTCGTAAATGTTGGAATTTTGGGTCAACTTTTATGTGACTGTGGTTAGAAACTGAAAAATATAATTAATTTTAGTCAAGACCTGACTTTTATCCTATAATTGCGACGTCATACGTCACAGATTGAAATTATTTAGTTCAAACTGCCAACGTGGACTCGGAATGCTGTACTTCTTATGCTGTGCTACAGCTGTCAAATTTTGTCGCGGGTAAACCAGAGATATGAAGAGTGGGGAGAATGAGCGTCAACATGCGCAAATTTCCTAACCACGGGGGCCGACATCTTCTAGCTTAGGGTTACAGGGTATGGTCAAATTTCTTTTTACGATACGAGGACCGTTCATAAATTGTAGGTTAATAATTCCAAAAACAACTGATAGCAATAATTGTCGCAATTATTTACAGGACAGAAGTATTAAAGAAAACTGGTGTTGTTTCAGATAACATTTAATATTGGATATATGCGATATTCATTAGTCTTTACTACTAATACTACTTACCCAGAATACACACGACATAGGCAAAGTTAGGGGAATTAGAGGGGCTTAATAGCGTAATAATAAAAAACCGAATATCCAAAATATCTCCACACAGTTAAGAAATAACAGTAAAACTCTGTTTTACTGAAAGGCACTCACATGAAACATAACCACACCAATTTCAAGTGTTGTGATTTTTTGACGTTTGTGACTAGAAAATGGCGGTACGCATAGTGTCGTCGGCAAAGTGGATGCGCATTCGTCAAAGCTCATTCTCCCTATCTCTGCGGTAAACTCGAAAAAACTGAAGTGCTGTCATTTTTCCATCTAGAAACCAATCTTTATAACTCAAAATTGCGCGTTTGTGATTGGTGGAAATTAAGTCGAGGGAAATAATAGTCACAGGAAAAATAAATAATACACAATTTCAATATGAATAAAGGGAAACATTGTGTTTAATCCCTTTTTATTTATTAAATTGAAAATATAAAGTGACAGCTGATACGTTGCAGTAAATTACATCGTCGATTCCTTATTATAATATAAATTTAAAAATGTTTAGTCCACGACATGTCAAAATTTAATTTATTTTTTATTAATAATAATTATTCGTCAGCCTTCTATTTGAAGAAGGCTGTGATAATTCGAAATACCTACTTAGTAAAAATTTTGTGATATTTTTTTCTAAGAATGAAAAAAATCTCCACATATTTATATTAGTGTACGTATTATAAAGACTTCTTATAAAGTGATGGAACAAGGCACGCAAAATAGTAGTTATTCTTTCAGAAATTTAATAAAAATTGTTAAAGATCTAGAAAAGTGTATTTATTTTTTATATAATAAAACTACTTTTAAGATTATGCGTTATCTAAATGTAAATATAGTACCTACTTTTGTATTTATTTAACTAATACATTTAAAATTTAATTTACCTAATTATTACAAATTACAACTTTACACATTTTAAAAAATTTTGCATAAATTTATGCAAAATCCACAATATACAATTGTATATAAAAATAATTTTACAAGTTATATTTTCCCAAACTGAAATAGATGAGAGCATTTTCACATGAAGCTGCCTATATTATTACTATATTATTTCAGCGGTAAAATAACGGTCAAAATAGCGTTTCATGCCAAAAGTGTTGCAAAAGTACTTATTTTATTTTTTACTGATTATAGTTGCCTAGTCCAAAGATTCTCTAAAGCTTGATTTCCCATTCATTCATGAAATAAATTCATGTACCTACTTTCGGAAGAATTAGTCCATTATCATGCGAAGAAAAATTCTTGTGGTGTAAGACTTTCATTAAATCATTGTGTTTATTATAATATAGTGTGTCAGCGCTTGGTTAGTATCGTCATCTAACAACAGACGGCGTTATCAACTTCAGTCGTTCATTAATAAATTTCTGGTATATGATAGCGGCATCTGTTGTTAGTTGATAGGTACTAACCAAGGGCTGACACTATATTATAATAAACACAATGATTAAATCTTTGTTTACGTTAATAAACGTTTTGACGATAATGGTGGTGATGTAATGTTCCCTACCCTACCAAGAACATATATACTTATCACCATAATATTTAGATGAATTGAACGAACCTAAAATTGATAAACGATTTCAGCGTTTGTATACACTGTGTCCAAGATAAGAATAGGATAGCATTGGAATCTTGGAAACGGTAGGAATGACAATGTCGGTTAAATTTAAACACCTTTTAAATGGTGTTTTCAAAATTAAGCTAACTTTAGCTATTTTCGAGAATTTTTGGAAAAACGATTTTTTAAATTTTAAATTAGTTTTTATTTATTTCGGACATTAATTTTACAGATATCAAAAAAATGAAAAGTACTTCCTCAATGTTAATTTTTGAAAGGGTTTTCGCTGGCTTTCGACTCTGGTCTTCTCCGTGACCGGGTGCTATCATTTATCTACTTTGAACCAAGTTCACCACTAGACAAAATTGGTACAGTGCTGGCTTGTTATGTTAGTTTAAGCATAGAATAAATAAACAGAGAATGTGATCTTGCTGGTGGGGGAAGAGATTGTGCATATTATTGCGCAATCAAAATCGCCATGTTTTCTTATACTCTCATTGTCGTCAGGATATTTTATTTGTGCTTTGTCATTTCAAGTGATTTGTTTTCCAGTGCCGTAGTATTCTGTGTGTTATATAATTATATTGCGTGTTTTTGTTTTATAAACTTTTGAGAGTGATATTGTTAATTTTGAAATGAAAAAAAAGCAGAGGCAGAATGATTTGTGCTGCGAAGAATTGCACGAATAACTATTATAACTGCAATGTATCATTCTTTAGTTTCCCGATGGATAGTAAAAGGTAAGATATTTATGTAGTATTTGAATTAGATGCATATAAAATTAGAATCAAATAATATCACATAGGTACATTAAATCAAATTACCAATTGTTATTTTGAAAAACAAATATTTCTAAACAAACTGTTTAAAAGATTGAGCATACTTGCCTAAAAAAATCACACAAATTTTTTAACAAACATGAATTACTTCGCTTAATTTCGCAGCACAGTGGACCTTATCTTTTATAACTTGGTTCAGTCTATTTGCCCATAAAAGTCCAATACATCTTAAGCATTCTACAAAGAGAGCTTAAAAATCTTACTAGATGAGTGCAAAAATTCTATTAAATTCTGACAGTGTTTATTAAATTTGAATTACATATTTTAGCTATTATAGATCTTAGCAGGTACTAAATTCTCGTCTCAGGTTTTATTGCCCATTTATTGGGGGTGATTTTAGCATGTTTTATAGGTATATAATGGGAAATTCCCAACATGTGTGCTTGCCTTGTTTTTCTGAAGGCCATAAACAGGTAAAATATAATAGATTCTCAATTATACTTAAGGAATTGAAAATAGGTAGACCTATTGTATAAATTAGAACAATTTTATTTTTTTTTTCTTTAGAGCTGCACAATACATTTCCAAATTAGAAAATATATTTCAAAATAATTTTGAAAATTGTTTAATTAAGTTAAATATTATTAATAATTTTATTAATTTAAACCAAAATGTAACGTTTGAACATCCATGTTCTAATTTCCCAAAAAAATATATTACCAAATTATGTTTTAAGTTGAGGTTATTTTATACATTAAAATTAATCAATAGAAATTTTAAAAATATAAATAAAAATAAAATGATTATATGGAAACATTAATTTTTTTTTTGCATGTCATTTTTTACTTTTATAATTTAAATATTCCTATAATGTAATTATATTTCATAATTATGGTGTTGTTGTTGTACATAGTTATATATTTTTTTTCTCTAAGGTTAAAATTATGTATCAGTTTTTACTGTTTTTCTAACCCTTTTTGTAATTTGTTTAGTTTATTGTAAAATGTGTAATTGAAACTGCTATAATTACAAATAAACTGTTATTATTATTAATAAAAGTATTTGTTTGTTTTTATAATAAATAAAGATGTAATTCTATTATAAAATAATTCTATTACTCCCCTGTTCTTTACCTATCCTGTAATTTCAATAAAACGTAAATAAGGATCTGTCGTGTATATTAAAAAATAGCTACCACCTGCCTCGCACAGGACAATAGAAAGTGGTGGGAGTTCATATTCTCTTTATTTATTCTATGGTTTAAGCTTGCGCTTCGTAAAATATGTATTGTTTTATGTTTCAAAATCAAATTATCAATTTTTTGTAAGGAAAAGTAAAGACCATCAAATATTCATTGTAGCACCGTAATTTCTTTTTTACCGCAAAGTAATATTATACCAGGTGTGGGAAAAGTACTGGAACAGCAGTGTAACTCGCTGACATAGTAAGTACAAAAGTTGTAGTTCCAGGGCTATCAGGTGGCGACATACCTACGCATTGAACATGACTTTGATCTTCGTTTGTTTAAAAATATGTAAGTTTATGCTGTGAGCAGCTTGTATATATACACTGTGTCCAAGATAAGAATGGGAAACGGTAGGTGTTACAATGTCGGTTAAATTAGAGAATAGTTATATAATTTAAACATAAATGCTTTCTTCAAAATTAAACTAACTTTAGCCGTTTTCGAGAATTTTTGGAAAAAAACGATTTTAGTTTTTATTTATTTCTGACATTATTTTATAAAAAAAATCAAAACAAAGTGGTGGAGAATAATATAGCGTTTACAAATTTTCACTACGACGTTTCGTTTTTGAAAAACCAGCATCAACTTGTTTTTTTTTGTCAATACGGTCCTGGATTTCTTATTGTTATTTAAAGCCATTTTCAATTATAAATTGGAGGTATATCACACTTAATGGTTTAAACAAGTTTTCAGTGTTTTCAGCTGTTATTTATTATTATTATATCGTTTAATAGAACCAGAAAAGTGTTTTACAATAAATTACAATATACGTAATACATTATCACTTGGTTACTAAAAGGTAGTATTTGCAACTTCTTGACACGAGTCAAGTGCTGATGTACCTTGTACAGAAATAATAATTAAACAAATTAAAAACACAAAAATAATTATTTCACATTGAGTATTAACTTAAATATACAAACATGCCCTATTGATTCATATCCAATTAATTATACATTAGAAGTGACGCAAACGAAACCTCTCATTGATGCTGCAACAAAAACGGTTCTCTATTATGTTTTTTATGGTTTTATATTATGCCGAAAAATCCATAATCGTAAACCTATTAATCACCGAAGCTATATTGTATGAAAAAAATTGTTTAAAAATAGCCTTCCTATGTGCGGGTATAGTGATTAAAGTTTTACGTCTAATATTTAGGTTGTGAACGTCCGTTCGAAAAACAACCCTGTCGAGCAGGTTGTAAAAAATACAACCGAATGCAGAATGCGACGGTTATATATATTTAACCATTTAGCCTCTTTTAACTTATTTGAGATTCTCTGACGCCCTCTTACACCATCAAGACAAGGACCGTAAACAACATCACAGTAGCTCAGATGACATAACACCAACGTCCTACATTGCATTTTTTTCGTCTCACGGGTAAGACAATGCCTATGCGGATAGATTTGTTTTAATGCACTATATGCTACGCGTAATTTGGACGTTAGATGCTCCTTAAAGCGCAGTCGGTAAAATTATTCAAGAAAAATCGACACTTATTTTGCGGAAAACATTCATCTGAGAAAGGCGTTTTTTTAACTTCAAAAACTACAAAAATTTTAACTAAATTTAAAAAACTGCGTACAGAATAAAATGTTGTACTGAGACAGCAATAAATTGTCAAATATAATAAATAATTGTGAATAACGACGAAAGAGTGTTTTTGCAAAACCTACTACTCTGCATTCAGTCAGTTAAGTACCAAACTATGGCGATTTTTTTTTGAATAATTTAAATTGACAGCAAAAAACACTGTTTAAACCATTACGTACCATAAAAAATCCAGGGCCGTATTTAAAAAAACGAAGTTGATGATGGTTTTTCAAAAACGAAACGTCGTAAGTGAATGTGCTTTTAATTTTTTTATATCTACAAAAATAATGTCAGAAATAAATAAAAGCAAAAAGCGCAAAAAATCGTTTTCTCAAAAATTTTCGAAAACGGCTAAAGTTAGTTTACTTTTCAAAACACCATTTAAAAGGTGTTTAAATTGTACAACTTTTCTCTAATTTAATTGACATTGGAACTCCTACCGTTTCCAAGATTCCAATGCTATCCCATTCTTATCTTGGACATAGCATGTATATGCTCATCAAAAACTTTTGAAGATATAATATAACTTATTTTTTAAACATCTTTTTGTCATAGGTGATCCATAAAAGTAAAAAACATAAACTGAGGAGTATAAGTTACAAAGGGTCAAATTTCCAAAGAGCTGATTTAATATTCTGAACTTTATTTACATACTGTAAAAAAAATAATTTCAAACCTAACAAAATATCCCAGAAAAATAAATTCAAAATTAAGCAGACTTTTATGCAGTAAATTCAAAATCAGCTGTGGCATTTAGACCCTTTGTAACTTATACTCTTCAACTTTTGTTTCTAGTAGTGGATATTTTTATAAGTTACCTATGCTTATACTGAATAAACCCATTTGGTCACCAGGCAGATCCATTTTCAATAGAGTTAGAGTAAAAATAATACCATAATGTAAAAACTTAAAAGAAAACTTATATTAGCATAACTAGTATCTTATAGTAACAAATTAATACAGTAATTTTACACGATATTTTCAATCTAAATAGTTAATAACAAGTGTAGGTAAATAAATTATATTATAAAGTCGTTTTCTATTGCTCTTATATTCTGCCTTGTATAGTCAAAGGATAATAGATAATAATAATAAATATCGATGTCAATTTTTCTAATTATTTTAATAAATATATTTTCTAATATGTATAAATCTATATATAATATATATATGTGCGTTTTAGTTCACGTTTATGTGTAAATTAATATCTTTGAATTCAATTAGGCGTTTGCTAATAAATTTATAACAAAGATTATTTGTTTTATCTAAAAATACAATTTGTGAAAATCAGTCGTCAGTCGAATATGGCACAATTGCTATTTGACAAACAGGAGAATAAGTTATCTTTGATCTCCGTCGCTTTGGAACTAAAAAGCTTTCAGTATTTCGTTATTATCAGCGTTAATGCAAAAATGAGCATCACCATCTTCACTGATATGCTTCCGAATAAAATCACAAAATTTTAGTAAGTTTATTTTGTTCATCATAATAAAACCTCTCGGCCAAACCACACCCTGTGTGTGATAAACAATATTTTTTGAAAAGCTTATTTATTTACTTACCAATATCTCTTTTAGACATTACTTACATATATTCTAAACGCAAGGTAAACCTTGGCTAATGTTGAAAAATTTGCTATTCATCGACGATGTCTATTTAGCTTGTAGCTAAAATACCTTGAATATGGTGCAACTTCTTGTCATACCGGAATTAGATGCTTCCCTTTGATTCTAGATGATATTTCAGAATTAATTTTAATTAAAATTGAAAAGATACGAGTTTTTATAAAATTATGAAGTCATTCCCAAATTTTGTCTATAACTAAAAAAATAGCCCATTCTATATTTGTACCAAATTTTGTATTGATGGACGTAGAACGTGTCCCAAAATTTAAAATACATACTTTATATAGATAAGGCTCAAGATCGAAGAAAACAAATACAGTCGTCACTGTTTATATTCAAACTCTATACCGGGTGTCCCACCGGGAAGGGATTCGATCGATTATGAAGAAACTACACTGTGGAACAATCTGAAAATCTGGTGTGGTACTTAGGTCGATGGGACCAATTCGGCTAAAATATTTTCAAGAATCTAGCACTTCCGGTTCTACCGGCAATTGGTGTCAACTTCCTTATTTCAAATACGACCCTATATAAATTATATATTTTTTTGATTGTCCTTGTAATTCTAAACATATTTCATACATAATATGTTAGGCTTTAGATAGCAAATAAATATGACACTTGACAAAAATAATCAACAACTATGACAAATTGTAGACATTAATTAGTAGTAATAATTGTAGTATCTTTAGCTTCCATCTCTACTAACTCGCGTATTCCATGTAAACAGAAGAAGACAACAAAGCGCGTTCTACTGAGAGTGACATCTAAGAGACGTTAGATGTTAGAGATAAACTAATTTTGGCGTACTTAGATTAGCTCATGATATGTTACATTTATGTTGTATAATCCTTACTTTAATAATTAGTAGATTTATGTTATTATAACTATTCCTTGTGTTTTTTAAAAGTGTTCAATGATACCGTCGATCGTTTATTTATGCAAAAACCAATCCCATCCTCGTCGCCAGATTTATGTCATATAACAGGGTGTTGTTGGGTTACCGAGTGAGAAGGGTTCTCGGTTGCATAAATAAACGATCGACAGTATCATTGAACACTTTTAATAAACACAAGGAATAGTCATAATAACATAAATCTACTAATTATTCAAGTAAGGATTATACACCATAAAGGTAACATATCATGAGCTAATCTAAGTACGCCAAAATTAGTTTATCTCTCTTATATGTCACTCTCAGTAGAACGCGCTTTGTTGTCTTCTTCTGTTTACATAGAATACGCGCGTTAGTAGAGATGAAAGCTAAAGATACTACAATAATCATGGCGGGCGTATAAATTATACTAACGAATACTATCTAAATTTGTTTATTATTTATGGATAATGTGATTGAGTGATGTCACAAACGTGTGATACATTTTCTGCCAGGTACCCAGAAAAACACAAGCCATCACCAAAAGTTGTTAAACGGATAATAGATAATTTCAAAAATTTCGGGTCCGTAAAGACAAAAATAAAACGAAGGAAACCTATTTGTGACGATGAAGCTGTAGGTACTGGGGTACTTCACGGGATATCCTACTATTCTCTGAGAAAATTTGCAATGGAGCCTGGATTTTCTAAAAGCACCATTCATTCTTTCATAAACTTGCCCTTATTTTTTATGCAAAAAATATAAAATGGGGGGTTGCCATTTAAAAATTTTTATTTATGACACTTTTTTCAATTTGAGTTTTTACCCTTTTTTTCAAATACCCTGTATATATGTAGGCGGATAAAGTAGGTCTATATCTTCTAGAATATTGTAACAAATTAAATTATTAAAGCTTCCATATAATAAAAAATTGTTATTATTCTCTATTCTGAAAACGTCATTTTTGACATAAAATTTCAAATATTTCGAAAACGGCTGGCGATAGGTATAACATATTATGCATGAATTATGTTTAGAATTACAAATAGAATCCAAAACAAATATAATTTGCATAGGGTCGCATTTAAAATAAGGAAGTTGACACCCATTTCCGGTATAACCGGAAGTGCTAGATTCTTGAAAACATTTTAGCCGAATTGGCTCCGTCGACCGAAGTACTACACCAGATTTTCAGATTCTTCCACAGTGTAGTTTCTCCATAATCGATCGAATCCCTTCCCGGTGGGACACCCGGTATAATAAAATTTTTAGCCGACTTTTATGTATAAATTTTTATGCATTTATTGAGATCTTGGCCTTTTCGGGTTTCCCATTTACATTATTCTTTTGAAAATGTTCTTAACGCGTTCATAACGCCTAATGGTAGGCAATAAACCAGGTGTATTTCGGTGAGACACCTGGGGAATTTCCTAACCCACTTTATAGTCGAGTCCTAGTCAAATTTAGCTGAGACAATTAAAGTTTTGAAGGACGTTGATAAAGGCTGCAAAATTCGGTGTTTCCCCAAGTTGTGTACCTCTGATAGTAAAAACTCGCGAAACTATCATCAAGAAAACTAATGTTCCAAGCAGTCGAAAACGAGTACAGGTGTGTTCTTACGTTTTACTTGAAGATTTCTTAGAAATGGACAATGATGTTGGCACGACAAATCTCCCAACTGACTGAGGCATAATGGACGATATAAAAAGTATAGACGATCATGAAGAAGAAACTGAAACCGGGGAATGTCATTTCGAGAAATAATCACCACAGTTGCTCGTGGAGACGGTATGTATATCTAAACGTCGTTGCTTGAATAGCATATCAAGTTCGAATTTAGTGTAATCTATATAAATATAAAAACATATCCACTAAAAATATTTTTTTTGCATAAAATCGAATTTTGAAGTCTCATAAGTTATACCTACTTAATATTGTGTAACAATTATTTGAAAATCATCCATCTTAAAAAAGCTAAAGCAAGGTTTCTAGAATATAAATATTAACTATTTATTAATTATTAAATACTTACTTAATAGATATGATTGGAATAACAGTGGACATAAAAATTCATATTTACTTAAAATCTATTACATATCAAGAAAAACACATCCAACAATAAAAATATACTTAATTTTTTCATAATGAATAAAATTTAAAATTAACAATAAATAAAATTTATATAATATATATATTTATATTGGTAACTATAACAATTCCAGTGACAAAACAAGACAGAGTAAAGAACTATAAAAACGTCCCAAAAACACAGATAAAATTTTTAAAATCTTCAACAGTAACTAAATAAATTATAGTTCAGTAATAATAATAATAATTAACACACGCACACCATGTAACAATGTTTTTTAATAAATATTTTTTTTCTATTTATTTTTCGAATCCCAACTCCATTATCTCGACTTCAAATACACCGTTGACTATCCAATACAATAACGATATGGCACATCACGTGACCCAAGTATCGCTACGTAGATCATGTTCTTCATAGCATAATAGCAATCCTCTCAACCAAATCCAAATAGTTGTGTTGGTTTGATAGTGAACAACAAATTCTTCAAAATCAACTTGTCAATACACAAATATATCGACATAATCATTAATATGTGTCGCCAAATATTAAGTTACATTTTTGTTCATGTCCAGGTGCGCCATCTAGCGACCAGCGTTTCGTACTATGTCAGCAATTTGAAAAACATTATCGCCAGGGAAATGTTGATGAATAGAACTACAATGACCAATTGCTGCCGTGAAAACCAGTCCTGCAAAATGTTTTCAAATTATTATAAGAGAGTTATACGGTTGCATAAATTATATTACTAGACTACCTTCTTTCGGTATTCACTAGTAAATACATAGGCTCAGAATCAAAGTGTACTGAACAAAACATACAGTAAATATAATTATAGCAATATACGTAGGAATATAACATATTGTGACAATTATTAAAATGTCCCGTACGCTTAGCGATAAATAAATACATCCGGCAACACCGTGTTGGCTATACAATAGTAATTAGGTGATATGTTCTGGAAAGCTCGCGACTCAAACTAACGGGAGGCGCCTCTGTACAGATTTAGTATGCTGTACCTCGTCCGGGGCAGCCCTTTGTTAATTTGGTAGAATGTGCCTCGCTCACCGTACTGATATGGAATAAACGTACGCGCGCGCCAGAATGTTTTAGAACAAACGCCTATTTTCGAAAAAGAGACAAATGATATAAATACGCAACGTGCAACTGGGACAGTAACCCAGTAATGAAGTGAATAGTCTATAGTTCAGAACAGTGTTGTGAAATATAAATAGTAGAAATAAATATAGTTCTTTTAAATTAGTTTAAATTCAAATCTCGTTATTATTATTTCACACATCGAACCGAGAAAAACGTTCCATTGGTGTCAGGTGTGGGGTGTGAAATACTGAGTGGACTAAGTTGCATTAAGTAAGACATTATTTTGGTTAATAGATATTAGTTAAAATAAGTAGACTAGTATATAAAAAAATAGTGGACTTACGAAGGTAACGATCCAGAATCTTACCTATTTATGAATGGTTTTGATAAAATGGAACAAAAAATGAATGAAAATAGCCAAAATTTAGAACATATCACCTAATTACTATTGTATAGCCAACGCGGTGTTGCCGGATGTATTTATTTATTTCTAAGCGTAGAGGACATTTTAATATTCCTCACAATATATTCTGCCGTTTACTTGTTTCAGATACATAAGGCGTTCCAAAAGACTTAAGTAATAATCCGGCAGTAAGCAATGTAAACAATTTCCTGGTCGTTAAAAAATCAAATGTCAAAATAAGCGGTGAATAACAATTGCATAAATTTGAGTGCCACCGGTTTTTACTAACATTAATTTCAGAGTAAGACGTCAGATTTACATCATCAGGGAAATTATAAATGGACTTCCGACCACATATTAGTTGCAGAAACATTTTGACGGGTATCATTTTATAGAGCTGAAAACGGATCTTTTAAATAATTTGACCATGGCTCTTGAAAAAAGTACTTGTTTCGATACAATTAACCTTGTTTGGAAAAATTAAGCCGGTTATATAAATCGTTGCCCCCTCCGCTTTCAGCTCTAACTCGCCCTTTGCGCTTTCATGCAAATGCGCATCTATGATTTTTACTACTTCTGTGCTTTTTGAACCAACTTTTTTTACGAACTGATGGCAACGCAGCTTCGTTCACTAATTTAGTTAGCCGCTGTCCAGGGATCGTAGGTCTCACGATTTGTTTACATTTTCGGGGAATTACAGAGATTCGATTTTCATGTCTTCGGTTATTTCGCAAGCAAGTACGTTGGTGTAGGAATTTGTGTTCTCTTCCGGCTTATGCCGTTATCGCTAGCATTTGCGCAGAGAAATATGTATATGTCATCCCCATTGTTGTATAATAAAAAAATGACAGCTAAGTATTTTATGAAAACCCAAAAGTTGACCCTGGTTCGGAAACAGAGTAATTTATATACCTAATAACCTGTAATCACCTAAATATTTTAGTTACCGTTTATTTTTATGTTTTTATTTTTTAAGAATATTGTAAGTTTTGTATGGAAAGTTAAGGTGAAGAATGGGGATAGAAAAGGATACCGACAGTAATAAAAATAATTACAGTGACTGGGAAAAGTTTTGGGTTAATGATTAATGCACAAAAAAGCATTAGAGTTTGCAAATAAATATATGAATGAAATAAATAATTTTTGGCAACGTGTTATTTTCTCTGATTAATCTAAATATAATCGGATGGATGGCGAAGACTTAAATTTGTATCCGACATTAAAACACGGTGGCAGAATATTGTAACCAGGATTTGTTCAATAGTTTTTCTTAGATTAATAAAATGAAAGATTATCTATAATAATTTTTAATAAAACTTCAAGTGGATGAAACTTTTTGCAGTCACTGTATCAGACACGGCCAGTATACGACACGAGCGGAACACGTTTAAGCATCAAGATTTATATGTGCATAGCCAGCATCTTCTTTTAAATATTTATCGTCAGTTAATGTCTGAAAATAATGAAGTGACGAATGCACATATTATAAAATTTTTACGTTCTATAGAAAATGTCACTGACTAAGTGAGTAAAATTTTGTGGTATTTTTTAACCCTTGACCCTGATAATAAAGAATATCATTTTTATCCCCGTAAATGTCAAATCTCACAGCTATATCACACACCAAGTTTCACAATTGTATCTTTGTGTGTTCCCGAAATATGTAGGAAAACCCGTTTGCCAAGCTGCCCCTTTCCTTTTGAGGCCATATTAATAGGAAGTTAACTAGGGCAGGCTAATTTCGGGACACCCTGTATACTAGAGGATATAGTCGACTATTCGTGAATTAAAATAATAATTTTTTTAAATATTTAGCAAGGCGATTATGTAGTTATAGTAAGCATGCAATGTTATGCGTTATTTAGTAGAGTTGTATATTTGCTCAGCAAAAAAAGCTAATTTACAAGAATGGATCAACTAAATAAAAACGTAAAATATGACATGCCTGTCGGACTGAACCTAGGTAATGTAAGAATAATTTTTAAATTTATATATTTATAATACAGATAACTTTATACAAAGACGAAATAAAAAAAAAAAACAGACATAAAGCATTAGCTGATCTAAATCTAACAATATTATTAGGCTGTACAATTAATAATAATAATAAAAAAAACAAAATATCTATAAGAGCAAATAAAAATTATACACAATAAGTACATTGTTTCATTAGGAGTACCAGTTAAAACTGTGACCAGTCTGTAATTTCTAATAACAGTCAGGTCACATAAGTTCTTTTGACTCTGAATAAAACATGCTATTTTTTCTTCAAACATAATTTATAAAAAATATTGTTTGTTAACGACATGTGAGCTTTCGAGTAACAATCAGCTGCACTTTTACTGCTACTCCTAGAGTCAGTAAAAGTACCTGCTTTGTCTCTTCAGTGACAAAACGTTTGAAGAAAAAAATATTGTAATAATTATTTCAATATATCTAACATACCTATTAGTTCTCTGTTAAGGCGGGTAGCAAAGAAAAACAGACAAGATTTATACATGTAAAGGTAGGTAAGAAAATATTATTTGAAAAGTTATAAAAAGTCACTGCTGATTAACACAACTTACTTATTGCTTGGCAAACGAATCTGTGACAACGAAAGGAATCCTATATTGCCAAATTTAACTACAAAATATCACTAGTTCTCGAAAAGAAGTAGTATTAACTTGAAAATCGATTTTTTACAATTACAAATAATAATAATGAAAAAAGCTTAGCATTTTTAAGTGGTTGTTTGTTTTATTTTTATTTAATAACTACAATTTTTATCACTGAATAAATAGGGAAAAGAAATTACGATCTTCTGTAAAATCGGCAATACAACGCGAAATAGCTGGTTAGACGTCGCCTGAATGATCCTAATTGGTGCGTAGACCCTCGCACGTTTTGTCGCCATGCGGGTGTTCAAGTCGCAATTGGTGGAAACTGAGTTCTTCCCCGCAATTGTTGCCGCCCCTCGTAGTAATATTGAATCAGCCAGTGGCAGAGTGGTGTTATTATTTATACTTTTGTTGTCGTGTATGAATATTATCAAATATTATATCAAATTATTATTGTATATTTAGTGTTCTGTTACTTTAGTGTTTTAGGTTCAAAACAATTTTTTGGTATGCAAACTTTAGTACATATTTGAAATAAAATAAATAATTGAATAAATAAATAAATAAAATACTTCTTGAGTTTTATAGCTTAAAACCCATTAACGCCTAGCGTTGCCATATGGCAACGCATAACACGTACTCTATTTGACGAGTCCTGACTTCTCAGCGATTTTATTTTGTTTATGGTAGGCATCTTATTAGCGACGTATTACTGTTTAAAATACATTGCTACCGGCAAGTTCAGTTTGCATTTTATTGTGAGCAGTGCTAGAATATACCATTGATATAAATCATTGCAAAAAATGGACCTTCGATTTGAGTAAGTACTTTTATTTTTATGCGTGACATATTCTTGTTACTTTGAATTTATATTTATGCAAACAATATATTAGAGTATTCATTGACAAAATATAACGACATTTTACCAAAAATTAACTGACTTACACATTCGTAAACATGACTGTTGCCATATGGCAACGCTAGGCGCTTACACTCAGTAAATATTTATTTTTCATATCCAGGAAATGATTGATATTGAAGGAGATATTCATGAGATTTCGCGGCTATTCTGCCATTGGGACCATTATAGAAAATAGAATTCAACATAGCTAACAAGACATCATTTGCCAAAAAAAGATCGAGGGTATTTGAAACGGCAATGAAAAAGACTGATGGTCATTTATATACCTTATATTATATTATTACTAAACTTTTACAATGCACGCCGCTGGAAATTTTATGAATGAAATCAGCCATGTTTTATTACAACTGCATTCCCCTTACCGACATCGCGCTGTTACAGATCAATTTGCCAAACAATACTTACTTGTGGGGTAAAATGTAATAGCAATATTTTCAATTAAAATTTAGTGTTACTTATTATTTTGTTCAAGGTTCGTCTTGTTTAAACTCAAATAATCATTAAGAAAAGTAGACTCAAGTTAGGCAAGCAGTACCAATAATATCAGGTCTTTTTAGTTCACCAAAATTAAACGAATAAGACAATTATCTATGCAGCACATAAATTAGCCTGCTTTCCTAGTCATCATTGATCAGCATTCCCTCGCTAACGAGAATTAATTATTGCAACTCAGGAATTCTGTTGTGAACTCTAAGAGGGCTAAACAGACCGATCATCGAGCTGCAAACCTTGTCACAAAATTCATACACCCCACCACCACCATGCGTTCTCTCTCCTTTTGATGCTGTCTATTTGCATCCTCATGTCGCCCACGCTGCTCTTCAAAAACTTTATGATCGCCTCCATCTCGGTCGATCGTTTGTCGATCTACTCCCAGTCCATCGCAGCTGGTGCCTCATTGCTAGTTGATTCAGCTTCCTCCAGAATGCTGATGTTTGTTCGTCGGTCCTGCCATTCGCTTCTAAGAATTCTTCTGAGACATCGTTGATGGTACTTCTCTAGGATTTTTTTGGAAGGGTCGAAACTACAATAGACTCGCAACTTAGTTCGAACGTCGATGTTATGATTATGGAAGACTCTCGTCCTCAGTCTGTCAGCTGTTTTTGTCGATGACAATTTGATCCGCACATCCGCCTTGCCCATAATGAGGCCGTGCGTGAGGTTGTGTTCCTCTTAGTTCTTCTCTGATATAGCTTTGGAAGCCCGGATCTGCTCCCCTAGTTTTCAGATTCTCGTCATAGTCTGCTAGCTGCCGCACGTTTATCTCGTCAAATCGAAAGAGAGGTCGAAAGTACGTCTTTCTTTGTACAGTGTTCATTTATTTTGAGGTAATTTTTAAAATTGTTGTGCATCATCAGTGACTAATTGTGAATATTTTTAAATAATGATTTATTAAACTTTTAAAATCAACCTAGGTAAAGTCAAACTTAAACTGAGAAAAATTGAAAAAACAAAAATTGCAAGGCGAAACAAAATATAACAAAAAGTACCAAACGAAACATAATAAATAACAATTTTTGTATTAAATATTAACAACTTTAAACCAAAAAGCATAGGCAAATAAATTATTTAATATTAAAATGAAAAAGTTATTAAAAATATAAAATTGTAATTACCTTAACTTGTGGACTGACTAGATATAATAAGGGATTCGCCCTAAGCCGTTCTTTCTCGTCGATTTGTCTTCTTACTTCTTCCCGTCTTGCTGACCCTAGCGCACTAACTTCTTCCCTTGACATTTGCGGAGTCGATCTGGGAAGTTCTTGAACATCCGGTAGGGATTTTTTACGTTGCAGTGATGTTTGACTGACTAGATTCTGGAAATATAAGAAGAATTAATAATTTAAGGTATATTTTATAATATTATCCGCAATTAGGACCAGTAGGTAAATTTTTTAAAGAAATTACGACTCGGAATATTTATACGAGCGTTGCCTTTTATATTTCGGGATTAGAGAAAAAAAACAAATATTAATCATCGAAAATCACTTTATTGTTTTTCAAAATATTCCCCAAGAAGATCTATACATTTTTGCATGCGTTTGGACCAATTGTCGAAGCACTTTTGCCACTCTGATTGAGGTATCTGCAAAACATGCATTCTGAATGCAGCAACCGCTTCTTCAGGTGTCGAAAAACGTTGACCTCTCAGTTTGTTTTTTACGTACGGGAATAAAAATAAGTAATTCGGTGCCAAGTAAGGACTATACGGCCGATGACTCATCAAATCGATGTTTTGGGTGCTCAAAAATGCAGTTGTTTGAGCCGATATGTGAGAGCTCGCATTGTCGTGGTGAAGACACCAGGCTCTGGTGTTGCCAACTAATTGGTTGCCCATATTACCAGATTGTAAAACCCAAATTACTAGATTATTACTAGACCTCATTCTCTTTGTAGATTTTTTGTGTGTTTTGTATGTAGCAGAACAAAAGAAAACGCTCATTATGCAATAATAAATAAAGACATCAATAGCTAGGGATTGGGCAATACGGCAACACGAATCGAGCAGGATTAGGGTTCGAGACCGAGTCCTTTTAGAATAAATATAAAAAATTTGGGTCACATCGGATTGCTAATACTATGTTATCAGAATTAAGCGATTAAAGTCTTCATTACCAAAAATATTACTAATTACTAAAATCATGGTGGAATTACTAGCGCTGGTAACGAAATTACCAAGTTGGCAACAGTGCACGAGGGTTGCCAAATCCCGAAATATAAAAGGCAACCCTCGTAAAACGCTTATTTATGGAGCATAATTTTTATAAATAGGCACTACTAAACCTGAATTAAATAAATTAAGATAATTTGGCGAAACTTATTTATTCATTACAATCAATATATTGTATAACGAGGATCAACATTGTTTTACATTTTGCAATTAAAAACAAGACCATATTTATTAAATAAGTTGATGCTTTCACAAATCATAACGATTGGGTATCTAAAATAGGTACCTACTATGGCCTGATTTACTGAGTGAGAACGAATAATTATTCTCATGATGAGATGTTGGGTGATAAGGAGGGATTCTATTTAATCAGAAAGAAATGAACCAATGTCGAAGAATGCAGTAAATAACACAATTGTTGCCCTATCAGTAACTGAAGATCCTCATTGTACGGTCAGAAAATTTCATCAGCAACATGAAACATGATCTCAGTGTTGGTTCCTTTTACACTATTATAAAAATGAAACTTAAGTTCCATCCGTATAAAGTGCGACTCGTGGATGAGTTTAATAAAGATAATCCTCATGGACGGCATAATAGAAGATGCTAATTTTTTTAGAAATATTTTTTTTTCTGACGAAGACATTCGTTGAAAACGGTAGTGTCAATAGATGAGGACAACCTGTGAATGAAGAAAGAGCAGTCAGCTCAGAATCTAAAGATGAATCTGAGCATCTAGAAGAGACGTTTGAATACTCTGATACTGAGCAAGAAATAGTATGATGGAAAACGAATTAAACTAAATAGGCAAACTCTCATCGAAATGTGTCAGTAAGACGCATAAGAAAAAACAAAATTATACATCTATCTGGACTTGAAAGCAAAACTCAAATGCTAAGGGTATAAAGAGTGTTGCAACTGCATTCCTAACGAAATATAATTAATGATACAAAACACATTGTAAAATAGACATCATTGGGTTAATCTTAAACCCCTATTCAAACCTTAGTTTTGCTACGCTTAAGTCAAATAGAAGAGACCTGCTAAGTGAATACATAAACAAATGTTATAGTGAAGATGTTTTGAGAGTACAAACTTCTACCTCCGCTGTGTTTTTTGAGAATTTAAATATCGGCGCCTCAGCGCAGAGGTATTTACTTTATAGACTTCCGATTCATGTAACAAGAATTCTATGTCAGTTGCGATTATGTAGTAAATATTGCCATAAGTTTTCATTCAGACAGTTTACATATAGGATAAACCCTAACAAGACCTGCAGAATGTGCAACATGCATGTGGATGAAACATTGGGGCACCTATTAGTTGAGTGTCCGCTTTACTCCGGTCTCCGCCAGAATTATCATTTTCTTAATAATATTCAGGTATTCCTTGAGAAGCTTAATAAGCTTTCGATTTGCAACAGTCGAAATGTGTGTGACTTTGTCCTGGGCTGCCTAGAGTTGCGTTCATTTGTGCTGAACGAATGATTCTTTTATTTTTGTTCTTTTTTGTGTTGATTATTATTATTATTATTGCTATCATTGCTATTGCTGTTCTAATAGTTTTTAGTCATCATATATATTTTTCGTCTTATTTTTGTTTATATAATGATACTATACTGTTGAGAGTATTTTTATTATTAATTTGCATTTTTTCTGATAATGTAGTCTTTTATTTTTATTTTTGGTTCTTGAATATTTATGTAATCTAACCACACTCTTGTTATAAAATGTATAATCTTACAGAACAATAAAGTTATTATTATTATTAAACCCCTATTCACCACATCTGACTCCAATGACTTTTGTATTGGTATATTTGGGAGGAATATAACCAAATTATATCTAAGAAGTAATATCGCTTGTCCATGTGATCTCAAGGTCTCTTCAAAATTTGGCCGTTGTGTCCACCTCTATCACAGGGATTTCAACCAAAAACTAATGGGTTCCTATCCTAGGACTCTCGAAAACTCATATACCAAAATTTAGCTCAATTCATTAAAGCGTTTGGGCGCTATCGTGGAAGAATACACACAGACCTCCATCAGGAAATGCTCTTAATCGTCTCAGGGAACTTCAAAATGGTTATAGGTTATATGTGCGGGAAAGTAAGATGACGGTATATAAGACAAGTTCAAAGCAGTGAGCCAGCCTTGATATAACAATTAAAATACATGTAGGTATAACATAATCCCTATTATTTTTTAAATTGTCATGTACATCTTCACAAAATAGATTTATTCAAGGTTGAAGTTTAAGTGGATTAAATCTTTACAAAAGTG
Organism: Apoderus coryli; assembly: GCA_911728435.2. Lineage (NCBI taxonomy): Eukaryota > Metazoa > Arthropoda > Insecta > Coleoptera > Attelabidae > Apoderus > Apoderus coryli. The sequence goes on along the minus strand of OU452205.1, from coordinate 5,965,512 downwards.
ATTTGTTTTGACTAAAGAATCTAAAAATAAAATTACAAAAAGCTATTTATTTTCAAATTTCAAATATTTTGAATTCATTTTACAATTAGATACATTGCCAACTTAAATTACCTATAACCAGGAATAATTAGTGTTCGCCTGTCAGAACCTATTTTATTGTATGGTTCCCTTGATTTTAAGTCAGTTTTAAAAGACTGCAATTTCTTTAAAGATGTAGGTATTAGTTTACCTCAAAATTTTGAGCACAGTAATTGTTATGGGCTGGCATTTTTAACATTATTACTGAAAAGGTCAACAATTCTGCCATAAAAGTTTCAAATTCATAATTAAGTATAGAGTAAAATTGGAGTAAAGACGGTATTTAAATACAACAGGTTCAATGAGAAGAATAATAAAGAAGAACATTAGTCGATTTGTGCCAACTAGACCATATTATCACCGAACATTTAACATATAGAAGGGTCACACGCCGAAAAGCACGGAGACACCCGAAACGTTTCGGTTGGCGTTGCCCCTTACTTCTCGCTGAAATCAGTGCGGCTAGCAGTCAGCCACGTGTACCGAGTGGAACAAAATGACGTGCGGAGCCTTATCTGTGTCTTTTTATACGGTGGTCTAGTAAAATATTGTATTTTGATTTGTTTACTACTAAAGTCACACGTATTCTATGATCAAAGATTAATGTACATTAATCTTTGCTATGATATATGTAGAGAGTATGGAAAATCAAGTCAAATATTACTATTATAAAATTATTGGTTTCCAAGAGGGTCAAGCTTCTAGTGGGGAAATTTTCAGCACCGCTTTAATGGTCATGGTTAGAGGTGAAACTTATAACCGGAAACAATCCGTAGCCAAAGTTACCAACATCTCCTAAATGAGATTATCGATTCTACTATTTCCACTAACTAGGTATGATTCAGTTTCCTTACTAATAGGCTAACGTTTAAATGAATCAGTTTGTTTTATTTTATACTTCCAACACTCCCAATTATAAAAATCCTGGAAAATATGTTCGAATTTCGTTTTATTTGGAATCCCCTTATTTTATTTTACCCACAGGAGTTGGTTCCCTGTTCTCTGTGCAACAAAGAAAAAACTAAGGCTCATCTCGCGCTTATTCTCGTTAAGTTGGATAAGAATGACCCAAGATATCATCCAGTCACACTTTAATCCAAAATGGCATGAGTGAACAAACTACAAATTTGTGCATAGGCTTTTAAGGCAGTTTGTTGCTAAAAAGAATCCTGGGATGATCAACTTATGCTGGGGAGAAAAAAATGGAGCAGCACTTGGTTCTTAAAATTAATTCTCGGAGAATATTGGCCAATCTTGACCTCAAGGACGACATTCCTATAGACAATTGTTGTATTTTTACTAAATTGGGCATGTCGATTTCTAGGTGATTAGTCACAGCTAGAAGACAATTAAATTATTAGAATTATTCATGCAATTCACATAAAACATTAATAGTGGTTAAACCACTATCCATCATCAGTGTGATTAGTAATTACCGTGAGTAATCAAAATTCTTATTCATGAACAAAGTCCATTATTACAATTCGAAAATAAAAAAAAACTTTCAAGTACAACATTACAATATCACAATGCTCAATACTGAACGCAAAGCAGTTATGAAAAACCTGTTAACAAAAACCATTAAGAAAAGCTGCCTCCTTGGGAGGCCCACATCAAGCGCTTCAAGAACTCTTTAGCCGGGGAGAAAAAATCCAGTTCCAGACCTGAACACCGATTGAACGAGCCCTAGGAATAAAAATACCCCAGGCGTAATTTTTCCGATAATATGCCTCATGAAATACATGAGCCACCCTAACAGCTAAAGTCTACGAGCAACCCATGACGAAGCCCAACATTTGCAAGGAACACGATATAGAACGCTGGATGTGATGACTGAAGCTCAAGTTGGCCTCCAAATAAACTCCCAGATGTCCAACCAAGCGACATCCTCCTGCAAAAGGTAGCAGTCGGTGACACCTCGGACCGGGTAAATTCACTACATAGAAAACATTGCTCTATGTCGTTAATAAATATGTTGGACAATAGTGAGCCCAAGTGGGATCCCTGGGGAACACCGGAAGTGACCTTTCCCGGCCTGGAATGAAACTCATTAATTAACTCGCTCTGTGGATTGAAAACCAAATTGCTCCTCTATAATAATAGAAGGACTCAAGTCCGCCTGCAGATGCCTGGTGACAAGATTTTCAAGAACTTCGGAATGGTTCTAAGAATGCACACAGGTACATTGATTTTGCTGCTGGACTTGAAGATGGGAGTAGTGAAACTAGTCTTCCACAACAGGTAGAAGCAATCCGAGCTGACCGGACAGTTAAAAATATTACAAATATTTTGTATAAGCAGTCGAAATTGGAAAGTGTGACACATAGGCAAGAATTTAAACACAACTTTGTGCCAAGAACGATATTTTTGTTGTATGTATAATTATTATTGGAATTATAAATAGTTATCACCTCGACAGGTGGTGTATCTATCCAACTCTCAGATGCTCTTCTAGCCATAAGGGCTGGTGAAAACATAAGATCTTCATCGTCATCGTCACTTTGATACCACGACAACATTTTTAAAATATGCACACTAAACTATCACTTATTTAAATAAAAATATCCATTAAGAATTTGTAATAAAAAAATAATGCGTGTCTGAACTTTATTCTAAAATTTCTTCTAAATTATTTTATTTAAATTGACATTTGTATTTTATTGTTTTTCAAGATTTGTTTGACATTTTAAAATTGTCAAAAGACACAGAAACAAATCGGTAGGAATTAATGATAACCCGAAGCTGCTGACGAAACAAAAGAAATTAAAATTTCGATAAAAAAAACTAAATAGAACGCGAGCGCGGCCCGTTCGGACCCGCACGAACTAATATGTTATTCCTGTCCACGGCCCGGCTTGATTATTTGCGGCAGCGACGATTTTAGGATATCGGGATAGTAGTGGGGAATAATATAGGGTAAAATATATGAGGGTCGGTACCGCACACTTGATCGTATGATAGCAGGCCTTGTAATAAATTCAAGAGACGACTGTAGTCTGTGCTAATCGTAATATGAATTATTCGTCATAGTCCAATGTCATATTTACGTTGGTTTTTGGCTCATCTATTCAAAACTGAACTGAAATAACTTTACGGTTGTATATATCTACAAAAAAATATCAAAATTTGCAAATACGAGGCAGATTCAAATGAAAAGTAGTTAATATAGCAAAATAATGGCAAGTGATTTTATAGGTTGCGATTTCCCTGCGTAATAATTTTAGTTATTTGTCAGAATAGCCTCTAGATTCTATATGACAAGATACGACGAAATAAACGCTCGACGTGAGTAGACGTATGTATACTGTGCTCCGAAAACTATTTAATTTGGTTCTTTTTTAATTAAAATAAAATCGTCAATACAATTTAAACAGTTAAATACGTTTTTAGTAGATAATACAAGTGAATTAAATATATTATCAACATTTTAAATATTAATATTATAATTTATTATAATTTGCATAAATAGTACAAGTATTAACTATGTGTGGACTGAGTGCTATTCAAAAAAGTGAAATAAAAAGCTGGTCAAGAGAGATAATTAAAGAATGTCTTACTGATAAATTTTTTTTGGAATCGTTCACTAAAACCATGGCTGATATTCTAATGGAAAAAATCATAGAACGTGTGGATAATATGGTATCACAAAAACTTATAATTATTGAAAATGAACTAGCCAATGTACAAGGGCAGTGCGATAAACTCAAAGTTAAATTAGATGAACTTGAACAAAATAAAAAACGAAAAATTGTGAGGATATATGACTTACCCGAAGGTAAAAATGAAAATGAACATATGTTGAAAACGCAAATAAGTAATTTACTATCTAAAAAATTGGATATAAATGATTTTGACATTACTCAATGTTACCGAGTTGGAAAACAAGACAGAAATTTATTGAAAAGTCGTAGTGTTGTCGTAAAATTTAGCTCCTTGGAAATAAAAAATAAAGTTTTTTACAAAAAGAAAATGCTGAAGGGTACCAGGATAAAGATTTCAGAAGAGCTAACTAAGGCCAGACATGATATTGCTGCTCAGCAAAAGTTTGGTAGAGGAGATGTATGGACGAAAAATGGGACTGTTCATGCAGCAGTCGATGGAAAAAAAAGTTGTTATTGGAACCAAAGAAGAATTTGAAAATATTTCATTCCGTTTAAATCAGACAGGGGCATAGTGTGAAATGTACAATTTTCATATAGATATTTTTTTTTGTTTTCTTGTTTTGAAATATCTAATAAAATAGCACTTTATTTTTTTTTATTTTTTGCACTTATATAATTTATATTTGTTTTAGGGTGAGCAAATGAGAAAATCCAAGTTTTCTTTTCTAAATGTTAGGTCCCTCACTAATGACTTTCTGGAATTTAAAAATCATATTTTACAAAATAATTATGACTGCGTGGGGATTTCTGAAACCTGGCTCCATTTGGAGCGATTTCTACCTTTCTAGATAACTTAGAATCGAGATTTTCAGATTTCTTACCAGACTGTTCTGACTTGATTTATGGAGGTGATTGTAATATCAATATGTTGGATTTTGAGAGTAATTCGACCAGCAACTTCACGAAGTGCTTTGAGAATTTTAACTTAAAACAGATAATTAACGAACCCACGCGTGTCGCGCGGTTCTCGGCTACATTGCTAGATATAATTCTGATATCAAGCCAAATAAATGATTTTGAGGCCGGCATAAAAGACTTGTCAAATTTGTCTGATCACTTTTTGGTTTATTGTTGTTTTAATGAATGTCTTAATAAGCCTCAAAACAGAACTTTTAAAATAAGAAAACTTGGTTGTATAGACAAAGCACTAGTTACGGACTTATTGCAGATTACTCCTTTTAATTAAATTTTATTCTTGGATATTTGATACGATTGCTCCAGAGAGGGTTACTTGTAAGAGGAGCTCTATAAGCCGTGGATCACATTCAATATCAAAAAAATGATTCGTATAAAGAATAATGCTTTCAAAAAATATAGGCAGTCCAGATCAGTAGCAGACTGGAATTTTTATAAACAAATAAAAAATCAAATTACTAATGCCATAAACAGTGAAAAAAAAGCTTATTTGGAGTGTGTGGTTGACGATAAAGAAAATAATGGTAGGGCTTTGTGGAGAAAGTTGAAAATCCTTGAAATTGGAAATAAAAAACAAATCACTGACTTACCGAATAACTTAAATAATCCTGATACTATTAATGATTATTTTTTGGAAATTTTAGCGACCACTGATACTGATATAGATTTAATGAATTATTATTTGTCAAATAAAAAACAATCTTTTCCGGAGCTTTTTCAATTTACTACTACAGATGAAGAGACAGTATTAAACATAATCCTTAAAATTAAATCTAAAGCCATTGGCTATGATGAACTTAGTATTGATATGATTTTACTCTGCTGTCCATTTATTATTCCGTATCTAGTTCACATCATAAACTCATGCCTCCTCACATGTACTTTTCCCGATATTTGGAAAGTATCAAAAATCTACCCGCTACCAAAAAAAAATAATGTAAGCACTAACAGTGATTTAAGACCAATTGCCATACTGTCTCCTTTATCTAAAATAATAGAAAAAGTAATGTATGATCAATTTTATAAGCACTTAAGTAAATATAACCTTCTTCCCTTAAGAGAATCTGGATTCCGAAAGGGTTATAGCTGCACGACAGCTTTGCTGGATTTGGTTGATGATGTCATCCATGACATTGATTCAGGTAAAACAACTGCATTGATCCTACTCGATTACTCTAAAGCGTTTGACAAAATTAACTATGGCATCCTATTGTCCATTTTGCATTTTTCTGGATTCTCACATTCCTCGGTAGACTTACTCAGATCTTATTTTACAAATAGAAGCCAGTTTGTGCAGACTAGTATGGGCAAGTCCAGAATGGGACAAATTAAATGCGGCGTACCTCAAGGATCAGTACTGGCTCCACTACTCTATTGTTTATACTCTACAAATATTACAGACTGCCTGAGGCACTGCACTTCATACGCATAAGCGGATGATACCCAGTAAAATATTCGTTTAATATAAAAGGTTTAAATCTGGCTAACTATACAATCAACGACGATTTGCAGACCTTGGCAAAGCTTTCAAATCGTCATCAAGTTTTTATAAACTCGTCTAAATCCAACATCCTTATTTTCGGTAAACATAAAGAATTGGTTAGTCAAAATCTATCAGTGAATATAATAATAATAATAATAATACATTTATTTGCATTCAAATCATAACAACGTACAGATTAAGTCAGAATATCATAAATACATAATATAATACTGAATTGATATGCAAAATGGAGTTGAAAACAATTTAAAAAAGTTCTAAGCTCAACCCCAAAATTCATAACTTTAGAACTAAACTTCTAATACGTCCGACCAATAACTGCACTCCTTAGTCATGCCTTTTACTACAATCAAAGTTTACTACTTTCCACAAAAAATCTGAAAAGAAAAATTAAACAAAAAATCTATTTGAAATTCAAAAGTCGATTCCTGTATTTAAACTTAAAAGCTGTAACCCCTAACTTTTTGAAGTCCTCAGGTATGTTATTGTATAGCATATAAATTTGGTAAGTAAATGATCTCTTGAATAATGAAGTTTTGTGAGGCGGGGGCGAAATAAGTCCGCAAAAACGTAAGTTCAACGTATGAACATCAGTCCTATATTTAATTTTATTAGAGAGGTATGGAGGACGATGGTTATTTATTTATATTATGAAATAAAACTAGCGAATGTAGCTTTCTTCGATCCTGCATGCTCAGCCACATAGCCTCCCTCAACTTGTGCGAAACGGGCTCAAATTTTCTAATTCCATACACGAATCTAAGGCATGATTTCTGAACTTTTTGAATTCTGTCTTTATCAGAACAATCTAGGCACGGTCCATACACAACATCACAGAAGTTAAAGTAGCTTAAGACTAAACTATCGGTAAGTTTTTTTTCAAAGGTTGTGATAGTAGATGCCTATGGGGATATAACATCTTTAATGACGAATATGCTCTCTGGATATTGATGCTCACATGCTTCTTAAACCGCAATTCGACATCCAATTCCAAGCCAAGATTTCTTGTTGAAGTTGAGAACTTTAAACTTGAGTGATTTACTTTGATATTCAGTTGCAACTCCAACAAGCGCCTGTTTTTACCAAAGACAAGAACGTCAGACTTAGAGGCATTGATCATGAGACCGTGCTTTTGAGATAGCTCCACAATTCTGTTAATATCCTCGTTAATATCTTGATTAGCCAGATAATAGTCGTCATAAGTAAAGCTGTAGTAAATTTGCCGGTCATCCGCATATATATGCTCCTTGCAATGCTTTAGACTTGACCCTATGTAGCATGTGTAAATGTTAAACAATAAAGGTGAAAGTATTGAGCCTTGTGGAACTCCACACGTCAGTCTTTCCTTTGAGGATTCCCCATTACTTGTTTGAACAAATTGAAACCTGTTTTGCAAATAGCTGTGAAAGAATCTGATTGACTGTTCAGAAAACCCAACAAATTTCAAAACGGATAGAAGCGTCTCATGATCAATTGTGTCAAATGCCTTAGAATAATCCAACAGAACAAGCACCGTGCTCTTGCCCTGGTCCGTCGCACGAATTATGTCATCAACAATGTCCAAAAGCGCTGTAGCACAGCTGTAGCCTGGTCTAAAACCTGATTGATGTTCAGGTATAATACTGTATTTGTTTACATGCGAGAGAATCTGAAGGTACATAATTTTTTCTAAAACCTTTGAAAGTACTGGAAGGACACTAATCGGTCTAAGATCATTTATAGAATTTATTGTACTTGTCTTGGGGAAAGGAATTATCTTTGAAACCTTCCATTCATCTGGAAACTGGCCTTCTAAAATGCAAGAATTTATTATATTTGTTATGTAGGGTAGAATGTGCGGAAGACATAAGACGACCATCTCTAAATTAATCTTATCGGCCCCAGTAGCTAATGATTTTATATCCAGAATATGCTTTTTTATATCTTCATTTGTAATAGTAAAGAAACTAAAAAAATCCTCGAAATCACACAAAAAATTGTTCCGATAAAAATCAACAACAATCGGATCACTAGGTCCTCTGTTTAAAGAATGGCGCAGGAAGTGTTTGTTAATGTCATGTGGATTATTCAAAATTTCCGGGATAGTCAGCGATGCTTGTTTATTGTGTATATCTAGCTCTCTCAGTTTTTTCCAAAGCTCCTTAGCATTGCCGCCCCCGTTATGATTATTAATGACAAAAAATTCAAGATAAGCTTTCTTTTCTGCTCTAATTGAAATATTAGTTTGATTACGAATTCTTTTGTAGTCAGACCAATGCACAAGGTTTTTGGTTCTTTTGTATTTTAAGAAAGCTTTTTCCTTGAGTTTGATCAACAAACGTACATTATCCGTCAGCCAAGGAGCCCTGGGCCCTGAAAATCTTACAGTTTTCAGCGGAGCCAAAACATCAAAAATATTATAAAGCATTTGATTAAAATAGCTAATTTTAACATTAATATCCTGAGTGTAAATTATAGTATCGAACGGTGAAATCTGCAAAAATTCTTCCAACAAATCCCGGTCAATATTCTTTAAATTTCTAGAAGTTACTTCTCTACAACCGCGTTTCGTCTCCCGTCCCCCGAGTTTGCAAAAAACTAACGAATGATCCGAAATGTCACTCATCTCTCTCGTACCGCACATATCGTATTTCAAATCTGAAGGAATTAATATTATGTCCAACAAAGTACTAGAGGATGCCGTTACTCTGGTCGGTTCAGAAACTATTTGTTTTAGATTAAATGATTCAATGTATTCGTTAAACATAGTAGCAGAATGACCTTCAGTGTCAAGAAGATTAATATTAATATCGCCGCCACAAATCAGCCTATCGCACTCCACAATATATTGTGAAATTGAGTCCTCAAACACATTAACGAAATCCGAAAAGCTACCCCTAGGCGGCCGGTATAGTGAACCAATTATGTAAGTAACTTTGCAAATTCTGAGCTTTATCCATACTTGTTCAAGCGCGTCCTCCATGGTGGAGTATATAATGTCATACTCTATACCTTCTCTCACATATAAATAACGAACCCTTAAGTATTGTAACTACAGCTAAAAATCTTGGCATTCATTTGGACAGTGAGCTGAGATTCTGTGAGCTTGTGAGTAAGATGCTACAAAAGGGTTACTACATTAATCTTTATATCCCCACAGACACTTTCTAAATCAAAAATTAAAACTAAGGTTAACCGATAGTCTAGTACTATCACACTTTAATTATGGGGATGTTATCTATGGACCGTGTCTATCCAGCGTCGATAAAATCAGAATTCAACGTATGCAGAAATCTTGTCTGAGATATGTATACGGAATACGCAAATATCAACCAATCAGTTATAAACTCATCGATGCTGGATGGCTTCACATGGAAAATAGGCGTAAATTACATTCCGGGTGTCTGTTTTATTCAATTATTTTAAATAAATCACCTCCATATCTGTACAATAAAATAAAATTTAGATCTGACGTTCATACTCTGGGCTTGAGGTTTCGCGGACTTATATCGCCACCTCTACACCACACTTCCATATTCTACAGATCTTATTCATACAATATTTATAATTTTTATAATAACTTGCCGTGTGATTTGAGGTTTCTGAAGTCACCCGCCTTCAAATGCTCTTATAGGCGACGTTTGCTGGGTGCCTAGCATGTTGAGTCATATTGAGTTATATACGATATATCATCCGTGCCGTTACCTTTCATTTGCTTACCTACCGATCAGATTGTCATCTGATTATAGATTATTTGCATTAATAGTTGTTTCTTTCTTTCTCATAGAGCGTTAAAATCTTTTTATATATAAATAAGTTTGGGACATGGATTAAAAATCAGTTTATCTGCCTCCATGTCCTTTTTGCAATGCTTTATACTTGTTTTTTTGTTTTGCTTTATACTGTAATTATATAATTATGTATTGTGTTGCAAATAAACGGATTGCACCTACCTAGGTTCCTACTAATGACAGATACAAAAGAGTTCTTACAATAGCAGGTAAAATATGCCGATAATAACCATAATTATATACACGCCTAACCCCGCAATAGTTTAAAATATTTCTTTAATTCGTAGTAGATTTTTTGCTGAAGATTTTCATAGTATTATTAGAAGTAGTAAGTTCTGGCAAACCCACTAGTTAGGAGATTTGTCTATTATAATTACCGACATTACCTAAAGTATTACATGATATTTAAAGTTCTATTTGTGATTTAATTGAGTGGACAATAGAATTTTAAGAATGTGGCGCCAATTAATATAAATGGCAAATTGCAAAGATAGTGTTGACAAACACTAACATATAAAATTATAGTCAGAACAAAACACGAGTTATAGAAATGTGCCAAGGTGAAAGCTTACTGATTTCTAAGTAGCTGTCTAATTACAAAAAGAAAAATAATGAAAACATTTAACAATTAATTGCTGATACATTTTCAAAAGTTTTTTCACTATTAATGCAATTAATACACATACAAGTATCACTCTTCTGTTAAAATGTATAAGCGCAAAATTTAAATTTCCATTTCCAATTATTTGACCCATTAGATATTAGGCGTTGTCCTTCTACGCGAAATATCAGCTAATTTCACTCAGTGTCTGTCACGTTCATTCCTTTTAGACATTTGATTGCCCGTTAACTGAGAAATTCAGCTAATCGTAAAAAATATCGTATGCAACTCGCCATTAATGGCTGTTAAGACCCTCGTAATTCTGGGATTCACCAGACAGGCTACAATTTCAATAATAATACAAAATATTCAATGACCCCAATATGTGCAGACGGGCTACAATTTCAATAATAATAAAAAAAGTTCAAGGATCTGGGTCATAGAGATGCAAGAAATGTATGGATATATTCTTTCTTTCATTATTAGAGATGCAAGAAATGTATTGATATATTCCATTCGATCTCAATTTCTTTTTAATAAATTATTAAAATCTTACCTTTACAACTTGATTAGTTGGCTGCCCAGGCACAAACAGACTTTCTGTCCGTTTCGGTTGGTTTGGTGATGGAACAATATCCTGTCCTAATCCTCTTTTCCTTATAATTATGTCCTCAAATGGTGGTGCATTACCGTTTGCTCCATGATTGTTGTTTATAGATGGACTTCCATGTCCTAGAGATTCCCATAAAACAAAAATTTACTTGCATTTTCTTTAGAATTTACACATCCTACCTGTTAAGACGGAACCATTCTTCATACCAGGATTAGGCGTTGTTGGTGCTGGTGTTGTCCCCCGAGCTGCAGATGGAGCCCTCATCGTTCTATCAGGGGTTTCTAACCTATTACCAGATGTCCGATCAACCGAGGGTTGCCTCGAACCTATCGACCCACTTAACCTGGTAGCTCTGGAATACCTGAAGTATCGAAAATATTTATTTTGCGACCATGCTAGTTGTATCTTGAGTATCTTTACCGAGAACTTACCTATCTACACTGGAATCTCTACTAGGTGGTCTTTTATAATGATCAAAATGATCAATGGATGACTGTTGGCCAATAGCGCCTATATGTGGGGGTCTCTCTCCAGATAATCTTCGTGACATTCTTCGTAAAGAATTGTTCTGAAGCGCACTTTCATCTTGGGAAATAGAGTTTCTACCCATGACTGAACGATTGGTAGCAGATATATCGTTGCTCGGAGTGTTTTTGTCAGACTGTAATTGAGGCATCTACAAAAATTTATTTATAACGTCAGTGCGAACCAGAACACTAAATAGATTTACCTTAGGAAAAATCACGAAAACTAGAGAACCAACAATAAATTAATAGATGTACCATCATGTTTCAAAAGGCCCTGAACGGCTATATATTTAAAAACAAGCTTCAACGAAACTTTTTTTGTGCACGAATTTCAACTGCTCAAATCAATATTTTGGACAGTATTATCCAGTTTACCCTTTTGGAGATAATCCAATTAATTTTTATTTTTTACTGAAGGTTATTTATGTTTAGTTTTTTCCTGCCAATTAATGGTAAGTTTAGGGTTATAGGGTGGTTAGAATGTGATTGCTATTAGTGTACTATCATTTGAAGGTTAATCATCCTGCAAACTAAAACAAATTATTGAGCCGCGTATTCATTGACGATCTACAACTGTATCAAGTTCCTCAGTGTACCAACCAAGTTCTCGGTCCAACTTCTAGCCGCCCACAACAAGCCGCCAGTTGTCGGTTTTCAAGACGAATACAAAGAGATTCTCAGTAGGTTCGTGAATGCCGATTTGGGTAGTGTACGCCCTCTAGTCTCGCAAGCTTCAAGAAATAAATATGAGCACGTGGGAAAGGTGTTTCTAATATAGGATCGAAACAATAAAGAAAGGCAATCACAAGAAACATTTGAAAAAAAATGCTTGGACTGACAATCATAAGACACATTTGAAAAAATATGCTTGGGCTGAAATTGGTTCTAGACAATCACAAGAAACATTTGACAAAAGATGCTTGGGCTGAAATTGGTTCTAGACAATCACAAGTCACATTTGAAAAAATATGCTTGGGCTGAAATTGGTTCTCGAAAATCACAAGAAACATCTGAAAACAAATGCTTGGCCTGAAATTGGTTCTAAAAAATCACAAGAAACATTTGAAAAAAGATGCTTGGGCTACAATGGTTCTAGACAATCACAAGACACATTTGAAAAATATGCTTGGGCTGAAATTGGTTCTAGACAATCACAAGACACATTTGAAAGAACATGCTTGGGCTGAAATTGGTTCTAGACAATCACAAGAAACATCTGAAAACAAATGCTTGGCCTGAAATTGGTTCTAAAAAATCACAAGAAACATTTGAAAAAAGATGCTTGGGCTGCAATGGTTCTAGACAATTACAAGAAACATTTGAAAAAATATGCTTGGGCTGAAATTGGTTCTAGACAATGACAAGAAACATATGAAAAAAGTTGCTTGGGCTGAAATTGGTTCTAGACAACCACAAGAAACATTTAAAAAAATATGCTTGGGCTGAAATTGGTTCTAGACAATCACAAGAAACATTTGAAAAAGATGCTTGGGCTGAAATTGGTTCTAGACAATCACAAGAAACATTTGAAATAGGATGTTTGTGCTGACATTGGTTCTAGACAATCACAAGAAAAATTTGGAAAAAGATGCTTGTGCTGACATTGGTTCTAGACAATCACAAGAAACATTTGAAAAAAGATGCTTGGGCTGAAATTGGTTCTAGATAATCACAAGAACCATTTGAAAAAAGATGCTTGGGTTGAAATTGGTTCTAAACAATTACAAGAAACATTTGAAAAAAGATGCTTGGGCTGAAATTGGTTCTAGATAATCACAAGAACCATTTGAACAAAAGGTGCGTGGGTTGAAATTGGTTCTAAACAATCACAAGAAACATTTGAAAAAGATGCTTGGGCTGAAATTGGTTCTAGACAATCACGAGAAACATTTGAAAAAAGATCTTCGGCTGAAATTGGTTCTAGACAATCACAAGAACCATTTGAAAAAAGATGCTTGTGCTGACATTGGTTCTAGACAATCACAAGACACATTTGAAAAAATATGCTTGGGCTGAAATTGGTTCTAGACAATCACAAGACACATTTGAAAGAACATGCTTGGGCTGAAATTCGTTCTAGACAATCACAAGAAACATTTGAAAAAAGAAGCTTGTGCTGAAATTGGTTCTAGACAATCACAAGAAACATTTGACAAAAGATGCTTGGGCTGAAATTGGTTCTAGACAATCACAAGAAACATTTGATAAAAGATGCTTGGGCTGAAATTGGTTCTAGACAATCACAAGTCACATTTGAAAAAATTTGCTTGGGCTGAAATTGGTTCTAGACAATCACAAGAAACATCTGAAAACAAATGCTTGGCCTGAAATTGGATCTAAACAATCACAAGAAACATTTGAAAAAAGATGCTTGGGCTGCAATGGTTGCAGACAATCACTAGACACATTTGAAAACATATGCTTGGGCTGAAATTGGTTCTAGACAATCACAAGACACATTTGAAAGAACATGCTTGGGCTGAAATTGGTTCTAGACAATCACAAGAAACATTTGAAAAAAGATGCTTGTGCTGAAATTGGTTCTTGACAATCACAAGAAACATTTGGAAAAAGATGCTTGTGCTGACATTGGTTCTAGACAATCACAAGAAACATTTGAAAAATATGCTTGTGCTGACATTGGTTCTAGACAATCACAAGAAACATTTGAAAAATATGCTTGGGCTGAAATTGGTTCTAGACAATCACAAGAAACATTTGAAAAAAGATGTTTGGACTGAAATTGGTTCTAGACAATCACAAGAAACATTTGAAAAAAGATGCTTGTGCTGACATTGGTTCTAGACAATCACAAGAAACATTTGAAAAAAGATGCTTGTGCTGACATTGGTTCTAGACAATCACAAGAAACATTTGAAAAAAGATGCTTGGGCTGAAATTGGTTCTAGATAATCACAAGAACCATTTGAAAAAAGATGCTTGGGTTGAAATTGGTTCTAAACAATTACAAGAAACATTTGAAAAAAGATGCTTGGGCTGAAATTGGTTCTAGACAATCACAAGAAACATTTGAAATAGGATGCTTGGGCTGAAATTCGTTCTATAATCAAAGAGCTGGAGATACCTGCGAGTCATTATCTGCAATTGGTATACCTTTTAAAAATCTTATGATCAATTAAATTAATGCAAAATATTTAAAATCTCTTGGACGCCTAGAATTTTTGTAACATTACATTGAAACTTCAAAGTTGCAAATAATGAATATCGACTACTATCTTCGTAGATTATATGGCGCCACCAACGCGGAAAAGCTTTGTCATCCATCAATGACTATGAAAAATGTAGCGTATCCAGAAGTTAGCGAGAAGCAAGAACTGGTACATTCACGAAGATCTGATACAGTACGCCTTATAATGAGGCAGCATATATTGGCCATGAAAACAGTATAATATGTCTGCCACCGCACATTGTCTTTGTGGAACACGACACACGCTCAACCGGTGAATAACGACGCATAATTGGCTCTAGTTATTGTCTTCTCTCTTTGCAAGTAATCGATGAAGATGATGCCGCGTAGATCTAACACACGCGTAGCCATGACCTTGTCGGCGATTTCTTCACCTTCTTCGGAATTCATTCGCCTTCAACCAACGCACTGTTTAGACTTAGACAGTTTCTTTGTCTCTGGAATACTTAAGTGTATCCATATGCATTCCAGAGACAAAGCTTTATTCACAAACATCCACACTTGTTGCACAAACGACTCACATCCCTAAGAGATTTTCCCAAGCAACCAAGAAAATCTATACTTATCCAAATTATTTCGGCATTATATTGAATACGAATTCCACTGGTAAAAATAACAAATCAACTTACAATTCCGTCCACCATATTCATATTTCCGTATGGGTTATTACCATGGCCTGGATTACCATATCCAGGATTACCCTGCGACTGATGGTTTTGATTGATCCCAACTTTATTACCAATACTATTACTATTCCCAATCGGATTACCTAAACTACTTGGATTATTTTGAGTTGACCATTGATTTTGGTTCGGGTTCGACAATTGATTCTGCCATTGGTTCTGATTTGCCGTTTGATTCTTCGACCAAGCCTGATTTTGGTTCGATATTTGATTGGACCACTGTGTCGGGTTTGAATTAGGTGTCTGATTGGGCCATTGGTTGGTTTCATTATTGCCTGGATTGGACCATTGTTGAGGGTTTTGATTACTAGGGGATTGGTTCGACCATTGATTTGGTAATGTGGTTTGCTTCTGTGGATATTGGCTAGAGTTTGTGTTATATTGATTCGACGTTTGATTGGGCAATTGGTTCGGTATTTGATTCATTTTGTTTTGATTCGTTTGATTCAGTGGTATTTGGTTTTGATCGATTATTACACTGTCAATATTTCGATTTTGGTTTCTTAATCGTCGTTCTCTAATTTTCTCTAAAGCTGGCTGTGTGAAGTCCGGGGCATATTGTTTCGCTACTTGTTCAGCTATTTCGGAATCCTCTCTTGCGTGGGCTGCAGCAATATCTGCCTGTTCAGCTTTACCTCGTGCTGTGGCAGTCCTGAAATGGTAAATAATATTTTATAATATAAAATCAATGAATTATTATTAACTAGTATATGTAATCTGTTTGACCGTATAATAATAAGTAGTTTGGAAGTTGGCACATTGCTTAATGCAAACGACGCGACGGTAAGATCTATTATGGGAGCTTGAAATGTTCAAACGAAGACTATTTGAACTTATTTATTTTATTCAAAAAGTAATCCATATCGGCGAGGAGGTAATAAGTGTATCAATGAAACACTTAACATTATTTATTTTGAAAAATAATTTCGTGGCATAGCGGACAAAATGATTGGTTTTACCTGCACAAGGGACTTTGTTTAATTTAGCAGCGCCTCAGTCTAATTCAGTAGAACCAGACCGACGCATGGGTCGACAGGTACTGACGAATTCCTTTCGCTCTTATTATGAGCTCGTCAGAGTACCATAGTCGTCGTTTTCATTTCATTTCTATTTTTACGGCTGGTTTTACCTATACATTGGATTTGATTGGCCTCTTTATGGTGGGATATGCATTACTATGTGTATGTAGATGGTACTAGTTTACATATATCTACTGTTGTATATCTCATTGTGATTAAATGCAGGCCGATCTTGTAGATGGGCAACGACTATGGAACTCTGACGAGCTCATAATAAGAGCGAAACGAATTCGTCAGTACCTGTCGACCCATGCCTCGTGTTGTTCAATTCAATTAGACTGAGGCCCTGCTAAATTAAACAAAGTCCCTTGTGTGGGTAAAACCAGTAATTTTGTAGGCTATGCCACGAAATTATTTTTCATTTATATTTACGGACACAAATTCATGTTATAATTATTTATTTTATTCGTGGAGAATATGATAAAGTTTTATCTAGAACATGTGACATATAAGTCATTCAATATCTGCAATAACTGACGGCACTACTGTTAAACATATTTTAGAAAATTCCAATAATATTGGATGCCTCCAAATATCAATACAATGTTTAATTTAAATAGAAAAACACTAAAATTAGATGCAAGTTTAGGTCAGTAAATGTTCAAATTGTTTTGCTTGAACTTCTGAACATTTTCAGATCTGAGCAGAAGTTGTTCCTGAATCGCTTTTTTGATCGACTCAGGTGTTATATTAAAATGCATTCATAAACAACATTCATAAACATAACCTTATTTTAAATTCTACATAAAATTAAAAAAATTGAGGGTTCCCATTAGAAAAAAAATCGGTTGTGTCGCCCCAAAACATTCCCGACAAGATATGATATAATCTGCGTAACGAAACAGAATTTTAATAATAATAATTATTATTATTCTATTATTTTTAGTTAAATAATAAAATTATTTCCAATAAACTAACTTAACAAACTCACTACTTTAATCAAAAATTACAAATAAAAAAAAAGTTGCCAGAGCTGGCATTTGAACCCAAAAATATAATCCCAAAAACCCTTATAAAATTACTTTATTATATTCTATTAAGGAATTTTCTCGAGAATTATGGAGGCAAATATTATCAAAAGCAACCTATCGCTAAAGAGCAGATAAAAAATGCTTTCAAATAAGGTATCAATCGACCCCTACTGCTATTTGAAGGTTGTGTCCACCCCTATCACAGCGATTTCAACCAAAGTTTAGGCGCTATCGTGGTAGAATACATACAGACAGACTTCCATCTGGAAATGGTTTTAATCGTATCAAGGAACTTCAAAATTGTTGTATCCGTGTTTATCTCATTTTTTTTAGCGCGTTCGCAATACTTTCCCTGTGTGGGAAAGTAAAAATTGACTTTGACAGTTATCATTTGTTGGACAGCTTGTATTAATAGTTATTAAAACTTTATTTAAAATCTGTTAAAGAGTAGGTCAATACGAACTCCAATCCAAAATTTCTGCAAACGTCATTTTTGACATAAAAACTTGATTGGTTTAAGAGATAATTGAATAAATATCAGATGCTGTTTGTCACAAAATTGGATTTAAATCGATATTTTTTGTTTAATCAAATATTTCTTAACATAAAATAAAATAAAATTTGGTACAGTAAACAAAAATAAATATTTATCTTCTGAGAATAACAAATTAAGAAAAACTTGTAAATATTTTACATAGGGGTTTTATTATCCTTTCACACCTTGTATATCGGAAAATGGCATAAGAAGAGTGCAATTCATTTTACTCAATGAATATCATTTTTCATATTTCACGTATAAGAATAATGCATAAAATCTAGCATGAACTGGCATTCGTTTAACGTTTTAATGACATATTATGGTATATTTTGGACCTGTAAAGTGCGCCTAACAATATTTCACATTACAGCCTTCGAGGCCGCTTGCTTGCACATAATGTAGACAAAAAATGTCATAACTAAAGAGCGGAATATATGCAAAGTGCATATATTTGCATATTTTGCATATTTTTACAAATTTCATAAAAAATTGCATATTTCGGCAAAAATAAAATTTGTGTGCATATTTTTATGTTTTTCGTTTTATCAAAAGATTAAGTCCGACCCTTGCAGGTAATTGAAATAATTTAACAGATGGGTAGGTTTTATTATTATATGGTTTATGGACCCATTTTATTATATAATATATAAGTTTAAGAGAATCAATTAAAATTGTAACTTTTTCGGACAAATTCAAAAAAGCTCCCGGTTATGTAAGAAATCAAGTAAGAAGTAAACTCGAAGTTATTGTGGGAAATAATGAAGGCTTTAAGTATTTAATGGAAGTCAAAAATATTTTTGATACTAAACCATCCAACGAAGTAATACCTTAGCCTTATAACTTACTACCCAAATTAAAATATTGCCAGATCACATCGGTAGATGTTGAAAGAACTTTTTCTTTGTACAAACTTATTTTTACAGACAGAAGACAAACACTTTTATCGAAAAATTTTGAAAAATAGATCGTTATAAATGCATTTTATACTATTTCAGGTTAAAAATTTTACCTCATATTTTTCTTTTAATTTTACTTAAAATAAATAATTTTTGTAAGAGTCGGCGTTTCTTTATTTCCATTTTTCCATGTTATATTCAAGGCATATAATTGCATATTTTGACAAATAAATGCATATTGTTGCATATTTCAAAGAAAAACCATGCATATATATGCGCATATTTTAACTGAATTGACATGCATATATTCCGCCCTTTAGTCATAACTTATACGTGCGAAAGAAATGTTTAACCAGAAATAAAAATTGAGTTTTTCTAAACAAAAAAATCTGTCTGAAAATGTAAAAATAACGCATATCGAAGAATAAACTCTAAAAATATAGCAAATCGATTGTGTCGCCCCAAAACTTTCCTGATATGATATAATATAAATAAAAATATATGACCTGCATAACGAAACAGAACTTTAATAATAATTATTATTATAATTGTATTATTTTTATTTTCATTATTTCCAATAAACTAACGAAAGAAATTAACTACTTTATTCAAAAACTAGAAGCAAATAAAGCAGATACAAAATGCTTTTAAATGATGTATCACTTGACCCCTACTGATATATGAAAATTTAGCGGTTGTGTCCACCCCTATCACAGGGCTTAAGCTGCATCCTAGGACTGCCCCAAACTCATACACGAAAATTCAGCTCAAATGGTTAAAGCGTTTAGGCGCTATCGTGGAAAAATACACCAGTTCAAAGTAAATGTTTAACAACAAATAAAAATTGAGTTTTTCTAAAAAAACCTTTGTTAAAATATAAAAAAGAATAAATTGTAAAAATTTAGCAACAACTTTATTTTAGACAGAAAAATCCAACAAGCAACTAAACTTAGAGAAACAACACTTCTGGATAAATCCTAAGACAAAATTACAATAGCTAGCAATAGCACACGTACAACGATATGCCAATATACTCGATATTTTTATCGTCTCTCTTGGTAACAGATGACATATCGCAAAAAAATTTTAGTAACTTAGTCTTAGCGAATTCTCCTAACTTTTTTGCCATCATTATCACCATAACACAACTATATAAACAACACGCTAATTACTTATATAACCTTATATAAACTATTATATTTACCTAGATATAGCTATATCAGCTTTTTGCAAAGCAATTTTCGATGCTCTCTGTGCAGCATTAACGGCAGCATCTATTCTCTCCCTAAATTTAGCGCTGCGCATTAAAAACAACTTTTTCTTTTGGCTTGTAATCAACACATTATTCTTATATTTTCCTTCCTCTTTTTCTCCATTATTAAACGTCGTTACACCGTAACCGTATTTCTTGTTTCCATACCATTCACCTTCGTATTTCAGACCATCAGATCGTTCACTTATACCGTAACCAGATCGTTTGTCGTTTTTCCACTCACCCATGTAAGTTTCAGTTACCGAGGGATCCATTTGTTCATCCTAAAAACACCATTAAACATACGTTGTAATGAAACTTTATGCAGGGTGTTTCAGAAAGACATGGCCAAAATTTGTCAGCGAATTGGGGATATCTAATCATGAAAAAAACCTAAATTGTAATTTTTCGTAAAGTCCTTATTTACAAAGATACAGGGTGTTAAAGATGACTGCCTGAGGACGATTTTTTTGAAATATTTTCGAAACGAGTAAAGATGAATTAACAAAATGTAGCATATTTATTCACCTAGTTAAATGTCGTAAACTGACATGAAATTGAATAAAAAAGGATGACCATAGGCGGGTAAACGGGGGGACCCTTGCCTTAATTATAACCTAACTTTTTTTTCTTGTGGTTTTTATTCATTTTGTGTCAAAAATGTGATAAAATAAAGTTTTCTACATAAAAAAGGCATGTTTCTTTTTTCTCGAAAAACTTAAACGTTTTCGAGAAATTCGAGTTTGAAAATTTTAGGACAAAACTGGTCCTGGTACAAAGCATTAATAAAATTTTGAAAAACTTTTCGTTAGCAAACTGTATTTCAATAATTTCATTAATGCTGTTTACTAAGGACCAGTTTTGTCCCAAAATTTTCAAACTCGAATTTCTCGAAAACCTTTAAGTTTTTCGAGAAAAAAAAAGTATGCCTTTATGTAGAAAACTTTATTTTATCACATTTTTGAAACAAAATGAATAAAAATCACAGGGAAAAAAAGGTAGGTTATAATTAAGGCAAGGGTCCCCCCCGTTTACCCGCCTATGGTCATCCTTTTTTATTTAATTTCATGTCAGTTTACGACATTTTACTAGGTGAATAAATATGCTACATTTGGTTAATTCATATTTACTCGTTTCGAAAATATTTCAAAAAAATCGTCCTCAGGCAGTGATCTTTGTAAATAAGGACTTTTCGAAAAATTACAATTTAGGTTTTTTTCATGATTAGACCTCCCCAATTCGCTCACATATTTTGACCACCTATCTTGGAAACACCTTGTATAAAAAAAAGTTGTAACATTTTCGATAAGTTATCTGATAGTTGAAATGCGATGGGTACTAAAAGGGCTATGAAAATTTGGTTAAAGGCATCTTTAGTTTTACGAAAAAGTAGTACCTACACTGTCGCGAAAACCGCAACTTTCTATCTATAAAAATAAACGGAGATGCCACGCACAAGTACCCAAAATAGGACACCCGGTACATGATAATTTTATTAATTTCCTGGGAAACACTGCATTTATTTATGATGTTTCCAGTGCTCATTTTGTTACTTAGCACAGTATAATAAATAATAATACAGTATTCTGACTTTCCGCTTGCGAGCCGTCCTGCGCATTTCGTCGCGCATGCCGCCATTATGGGTTACAACGTCACAATAATCACATAGACGTAGATAAATACCGTTCACTCCTGTGTCCAATATATAGTTCATTGTCGGCGTGTACGAGATAAATAAATATTGTGTTTAAATCTAATTCTGTGTTTTGTGTTTTTGGTATAGTGTTCGTGAGAATTAAAAGGATTTTATTTTTATTAACGTGTCTTGAGATTCATACAATGAACAATCATGGAGGACATGTGTGTGTTGCAAAATGTTGTCCCAATAAGCGGTACACTTGCTCTAAACATTTTTTTCGCTTCCCCAAAGATCCTGTTAGGTGAGTAATAAGTAAAAATTAAGATGAATACTAGATAATTTTACGTTTATAACAACTATTTGTATAACCGTAAAATTTATGTTACGAAATGACAGTATCTAATATGTTTTTAAACTAAATACAAGTGAAACAAACACAAGTTGTCTCGTGGTGAGATAGCATGATAACGCAATCAGCTAAGGGTTATATTATTGACAATATATATATGGCCCTTGTTTGACTAAAATTGCTGAGAACTCAGTTGATGCAGAATTCAGGCACAGGGCTTGTATGTGGAATTTCGTAGGGGTGAAAGAGGCTAGCAATAAGATTAAGGAAATCAGCTGGTTAAGAATGAAACAACGTCGGATTTTCATTCACTAATTTTGATTAATAAAATTCATCAGATGGAAATAGGCGGAATACTTATATGAAAGATTGAAGTTCTGGGGATCGGTGTATGATGTGAATATTCCTCATAAAACTGTCATTACGCCACCGCTAGACTCAACATCAATCTTTGAGTGGTCATTTTCCTATACGGTTTCAAAATATTACAACGCTCTACCGGAGAATATAAAAAGTTTACAGGGGTTTTTGTTTAAGAGCGCTGTCTGACACGTAATAGAACAAATTAATTTGTAAACATAAGCTACCTACTTAATTTGGCCAGCGATGTAAAACTATTTTCAGATAGGTTTGAGCTAATATATAAGTTACGTTTAGGTTAAGTTAGGAAGCACTGCTTCAACTTTTATAAAAATGTCTTTTTTACTAATAAAGTCTGTATTATTGTTGTGTTTATTATTATTATTAAAAATCACCCAATCATGTCAACATTTAACTGATACCACCACTCAAGGCTGTTTTCTATCACTATGACACACCACAAATATTTCTGAAATTGACAGCGATATTCTTATGTACTTAAATATTTTTACAAAAATGAAAATACAGTACTGTGGTTAGAAACCGAAAACTATAATTATTCTTAGTCAGGACCTGACTTGTAACCCAAAATGGCGGCGTCATACGTCACAGTTTATTTCAAAATGCCAACGTGGAGTCGGAATGCTGAACTTATTAATGCTGTGCTTAAAGTATTCAGTCTTCAGTTGATTTGCAAATTGGGATTTTCTAATAGAAATCGAATTTAATATTCACGGAATCACTCAGTATATTATATAAAAAAAACTTGGCGAATTAGGTGATTATTACTTACGTATTTTCTTTCAAATATAAATATAAAATATGTCGATATAGATGTTTATTTCCGGATAGTTTTGGCTGCTTCCCAATATACAGTGAGGGCCAAAAGTCACGCATAAATTCCATAAAATTGGAAAGAATTTTTTTTTTTTTTGAAGAAACGCACCAATATTGACGTAACAGAAAATCATACAGATGTAGTAGATAAATGTTATTGCATATGTTTTTCTTTATGAAACCCCTGTATATTATTAACTTTTTGATTCCCCATAAGATTCTAACAACCACTGTTTCGAAACATTTAAATGGGAGATATTCTCACATCTTCCGTACTCTCTTTGACCCAGGCAAAAGCATGAAGATTTTGATGGCGAATTAAAATGCGGAGTCACAACATGGATAGACAATTTGGATTGCGAATTCCGCTTGTGTTATTTCTCTAACTCAAATTTCAACAGAGCTACAGAGGTTTGGCCATGAATAACGTTCTATGGACTGAGTACTGTCCTCTCACGGCCATCGGACATCGGGATTGGAAGAAACAATCATGAAGCGTTTGTCTTGCCGCCTTACGCTTTTGGATTTATGCTGTGTCCTGTGTGTTGTGTTTGCTGTTGGTGTTTAGACTGTTCTGTTAAGTGTTTGGTTGTTTCTGTTAATTCTGCTCAGTTCAAGAAATACTACATGGTTTTATTTCCATGGAAATGTTATCGAAGGTAAAATAACATGTATTTTTCGGTCTAAGAGTTGTTTATTGTAATATAAAAGTTTTAGCGGACTTTTCTAGTGTTTTTTGTTATTAAGTTAGTAACCTAAATAATGAAAATTCAGTTTGTGTAAGTACCAAGATACCTTAACCTTACTTATGTATAGTATTTATAATGAAGTAAGTGAAGTATTAGATTGAAATGTTCAATAAATAAAGTAAAAATAGATAATTGAGACTTTATTAATTAACTTAACTATAAATTTTATTTTGGAGAGAAATATAGATAATGTGATCTGGGGAAATTTTGAAATCGCCATTTGGCAACCCTTCAAAAATTTTTAAGTAATTAGCGAGAGAGTTAAAGACGTTATTTAGTATTAGAATTATGGGAAATGCTTAAAGAAAAGGATTGCCATACCTACATGTTTCGGGCATGGAACGCTCATCAGTGGCTGAAATGTCTATACAGCTGGACTTTCTACATTAAATTTTTTGTTAAGTTTCCCCCGTTCTCCGTTATGTCAAATACAACAATTCTGAAAGAAGAATCGAACTTCAATCAGTACTAATAATGGCTCGACACAAGTGAGTGAAAATGGTGCAGGAAAGACAATGTTTCAAATCGGTCGGGGGAATCGCGTCTTTCCTGCTCCATTTTTACTCACTTGTGTAGAGCCATAACAGGTGAATTTAACCTTAACGGTGTTTTAGTAGTGACTGATGTTCGATTCTTCATTCAGAATTGTCGTATTTAACATAAGTAAGAACGGGGGAATTTTAAAAACTATTAATGTTGAGTGTTGAACTGTAGACATTACAGCCACTGATGATGGGCATTCCATGCCCGAAATATGTATGGCAAGTACAATAAATGTATTTATTTTGTGGAGTACAGGTTTTGATTTCTTTTGCTATTGAATATTCATTTGTTTGTACCAGACACTTAGTCTGGTTTAAGTTTTTGAAAAAATTCAAAATTGTTCTGGAAAAGCCAGGAATTCCAATTCTGTAGAGCATTTAAAAAAATGTTTTTATTCTATCATGTTATGATCTTAATAAATCCCGTAACTTTAAACACCGTTTTAGTTTGATTACTTTTTCGTTTCGCTCTGTGTCCAAAATAGCCCTCGTATAACCGACCTCTGTCGTTTAAATAATCGAATAGGCCTCGTAATTTCAAATTCGTTTACTGCTTGCAGCTGCAGTCGGCAAGGCTTTGATCGAACGAAAATAAAGAGCCGTGTACCCGTTATATGTTTGGTGATAGGAGATTTATGATAATAAATTGGAAAGAAAACTTACCTCAACTACAAAACTAGCATTGGAATCGGACGGTATTGAGGCGTTAGTCATTGCGGACCCCGCTGAATCTGTGCTGACATATGAAGCTGATGAACCTGTGCTCCTCACACTACCTGAACTAACTATATCACCAGTGCTTGAAGGTTTTTTGATTATACCCTGAAAATTGGAAATTTCCTTAAACAAAAGTAAGTTAATAATTTAAAAATAAAATTTGTTTGTTCATTAAATTAATGACACTACAACTAAAAACATAATTTGCTTTGCTCTCTTAGTGTTTAAAATACTCAACGAAAACAGTTTCACAATTAATAATAATTTCTTACCTTTATAAAGAATGTTTTTTTAATATTTCCCGATCCTAACGATTTTCTCCTACCAGCTGCCGGTTCTGTGCTATTGCTCTTCAACACAAACCCACCCCTTGAATCATCCACTCTTCTATCGCGTTTTTCTACAGCGTCTGGCGGTACACCGCCTATTCCCTCGTTACTCCTTAAAGATGTCAATGAAGCTCTTAAGGTTTTGTTGGCTCGATATTTGGAAGCTTTACCAAATGGTGCACTGTTTCGAACTCCGTAGCCGTGTCTCATTCCTCTCATCCATTGGCCTTGATAAGTACCTGAAAGTAAATGGACAAGACTGTGGTGAATACATGTACAAGTGCAGTGTGTTCAGAATAGTATATTGTATGTTGGTAACAAGTACCAAACAGCAGTTGTTAATTTTAATTAAGTAAACTCAAAGTTATTTCTCCTAAATTGTGGGCTTCAAAAACTATTAAAATGGAAAGTGTTGAGGATATAGCCATTTGCGCGACGCCACCCGAAGTTCTAGAGGTGTTAAATCTGCTGCCGAAGAAATATCGAAAAAAAATCGAATTAACCTATAATCGTTTCATGGACTATTGCCTCTCGTTCCGAAAACGTTGTTATGTGATATTGAAGATTTGGTAATAATAATAATAATAATAATAGCTTTATTGCCCAACAGATTTACAAAATCCCTTTACAGGACAATTCTTAGATATAAAAACTTTATTACATTCATATCTTAAATTCTAGATTTAATTTAAGAAAAAAAAAAGAACATCAAAATTCCAAAACCGCATGAACAACACGTTCTAATTTACTAACACTATCAAAAAATATATCAAAACAGTGACTTAATTCATTAAATTTAACAGTCATTACATAGAGTGGGGATCTCCAGAGAACATTAGTCCTAGCACGCTCACATCTAAACAAACAATCATGTCGGGTGGAAATTCTGGGAATATTAAAGTTTACTTTTGAAAGAATCTAAGAACAATCCACCTTGTTATGGAGAATATTATACAAAAACATTAAAGATGACAAAACACGACGAAGTTCAAGACTTTGCATTGAAAATCGAGCTAAAAGAAGTCCCTGATCGTATCCTCGAGTTGGATAAGCGCCATCCTGCTTCCAGACCAAATATTTCAAAAATCTACGTTGTATTTTTTCTAATGACTGCTTATGATATGAATAAAATGGGGACCAAATGATAGATCCATACTCTAATTTAGAGCGAACATAGGCAAAATAAAGGGCAATAAGAGCATCGACACTCACAAATCCCTTATAACTTCGCACTAAGAAGCCATACATACGACTTGCTTCCTGAATTCTGGTTTTAATGTGCTCATTAAATGTGAGTCTCTATTAAGATCGTTCTGCAACGCCAAGCAATCCAACCTAGTTGTAATAAGTTTAAAAATTTTAAGATCATCAGCAAACAAAAGCTTTCCTGCCTGAATAGTTTCGACTAGTTCATTGATAAATAAAAGAAAAAGCAGGAGACCCAAATTGGAGCCCTGCGGAACCCCTGATGTCATTGTATTCATTGGATGTATGTCCGCTATAATCAACAAATTGACTGCGGCCACTCAAGTAAGACACTATTAGTCTAAGCAAGACATTCGAGAACCCAAATTGATTTAACTTGTTAACCAATACACCGTGACCCATTCTGTCAAAATCCGTGTATACCACATCCATTTGACCACCACAATCCAAGGTTTCCGATATCTCTTGTGTAATGTGTGTAAGATTGGTAATTGTAGATCAATGAATCACAAATCCATGTTGAAACACAGAGATATCGTTACACAGATTATTGTAAATACGCACATATAAAATTGTTTCAAAATTCGACAGAATAGACACGGGGCGATAATTGGTTATCCCACACTATCTCCTGATTTCAAAACAGGAACAACCCTCGCCCGCTTCCATACATCAGGGTATTTTTGTGTCTTCAAAATTAAGTTAAAAATGAGTTCCAAAGGTTCCACAAAAGCTCCAATACAATCCCTGACCAGAAAAGAAGGTACCAGATCGGGACCCGCCGTCATCTTATTCTTCATCTTTCGGTGAGCAGCCATTATTTCCGATGTGCATTAACATGCTATAGAGTGCACGGTACTGTCCGCTGACATAGCAGATGATGGTAAGAACACACTCTCTAAATACTCACTAAATGCATGCAAAACCGTATCCAAGCTTTTAAGCTTGTAAGTAAGTACCAAAGATTATATTGTCCAAATGTTTACCCTCGCGCATGACTGTTGATTCATTTTTAAATGTAGTAAATTGCTTCAAAATTTTACGATTACTGATGTCACCTTAGCGGAGCATTCTGTTTAAATTGAATCTAAAGATTTAGAAAGTTCTAAACAAATAAATATCTTCAATTTTTGCATTATACAACTGCCCATCATTGAAAGTATGTAAAATAGCAGGTCGTCTATCGTCACACGTTCCAAATATTTCGGTTGGAAACCTTCAACCATACTTGATCCCAAACTATCATGATTTATGCAGACCCGGACTCCGATCACAATAATAATTATTGTTGGGTGTCATTAGGTAACTAATAAAAGTAAAATTTACCCGCAAAATTATGACTAAACATAATCCAAAACAACTAATATACATACTACTACCGTTTTCAACAATGTTTACTCCAACTTGAACAATCCCCACTTTACAGCATCAATTTTCTGTGATTTCTCCAAAGCATTCGACTGTGTAAGTCATAACATCCTAAATAACAAGATACAGCACTACGGAATTCGGGGGGTTCCACTGGGATGGTTTAAGTCGTACCTTAGCAACAGAAGTCAGTGTGTGAGGGTCAATGCGGCTGTGTCTTTTTGCAAGCCGATGGATTGTGGTGTTCCACAGGGTTCGGCGTTGGGTCCTATTTTGTTTTTTCTATTTATCAACGACATTACGTGCCTAGACGGTAAAGTATGTCTCTTTGCTGATGATACTAGTTTCACTTGGTGCGGCCCGGATAGTGTGGCTCTTCATAGTACCATATCCAAAGACTTAATCACCATCAAATCATGGTGTGACTCTAACCTGTTGTGCTTGAACACTGCGAAAACTAAATCTGTGTCATATAAAGGTGCGCTGCAGTCTTTTGAACTTAATAATTCCTCTATTGACGTCGTTTCTTCTGTGAAGTTTCTGGGCCTTGTTGTTGACAGCTCCCTGAAGTGGAAGTTGCACATTGATGCGTTATCAAAAAAATTAAGCTCTGCCTGTTTTGCGTTAAGATCAGTTTCCAAAGAACTTAAGTTGTCAACTTCCATAGCAGTCTACTTTTCACTCTTCGAATCCCATCTTCGATACGCCCTCCCATTCTCGGGTACATGCTGTGCAACGCAATTTGAGCGTATTTTTAGATTACAAAAAAGAGCTATTCGATACTCTCTGAGATTGCACTATAGAGCCCATTGCCAGGACTTCTTCAGAAAATTTAAAATACTAACACTACCTTCCTTATTCATATTGGAATCGGTCTGCTTAATCCGAAAACACCTGTCAGATGTCTCTGAAAGACCATTCCATAACTATCTCCTTAGAAATGCCGAACATGATCTTTATCTGCCAGCTCCATCCTCCGAATTAAGCAAAAGCTCGATTCTATACAAAAAAAATGCACAACCATCTGCCAGTAGAAATCAAATTGCTATCATCCCTTCCTCGATTCCGTAAAGCTCTAATGACGTATTTGTTAGAAAAAGCTTTTTATACAGTAGGTGACTTTTTTAATGTGCATTAATTTTTGAGCGATTCACACACTGGATAGTAGTTAGCAGTTTGAATTGTGTGTTTTGTATATGTATTGAACTGTAGAATATTTAGTTAATTAATTTACTTTAAGTATCTTAATTGATTTATTTATTTGACGATATACCTGTATGTATTAATTATTATTCTTATGTTTTATATGTTTTGTTTACCTGTCCACAAATTATTTTTAATTTTGTGGTGATCGGCAGGCAGTGTGACCTAAATTTCCAACATTTACAAAGAGCTTATACTAGCACGAGAATTGATTCAATCAATTAAATTATTTATATTAGACTTAGATTTGACAGATAGCTTTCAGATGAACTTCACCACAAAGAAAAGTAACAAGAGGGACTGGGAAGGGAATCTACATACCAGCAACCTTAAAGAAAACACTATCAAATAATTTACAGACGGTTCCAAAACCAATAAAGGGACAGGAGCAGAAGCAGAAGTATTCGGGCCTGACACCAAAACGAAGAAGCCAATAAGATAGCATCCTTTTTCTAGGGCAACTGAACGACCATCAGGTCGCAGTGTACCAGAGACTCCTAGTTTTAATCTTAATTTTAGACTTGAGAGAAACAAAAGTTGTGTTTTAATCCAAATAAACTATAACAAATCAATTCTACAAAAGAAACATGAAAAATAGACTCCTTTGTGCTGAGACAAAGGGTTCGCAAAACCGAGACCCTGCTGGTCAGCAAGTAAAAAATTTGCATATTAATTTAAAATGTTTGTTTTTATTAATTTTAATTATTCTAGACATTCTTTGAGACATTGCTTTAACAATAATTAATCGAATTTATCTGAATGGCTTTTCCAGGATTTAATCCCAATGAAATTTTTGGAGGCCTCGATAACTAGACTTATGGTACGTTATATTTTGTATATAAATATTTTTAGATTGCAAGTCAACACGTTAACAACTCAATTTGTCTAACACAATTATTTTTAATGGAGTGAATGGAACATATTACAGATTATTTGTTAATCGGATCTATCATCTCTTAACAACATTTTTACTTAAGCTTGGCCATATGTTAAATGTGTATCATCAAATATTTAAGTTTGAAAAATTGTCCCATCACAAATAATTAAATTGTTGTTAGTAGTATTATAGTTGTTCAGGTCTTTATTTGCATTATTTATAGGACTAGCACACTGAAAACAAAAATAGAATACTACTCGTATAAAAAAAAACATAAATATGGTTGTCGTTTAACGTACATAAATTTGTACAAAATTTGTGTAATAAAATATACGATTTTTGGCATTAATATATTTAACAAACATCTACGGCCATACATTTTCAAGCATTAAACATAATATAAAACATTGGTACTATTATTGTGGTGATTTCAAAATTTAACATACGAAACTGCAACTGCATAAAAATATTTAAAATCTTAAACAATTATACAGGGTGTCCGGAAATGACGTGTACAACGGAATATCATAAATTCCTTGACCGAAAATATTATGATTTAGGTCAAATTATCTATAAACAAAATTGCTTGTTTTGTGCGCTTTAAAAGTGAATATTTTTTTACGTTTTTTTTCGAATAAATCGAAAAATATTTGATAGATTTTATTCATTTTTCAAATACACGTTTGCACCAATAAACTAAAGTTTTTTATTGAAGAAACTCCAATTTCTAGAATTACAGGGTGTATAAAAGCTTAGTCACAATAACTTACCTACCCATATTTTTGGTAGCCCTCGTATAATCAATACCAGTTTTTTTTTCTGTGAATAGCTCATTTTATTTAGAAACTATTTACTCTCTTACAAAATTTTAGTTTGTCAAACAGTTTAGAGAAAAAAAAATATTTCTAAATTCCTACATGCCTGAATGGTTTACATTTTTGGGGTTGTAGGTTCGTATATAATGATACAACTATTTTAGGAAATAAAAATAGTTCATTTTTTATCTATGTCAAAATTTACAAACAACGTTTCGTCGCATTATTTACAACTTCTTCAGGTTTTTTCTTTTTTTTAACTGAAAACAAAACCAACTTAGTTTCACAATACAGGTTAGTATAATTTTTGTAAACGTTTTTAATATTACCTTTTTGACACAAGTTTACTAATAACTTTTTATTAAAATTGTGTATAAATAAACAAACATAGAGAAAGACATCATTTGACAAGTGTTACAATTACAAACACTTACACGTAAAATAAATCTAATTAAAATCATGTCGTTTAATAAGTACGTCAAATTGTAAATATTTTTGCTTTCAAAATAAAACAAATTTTGATAATCGTCGGGTGTATAGTTTTTTTTTTTATTTTGAAAGTAAAAATATTTGCAATTTGATATAAGACGTATACTAAATCATGCCTGCCAAAGGATACCGACAGTAATAAAAATAACTACAGTGACTGGAAAAATAATTGGGTTAATGATTAATCGAAAAACAAGAGTTTGCAAATAAACATATGAATGAAACAAATAATTTTTGGCCACCTGTTATTTTCTCAGATTAATCTAAATATAATCGGATGGACATCATATGGTATGGCGAAGACTTAATGTGGAATTTAAACAAGAAAATTTGTGTACGACAGTAAAACACGGTAGCAGAATATTGTAACTATGATTTGTTCAATAGTTTTTCGTAGATCAATAAAATGAAAGAAGATCTATCAAATTAGATAATAATTTTTAATAAAACCTCAAGTGGATGCAACTTTTTGCAGTCACTGTATACAGTGAGAGTGTATAGGCACAGTATAATAAATAATACAGTATTCTGACTTTCCGCTTGCGAGCCGTCCTGCGCATATCGTCGCGCATGCCGCCATTATGGGTTAAAACGTCACAATAATCGCATTGACGTAGATAGATACCGTTCACTCCTGTGTTCAATATATAGTTCATTGTCGGCGTGTACGAGATAAATAAATATTCTGTATGTAATCTAATTCTGTGTTTTGTGTTTTTGGTATAGTGTTCGTGAGAATTAAAAGGATATTATTTTTATTAACGTATCTTATGATTAATACAATGAACAATCAGGGAGGACATGTGTGTGCTGCAAAATGTTGTCCCAATAAGCGGTACACTTGCTCTAAACATTTTTTCGCTTCCCCACAGATCCTGTTAGGTGAGTAATAAGTAAAAATAAAGATGAATACTAGATAATCTTAAGTTTATAACCGTAAAATTTATATAACGAAATGGCAGTATCTAATATGTTTTTAACTAAATGAAAGTAAAACATAAACACAAGTTGTCTCGTGGCGAGATAGCATGATAACGCAATCAGCTAGGGGTTATATTATTGACAATATATATATGGCCCTTGTTTGACTA
The DNA here is from genome assembly GCA_911728435.2 of Apoderus coryli. Lineage (NCBI taxonomy): Eukaryota > Metazoa > Arthropoda > Insecta > Coleoptera > Attelabidae > Apoderus > Apoderus coryli. The sequence continues at coordinate 5,932,647 of OU452205.1, read as the reverse complement.
AAATTGCTGAGAACAGGATTCAGTTCATGCAGAATTCAGGCACTCAGCTTGTATGTGGAATTCGTAGGGGTGAAAGAGGCTAGCAATAAGATTAAGGAAATCGGCTGGTTAAGAATGAAACAACGTTGGATTTTGATTCACTAATTTTGATTAATAAAAATCATCAGATGGAAATAGGCAGAATACTTATATGAAAGATTGAAGTTCCGGGGATCGGTGTATGATGTGAATATTCCTCATAAAACTGTCATTACGCCACCGCTAGACTCAACATCAATCTTTGAGCGGTCATTTTCCTATACGGTTTCAAAATATTACAACGCTCTACCGGAGAATATAAAATGTTTACAAGGGTTTTCGTTTAAGAGCACTGTCTGTCTGACACGTAATAGAACAAATTAATTTGTAAACATAAGCGACCTACTTAATTTGGCTAGCGATGTAAAACTATTTTCAGATAGGTTTAAGCTAAAATATAAGTTGCGTTTAGATTATGTTAGGAAGCACTGCTTCAACTTTTATAAAAATGTATTTTTTACTAATAAAGTCTGTATTATTGTTGTGTTTATTATTATTAAAAATCACCCAATCATGTCAACATTTAACTGATACCACCACTCAAGGCTGTTTTCAATCACTATGACACACCACAAATATTTCTGAAATTGACAGCGATATTATTATGTACTTAAATATTTTTACAAAAATCAAAATACTGTGGTTAGACACCGAAAACTATAATTATTCTTAGTCAGGACCTGACTTGTAACCCAAAATGGCGACGTCATACGTCACAGTTTATTTCAAAGTGCCAACGTGGAGTCGGAATGCTGTACTTATTAATGCTGTGAACAGGATTCAGTATACGGTATACGACACAAGCGGAACACGTTGGGAGTTTAAGCATCAAGATTTATTTGAGCAAAGCCAGTGTCTTCTTTTAAATATTTATTATCAGTTACTGTCTGAAAACAATGAAGTGACGAATACACATATTATAAAATTTGTACGTTCTATAGAAAATGTCACTGACTAAGCGAGTAAAATTTGTTGTTATGTTCCTTGCTGTTCGAACACGAACTAGGTACGTGTGCATCTATGTCTAAACTTCTAAAAACAAAAACAGTCTTTTTCAGCGTAGGTTTATATGTTGCCGTGTTGGAGCAGCAAGGAAAAATACAGTATAGATTGATACAAATGAACATACAATAATTGTTAATACATAAAGGAAAAGTTAAAAGGGTGCGCCTATGGACGGCTACGGGCGGTATTAACATTACAAAGGGATATCGAGTTGTGGTTTTATATATCATTTTAAACTAAAATTAGAAAGACTATACCTAAATAGCCACCATATCGATAATAATATGTTGGTTTTATATCGAGATGTGTACAAATAGGTACTTCTTATATTATATTACGTAGAATATACAATTTATTTTTGAATTGCAAACAAAACAATAATTAGACTTGCATACCTTTGCTATGCGAAATAGCGTGTAATAGTAATAGGTAGGTATGTGTTTGGAGAACGGTTTCTAAAAAAAATCCCGTTCTGTTCACTCGTCGTACAGCAATAAATGTGTAATATATGGGATGAAAAAATAAACTGGCAATTGCTAAAATTAACAAAAATTACGTCAATCATCATTCATTTCCATTGCGGTAAACGATATAGTTTTCATTCGCATTTTTTATTTGGCACGGAATATAGTTATGCTAATGATACATTGTTTATTGATTATAATGTAAAACAAATATTTACTAGTTATAATTTTTTACATCATGTCAAACCGACTATCCTGTTACATAATATATCAAATGAATATCTGAATTCACAGAGCCGGACGCAGGCGTATCGAGGCCCGCGGGTTTGACGTGAGTGGAGGTTCTTTCAATGAATTTAACTTATTTATTTTATTATTATTATTATTATTTTATTTAAAAATAAACTGTTGCTCTCGAGGCACGAATAGCCCTCCATATTTAAGTGTAAAAGTAATAATTTTATGACCTTTTTGTCATTCATATAAAATTTATTTAAGTATCGGGTTTTGTTCCTTTTTCTTCTCTTTGGAGGCACTATACGTACATATTTTTGCTTTCGTTTTTGACCCCTTTTTACACTATTTTCGAACGCCTGTGTGAACCAGTTCATTTATGTAACATTTTTTAGGTTATATTCAATCACAACTATGAAAAATTATTCCGTATTTCGAATAAGTTTAGGAAGTATATATTTCTTATTTTGACCCCTTTTACACTTTTTTTACGAACGTCTATGAAAACAAGTTATTTATAACACATTTTCTAGGTTATATCAAAGCTATAAATAACTAGTCAATATTTCTGCTATGTTCAAGAAATACGTTTTTTTTCTAACCTTTTTTCCCCATTTTACACTTTTTTCCAATGTCAATGTTAGGTTATAGGTAATATTTTAGGTTATATTTAAATAAACGCACAAAAAATTATTCAATATTTCGGATAAGTTTAAGAACTATGATTTTTTTTATTTTTAAACACCTTGCCTACGCTCAATGTTAATCACCACCTATAAAAAATATCCTGGAGTATTTTCGTACCAAATGTGGTTAAAATCCGTTAAGTGCTTTTTGAGTTATCACGGATACAAATTTATTCTGACCCTTTTATAGAATTTTCACGGACGCCTATGGTACATTAATTTTTGTCGTGTATTTTTAACACCAATTCTAGTTAAATATAAAAATGTTTACATTTTAAATAATTTTTTTATTTTACCCCCTTTTCTACTATTTACGAACGCCTATGTAAATAATAATAATAATAATAATAATAATTGGGCTTTATTATCAAAAAACACAATTGGCGAAGTTGAGACTAGGTCTCCTAGCTTAACCTGACTATTCTACAACATTTGTATTAAGTAGCAAATGTGAAAAAAAAAACAAAATTAAATAAATACAATTCCAACCTATCACACTGCAGTAATTACATAATATATAGAAATACAACATAATATAACACACAAATCAAGTACCAAGTTAATCACACAAATTCCAATAGTTTCACTTTCAAAAACTTACTGAACATACATGGGCGTAACAATTTAGACTCCTCAGGAATTCTATTATACATGCAGGAAGCCGTGTATGAGAATGACCGTTCAAACATTGCACTTCTGTGTTGTGGCATGGTTATTACTCACTTATGCCTTAGATCTAGGTGGTGCTGATCATGACGAAATTTAATTTTTTGATATAGATATCTGGGCAATTTCAAGACTATGACCTTGTTAAATAAGACATACATTTGATATATTCTGCGTTCCTTCATCGTAAACCATCCAATTTCACGCAACTTCGCAGATACTCCTCTTTCAAACTTGCGAATTCCGCCTATTAACAGCACACAACAGTTTTGAATTTGCTGTATACGTTTTTCATCAGTACTTAGTAAACAAGGTGTATAAACGGCACTACAATAATTAAAATGTGACAAAACTAAAGAATCACACAGCATTTTCCTCATCTTCTCACTAAGCACATCGCGTTGACTATAAATTAATAAATAATAAATAAATAAAAATTTTATGCTGCATTTTGTAGGTTATCTTATATCAAAGCTATATATAATTAGCCAATTTTTCTAGTATATTTGGGAAACATTTTTTTTTTCGTTCTTGACCCTTTTTTAGGCTATTTTCGAACGCCTGTGTGAACCAATTATTTTATGGAATATTTTTTAGCTTATATTGTATCACAACTATGAAGAATTTTTCCATATTTCGAATAAGTTTAGGAAATATATATTTTTTATGTTTTGACCCCTTTTCCACTATTTACGAACGCCTATGAGAGTAAATTATTTATGACACATTTTATAGGTTATATTCTATCAAAGCTGTAAATAACTAGTTAATATTTCTGCTATGTTTGAAATATGTTTTTTAAAAATCTTTTTTATCCCATTTTACCCCAATTTGGTCTAATATTTTATGTTCAATATTTTAGGTTACTTATACTCAATTAAATGCGTAAAAAATATGCATTATTTCGGATAAGTTTAAGAACTATGAATTTTTTTAATTTTTGACCCTCTTTTAAACCCCTTGCCTACGCTCAATGTTTCCCAAAATCTAATCAGCGCCTTGCCATGTCCAATAGTATTTTTGTACCAAATTTGGTTAAAATCTGTTCAGTGGTTTTTGCGTTTTCGTGGATACAGACAGACAGACATTTTTTTAAAACTACTTATTTATGTATAAAATGACCAAAAACAAGTATTTCCGGTGAAATAAAAAATTTTTCATGAAACTAATAGTCTCTATTCTCATTCTGCCATTAAGTTATGTTTTAAAATATTTATTACATAATAAAGCTATATTTAAGTTAAATACATTTTCCGTGTTTTTTTGAAGCAAATTGTGAGCGCGACACCAGGCTGGACTTGACCACAAGACAAAATGTTTGCTGAACGTTGGAAATAAAATAATTTTCGCTTGAACTTGGTGCATTTTCCCTTCAATAGCTTGAAATTTATTATCTCGTATTTACCTGCTGTTTTCGCCCCTTTTATGCTAGTACATTTCGCCTCTTATCGAATGAATAAACTTTGGATTTTGCCGCTATTGAATTATTCCATGACGTCCAAATTTTGTAGTAATGAATGAAGAAATACAGGGTATCCATGAAATGACATCTACAACGCTTAACCACAAACTCCTTGACTAAAAACATAAGCCGATCTAGGCAAATATACCTATATCCAATGTTGCTTCGTTTTGCCTCTACAGGGCGCTAAAGTTTTCAAATTATTCCGGAATAATTTCTGAACATCTCTATTGATTTTCACTAATTTTGGAACTAAGAATTACTAGGTACTATTATTGGCGATCTTTTATGAAATTTAATGCTTTTTTTCGAAGATACAAGGTGTTAAACTTTTTTTTTGTAAATACGGCCCTGGATTTTTAAGCATATTAGAAATATTTTAAAATTACTTTTAGATTTATTATGATGTTATTTACAATCCAATACAAATATTATGTTTAAATATTACAAATTTTTGTATTGCTCAATACAGATTCCAGATCACCTTCAGAAGTCTAATATTTTAATTATACTTACCTACTTTTTAAATTGATAGGTACTGCAAATAATAACATTGTTTTTGTTTGAGATCTATTTATTTATTTTTTAATACAATCTTTTACAAGAGCCATAAAAAAAGTCTACTGTTTATTTGCATATTTGGAGATTTAATTAGGCTGTAAACGCGTTAATAGCTATGCTGTTAAATTACTTGATTGTTTTTGAACTATAGGAATAATATATCGTGGATGATGATGTTATGTAACGTTTGTTCGGATACTAAAGTTATGACTAGCTTAATTTTTATTTTACTATTATAATATAGCAAAAATTTTCCATAAGAATGACCTCAATGGGAATTTTAGAATATTAGGCGAATTTTTAATTGACCCTGTTAATTTCATGTAGACCACCCTGTATTTGATGATGATGAAATTAATTATGTATAAATCACTATAAGGTTTTCCTATAGATATGTATTTTTTAATTTTGCATGGAAAAAGCGCATACTGGTAGTAATAGGAAGAATTTTTCAAAATTATATTTGTCAAGTCAGCCATGAGAATTTGAAAAACCATATATTTAAAAAATAACATAATTAATAAAAACATTTTTAACTTAAATTAAATAACAAAATATGCATAAATACTGATAAATTTTATAATAAATGTTCAAAATGATTGGACTCTAAGCACATTTGAATCCTTTTCTTAAATTTTTCAACAACTTTAACCTGGTGTAACGCTTCGTTTATTTACTCCTACATCTCCTCTATTAAAAAAAGTTTTCATTTTCGATGATTTTGTTCCTGCCCATGTACAAAATTGAACACGATTTAAAATCAATATTCAAAAGTTCTTGATGCAGTTGCACTGTATTTGGGTGGTATCTTTCGTTAAACTGCCTTAACAGTCTCTCGAACACCGCTTTTTTGGGATGATTTTGCGCCGGGAAACTTTGAGCGTAAACTCGCGATGCCAGTAAAGCGTTTTTGGACCATTTTCCCAGAATAAAAATCATGTCTATTCTTTCTCCTTCGGAATAGGTTCGCATTTTTGATTAACTGAATTAAATCAAATGTCACAGATAAAAAACTGTTTTATGAAAGATTCCTAACCCTTAGGTAAGAATTTTCAAGAGACCATTTGACAGTAAATATCAAATTAAAAAAAATAAGCTTGCAGCACAGTACACGTGATAGAAGTGATTACTTCTCTCTCATATACCGGGTGTTCCATTTGAAAAAAACAAGTTATTTAGAACCAAACTTTACGTTCATACAACTTATATTATTGGACACCCTGTATTTAATATTGGGGTTTTTTTTATATTTGGCGTAACAAGTGATGAGTGGGTATATTTATCAGCCCAAACTGGCTTAAAAAGAACAAACGAATAGGTGTGATTTTTTGTTCATTCAAATTATGTCTATACAGGGTGACATAGAAAAAAATACATTGCATATTGCTACACAATAGAGCACACGAAAATAAGAAAAAAAGTTCCCATGAACACGGGTCCGCAAGACCTCTCTTAAGTATAAAAAAAGGGATAACAAATTTTTTCAGTCGAAAATGACATACAGTGTATAGAAAAAAAGTTACGACCGATTCAATAGGAGTGGAACCCTGTATGTAGCGCCCTCTATCAGTAATCACAAAACTAAGATCATATTTGAATTTAGCATGATAAAAAACCCCTATATATCACATTTAACCATTTCTTGCGTCTCTGGCTAAAGATATTAAAAAAAAACCCAAAAAAAAAAAATAGAATTCAACACCCCGTAACTTTTAACCGAAGGCCTTGCGGACCCGTGTTAATGGGAACTTTTTTTCTTATTTTACTGTCCCCTATTGTGTGGCAGTATGCAATGTACTTTTTTCTATGTCACCCTGTATTTTCATATAAATTAAAATATTTAAAAAACTGTCAGGCTTAGGTGAAATGTACTTTGACGAAAGTTAGGTTTATTTTGAACGGGGAATCTAAAAATATATTCATATACAGGGCATTCCATTTTGTTCATTTCTTATATTTGGGACATCCTGTATAGATTCATAATAATTTTAAAATGTAACCATAAATCATTTTTATCGAACCCATGAATAAAACTTTTAGGAAGTTAAATAGTTTAGCCACACTATTCTGTGGCGTATGGCGTGAATATAAGTATAAAAACTAAATTTGACAATGTCCATCTGCTGGGGGGCTTTATTTGAAATCGGTGCAACTTTGCGTGTACGCAAATGACGTCATTTGCGATTACAAAATGGTGCACGGCTTATTTGAAATGCACTGCGAACGATATGAATTTACACCACTCGCAACTTTTGCGCATGGGGGTATACCGATCGCAAGTCAACTTTCGTACACGCAATGCATGAGAAGACGTCAGTTTATTTTATTTTTGACATTTCACATCAAATAAATTTTAATTTTGATTATCGCGTGGTGGATCTTTTAATAATTTTGTTAGTTTAAAAGTTCTTTTTTGAGTTATTTCAGGTGGTTTATGTTTTAAATATGAATTTTAAAAATTTAATTGATAATAATGTATTGCCAGGTCTTGAAGTGGCGGGATGTTAATTGGAATGAGTTTTTCAGTAAAATAATGAAAATATTAATCTGTATAAGGTATTCGATAAGAGAGTCTGTTGAAGTTTCCTTTGTAGTAGGATTTCTTGATACAACTGAAAAACTTTCATTTCGTATGTCGAGAAAAGGTTACTTAAATTTATTGTGTATATAATTTGAAGATAATCTAATGCTAGGAAGTCAGGAAGTAAAAAAAGTCACATTCTCAACAGTTTATTTTTAGCTATATATATGTATATTAAATTATACACAATGATAATAATAAATATGTACCTACATAATTACACGTTGCCTGAAATTCGTGAGGGGCACATTCCACTACTACGAATCATGGTACATGTACCATGAATATGAATAAGTACCTACCTCCAGTCTGCATGTGCGTTTTGTATTTGTACTTACAAAACCTAAAAGCAAGATTTCCACAAACACCCGTATTATTAAGTAAATCAATAAATAAATGCCCAACCTCTAGAGTAACTTCTGTTGCAGTTATATAATATGATTTCTTCTCCATTATGACATTTATTCTTACTACAGGAAGCATAGTCCACTTATCTGTTTTCCTGTGTTCTCCAAGCTGTAAAATCTTCAAAAGTTCTAAAATGTAAAACAGATTGTAATCTTTGCTATAACCATAACCAAAGATTAATGTACATTAATCTTTGCCATAACCAACGCTGGAACCAAAGTTTATCCAATATATAGACTTTGCTAAAATTAAACACAAAATATTAAATAACAAATGTCTGTATATCTATACAACAATGGTATTTCTGTTTAGAACAAACTCGACACAGTTCGAATATTAGCAATGAAAACTGCTCTTTTAAGCAAAACAAACAATAATATGATTATGATGAAAATCGTGTACAAATTTGCAAAATTGTTTAGTATATTGGTATAGCGCCAAACAACAAACAAAAATAATAAATCAATGCTTTACAATAAATTCACAGATTAGGGAGTATTAAATAAATTACTAATAAAAACAATCCCGAAAAACTAATATTAATTTAAAAAATTCTAACCTTAAAACATCAAACCAATAACAAATATATGTCATCGAAAACATAGAATAAGAAAGCTACGTAGTTTTCTTATTCTATGTCGAAATTTCATAAAATCCAAACACTTGATTGGTTGATCTCTACAAAGATAACTGGCAACGTAGCGAGTGAGTGCATCCTTTGCGTGCACGCAAGTAGGGATGCACACGTTTAATCGCAATTTCAAATAAAGCTATTCGCCCAAAACAAGTTGCGCTTACGAACAAATTAACGCAACTTTGCATGCACGTAAATATTTGCGATCGATTCAAATAAAGCCCCCCAGAACAAATTCCTCTACCCGCATACAGACACCTCAATTTGAATTCGTTTTTATAATAATCTACTTAACGGGAAAACGCAACAAATATTGTTCTGCAATGACTGGCCACACTATTATAAAAATCACACGTAATTGATCTAAATCTACTTTAAAACCGATCCATTAGTGTAACTACAAAACAAATTGGTCGAATATTTTTCAACAAAATATTTACATTTCCAGTAAAAAAATATTATCGGGAGAATCCGAATGACTAAATCCCCGTATTTTGAAAAATATTCAGAAATAATAAACAAACGAAAATAACTAAATATCAGTTTAACACCTATTAATACAAACGCAAGCACATTTGGGATTATATCCTTCCCATATTATAATATATTTTTAAGCATTCGTTAATCCCGATTTAACCTGAAAACGTTATTTTACATTTCCGCCTCTTTTCCAACTACGGGGTAATCCCAAAACGACGATACAAAACACAAAAAATACCAATTTAAGATTTTTAAAGGTTCAAGGAAGGCGCATAGTGGAACGATCATATGTAATTCGTCCGACATTTAGTTGTTACACGCCGAATTTCATCTTTCAGAGCGTCAGTTGTTTGTGGTGTATTCACGTAAACCCGGTCTTTCAAATGGCCCCAGAGAAAATAATCCAGTGGCGTTAAATCACAAGAACGAGGCGGCCAATTGACATCGCCAAATCGAGAAATTACGTGACCTGGAAATTTATCTTGCAATAACTGAATTGTTTGGCCAGCTGTGTGGCTTGTGGCGCCGTCTTGCTAAAACCAAAGGTCGCTGATGTCAACATTAGCCAATTGTGACCAAAAAAATCGGTTATCATAGTTTGGTGGCGTAGAGAATTCACGGTGACGGCGTTTGCTTGCTCATTTTCAAAAAAATACGGGCCGATGATGTCGTCTTACCACAAATTTGTTTAACTTGAAGAAGTAGTCCATTCTCTCAGTGGAATACAATGTAATAAAACAAAGCAAACAAACCGTCACCTCCACAAATTTAATCTCCAAAAATCACGCTAACTGATACATGTCATCAGTCACAAACCTTATCAACAAAACAGTGTCAAGGACAAAACAAAACAATATAGCTGGCAAAACTCAGTGCATTAAGTGACAAATGAGTACACATTTGCATTTGATAAACAAATGTACAAAAATTTAAAATCATGGGCGATTTGCGCCTTTTATTCAAAATTATTTAACACTGCAAATATATTTTTTTTTTTTGACTAATTAATGCAACCATTTTTATTTTTTATTTTTATTGTTTTGGTTTTTTAAATTTTCATCTGATTTTATTAACTAATGTCACTAGTTTTGCCAGCTATAGTTTTGACCTTTCTATGTCAGAAAAAGTTTTGTTGATATTAGATACCTGTAGTTTTGCAGATAAAAATGCTATATCATGCATTTTTGTTACTGTGTTGCGAAGAAGTTTACGAGAATGTATTTTCTAAATTCCTGAAGATAGGTGGTTTTGTCGAAACGTTGAAAGAAAAAAAAATAATGGCATTTAAATAATTATCTAAAATGATTATTTGATTTTAGATAATTATTGTCGATGATTTATAAATTGTTGAACCTCAGTTCCAAGAACAAAAAATAGGGAAATTAACCCAAATTATTATCGGAATCAAAAAAATGTATTAAGAAAAGTTATTTGTTTTTTATGTAGAATCCGATTCGGTAATGAAAAATATATGTTTCCATTAAGAAAAAACGAGTTGGCCTTGAGATAACCTTGAAACGGTTGACAGTCTCCCCCATGGGTGTCACCATTGTTTTTCGCCACAATAGCAAACAACTTTTATTTGAACTTTTTTTCCGAAAAATGTGCCGTTTTTAAGATATAAGGCTGTCTCAAAATAAATGGACCACCCAGTACCACCGCCTAATTGAAAATGGGCCTCATCACCAAAGATGATTTTGTTAGAAAATGCGTTGTTTTTAGGTTAGTTTTTCAGACAGCCCATTCACCAACGTTCGACGTAAACAATGGTCGGCCGGCTTTAATTCCTGAACGAGTTGAACTTTATAAGCGTGAAGATGAAGATCTTTATGCAAAATGTTGCGGAAAGTGCCTCTGGAGCGGCACTCTGTTACAAAATAGCGATAGAGATTCCCTTCGCTTCGATATTTCGTACTCTGTAACCAGATTCGGTATTTTCCGTGTCTAGCTGAACATGAACGAAGGGGCGATAGAGAAGCGAATGATAGAGACAACTTGAAAGGTGTTTCTATGATCGTTCTGTCTCAGTCTATTCAATGCATGCATGAGTTTTTTATCTTTCTTCATTCAATGACAATAAAATGAAAAGAGGTTAGGTTATGGTTGTTTGTATTATGATTTTCAGGAGATATTATTTATTTTTTAGATAAACTTCTTACAATAATTATAAACATTTATCTATCGCGAAAAAGGTATAAAGGTAAGCATTTAATTTAAGACATTTTAACAAATATCATTTTTGAGTGGGATCAAAATTTGTAAACAATGGTAGCAACCTAAGTATCTACCCCTTTAAACTGAAAATTATTAATTAGGGATAGATACTTACTTAGCTCTGTATGCATAGAGAATTGTAATAATATTAGTGTATCTATAACACAAATCATTCTTTGTTCAAGAGTGTAGCGTTCCATGGTTAAAATTTCTCAAGTTTTTATACTAAATAAATGTCAAAGGATGACAGCAATTCTTTACATTTCATCATTTGATAGCCAATTTACTTCCTAACCAAATTTGCCCACCCTTCATCATTCGTGAAGTAAAATCAACCAATGTTTTTATTTATTTTTATTACAAATTGCATTCGTTATTTTTCATATTTTCGCGAAAAAGCGCAACACCACACAGAATCATTTTCGCTAGAAATTTTATCTAAATATAAATACGTCATGAAACATTAATTCTAATTACTTAATAATAGAATTAATCAATACTAAAAATAAACTCTTACTAGATTATTATTTACTAAAATGAAACCACATTACTGGATTCTATTGATGTGGTATTAGTAACATAAAACGCATATTGCTGTAATAATATCTATTTAAAAATTTTCACAAATAATAACATATTATTTATAAATGTTTTTATTTTTAGGATGAATACAGCGTGTCAGATGAAGGTGGATATAACTAACTTCACTTAGTACCAAGTCGATCCATTAGTTGATAAATATTCTTGACAGTTGGAAAAATATTTCTTTTTTCTCAAATACCAAAACTCACGAAGCTGATATACGAGTATTAACGTGTTTCACGAACAGCATGTGGGTCTTCGACGCTCAAATGCCGCAGTAGTTGTGCTTCTTTAAAAAGCTATTTAACAAGAAATGATCATCATCGGCCAAATAAGATTTTTCGTGAAATAAGGATCTGTTTCAAGTTATGTGCTTTAACGCAACGCCTGAAAAATTTGTATGCTATGAATGGTCATTTGTTTTAGTATATTCTTTTCTATGCTCGTAGTACTGCAACTTTAACAAATAGAAGGTGGGCCAAAAGAAATCATTCCATGTTGTTTGGCTCTCTTTTCTTTTCTAAATGAAAAACTTCGATTCTGTTTTTTGATTATGTTTATTTGAACCTTTCAAATTTTATTGGTCAAGTCGAGAAGATTATATCGGCCAAATGGGCGCCGTCACAATTGATTGCCATACGGGCTCGTTTTATGGCATTTTTCATCACTTCAGCGAGAACTTCGGGCGATAGATTCTCGCACTCGTGTCAAATGTTGTCCTTAAGAGCTTCCAGAGTCTCGGGCTTGTTCACGTAAACACGGGACTTCAAAAAACCCCACAAAAAAAGTCTGGAACGCTTAAATCGGGCGATCTTGCGAGCCAGTGCAAATCACTAAAACGAGAGATGAGGCAACCTGGGAACCCGGGAACCACATGTCCCTCAGTCCTAATTCGTCCAATTGCGGCAGAAAAAACTCGGTAAACATGCCCTATAGCGCGCACCGTCCACTGTTGTCGTTTGGCCAGCGGCATTCTCGAAAAAAAATGGCCCGATAACTCCTCCAGCGTGAACAGCGCACCATGCAGTCCGATTGATCGTGTGTAATGACTCCTCGTGCATCACTCGTGAATTTTCGGTGCCCTAGAAGCGATAGTTTTGCTTGTTCACGGACCCGCTGAGGTGGAAATGAGCCTCATCGCTCATGATTTTGGTCGAAAAATGGTCCACTTCTTCCTGGAGATTGAGGATGGCTTGGACGTAGGTTACGCGCGTTTGGCGGTCGGCAGGCGGCAGCTGATGCACGGACTGGGCTTTGTGCGGGAAGACGCGCAGGTCCTTGACCAAAATTCGCCTTAGGGACGTCCGGCTGATGGCTAATTGCGTGGCACAGCGTCTGGTCGATTTTTCCGGCGACTACTCGACATCCTCGCCAACAGCGGCGATATTCTCGGCAGAACGCGCGCTCCGGGTCCGGCCACTCTTGGCAACGTCTCGTGTGGTCCCATACTCTTCAAGGTTGGTGGTCAAACGGCGCAGTGTTTGCGCAGTCGGTGTCGCAGGGCTGGGGAATCGGCGACGGAAAGATTTGATATTGGCGGCCATTTGCAAAAATGAGAGCATCTTCCAATAGGGTGATTTCTTTGGGCCCACCTAGTACATAGATACTTATAAAGAATTTGGAAGTCACAGGCACAAAATCGTCCTTTATACATGGGTCTCATAGATCTTGTCAAGAGTTCGACTCTGTTAACCGTGAGGCGCTGTGGAGGATATTGAAGCTCACCGGATGTCCCCAGATATTCATCCTGTTACTTCGACTGCTTCACGATCATATGAAAGCAGCCCTTTTCAATAACAACTGGCGTAAAGCAGGGTTGAGTCATTGCTCCGACATGTTTTTGATGTTTGATGGAACGGTCAATCATCTTCTTAAGGATGAACTGGCGGGGGGAACATAGATCGTCTACAAATTTGATGGCGGCAACATGGGACGATAAGATCGTATCCATATCAGTCATTGAGCCTCAATACGCGGATGTCAGTGTTGTCCTAGCTGCTACAGAAAACGATCTTCAATATACAAGGTGGACCAAAAGAAGTCATGCGATGTTGTTTGGCTCTCTTTTCTTTTCTAAATGAAAAACTTCGATTCTGTTTTTTGATTATGTTTATTTGAAACTTTACAATTTTATTGGTCAAGTCGAGAATATTATATCGGCCAAATGGGCGCCGTCACAAATGATTCCCATACGGGCTCGTTTTATGGCATTTTTCATCACTTCGGCGAGAACTTCGGGCCACAGATTCTCACATTCGTGTCGAATGTTGTCCTTAAGAGCTTCCAGAGTCTCGGGCTTGTTCACGTAAACACGGGACTTCAAAAAACCCCACAAAAAAAGTCTGGAACGCTTAAATCGGGTGATCTTGCGAGCCAGTGCAAATCGCTAAAACGAGAGATGAGGCAACCCGGGAACCCGGGAACCACATGTCCCTCAGTCCTAATTCGTCCAATTGCGGCAGAAAAAACTCGGTAAACATGCCCTATAGCGCGCACCGTCCACTGTTGTCGTTTGGCCAGCGGCATTCTCGAAAAAAAATGGCCCGATAACTCCTCCAGCGTGAACAGCGCACCATGCAGTCCGATTGATCTTGTGTAATGACTCCTCGTGCATCACTCGTGAATTTTCGGTGCCCTAGAAGCGATAGTTTTGCTTGTTCACGTACCCGCTGAGGTGGAAATGAGCCTCATCGCTCATGATTTTGGTCGAAAAATGGTCCACTTCTTCCTGGAGATTGAGGATGGCTTGGACGTAGGTTACGCGCGTTTGGCGGTCGGCAGGCGGCAGCTGATGCACGGACTGTGCTTTGTACGGGAAGATGCGCAGGTCCTTGACCAAAATTCGCCTTAGGGACGTCCGGCTGATGGCTAATTGCGTAGCACGGCGTCTGGTCGACGTTTCCGGTGACAACTCGACATCCTCGGCGATATTCCCGGAAGAACGCGCGCTCCGAGGCCGGCCACTCTTGGCAACGTCTCGTGTGGTGCCATACTCTTCAAGATTGGTGGTCAAACGGCGCAGTGTTTACGTAGTCGGTGTCGCAGGGCTGAGTAATCGCCGACGGGAATCGCGCTGCGCCAACACCACAGACGAATTGTTACGCAAAAAAAATAGACACGATTATTCCGCGTTCATGGGGAGTGTATCGCTCCATGGCTTGTTCACTTGTATTCTGCATCTGTCTAGTCCACAAATGTCAAAACAGATTTGACATTAGCGGGCATTTGCAAAAATGAGAGCATCTTCCAATAGGGTGATTTCTTTTGGCCCACTAGTAGGTATATTAAATGCATTTAACAGCGCATACAGGAGTATCGGGCTTGAACTGAATATAAAGAAAACACAGATTTTCTACCAGCCTGCACCACACACTGTGGATGTCCCACCAATAAGAATTATAAGAAACAGTGGGTGTCTATCTCGTAAGTAAATAAACACAATAAGGTCAGCTACCGCGAGTGTTCTGCTTTCAATTCAAAGCCATTTATTCTAAGTTTAGGTGTCTCATTATTACCGGTGATTAGCAAATTCCATGAATCGATCTTGAAACAGTTCAGGCATTTTCAACCCGCAACAACATTCGAGTGAACGGAGACAAACTTCAGAATATCGAGAGTTTTTCTTACCTCCACGATTTGCAAAAGTTCATGCTAAGCCTGAAGCTGACTGTGATCCGCGTGTATAACCACGGCTCTTTGGAACCACAAAGAACCAAGCATTTATAAGTAAAATTATTTTTAGTGATGATGGAATTATTTATTCTTACAATATACATATTATCACGAAAGATTTATTATTTTGTATTGATAGGACAAAATTAAGACTGGTTTATTGAGTAGGGTAATCGAATATTACATGTTGCAGCCAATGAATTGATCGAGATAGTCGTTTTCTCTTAATCGGCTTGATGTTTTCTTTTTCAAGCGGTTTTTAACGTTATTCTATTCAACTCCTGTAAAACCAGAAACGAGCAATTAAATCGTATACAAACATCTGCAGACGCCATTAAAAATATTCACCACATGTTATCTCGAATATCACTCAAATGTTTATATAACTTAATAGCCTTAATAATTTTATCTTTTTCAAAGATGTTTTTTAAACAAATATAATTTTTATTGCGTTTTAAATGGTTGCCATGTATCATGTATGTCAAATTTGTCATTTAAAAAATACATACAGGGTGGTTCAAATTAGGCCTTTTTTTATGGGAACTCATGTTTCTGTCGAAGATGGGAAAAAATATCCAAGGTCCTCCAGGGTCAAATTTTATGAAAAGCTCACTCGTGTAAACTAAATTTGGCTATCTGCAACGGTTAAGCCGATACGTGGCGTTTCTCAATTTTGGCCGATTCCGTTTATGGCTATAACTTTTTGTTATTTGAGATAATTGATTTCTGCAAAAACTTTCTTATAGCACTTTTCAACTTAGAATAAGACATAGTAACCTGTTTTACTACAGGGCCATTCGTGTAAAGTTACTGTAACGAAAATTATTTTTTTCCTTATGTGACACCCTGTATAATTTTGGATTTTCTTCTTTTCAAAAATATATAACAAGTTATATACAGGGTGGCCCCTCTCAAGTCTGATGTCCGGAGGTGCATGGTTTTCGAAATAGAGGGTGTCGAAGTTTTTTTCAAAAAAAAATTTTTTTTTATCAATATCTCAAAGACACGTTAACCGATTTTCTTGAAATTCGCTGGTGATGTAAGCTAAATAAGACGCTCAGTTAGCACTAATTAAATGTTAATTATCACTTCCACTGGCGCCCCGAGGGACAGTGTCACGAATAAAAATGACAAAAAAATGTACGCTACTGACTTTTTTGAAAATTTTATATATTTTTTAGAAAGCTCAGTTAAAAATACAACTTTTTTGTCACTTGATATTTTTTCGTATCTCTCTCCGTTTTCGAGAAAAAATTTTTTATTAAAAACTTTATTAAAAGGTTCATTGTTATTAGAAAGAAAAACAAGGAGGCTAAGCTGACCAGCGAATTTCAATAAAATCGGTTAACGTGTCTTTGAGATATTGATAAAAAAGGTTTTTTGAAAAAAACTTTGACACCCTGTATTTTGAAAACCATGCACTTCTGGACATCAGTCTCTTATCTCAAACTGCTTGTCTATGGTTCCTCAATATGCCCCAGAAGTTTTTCCAATTGAGAGGGGACACCCTGTATAATTTTTAAACCTAACAATATATTTGACTTTAAGAAAATAATCCATACAAATCAAGTATGGCCATGCCTAAAAATATAAAATAAATATATATTTGGCAAAAAATTAATACAATAATTTGTAGACATATCAACAAACAAAACATATAAAACATAATAATAATAATAGTAGTAATATACACTATATTGCACAGGTACATCGTCAAACAAATAAATCAATTAAGATACTTTTAATTAATGCAGAGTTGCCAAGTTTCAACTGTTTTGCACCCCAAAAATTTAGTAAAAACAATTAACCAAACTTTTAATATTTTTGGATATCTTTCTTGGGTTTTTAGTTCGCATTAACAAACAATGGTGAGATAAAAAAAAATTATTTCATGTCAATTTTTTTTTCTTTACGACGCGACGCGACGTTTTGACAAAACAGTTTTTGTCTTCTTCAGGTTTTTTTTTTTTTTCGTCAGTCTTCCATCTTATTAGTGTTCTCTTTTTCTTTTACACACTTTTTACACACTAATAAGATGTTGGAAGACTGACGAAAAAAAAAAACCTGAAGAAGACGAAAACTGTTTTGTCGAAACGTCGTAAAGAAAAAAAATTGACATGAAATAAAAAATTTTTATCTCACCATTGTTTGTTAATGCGAACCAAAAACCCAAGAAAGATATCCAGAAAATTATAAATATATGGTTCAAGAAAATTAAAAGGAAAAAAAAATTTATTGTAATAATTACATTATTAAGGGATTTTTTGACAACAAATCATACATATATTAAAGTGTCAACAATATGTAATTTCCATAAACTAGAAATAACTATAAACAATCAAAACAATACACAAAAGAGAAAGAAATAATCAACAAATTAACCACAAACGAAATACTAGAAACAATCAATCCAAAAATACATGAAAGAAACAAAAACACCTGCATATGAGAAAACATTTACCGCATATGCTCACATTGATAACCATTCTGATCTATACACATGCGGCAGCGTTTTTGTTTCTTTTGTGTATTGTTTTGTTTGTTTATATTTATTTCTAGTTTATGTAAATTACATATTGTTGACACTCGAAATCGATGAAGAATTGAAAGAAAAGTTTATAGAGCAAAATTTGTTCATTTTGATGATATTGATGATGGCCGACTAGCGTCACTGGTTTTAGTGGACTACAGCAAAGCTTTTGACAAAATCAGTCATGAACTTTTACTAGCAATTTTAAAATACACTGGTTTTTCGTCGAGTGCTGTGGAACTCTTAAACAGGTATTTGGATGGTCGTTATCAATATGTGGAAACTAATCGAGGTTGCTCTACCTTGGGTCAAATATATTGTGGCGTTTCACAAGGATCTATTCTAGGTCCATTACTCTTTTCACTATATACTGTTACTCTTCCGTCCAGCGTTCAATTCTGTGATACCTACTTATATGCGGATGACAGTCAACTAAAGTGCTCGTTTTACGCTCAAGATTGTGAGGTTGCCTGTAGAAGAATTAATAGTGATCTGAACTCATTGGTGGAGTGGTCGGAAAGGCATCAACTTTTAATATATATCAAAATGTGTCTCAAAATCATATGCTACATTAAAAATGTTATATCCGCAGAGACATGTGCTTCCGATAGATCTTAAAACCAAAGTAACTGAAGCCTTAGTACTAAGTAATTTTAATTATTGTGATGTCGTCTATAATTCTTGTCTTTTAGTTATTGATAAAAATCGCATTCAACGTGTTCAAAAGTCTTGTTTGCGCAATATCTTTGGTATTAGAAAGTATGAGCGAGTGAGTCATAAGTTGGTTGATGTTGAGTGGCTTTCGATGGAGCAACGACGATTTCTTCACTCGGCAGTATTATACCATTCCATTCTGTCGCAGAGACACCCAACTTATTTGTGCAACAAGATAACTTTCCGATCTGACATACATAATTTGAATGTTAGATTTAGAAATCTTCTGTCTCCCCCAGCACATAAAACTTCGGGTTTCGAACGGTCCTTTTCATACCAGATTTGCAAAATTTATAATAATATACCAGATAACCTGAAATGCCTAAGTATCTTTTCCTTTAAAAAAAAACTCCGTAATATTATACTTAATCCGCTGTGATTTTTTTTTCTGATTTTTGATTTTTTGTTTTGATTATTATTGTTGGTGTTTTCTTATTTTTTATTATTATTTTTATAATATTGTTATATTGTCAATAGTTTTTTTTTCTGTTAAATGTGATAGGGAGCTACAAGAATGATATATTATACATGTTTTTTTTATTATTATTTTGAAAAATATAAGTTAACTACTTATGTTTTTCTTCCTCTGGCCTAGATTTTGAAATCAGTCTTACTGCCATCTAGACCATTTTGTAGTTCTATGTTTAAGATAAAATTAAGTACGGTATTGTAATTTATTTTCAGAACTGCAAATAAACTTATTATTATTATCAGTAGAATCTAAATCTTAAATATTGCTGGATAAAACTGGGTCACCCTGTATTTTTAAAATAATTACCTAAGACTAGAGGTAGAAATGAAAATAGTTCGTCGGTATTAATATTTTATTATGTTGTGATTCTCCTATGTTTGTCGTGACTCATCAATTTAATTTATATAATCATTGAAAACCCTAAACGATAATTATTACTTAGTAGGTATCTATTTCATGTCAAATCGACATAAACTTTAATTGAAATTATCATTTTAATTAAAAAATATGTTCTACTAAAGAAAATTACAAATTAAATTAACAACATACAGCAAGATCAGTAAATATCATTTTATACTATCCTTATCCTTACAATAAAATCAGCATTTTTTTTTATTGCAGGTAACTGGTTCGTGGCGATTGTTATCGCATAGCAGTTTTATAACAAGTGCCCTCTAGAGACGGTTTTTTTTATTATATTTTCTTTGTTTTAGATGCGGGAAGTTAAATTATTGCGACGCATGAAATTGCTGTGTAATATTTGCAGTCGTAAATTTGTGGGGCGCAGTCACGCAATGACAAAGTTGGTCAAAATTTTTATACAAAATATAAAAAGTTGTAGTATAACCAGCCGGAATTGAGCATAAAAAATAGCCAAACGATAATCCCATTGTCGATGTCGTGTCGGTCCTAACCACAGAAATCTTATATTATATTTTTTAATATTTATTTATAGCATAGAATGAACAAATTCTTTTAGAAAAAAATATGTTGTTGCTGCTGCTGTTGTTGCCCTAGTCTGCTCACCCGTAAATGCATAATTATATTTACATCTTTAAAAATTTACAAATGAGCAAACTAGGATTGTTGAATACATCTGGCTTAGGCAGTTCTGAACGTGGATTCGGATTTGTAACAACTCTGTGGTTCTTCACTAAATAATCGGCAAACTCTTGATACGGAGTTTTAGCCAACTGAATTTCCTTCCATAAGTCTGGCGTTAAGTAAGCATACCTATGTTTTTGCAATTGCTGCGAAAGTAGCTTTAGCGAAATTTCCCAATGTGCCTGTGGAACCACGGGCTGAAGTGTAACAATCTTCGATACCAGCCATTTGAAGTAGTTTCTTTGGTACCGGAGCCGATACGATACCAGTACCACGTGGAGCAGGGATAAGACGTACTGTTACCGAACCCCATTTTCCAGTTACCTTGCAAGGTACGGTGTGAGGCAAACCAATTTTGTTACCCCCGTATCCTCTACGTACAGGTACTACAGACAACTTCGCTAAAATAATAGCACCTCGGATAGCGGTTGCGACTTCCTTACTGCACTTAACGCCGAGTCTAATGTGACCTTTACTGTCTCCAATAGCGACGAAAGCCTTAAAATGGGCACGTTGACCAGCGCGAGTTTGTTTCTGAACAGGCATGATTTTCAATACCTATACTATATACTCTAGAATGATAATCCCGTAGTACAAAAATGTAACCAAAAGTGTAAAGCTGTCCCTAATGCGCATGGTCACCCGTATTTATTTTTCCACAGGGCCGGCTTTGATCAAATTTTCCCTTTTGATAACATTCAAATAAAAAAATGGTATAAAGGGATTTTAGAAAGTAATAAAAAATTACGTTAAACCTATAAATACTTTATTGCTTAAGAGGTACAACCTGTACAAGAATAATAAATCTAAGTAGAAATTCTAATACTGGAAAAATATCTTAAGGACACGATCATTCTAATTACTTATTTAAAATTATATAAACATTGAATTTAAATTCAATCCAACTAATTTACCTATTCGTGGGCCGATTCCGGATCGTCACACAACACAACGGGATCATTGATGAAAAAAAACCTCTACGTCCATCAAAAACCTCGTCATTTCTGCCTCTACGGTGGTAACTTTGCGGTATGTCAACAACTGAACCCTGGTGATATAGACAGCATTTAGAATTTTGTCAGTGAATGATGGCAATCTTGAATGAAAACGAAAATGTAAATTTCCTCATGAGTGACGAGGTTCATTTTTAAGTGGATGGTTTTGTCAATAAGCAGAACTTTAGATTTTGGTGTTCAGAAAATCCACAGAGAATGGAAGAGAGATCTCTACTTAGTGCTCGAATTACGGTGTGGTGTGCGGTAGGTGAAATGGGGGTCATCGGTCCGTATTTTTTTGCGAACGGTAACGGTCAGACAGTTACTGGAAATGTTGATTCATTTTTTTCTGTCTGCAATGCAATGCGAAATATATGGTTCCATCAAGATGGGGCTATGACACACACTGTTCGAATTTCGATGGAACGTTTCCGACAAGCTTTCCCTGGAAAAGTAATCTCTCGTTTTGGAGTTTGCTTGGCCCCCCGATCTGACGATCTCGGATTTCTTTCTCTGGGGTTTCTTGAAATCAAATGTTTACGTTTACGTACGAGAAATGTTACGAGCTGCAATGCGTAACTTCAGGGAACGTCTGGAAACATATGTTTAAACGGAAGGGCGCCATCTACGCAATGTTATATTTGCCGTGACGATAATCTCAGTGTTCTTCTGTATTCTCGCGAGGAATTGCGAACTTTTTCTGTCCACGCTACTTTTAGTTATCGCCTGTAGGCCCAAATCTCAAAAGCTTCAAGACGTTTCATGTCTTTGTTGTTAAGCGTCCAGGCTTCTACACTTTCTTGAACATATTTAAAATAAACTATTGGCAACACAGCATATGCTAGCGATTTATTTTTTCATTTGAAGGAATTTTAATCCGTCTCTTTCCGCGTTGTTATTCGCCTCATTTGTAAATGTCAAATGTAGTAAAATATAGATACTGAATTTTATTCCAATTTCACTTTTTAATTTCGCTTGAATTATACCTACAGTATTTTATGCTAAGATAAAAGTATAAAGGACATTTTTCAAACATCCCTTTTTATTTATTTCTTTCAGGATGCATGAATAATTGGAAGAATTACAGGGTGGTTCAACGAAAAGTATGCACTTAGCTTTTCTTTTGCTGCGGAGAAGGAGACATTAAAGATATTTTCCAAACCCAAACAGCATCGTTAACCAACTAGCGGGGGAGAAGCACATACGTCAAATCAATTTTTACGTTCGAACGGTTGTTATTCTGCGTTGCTTAGAATACATTGTCATTTATCAAATTTATTGAAAGCACGAACATTTTTATGAAATATACATTTAAAATAAGCAAGTCTACACCTACTTATCAAATCCCTAAATTTTCATATATTTGCGATATTCTACACTTTTCAATTCTTGACGCAGTCTTTCCCGGAATGACACCATGTATTGCTTGGCAAACGAATCTGTGACAACGAAAGGAATGCGGACAAAAAATCCTATATTGCCAAATTTAACTACAATATATCACTAGTTCTCGAAAAGAAGTAGTATTAACTTGAAAATCGACTTTTTACAATTACAAATAATAATAATGGAAAAAGCTCAGCATTTTTAAGTGGTTGTTTGTTTTATTTTTATTTAATAACTAAAATTTTTACCACTGAATATTAAAATAGGGAAAAGAAATTACGATTTTCTGTAAAATAGGCAATACCACGCGAAATAGGTGGTTAGACGCCCGCCGCCTGAATGATCCTAATTGGTGCGTAGACCCTCGCACGTTTGTCGCCATGCGGGTGTTCAAGTCGCAATTGGTGGAAACTAAGTTCTTCCCCGCGGTTTATTTTCATTTTTGGTATGCAAACTTTAGTAGATATTTGAAATAAAATAAATAAATAAATAAAATACTTCCTGGGTGTTATAGCTTAATAGCAGTAGGTGCTTTTACCAAACACGTGAAGAACTTTTCATTTATTTAAATTTTTTAGCAACAATTAAATGTTTATTAATTATTACTAAACTTTTACAACGCACACCGCTGGAGATTTTATGAATGAAATCAGCCATGTTTTATTATAACTGCATTCCCCTTACCGACGCCGCGCTGCAGATCAATATGCCAAACAATATATAATTAGGTGCTTAAGGTCTATGAAATTAACGGCTTCTGTTTTATAAACTTATTCCCCCAAAAAGATTATAACTGATATGAGATAGTCAGTTCATATGTCAAAACAAACAAAGGACGACCTTAACGTTGACCTAGTTCAAGCATTAACTATTGAGCCGCAGCTGTAGTCATGAAAAACAAACACGCACGTAAGGAAGGAAAAAACGTCGCAAAAAATTATGATACAAAATAATAATAAGAAATCGCTAGTTATAGAGGCAGTAATTTCACCATTACCACCATTAATTTTATAAATTGCTCCACAAATAAATCTTATTTAATTTTGTTCAAATTATAGTCATCTTCAGTGGTACAAGAGGGAAAATTGAATATAGAAAAATTATTAATTTTTTTATAATTACATTTATTCTGAAAACAAACATTTTTTTATTCCTTACATTTGTAATTACAAAAAATATGCTTAGTTTTTTACTCTGGCAAGTTTTCTCTTTGTGGGACTTATATCATAGAGTACCATATTGCCCCCAGATAAGTCTCAAAATTGTAGATTGTGCCTTTCAATAATAAACAAAATCTAAATCAGCGATTTGGCTTATAACGTCTAAATTTTATGATAGTCAAACTGAATGTCATTAACGTATTGTTTCCGGGCAATTATACTAATACGATTCAACGGGAAAATAGATTACTATTAAGGGAATATTTAGCACATTATAAATACGTTACAATACATACAGTCACACAGGAACAAATGGAAAACCTTAATCAAAGATAAACTTACACTTTTACCTTAATTAATGAAAAAAAAAACAAATGGTAATTTAAATGCTCCCATTTGTATCATGATCCAGTAACCCCAACGCGGTATTTTTGTAGATTTGGCAATAGATTGTATAGCAAAAGGAAAATAAATAAAAAACTAATAATTACCATCATCTGCATATGTTTCAGATCCATATCCATCCTGTAATCCATTGGCCCACGTACCCTCATATTTGGCGGTTGATGTTTTCGACTGTCTTACACCGTATCGTCCTTTGAATCCTTGCGTCCACTCGCCTCGGTACATCCATCGACCCCGTGTTTCTACTCCAAGACCGTGGCGTTTGCCATTTTGCCACTGACCTTCAAAACAGCTTCCACTGCAAGAAAAAACACATATGGAAAATATTAGCAGGTGTAACAATATTCTGTTATTTTCTATACAGAGAAGAACCGCCATAGAGATTGAGATTTCTTCAGTTTGCAAATTTACATGCAGTAAAACTACATCACATTAAAGCTAACTCAAAAAGCTGACTCCATCTCAAACAGAGAAGTTAAGTTGGTTTAACACTTGATATAAATAAGTTTGCACATAATTAATCGATGTGTTTGGCTGGAAATCGTGTCTACTTTAGATGACGCGTTATTCTGGATGGACAGTTTTAAAATGAAAGCACTGTATAATCAATATTATTTTATCTGTCTGCACGACTAATAAATCATATAGGTAACATAAAATCCACGCGCAAGCAAATAATGCGAAATTATCCAAAATAAATTTTAGTTTTATGTAAATTCATTATATTTATTACATAAGGATCAGTTTATTTGTTATTCTTAAGCATCATTTACATATTCAAATCGTATTTTGAATATACGAGGTTGAAAAACAAAGTAAAGCGTGTCCCAAAATTAACGGAAGATTTGAATTTGCCGCCATTTATGCAGTTAAGTGTTGGCAACCCTAAAAACAAAACAAATCGACATCTGACAGTTTAGGGTTAGTAAAAATGGAGCGTTACACGATAGAACAACGCGTCTTCATTATTGAACAATATTTCAAAAATAATGAAAGCTGAGCGGCCGCAGTTCATACAAAATATGCTCGGAATATAATTAGGATACCTAAACAAAAATCCACATTTCTGGATTTAGAAAATCCACAATGCCATTATTTCCGTCAGCGGAAAAATGGAACATTCCCGTCCGATGATTTATTACAGGTTTTGGCGTGGATTGGATTATCAAGATAACAGAGTAGAGAGCAACTAATTCACTGTCAAACGTATTTAATCATGGCAGGGATTCTACTACTGACGAAGTGCGTAAAGTTCGTCCAAAACCAGTAGTCGTAACTAATCACAAAAGATCGTCATGTAACATAGTGTGAGATTAGGACAACCTTAGGCATTAGCTCCATCAGCATTTATAAAATATTAAATATAGGAACATTTAGCTGCGAACATGGTTTGTTCTAGAAACTCTCTAGATCTGTGTTTGTTCTCGTTGGATTACACATAATTTGCGTTTGAGACTGACCGGAAACATCAACCGACTGTATGGGCACAGTTAAAATAATATACAGTTAGTTCTCATCGTGTCGGTACGTCTAATGTTCATGGCTACAAAGCAATTCGCCGCACTTAGTTATAGTATAGTATCTTATAGTATATACAGGGTGTTAATTAAGTATCTGGCCAAACTGCAGGGGGTGATTCTTTGAGTGATTTTAAGGTAAAAAGTTCATATAAGCAGGTGTCCGGAAATGCATAGTTTTAAAGATACAGGGTGTCAAAAACATTTTTTTTTACATTTATTTATTAATATCTCAAACACCTGTTGACCGATTTTGTTGAAATTTGGCAGTATTATGGACTATGATAAGACGCTAAGTTAGCACCAATTGATTGTTGATTATGATTTCCAGTGGAGTCGTAAGGGGCAGTTTCACGAATAAAAATTACAAAAAAATGTGCGCCACTGACTTTTTTAAAATTAAAAAAATAATTTTTGGATTAAGTCATTAAAAATACAACTTTTTTGTCTCTTGATATTTTTTCGTATCTTGCATCGTTTTCGAGAAAAAAAAATTAAAACCACTTAAATGCATGTCCCTGAATAATTTTAAAAATCACTTTTACAGAATTATTGCGAATTTCGTTTTACCCAAATTCGTACGGGAATTTCTGGATCAAACTTATGGAGGCCAGTGGATTGGTCGCGCGGGTCCACAGTCATGGCCACCCAGGTCGCCAGATTTAAATCCTTTGGATTATTTCCTTTGGGGGCATTTAAAGTCGCTGGTTTATAAAACTCCAGTCAATACTGAAGCCGAATTATGTCAGCATACGGGATTCATGCAATCAAATAAGACAAACTCCTGGAGTTGAAGTTGAAGGTGGACATTTTCAACAACTATTATAAATTTATCTTTATTTGTTGTTATGTTGTTAAGTTCTTAAATGTTTTTTATTAAAAAAGTATTTTTTGTCAAAGTTTAATTAATAATATGTCTTTGTCTTGTCTTAGGCATTTATTTCCACCACTGAACTTCAATATTAGCAATAGTAAATAAGATTTAATTAGCTTTTTCCTATTATAAAAAATACTGCCAAATCTCAACGAATTTGGGTAAAACATAATTCGCAATAATTCTGTAAAAGTGATTTTTAAAATTATTCAGGGACATGCATTTAAGTGGTTTTAATTTTTTTTTCTCGAAAACGATGCAAGATACGCAAAAATATCAAGAGACAAAAAAGTTGTATTTTTAATGGCTTAATCCAAAAATTATTTTTTTAATTTTAAAAAGTCAGTGGCGCACATTTTTTTGTTATTTTTATTCGTGAAACTGCCCCTTACGACGCCACTGAAAGTCATAATCAACAATCAATTGGCTTAGCGTCTTATCAGTCCATAATACAGCCAAATTTCAACAAAATCGGTCAAATTTTTTTGACACCCTGTATCTTGAAAACTATGTATTTCCGAACACCTGCTTATATGAACTTTTTACCTTAAAATCACTCAAAGAATCACCCCCTGAAGTTTGGCTAGATACTTAATTAACACCCTGTATATATATAGTATATATAGTAGCGGGCCAGAAATGTGGCTGGGGATGCGACTAGTCGATGCCGTTTTCAGCGTCTACTGGACCTTCTTGTCTATAGTTAATATTCGATGGTATGGGTGATTCAATATGAGCCTAATCGCTTTAATCACTTTAAAGGTGCGCCCACACCAACCGCGACGCTGCAACGTTCGCGAATGCGCGGCGCGGCCTGTTTGGATGCACCTTAAGACAAATAGTCGCCAGTTGTTTCACAACTGTATCTTCAGAGAAACGTAGCACGGTGAATTCTGATTAGTACGCATCAATATGTTTACCGGAAGTCTTTGATAAGGTAAGGAAAAAACAATCGTCGCCGGATCAATCATAAGTTTTTTTTTTGCTAAAAAACAATAAAAGAACTTCCAATGTGAAATTACTGCATTTTGATTGTTAGGCTCAAAAAAATAATATAGTGGCCCTCGAAATAGAAAATTCTGTGCAAATTAACGACAGATACTGTCGAATTCGTTTCGCTCTTGTTATGAGCTCGTCAGAGTACCATAGTCGTTGCCCATCTACAAATATCAGCCTGCATTTAAGCACAATAGGATGCACAACAGTAGACACATGTAAACACGTATCATCTACATGTACATAGTAATGCATATCCCATACCATGCAGAGGCCGAACAAACTCAAGGTGTAGGTAAAACCAGTCGTATAAATAGAAATAAATATAAATAAAAATAGTATGAACCCAAAACGCTAGCAGGAGACCATTTTATCCTTCTCCCAGCATCTCCCAATTATTTGGGTTTCAGCAATGCTCGGACGGTGGTTTCCAAGCGTTCTGCCGTCGATGTTTAATGCCAAATAATGAAAAATTACAAGGATTTCATGTCCGTAAATATAATAAATGAAAAATAACTTAATGGCAAAGCGGACTAAAATGCTGGTTACACATACACAAGGAATTTTGTTTAATTTAGCAGGGCCCCAGTCTAATTCAATAGTACCAGACCGAGGCATGGGTCGACAGATACTGACGAATTCGTTTCGCTCTTGTTGTGAGCTGATATCTGTAGATGGGCAACGACTATGGTACTCTGACGAGCTCATAAAAAGAGCGAAACGAATTCGTCAGTATCTGTCGACCCATGCCTCGGTCTGGTACTATTGAATTAGACTGGGGCCCTGCTAAATTAAACAAAATTCCTTGTGTATGTGAACCCAGCATTTTAGTCCGCTTTGCCATTAAGTTATTTTTCATTTATTCTGTGCAAAATCAAATAAATGTAGCAAATCAATTAATTTCTTCCCATTAACCTCCAAATGTATCTGCTAATTAATATCAATGTTAATACAATTTAAGCTTTCAATAAATAACTTTTTTGTTTAAATTTAATTGTTTGTGAATCATAGTTTCTGTTCCTGGAGAAAACACGCTGGGAATCCTCAACTGGTATCGAATTTTCACAGAATTTACTATAGGATCTGGTTAATTTATTAAACGTTCTATTGCTGTGGCGATGAAAATAACAACGTTACTGTGATTAAATATTTTCTTTAACTGTTAAATAAAATAAGCATCTATCAACAGTCCACAAGATATACCTCACTTGTCAAACAATCAAGAGAAAACAAATTTATTGAGGCGGTAAATTGGAAAAATAAATGGTATCGTTAATTATATCGTTAGGAAAGAATGAAAATTCGTTTGTGAAAAATAAAAAAAAATCCTATTTCAAACTACAAACGATTATAGGAAAAATAATAAATTACTCTTTTTATGTTTTAATTATAAAAGCGCGATATTCAATGCTGTGTTTATTCTTTTGGTAATTAAAGTATTAAACAGTGAGATCACTGAATTTAAATTTAAAATTGATGTGTAACAGTTTACAATGAGTAAAGGGATAATTAGGGAGGGGTTCATTCTCTGTTTAACAAACACATTTACATGGATACATATTTTTGATTTAAGCAAATTACCTACTGTGAATTACAATTTCAGAGTTAATTAAAAACAAGGTTAGTCAGTGGGCATTTGAGACTGTCAATAAAACCTAAAACTATTAATTGGGTTGCTTCTTGTTTAATCGCTATTATGATAGATACGAGTAGATGTTTTTTTTTGTAAATAATGGTTTTTTTTATTAACTAAAATATCTCCTTATCGATTTCTTTGGAAGCGTTCTTGGTTGAAACAGGGATCTTATATGACCCTAACTAGATCAAAATTATTAAGTCCAGTGGCGTTATAGAGGAGCAACTTAACAAAAAAAAAAAAAACGCCACAATTTTAATATGCCAGTGCTGTGTTGTGTGGACAATTGCAAAGCAAGGCCAGCATCAGCAAGATCTTTTTTTCGGTTTCCCAAAGAAGAAGAGAGGTAAAAAAGAACAGATCGATTAGATTTACCATGCTATAAAACGAACAACCCCAGTTTTTATACAAATTGGGTACAAACTAATCAAACTATATTAATTTTGTAATCGAAAGAAGTGGAGTGAGCGTTATTCAGGAAAAATAATATTTCGTGGTGGCTGACTTTTTATTTTTCCTGTATATATATTTTGGTCTAAGCAGCTAGGTGATTTAATATATAATAACATTTATTTAGTTTATATACAATATAGCTGATCGATTAAAGGATTATATAAGATATATATTACAAATATATCTTTTCTATTTTTTTATTTGCTAATATATTGTGTTTCATACCCATATTTTAATTTACTAAGTAAGCATAGTTAAGTATATATAATTTTTCACTTTTTCAATTTATTTTTCTTTTGTAAGTATATGTTTGTTACATTTTTGTTGTTAAAAATACATACAATAACATACAAAGTATAGTAAATACCGTATACCTAATACCAATATATATAATCAATTACAGTGTTACACCTTTTTTAAAAACTTAACCAATTTCACAAAAAAATATTTTCAGTAACAAACAAACGATAATACAAAAAGAAGAACTAAAGAAAAAACACCGACAAAAAAATGAAGGAGAATACCTAATCATATAACAAAAATCATTTGCCTAGGAACCTGCATGGGTCATTTTAATTATTCCACTTATTGAATGTATTTTAAGTGTTCGCCGTTTGTCTCGCCAATAAGATGTTATAAACGCGTTTTTTAAATTGAACCTTATTTAGGTTTCTAACTTCTGGTGGCAGTTCATTCATACATTTCGTAATAAAGTAGGAAAACGATCTCTTGGAGAATTCCGTAGAATGAATAGGTGTAGTAAGAGTGTGTTTATGTGGAATGTTTATATTGTGTATGTCTGTTCGAAATCTTATCTTTTGATATAAATAAAGAGGAGTCTTGTAGTGCAGAATACTGTGAAAACGGCAAGCCGCATGTAAATACCTCCTATTATCCATATTAAGCCAGTTCATGTCCAAAAGTTTATGGCTGATTCGTTGTGACCTTCTGATTCCGAAAATCAACCTTAAGCATGAAATTCTACAAAGAAACATTGACGATCCAGTACCTACTAGAAGCACCCCAGAAGATGCTACCCCAGATGATGCTGTTTGCTGTCAAAACAGCGATCTTGGAGAAGACACCGATTTACGAATTTAAATGTTTTTTTTTATATAAATTTTAAATTAAATTAATGTACAAAACCGCCAAGTCACATTTTAGATATTAGGTATTAATTCGTCCGAAGCATTTAGATTTTTTAAATGCATCTCCTTATGCTAAGAAACCATCTTATCATACTTTAAAAATACAAGTTGCCTTAAAAATAGTTTAGTTTGTTTGCAGGAGGTTTTTTGTGATTATCTCAAAACCGCTTAAAAGTGACTTGGCGGGTTTTGCATTTATACGACTCATATAATTTTTACCGCCCTCGTAAGAATAATTTTTAAAAATGCGTGCATAGATGCCCCCGTATTACGCATTCTCGATTATCTTTTATTGTTATAATTTCGATAGGCGGTATCTCTCTATAAATGCAAAACAAAGAATGCCGACCGGTGTGATTATACTGTATCCCTTATATTTCCGATATTTACGATGTATATACTTAATAGGTATTTATAATAAACTTTGTAGCTTGTTTAAAGAGAGGGATATGAAAAGTATGGCTAATCCGGTCTTGTCTGGATTCGTCGACCGGTTACTGTTTTTATTCCGCTCACATAATATAGTTTAATCGAATACACCCTAATTAAATTAATATTTTCTTTTATTTAAAATGTTCTGTTCTTTTTTTCTCAATGTAGTGTTAAGGTGCATCGGGATTGCGGGTGTATATTACCAGTACTAGAGTGTATACTGTGCCTGTACATCACATTTTATTATGCTTTCCTCTATACTTTTT
Source organism: Apoderus coryli (assembly GCA_911728435.2). Lineage (NCBI taxonomy): Eukaryota > Metazoa > Arthropoda > Insecta > Coleoptera > Attelabidae > Apoderus > Apoderus coryli. The sequence goes on along the minus strand of OU452205.1, from coordinate 5,900,832 downwards.
GGTAAACAGTGGCGAGACACAGTGACCTACTTAAAGTTTTAGTTCTGTTCTGGTGTGTATAATGTATAATGAACACATGCATACAAGCATTTTTACGTTCAAAAATAGCATACGACCTCCTTACTAAAGGCAACCAACATGTGTTAGGAAAATAGGGAAAACGGAAATGTAACGAAGTTATTAAAACATAATAATATACAAAGTCACTTTTAAAAGTTTCTTGTCCCGTCAAGTATAATAATATGTTTAGAGAAATGTCTGTAGTATAGGGGGCGTTTTAATTCCACACAGAGGAAAATCTGTAGTTTTGCGAAAAACACACCCTTTGATTCAATGAGATATTACCTCAAAAAAATAAACATAGAAGTGGCATAACAAGAAAATGTTTGTATGCTGCAGAACTTTTTTATGTTTACTAATAATAAAATCCAACACTGTTGCCAACTGTTGGTTTTATTCATAGAATCAGAACTCGCATTTCACATCGCAACGTAAATTTTTATTAGGGTTGGTCACACATTGCAGAACTATGCAGGGCAAAGTTCATTCTTGTGACGATGAACAAATTACAGATGGAGAACGGGCTTTTAAAATTTAAAATTTTTATGGAATATTTGTAAATTTTCAGATTCACCAGAAAAGGAACAACTAAATTGTAGTTTACAGCTTGAAGAAGTTTAACAGACAAAAATCGTAATGAGCGTGACATAAATGGAACCGAATTGTTCCACGGGTTGCAATTTTTAAAAAATCTTATAGACTACAAACACCGACACAAATGGTAGACTATATTATAAAAAATAATTTAACTCATTCTGTTCCAAATGCAAGCGTAGCTTTGCAAATTTCTTTGACAATACCTGTATCGGTTGCTTCAGCGGAGATAACTTTCTCAGAGTTAAAGTTAATCAAAAACTACTTAAGATCGTCAATGGGCCAACAGCGGCTCGATAATTTGGCAATCATATCGATTGAAAGTGATTTGTTTGACAATATAAATGTGACTGATCTTATTTCTGAATTTTTCAGAAATAAAGCGCGTAAAGCTACTTTTATTTAGTGGTTATTTAGTTTTATTTAGGTTATTTAGATTAGGTGACTATTTCTTCTTCAAAAAATGTTTATTTTTTGTTCGGTAATAAAATGTTTATTTTTGCTTCACAGTCGTATAATTTAATAATTAGCATCTCTCTTCTTCCTAGTCTGTAGCTCGTTTTCAAGCATCGTGATTTCGTGAAATCTCCTGTACTGTCAGCCTCCATTCATTTCGATTCTCAGCCATCCTTATTGATTGTGGCAAGGTCCTGCCAGTGAGTTGGGTGATCAGGTCGGTATACCTTGTTGGCGATCTTCCGCGGCTTCTCTTTCCTGGTACCATGCCCTCTATTGTTAGTTTTTCGAGCCCATCTCTTCTGACCACATGACCGAAGAATTTGGCGATGTTTTCTGGAACTATGATGCGTAGCCTCTTCTTTACATTAACCTGTTCGAGGATTGACAGATTAGTTCTCCTCTCGATCCAGGAGACCCTCAACATTCGACGCCAACAATACATCTCAAGTGCGTCTATCCTCTTTTTGTCTGATTGCTTCAGTGTCCAGCACTCAGCTCCGTAAAGGAACACAGAAAATACCAGGCTCCTAACCAGTCTGATTTTTGTGTTGAGCGTGATATGATGACTTTTCCATATCTTAGTTAATTTCGTCATAGCTTGCTTAGCCAATGCGGCTCTTCTTTTGATTTCTTCGCTGCATCCGCCCTGATTCGTGATGAGAGAACCTAGATAGACGTACGTGTTTATCGTTTCGATATCACCAATCTTCTTTACTATCGATCTATTCTGGTTCTGTCAGTCTACTATCATTATCTTGGTCTTCTTCTTGTTCATTTGAAGACCGACTTCCATACTCATTTGCTCCACTAGTTGAATAAGTTCTTTTAATTCGTCTTCGGATGCAGCTATGAGCGTGGTGTCATCAGCGTAGCGAAGGTTATTAATTTTGACCCCGTTGATGGTTATTCTTCCTTTCCAGTTCTCTAAGGCGTTTCTCATAATCCATTCGCCGTATATGTTGAAGAGCATTGGGCTTAGTATGCAGCCTTGTCTAACACCCTTGCTGACACTGAAATGTTCGGTGAGCTCGTCTCCTACTCTCACTTGACCGCTGTTGCTGTCGTATAAGTTTTTCATTATCCATATCAGATGCCGAGGTATGCCCATTTCTTTTAGGATACTCCATAATTTCTGCCAGCGCACGCAGTCAAACGCTTTGGTGTAGTCAATATAACACAGATAAGTTGGTGTGTTAAATTCTCTTGCTTTTTCTATGATTTGCCTTAGGTTCAAGATTTGTCCCTGGTTCCCTTTCCCGGAACGAAGCCTGCCTGTTCCGGGGGCAGTTGTGGTAGGATGTAGGGTTTAAGGCGTTCGGCCAATATCTGCAACATAACCTTGCTAGCATGAGAGATGAGAGCTATTGTACGGTAATTTCCACAGATGTCTTTTGCTCCTTTTTTGTGAAGTGGGACGTATATTGAGTTAGTCATTAGCATTAGCATCTAGCGTGTACATAATATAAAATCGTATGAAATTTTAAAAATATTTGCACTAAAAACTGGCGCTGTGATCTGTGATCACATTTGCACGACGGCGCTCAACCAGGTTGGAACGGCCCTGGAAATATACAATACTTATAATCCTTCTTTTTGTATGCGGCTTTCATTATTATGTTCATAAATTATTTAACGTCAAGAAATCAATCAAATATAATATGATTCACAAAAATCCAACAAACATTTCCCAAAAAAATTACAAAAATAACTTTCCAACAATTATTCTAAAATCTATTAAAGGTAATTTGTATTTTTATCAAAATTATATCGATATCTTCATACAAGCACGTAGCCAAGGGGGGCTTCAAAGGGTCCGGATCCTTCCCGAAATTGAAAAAAAAATCAGCCAACAAAACTATGAATATATTGATATATATATTTGAGTAGAGCTATCCATTTTGCATTAATTGTACTTACATAAAATATTAAATAATACCAAACCAATTAAATGCGTTTGTCGATATTTTAAAATTCCGGATCCACCCCGATATAATTTTCTGGCTACGTGCCTGTCTTCATACCACAAAGTTGGAAAAAAAAAACTTTTCCCATTCAAAATTTCGTACAAGCATATTTTTAATTTATTCGTATTTTCAAAGACGTGTTGAAAACAATACACGTGACTGTTTATACAAAAAAAAAGTTCGATGACACACAAAATAATATTTCCTAGTGTTTTTGCAACTGCTACAACAATAATAATGTTAGCATGCACTCAATTTTGTTTACATTAAAACAACTTTCAATTGCAGAAGGATGTATCAATATATGCCGAAATATACATGTTACTTTGAAGCTGTGCATTTTCGTAGGATTTTCATTAGTAAGACCAAATCATTGGCGCGAAATCCAACTGAATTTTCTTTTTCTTTTTTGCTCCTTTGAATTGATGAGTTAAAAAAAGGAAAGTGTGATATTTTCAACAAATAATTAATTCAACTCTCAACGTATACGAGAAATATGTACTGAGTGATCATTTAAAAACACACACCCCCTTTAACGTTGTTGTTTCACCCTGTAGAAGAAAATATGAAATACAAAAGCTTAGTGTAAACTATTTACAGCATATATTATCGTATATGCAGGGTGTCACAGTAACGCGTTGGAAATCACAGTTAGTTATTTTTTAAATGGAACACCATGTTTATTATATTTTATTAAAGATTCTTTTATCCTGATTCCAAAAATACCATATTTGATGGGTCTATCTTAAACGATTCAATAAAAATTCGCAATAAAACAAAGCTTTTTCAAAAATTAAATGTATTTTTGGGATCAGGAGACAATAATTTTCAATAAACTGTTGCCCTCGAGGCACGAATAGCTCTCCATATTAACGTGTAAAACTAATAATTTTATGACCTTTTTGTCATTTATCTAAAATTTACATATATTTTTTTTGTTTTAGACATCAGCTATTTTTTTAGTATCAGGTTTTGTTCCTTTTTCTTCTCTTTGGAGGCACTATTTATACGTACATCTTTTATATATCAGCATGCAGCATAACAATTTTGTTTAGATAGGCGTTCGTAAATAGTAGAAAAGGAGGCAAAATAAAATTTATAATAAGAAAAAATCAACTATTTTGCGTACAAGAACATGGCGTAGAAGTTCTTGTACGCAGAATAGTTGATTTTTTTATTATAAAATTTATTATGCCTCCTTTTCTACTATTTACGAACGCCTATGTAAACAAAATTGTTATGCTGCATGTTGTAGGTTATCTTATGTCAAAGCTATATATAAGTAATTAGCCAATTTTTCTGTTATATTTGATTTTTTTTTTCCGTTTTTGACCCTTTTTTACACTGTTTTCGAACGCCTTTGTGAACCAGTTAATTTATGTAACATTTTTTAGGTTATATTCTATTACAACTATGAAAAATCATTCCGTATTTCGAATAAGGTTAGGAAGTATATATATTTTTTATTTTGACCCCTTTTACACTATTTACAAACGCCTATGAAAACAAGTTATTTATAACACATTTTATAGGTTTAAGTTAAATATTTTAGGTTATATTTAATTAAACGCACAAAAAATTCGGATAAGTTTAAGAACTATGATTTTTTTTAATTTTTGAACCCTCTTTTAAACCCCTTGTCTACGCTCAATGTTAATCACCACCTATAAATATCCTGTAGTATTTTCGTAACAAATATGGTTAAAATCCGTTAAGTGGTTTCTGAGTTATCACGGATACAATTTTTTTCTGGCCCTTCAATAGGTTTTTCACGGACGCCTATAGTACATTAATTTTTGTCGTGGATTTTTAACACCAATTCAACTAGTTAAATATAATTTTTTTTAAATTTTAAATATTTTTTTTATTTTACCCCCTTTTCTACTATTTACGAACGCCTATGTAAATAAAAATTTTATGCGGCATTTTGTAGGTTATCTTATATCAAAGCTATATAATAATTAGCCAATTTTTCTGGTATATTTAGGAAGCGTTTTTTTTTTTTTGGTTTTTGACCCTTTTTTAGACTATTTTCGAACGCCTGTGTGAACCAATTCTTTTATGGAAGATTTTTTAGCTTATATTGTATCACAACTATGAAAAATTATTCCATATTTCGAACAAGTTTAGGTAACATATGTTTTTTATGTTTTGACCCCTTTTCCACTATTTACGAACGCCTATGAAAGTAAGTTATTTATGACACATTTTATAGGCTATATTCTATCAAAACTATAAGTAACTAGTTAATATTTCTGCTATGTTTAAGAAATACGTTTTTTTAAAATCTTTTTTACCCCATTTTTCACTATTTTCGAACGCTAATGTGGTCTAATATTTTATGTTCAATATTTTAGGATATATTCAATTAAATGCGTAAAAAATGATGCAGTGTTTCGGATAAGTTTAAGAACTATGAATTTTTTTAATTTTTGAACCCTCTTTTAAACCCTTTGCCTACGCTCAATGTTTCCCAAAATCTAATCAGCTCCTTGCCATGCCCAATAGTATTTTTTTACAAAATTTGGTTAAAATCTGTTAAGCGGTTTTTGCGTTTCGGGGATACAGACAGACAGACAGATAGACATTTTTTTAAAACTACTTGTTTATGTATAAAATGACCAAAAACAAGTATTTCCGGTGAAATAAAAAAAAAATTCATGAAACTAATAGAAGCTAATAATAAAATAGAATATATAGGGTGTTCGATTTAAAAAAATATATATGTGATTTCTAAACGCGTTACTGGGACACCCTGTACATACTATAATATATGCTGTAAATAGTTTGCATTAAGCCCTAAAACTTTTGTATTTAATATTTTCTTCTACAGGGTGAAACAACAAAGTTAAAGGGGGTTTGCGTTTATAAATGATCACCCAGTACATACAGGTGGTCTGCGATAAGTTCATAGCATACTTTTGCATAAAAAAAGTCCCAAACTGCCCCTATAACGGTGATACAGAACACCATAGGAGTACTTCTATGCTTTAGTTAGTGTTGATTTCATAGTGGTCAGACAGACTGTTTCGACTACTATAGCTCGATACGAATAATCTGGTTATATTAATTAGTATAGTAGTCTATGAAACAAAAGAGTTTGGGAACCTCTGAGTTAGATAATCAATTATCAAGGAGACAAGTTATAGAAAAATATTCTTTATTTTAATTCTTCTTCTTCTTCGGTTACCGCTACAACCCAGGGTGGGTCTTGGCTGACTGTACTACCTTGTTCCAATAAACTCGATCTTCCATCAAGTCTGTATCGAAAGGAACGTTCATTTTCAACAGGTGGTTTTGGATGTTATCTCCCCATCGCATGCGGGGGCGGCCTAAACGTCTTTTAGCTGCTGGCGTCTCTAGTTTCAAAATGCATTAAAGACAAAACATTGGCATAGTATTGAATTATGTTGACCAATTATTATTATTAATTTTAATATAAAAAATTAAAAATAACCTTCGCCCTTGGTCCTCCTCCTCCTATGGTAATCCATTACAAGGAGGAGTGGTATATATTTTGATAAATAAAATAACGTCTGATCCACAAAATGCTAGTGAAAATTGAAGAAATAAACGTTATCAATTTGCCAGATATGTCGTTTGGTATGCAGATAGGCCTTCATAATACTCGTATTATTGTCCTGCCTAAATTTCAAAACCCCATAATTAGGAAAACAGGTTTCGTTTAATGCCTTTGGTATATTTCGGGATTTGGCAACCCTGGTTTTGCAATATGGCACTGACAGCTCTATCGTAAAGTTGGATATTTTTGAGGTTATACGTACGCAGAACGTTTTGACATACGACATATTTGTGTTGTTTACAGTAACTTAAAAGATTCATCTCGGCCCAAAAATGGAATTAAATCGTGAACATTTTCGTGCAATTATTTTTTACAACTTTCGACGTGGATTAACTCAGCAACAGTGCATGGATGAACTTAATTCAATTTTTGGCGATGAAGCTCGATCAAGGACCAGTGTTTATCGATGGTATGGTGAATTCAATCGTGGTCGTAGTTCACTCCAAGACGAATTTCGTGAAGGTCGTCCAAAATCAGTTGTTGTTCCGAAAACCATTGATGCTGTGCGCGAACTGATATTGCAAGATCGTCATGTGACCTATCAAGAGATTGAGACAACCTGAGACATTAGTGGGACCAGCATACATTCAATATTGCATAAACATTTGACTAGTTTCACCAACCTTTATGGAGTCACTGTACGTTGAGATTTTATTTCCTGGACGACCATATATTATTAATGACGTTAAAAAAAAAGTATAAATTTACGAATCATAATGTATTAAATCACAAAACATATAGGTACCTAATTTAAACTAATTTTTGAGCAGGTCAATGAATTCAACAATATTCTCAAATGTAATAACAAATCTTCAGAATAAATATATGCACTCCCAAGCCTGACCTTTCCACACTTTATATTTTAGCAACATAAGCACATACCATCACACAATGTTTTCGCATTACAAATATAAACCACCATGAACTTGAATTTGTACAACTTCCTAGTATAAAAACGTATAGCAAACAAATTATCAGGTGATTTGATATTGAAAAAATGGGCGATCCTCATCGAAAAGTTGTTTGGTGTTTAATTATTGTAATAAGTGCCATTACTTGTGTTTATGCTGCACCACCAAAAAATAAGTCACTCTGTAAGTGTAAATTAGATATTTCTCCATCAGAACAATCATGCTTGTTGGGGCATTTATTAGAAATCATAATGAATTTGGTCAATAATCAAGATAAATCAAATAAAAAATGTCCAATTACTGTTAATATACCTACATCTTTGACTCATCGTGACTCATCTTCATCTGAAACGTCAGATAACAGCAGTAGTCAAGAAACTCAAAATGTTTCAGACAACTCAAATGCAACCAAAAATTCATCATCATTAGAAGATCCAGCCCTAAAAGAACAGTCAGAAGAATCGACAGAAAAAAATGGTAACGAATCGGAAGAACCAAACGAATCGGTTGAAGCTCAAAATTTATCAGAGGAATCCTCAGGAACCAATGAGGACAATAACCAAACAGAAGAACCAACAGAAACGAGTAAAGTTCACGATTCATCAGAGGAATCCTCAGAAACAAATAAGGACGATAATCAAACAGAAGAACCAACAGAAACGATTGAAGCTCAAGATTCATCAGAGGAATCCTCAGAAACAAATGAGGACGATAATCAAACGGAAGAACCAAACGAAACGATTGAAGCTCAAAATTCATCAGAGGAATCCTCAGGAACAAATGAGGACGATGGCCAAACAGAAGAACCAAAACAAACGATTGAAGCTCAAAATTCATCAGAGGAATCCTCAGAATCAAATGAGGATGATGGCGAAGCAGAATCGTCTACAGCATCTAACGAAACAAGCGATGAATCTAATTCTGATAGCAGCGAATCCTCAAAACCGGAAAATTCAATATCAGAAGAAACAACCGAAAATCAATCATCTACAATAGAAGAACCAGATCAAGACAGCCTAACAAAACAATCAGATGAGAACCAATCTAAGACATCAGAAGAATCGACAGAAAAAGATGATAATCAATCGGAAGAACCAAAAGAAACGATAGAAGCTGAAAGTCAATCAGAAGAATCCTCAGAAACAAATGAGGATGATAACCAGACAAAAGAATCGACAGAAAATACAACAACCGATGGATCTAATTCCAAAAGCAACGAATCGTCAACAACGGAAGATGATAATAATTCTTCCTCAGATTCTGTTGAAGAGTCTCAAAGCAACGAAAGCTCCGCTGACCCATCATCAACTAGTGATAAAAGTGTAGAAAATACTACTCAAGAAGAAAGTGAGGAAGACTCCAACATGGAGTCGTCTGAAGATGAGGGGGGCAAATCAAGTGAACAGGGCGACAATACTACAAATCAAGGACTTAGTTCAGAAAGTGATTCATCTGAGAGTAGTGAAGAAGACTCGGTAATTGAAAAACCACGTAACTCAGATTTGAATAGTAGAGAGTTGCAGCAGTATCGACGAAATACGTACTTCATACCAGTTATTAAGTTTGATGGAATGCCATTATTGACGGGAGATGAACTAACCAAGTTTATAAATAAGTTGTTTAAATTTCCTTCAACAAATAAACGTTGCATCCATCAAAACAAGTCTACTTAAATCAAAAAACTATAATGCCATATTTTAACTTATATTTATTTATTCATTTTAATTTAACTAAGGCTCATTATTTGCAAAATCTAAACACTGACATCAAAATAATCCTTTCAGTTTAGTTATAACCACTATGTCAGTGTGAAGAATCCTAAATTTGTCAATGACCTTTAAGATACATTAAGTTTTCCAAATATCTACTTGATCTTCTGTCTTTTTTTCGTTTTTAAATCCTCTTTTTATATTGTCTTAGTATTTATTTTAGGACATTTTCAATAATATGCAGCGGTGTTGATTTTTTTTATTGACTTTATGAATGTCAAATTGGCAAATTCTTGAGTTTTCTGCTCAATAATAAAGTGTTTTTATTTTAGTAAATAAAACACAGAGACATCCTCGATAGCCCTTTTAATTTTCTTCACCAAAGCTTAAGAGAAACGGGTTGACTGGTCCCTATAAGAAACCGATACAGGATCATGAAGGCTTGCTGAATTATGGGAAGAACACGAGGAAAATCCTAAACCTAGTGTTGGAAAGCTGGCTGCAATTGAGTTCGTCATGAAGGAATGAATTTGGTCTTCAAGCAATAATCTTGTTAAACAAAATATCCTTGATTAAAATTAGTTTTAAACTTATGAAAGCCTTCTCCACTCAACTACTCAATATGCCTTGTGAGGCGTCACTCAATATTTTCAACACTATTTGCAGTTTTTTTTGCATGTCGTTTCAAAACCTTAAAATCATACTTAAGTTTTTTATTTGCACTTTCTAAACTGTTAATATTAAAAGTAATACCTATAACATCTTGTCATCCGCATAATAATGATTTAGGATAATTGCGATGTATAGACAGAGGAAAATAAAGGAATCAACTTTCTATAACTTAAAAGCCATTATCTGCTATAAATCCAAATGAGTCTCAATTGTAGTATATTAGTAATTATTCAATAAAGTAAATATTTCAAAATAATATCAATTTCTTTTGTGAATTATTTTAGGCCACTTGGGCAAGCTACGGAACGAATGTATAAGACAAATCCGAAATACTTTCTTGAATGCAATTTGGTGATAAACAATCAAAATAAACTGGTAGACAGTTGCTTTGCAACATGACAAATTGTACCCAAACGCAAATCTCGATATTTTTGGAACGGAAAGAGATATCGAGTTGCGGTATTCAGGTGGTTCTTGACCAACTCTTTAAGAACACGTACAGGGTTTGACCAGAATATTTCTTCTATTTATCCACTTATACCGGGTGAACAAAGGAAGTCATGTTTTTTAGCAAAGTTTGGGGCTATGTCAAATTCTCAATTTTTGATGTTGCAAATTTGTCTATGCATCTTTTTGATCTTTGGACTATCTTAAAAAAAGATGTTTCTCAAATTTTTCGAAAGTTGGCGTAAACTCAAATTATCGAATTTTTAAAAAGTGTTACATGTGTTTTTCGGGGGTGTCTCTTGAGAATGGATATTTTTTCTCATAGTGTTGCATAAAGTGGGGGGATTTCTTGCGCCCGGAAAAGAGAGCAGCACTCATTGCCTCCAGTGACGTGCAGTGAAATTTTGCTACTTTGACATTATGTAATTTGAGCTGTATTTATAAATTATACTATGCAATTAGACAGCTTAATGAACAAATCCAAGTTACTACTCTTAATGTAAGGGTGGATTCCAGTGGCGTAACAGCAAAAGCTTTGTTTGGTTTAGTAAGAAAAGCTAATAACTTAAAAATTCACTGCTATTTATCTTTTAATACTACTATTGTCTACATAAGGCAAATAAAAAGCGTTCAAATCTAGTGTCCCTTTAATTCTCACAACAGTCTTAGTCATTCAATACAATAATATATTCGCAGTATAATTTTAATTTCTCAAAAATGCCTCGTCTTTCTCAAATTGAATGACAGAATTGTATGAGATTATTGGGAGAAGGTTGTTCAGTGAATGACCTAGCTTTAACTTATAAAATATAAAATTTTCAAAACGACATTGCTGAAAGATAGTTGAATCGATGTTTCCCTTTAATTTAATAATGTATAACATGAAAAGATGTAATAAAGCGCAAGTAATGAGGAATCAAGTTTTTTGACTAAAATTTTAATGGTTTAACAAATTTTAACATGATATTAAAGAATATGTGATTTATTTTAATATAAACCATTTTTTTCGCGTGATTAATTTCACTGCACGCCACTGGAGGCGTTCAATGAGCGCTTCCATTTTTTCTCGAGCACGAGAAATCCGAGTTTGTGCAACAGCCTGAGAAAGAATACCCATTCTCAAGAGACACCCATTTTTAGGGATACATCTAACATTTTTCAAAAAATCGATAATTATAGTTACAGCCAACTTTCGACAAATTTATGGATAGGTCAAAGATCAAAAAGATATATAGAAAAATTTCCAACATCAGAAATTGAGAATCTGACATAGCCTTAAACTTTGCTAAAAAACATGACTTCCTTTGCTCACCCTGTATAAGTGGACAAATAAAATTAATATACCGGTGGAACCCTGTACGTGTTCTTAAAGAGTTGGTGAAGAACCTCCCGAATACCGCAACAGGATATTTCTTTCGGTTCTGAAAATATCGAGATTTGAGTTTGAGTTTGCAAAGCAACTGTCCATCAGTTTCCTTTATTTCGCAAAAATACTAATGTCAGTGTTTGGACATCAATCATTTTTGTTTCAAGAAATAGTCCTTCATATCAACCAACAAAATTTTCCCAACTGGACACACATACCTACAGTGTGTCCTAGATTTAGATGACATGTATTTTTATCTTGCAAACTGTTAGTGTTGGGAGAGTATTAAGAACACGCGGTCTGCCCCCAATTCTTCAAAACCAAGCAAGCGAGGCTGTTCATATATAAATTTTCCTTTGGGGCACCTTGTATAATTTAATTGAAATAAATGTTTATTACAACTTCGGAATGGAAAATCATTTTATTATTTTAGTACTAAAAATCTAAGTTACACAACAACACAGCCATAATTATTATGTCGACATACGACATAAAACGTAGTCTACAGCAATTTCGCAATGCGAAAACGTTTTATTGCACTAAATATCTAACCAAAGGGTATACGCATAAGCTCCATTGTTGGCTTCGCCCCTTTTTTCCTGTACAGTGTTTACCCGGAACACGGAGTTATTGATGGTTGTCCTTTTTTGGTTTACACGGATTTGCTCGTGTTTGCGATAAGCATTTTATTGAACGATGTTAAAAAAATCAGTTTCATCTTAGTTTATTTTTTTATATCCATAAGTTTATAAAATTATATATTAATTTTGATACCATCCAACCAAGCGTCCCTTCCTTTTTTTAATATTTTTCTTATTTACATAAGGAATGTCGTCTTTGACAGTCAAACTATATTTCAAACAATAAATAAAACACTAGCTTCAAATATTATAATTTCGACGTTTTCGAACGATACTATGTGTACTTCGCGCCATAAATTTGAAAATTTATCACAACGTGACGTCATGCGCAAATGCATACCAAATTAGGACGCCAATACCACAGATCTAGAAACTCGACCTAGATCTGTTGGTCAATACACAGCCAACTTTACTTAACAAGCCGTGAACAAGGTAGATTTGGCAACGTCCCGTATGGTTCCATTTATTTATGGTATTTAGATTTAGACCGGAGGTATCCGAACGAGTTTAACAAATATAAACATAACCTAAGAGAAATGTGTTACGTTGCTAATCAAACTTTAACTCATTTTTGGTCGTAGATTTTTCAATTGACTTATCCTAAATAATTTTCGTTACGTCAGCATAGATGCGTCTCGTCTCATGTACAACTTTAACTCTCTATTATATTGTTTATTTTGTATCATGATATCTTGTTTATTTTGTATCACGGCTATACCCTATACCCGATTCCGCATTTAAACCTGAGCAGTGTAAATAGTAAGCTGCCTGTCCGATGCAGCTCTAACTATGTAGGTACGTATACTGTAATACGACCAAGGATATAGGATTTTGCTACTGTTAATAACGATTGCTGATGAATTATAAATACCATATGCTTGCTCAGAATAAAGACAGTAATAAACTGCAATCGATTGGGTATTTAAAACATGCAAAATCTAATAAATCAACAATGTGGTTAATTAAACCCCCTAGGTTTTCCAACGTTGCCGTTGCTTCCAAAACGATACTAATTATACTGATTTATATTTACACACGTACCAATGCCAAATAATATAATCATAATTCAACCTACACTAGCCTACGATACTATTATTTAGCGTTAGCGAAATGTGAGAGAAAAGGACGGATAGAAAAAATCACACACTTATTGTAGGTACATAGTGTATGGATGACTATTTTTAACCTGTCGACCACTTGGAATACTTTCGCCAAGTGAAATGAAATACACATAATATTATATAGAACGCATAGAAGTGGATTGCTGTAAATATAGGTCTAAAACAAACACTAAATGATGATGTCTCCTGAAAAGCATGCATAATGATCAACGAACACAGCGAACCGTATCATCGAGAGATCGCTAGACTTCAAAGAATCTATAGACATCGAATGCATGTTTGACAAAACCAGATTTGAAAGAATGAATTCATCTTTAATCGGCAAAGGCATTCCATCCGCTGATGAATGGATTTTCAAAATGAATGTTCTTAAAAAGGCGGGTGCTTATGAAGATGGGAGATGCAGTTAGAGGCACCGTTCTGGACAGCCTCATGCACCGCCTTAACACTAATGATTTCTCTATCCGGCTTAGGGACCCATACAGGGGAGTAATACGCAACAGGTGTTCTTCAATTCGATTAATCCAAGAATTGTGTATGGGACACTCGTTATTAATCAACTCCAGGAAATCTGGCATTTGGCATTTGAGGTGAAAGACCTTGGTATGACCTTCGATCACAAACTAACATAAAATATGCACCTAGAACGTAGATCAAAAAATGCAACAACATATTTTATGGGCAGTGTAATGTAAATATACAAAGAACGGGCTGCCTAGCGATCACTGAAGGAATGAAAACAACCCCAACTAGAGCTCTAGAAGTACTACTGTGCCTGTCATCCCTTGATTGATATTTAAAGGACGTGGCTTTGCCGACAAACTGTTGGTGTTGGGACGGAATAACATATCTCCTCAGTTTTCGATAAATCTTGCGTCATACAAACTAGTTCAAATGAGTTCATCGCATAGGAGGCTCGGTGAAAATATTTGTAGATGACTCAAAGACCATAAAAGTTGCAGGCTCCAGAGGCCTGCATCTAAATATCAAATAGCCTATATATAAACATCGTTCAATCTGAGCTTGCTCGCATATCCAACTCCGCAAATGAAATTGTACGTAAAAGTGTCAGAGACAAAACAATCACAATCTACACAGACAGTAGACAAGGATTAATGAGCTCAAACTGGTATAAATACACAGCTGGGCCAGCATTTGCTAGTAGCTGCAGCCCAGGCGAACAGGATATCTCTCTCCTGGATCAAATCGTATGAGAACAGCGATAACAACAAAAAAGCAGTCGGTCAACCCCACTATAATGAAGTGTGGTCCGTCAAGCATGCCTTCTACAACTCTGATAAGTAAGATAAAAAATGTCACACTGAGATTTTAACAAGCAACAAACTAGCCTAGCTATCCAAACGAAATAGTTATGCGAGAATTGCCTTTTATATTTCGGGATTTGGCAACCCTGGTGTTGCAATCTGGCAACTGACAGCTCTATCGTAAAGTTGGACATTTTTGAGGTTATACGTACTCAGAACCTTTTGACATACGAGCGTGATTTGTGTTGTTTACAGTAACTTAAAAGATTCATCTCGGCCCAAAATGGAATTAAATCGTGAACATTTGCGTGCGATTATTTTTTACAAATTTCGTCGTGGATTAACTCAGCAACAGTGCATGGATGAACTTAATTCAATTTTTGGCGATGAAGTTCCATCAAGGACCAGTGTTGATCGATGGTATGGTGAATTCAATCGTGGTCGTAGTTCACTCCAAGACGAATTTCGTGAAGGTCGTCCAAAATCAGTTGTTGATCCGAAAACCATTGATGCTGTGCGCGAACTGATATTGCAAGATCGTCATGTGACCTATCAAGGGATTGAGACAACCTTAGGCATTAGTGGGACTAGCATACATTCAATATTGCATAAACATTTGACTGTCAAAAAAAGTTGTTCGCGTTGGATCCCACACAATTTGTGGGCTCGTGTCGATTGGTCGAAAGAAATGCTCAAAGAATACGATCGCGGTGCTTCGAAACACGTCTATGACATCGTGACAGGTGATGAATCGTGGATTTACGTGTATGAGCCCGAAAGTAAACAGCAGTCGACTGTATGGGTGTTTCAAGATGAGCCAAACCCAACAAAAGTTGTTCGCGCACGAAGCACTTCCAAGCAAATGGTCGCCTGTATTTTCGGAAAAACTGGGCATGTCGCAACCGGACCACTAGAACAACGCAGAACAGTCAATTCTGAGTGGTACACAACCATTTGTTTGCCAGTTGTCTTCCAAGAAATCAGGATGTTGTACATCTTATGAAATACCTACTATTTGCAAAACGCATTGGCGTAACTATAAAAAATGGCTTATAATAGGGCAATAGGGCATGTTTTTTGACTTTTAAAATTAATATCTAGTTAACTATGCGTTTTAGAGCAATCAAACCTTATTTTTAACGTTATTTCTACACCACCTTACCTGGGCCACGTATACACTCCTGATACTTCAAACCCATAATGCCATGATCCTGAATAGGCGCCCTGTCCCTTAGGGCCTGTACACACTCCATGACCATGTGCTTTACCTTCCTCCCAACCACCACAGTATGTGCCACCATCGTCAAAATCAAACCGACCGCCGTTGACGTGACTACGCGACGTCGCAGTACCGGTGGCACCTGTTGCGCCCCCAGTACCGTTTTCCGTTGCCGGTTGTTGCATGTCGAACGGTGATCGATGCCGGTCCCTAATTAGATTGTCACACGTTTATTGTCAGTGAGCACGTAACATTAGCTTTAAAATTAAATATACATTGAGGACCAAATGAATGGGGCAAATAATGATCCATTTGTCATTCGGACGAGTCGAAATTTTGTGTGTGAGGGGTGTGGTAAACAGACAGAATTGTCGCTACTGGTGTAACAATAATTGGGCTATTGAAGGTCACATGCAACATTTTCAGTCTGTCAACGATATATGCAATTTTTCAAAACTTAATTAATTACCGATTTATGCACCCGTTCAGAGGTTTCAATTTGTTTTCAATTGTGCCTCTACACTTAGTATCTAGTATAGAAGAGGACGAAAAATTTCCACGGAAACCTAACCCCTTGGGA
Organism: Apoderus coryli; assembly: GCA_911728435.2. Lineage (NCBI taxonomy): Eukaryota > Metazoa > Arthropoda > Insecta > Coleoptera > Attelabidae > Apoderus > Apoderus coryli. Next base: position 5,884,241 of record OU452205.1, on the reverse strand, counting down.
CTTTTTTGCTTGGGGTTATCTAGAACACAGAGTGAATCGGGTGGTACGTTAAGCATGGCACTCGGCCATATCATGCGATTTCTGGAAAACGGCTTTAGATTTTGTGACGTATAATTGACAGTTCTAACTTTTAAAATGGCTGTCATTTTGAATGGAAAGATGGGTCGAGTGATATCTGATTCTGAAGAAGATTGTATGCTGATTATGATGCCCAAATTTCTAATCCCTCTCACTTTCCCAAACAAAATGGCGTCTGAAAGTAACAATTTGTTTATCAAAAAGTCATCGTATGTAATGCAAAGAAAATGTCACTTAATTATAACGTCTACTTAAAATTCTGATAGTTCGAGGATAAGGGTGACGCCTCGCAGGATAACGTCGAGATAAATTCGAGCTGCAATTGTCGCTTTGCCAAAACATTCATATATAGAAACTTGCGACAACGTCTTGCACTTCGCCATTTGGAAAATGCATTTTGACATGAGTATGACGTTTTCAAAAATTGGCAACCCAAAATTTTGTTTAGTGGTACCTAGTTTACCATGCCGATTTCAAAAATATAACTATTCTATTCTTAATGGATCCCCCATCTTTGACAAAACGCCATTTGGTTTGAAAAAGTGACAGGGATTTGAAACTTGGGCATCATAATCAGCATAAAATTTTCTTCAAAATGAGGTATCACTTGATCCCTCTTTTCATTTAAAATCTCATTTCAAAACGGCGCTTGACCGCCACTTTAAAAATTAGAACTGTCAATTATACGTCAAAAAGTGACCATATTGAACACGCCCAAATTTGGTCTCAAAATCTTAAGCCGTTTTTAAACAACGGGAAGGATTTCGATCGATTATGAAGATACTACACTGTGGAACAATTTCAAAATCTGGGGGAGTGCATAGATAGATAGAGCCAATTCGCTTAAAATGTTTTAGGACTCTAGTATTTCCGGTTATACCGGAAGTGGGTGTCAACTTCTTTATTTTAAATACGACCCTATATAAATAAAAAAAAAGAGAGATGTTTTTGGCGACACCTAGCGTGAACAGGCAATTTGGGTCACAATGCCTACCGATCACCACTGATGAGTCGTGGATCGACGAAGCGGCCGTCTGGTGAAAGCATGGTAGTGTGAAACAAATTTCCAACATAGTTCATGCATAATATATGTTAGCAATCATCCCCTGTAAAGTACATTCCGACGTGGTTCGCCTACGTCACACCAGACAAACAGGTTTTGGTTTTCGATACAATAAGGACGGCCGAACCAGTGATGTAATGAGAATAGCATAAGATAAGGAAATGTAATAGAAGACAGATGTTAATAGGAGCTGTTAGAAATATGTTGTTTTATGTGATGACAAAGAATAAATGATTTTGGGTGTGGTTTTGAGAGTTTTATTAAATAATTTTAATAATAATCAAGAAGACTTTTTACATATATATGTTGTACCTATAGGTACCTATATCCAGCTGTTTTCGAAATACTTGAAGCCAGATTTCTGGAAAAATACAAGCTATCACCTAATGTCGTTAAACTAATAGTACCTACATAATTTCGAGAGTTTTGTATCTGTGAAGAATCTGATGAACTAATAACGAAACATATGATACAAACTTGTCTAAGGTTAACTCATAAAAAAATTACTTTAACAAATGTTCAACATTTTGACTTCGCATTTCAAACACTTTCCACGTCTTAAAAGTAATTGTTCATGTGTTGCCCGCTAAATAAATTGTTGACTCAAATTGTTGATTATTTTTGACTAAGTGTCATATTTATTTGCTTTCTAAAGCCATCATGGCCAACTAAATACTCGTACAATTAAATTTTGTAATAGAAAAATGTAAAATTGTCAATATTTTGAAAACTATAAATTTTTGGAATGGCCATCCTTTGATAAACTTGTCCTTATTTTGTATGCAAAAAAAAATTGAATTTTTACACTGTTTTCAGTTTCAGTGTCATTTTTGACATTAAATTTCAAATATTTCGAAAACGGCTAGACATAGGTAAGTATGACATATTATACATCAACTATCTTTAGAAGTTTTTTTAGCAGTTGATTTTTCAAACATTTTTTAAACAAAAACAATATTACATTTAATTATCGTCAATTTAATCACATAAAATGAATGATAACGACGTTTCGTTACTAATTATTACTTCTTCAGGTTTCAAATAACTTTTTATATTTAACATAAATTCCAACATAATATCAAAGTCAATAAAATATTTTTTTTTATGTAATTAAATTGACAAATATTGAAATGGAAAAATGTTTTGGTTAAAAAATTTTTGTAATAAAAGAACCAAACACCCCAAGAAAAATCCAAAGAATTTTTTTCCCATTGTCCTAAGACTATTATTTCCTGAGATATGCTACCTGTCCACCCTTAATGGAACACCCGGTATATTTAAAATTACAAGTAGAATCCAAAAAATATAAATATAATTTATATAGGGTTGTATTTAAAATAAGGAAGTTGACACACACTTCCGGTATAACCAGAAATACTAGATTCTTGAAAACATTTTAGTCGAATTGGCCCCGTCGACCTTAAGTAGTACACCAGATTGTTCCAGAGTGCAATTTCTGCTTGATTGATCAAAACACTTCCCGGTGGGACATCCGGTATACTTTTCTGTTACGTCAAAAACGGGCAACTTAAAACTAAAAGTGACATATGCAAGGGTTTCTTCCAGTAAAAAAAATCCCTTCAAATTTTATCCCATTTAGACGTGACTTTAGGTCCTCATTGTATATTATAATTTAATTTATGTGAAATTACTCGAAAAATAATTCAATTCAAACAGTGCGAGTGAGGTAGAAACAATTTTAGTGTAAATGTTAGCAAGCAAGCATTTTTAATTTCAAATTCATTTGACCTGCAGTACTTAAAATTAAACTCAAGGTCATTCCAAAAAAATGAGTTTATGACAAATTTGAGGGGTAGTTAAGATTGTAATAAGTCAAACTTAAGAAGGGTTTTTTATTATTCCAATCCGGCTACCTATTGTGTCATAGCCCTATATACAGGGTGTCCCATAAAGACGGGAATAGTAAATAAAGATAGTTATAGTAAAATTCATTGTAGCCTAGTGTGTTTGTTTTTTTTAATATTTGATATTATAATTGATTGTAAAGCTATTCAAAATACTTAAAATTTTATTTGTTTCTTTTGTAATGCAATCGAATTCCTATTTACGTCAAGAATTATTGAAAATTGAAACAATTAGATGATAGTAAAAATACATTTTAATATGAATTTATAAAATATAACAGAGAAGGGCCACCGAATTAAAATCGCCCTAACTTCGTTTCATCTATGATCAATCATAATATTATACCAAATAATATAATTAATTTAATATTATTTTATTCAAGAAAAATTACGAAATTCTAAAAATATAATTTCAATTTTTTTAAAAAGCAGAATAAACCGTTTCGATATGTAAAACTTTTGGCAGCCAGTGGTCAATTTTAATTTTTTAACTCATACAGAAAAAATAACAATACAAAATAGTTCAAGGCGCTTCCATCTAATCTCTCATTTTGAAAACGTGGTGGGACATATTATAGGAGAGCAGTGGGGGCCACCCATAACTCCCAAAATTGCAACACACCACTAATCACTGGTAATTTCAAAAGGAACCACAAGAATTTTTCAAGAATTTGATCGGTATTTCACATAATTACACTCTTAAATATTTTATTAAATTAATTTTATTTGTATCTACGTGCTCACTGCAAAATTACTCTGATACTAGGTCCAACTATAATTAAATTTGAGAAATAGGTTTCGTTTATATTTAATCGTCATGTTACTTTTTTTATTATGTGTTTCAAAGGTGTTTCGATTCGATTAGTTTTGTTTTACTTTATAAAAAAAAAAAGCTACCCCCGTTTTATTTTTCGTTAGATTGTCATGATGATTTTTTAATCCGCATATTTGTAATAAAAATTTGTTATAGGGGGCGCACGCTAGCGAAGCGTTACCCTGAGACGTAGCGCGTTCGCGACGTCGATTTTAAACTGAGCGCCGCCGGGACGACGGACGTCGCTCTTCCCGGGCCCAGCTGGTGAACACGTCGCCGCGACGTATGGCGTCTTAAAAAGCGCACGCGCCAGCAAAAGGATGTAAGAACTGCGGTGAATATACGTGGATTACTCAAAATTTCATGGAGATATTAATGGTAATAAATAGTATATTCTGCAACGAACATGAAATGACATACATTTCCTACGAGTAGGAAATGGTCATTTCATGTGAGTTTCACACTATACTTTTTCTTCGACTGTTTTAATGCTTTTGAATAAATTAAACATAATTTTTAGGGAAATATTTGTTTTCCGAAACTTACCCCTGTTCGTAAGACTAAATACGATAAGTTAGAAGTATTAAATTGACTAGGTGGTGTTAAACGATATTCACTATCACTGTTTTTGTGTTTTGAAATTAGCGAAATACTTAATTATAATTATTATTAATTATCAATACCTAAACTGCCAATTTGGTGTGTTTGTATTGTCGGCGTTGCTATGGTAATTTTTCATGGCCGACGCTACTTTTGTCATTACCAGGAAATTTACCCGTGCGTAATGAATATTTCCCACTAGTTGCTAGGCAACTTTAGTTAAATTCAAAATGCAGTACAGTGTTCTGCGATATAATATGAAGTTTGTTGATCAAGTGCAGGTTTGTGAGTTCTGGCGTTTGTATTTTCTAAATATACGAGTATAAAGACAATACAGAAATTATTGAAGATCGTCAAATGTTTTTGAGGATGAAAGCAGTTGATGAAACCACACTTAGTATACCGAGCTTCAGTAATATGTATGCCATTCAACAGAAGACAACAAAGTAAAGAACTGGTAGGCATTCCTGAACCTGAACGTGTAACGGCAGAAGATGGATGGATTTTACCCAAGAAGAAAAAACCGAAAATCCAAAAAAAGATGCAGCAAATTATGCGTAATTATTTGAGTGTAATGTTGTCTCGTCACAATAAAAAAATACAATAATAAATAGTGAGAGAAATGCTCACGCGCGAGTTATGCCGTAATTTTCTTAGCGCGAGTTCTCTAGGGTTAAGTTATATATAATAATCTTTATTTAGCATAATATATGCTATTTTAAATTGATATAGGTATACACAAAACAAACAAAAAATATCATTACATTTGTAAACAATAAAAAAAATAAAAACCCAATTACAAAACAGAACATATAATAATATCTCGTCAATGAAGTGGCTATTCTAACTAAGAAGTGTACAGATTTTGACACTCTTGACATAACAAACAATACATGGTCTTTAAAAGCCAGATTGCTATCGATAATAATATACCCAAATACTTCATACTTTCCACTCTCTCCACGACTTCACCGTTCATTATTATTGTTGTGTTTAAAATGGAATATTCAGCGTGGATGTGTTTACTGCCGAAAATCTCACATTTTGTGTTATTACTTTATTACTATTCAATTTAATAGCAAAGAAATCAGTAAGGAGATACTTAAAAAAACCGTTATATACATAAAAAAAATAACACCTTGTATCTTGGAACCAATGCATTTCCGGACGTATGTTTATGGGAACTTTGTCTCATAAAATGACCTGAGAAATCATCCCCATAAATATTGCCGTTCTTTTTGAAACACCCTGTATAATGAAATTAAATTATTATAGTTTGTTGCGGACTGTGTCTGTTTTCAGTCAAACCTAGATTCTAGTTTCTTACAAAGACAATATAACCATCCTAATCTGAAAAAAGATTTGATTAAGGATTATTTTGTGGAGATTCACAAATTAAATTTATTAATGCGCCCTCTGTGTCTCATTATACACAAATAAAAACGCTGCCCTGGTATCTAAATTTACAATACAGGCTGAGTCACGACCAGAGATATCCATCTCGCTGGTAAAACAGCGATGTCAATTAAGTGCCTATTAGAATTTCAGTGCTTTACTGTAAAAGAAAAAAAAAGATGGCTTAATACAATACACCTCTACCCTAGCTGTTATTGCCGGTTCGGTGATGTGAAGGCCAAAAAATAGAACGTTAGAGAAAAAGAGAAGAAGACATGATAGTTTGACACGTGTTTGGTAGGTTAGATTTTCCTATTTCTTTTCCTTTACATCTAAGTTCCTTGAAGATTTCAAGCTTTGAGTTCGGAATTGTGAGTGGTTTTAGCTTAGGATTTGCCATTCAAAGATAGATTTCAAATTATGGCTGATGCAACATCTGAAACTGGTGAACAAATTTCGAAAAAGTAAGTTAAAGTACAAATTTCCAGTATGTTACAAAGCATACGCTTCATACTGCAAAGAAACAGTTTCTCAACTAGTTCCAGATTAAGTGAACTTAGCAAGCGGTAGGTTCTTCTACAGCTTATCATGAAATTAATTAAAGTTTGTTATGTTTTCAGTGAGCTCAAACGTAGGCTGAAGGCTGAACAAAAAGCCAAAGAAAAACTTGAAAAGGTTGCACAACAAACCCAGCAGAATAGTACTAAAGAGAAAAAAGTCGAAGAAGAAGACATTAGTCCAAATGAATATTTTAAATTACGGAGTACTGCTATAGCTAATCTAAAGACATTAGGTGGGGAAAACAACCCGTATCCACATAAATTTAACGTATCAATATCCTTGGAAGCTTTTATTGAGAGGTATAGTACTTTAACGGATGGTGAAGTATTGGAAAACGAACCACTTAGTGTTGCTGGACGAGTACATGCAATTAGAGCGTCGGGTGCTAAACTTATTTTCTATGATGTTCGAGGCGAAGGTACCAAGATTCAAATTATGGCCACTGCTAAACATTATGAAAGTGAAGAAACATTTGCAGAGGATACTGACAAGATCAGAAGAGGTGACATCATCGGAGTTGAAGGTAAAATATATACTTTTCTGCTACGTATCTAATATTTGATCAATTTAGCTTTGAACTTTGTTTTGTGTTAAATCTAAAGCTCGTTATTTTTGCAGGAGTGCCAACCAAAACCAAGAAGGGAGAATTATCTGTGATGCCACGTAAGATAAAACTATTGTCACCATGTCTTCATATGCTTCCTCATTTACATTATGGTCTTAAAGATAAAGAAACGAGATTTAGACAAAGATATTTAGATTTAATAATAAATGGAAAAATACGCAAAATATTCGAAATTCGCGCCAAAATTATTGCATATGTACGGAGATTCTTCGACGAACTGGGATTTTTGGAAATTGAAACTCCTATGATGAATATGATTGCTGGTGGGGCAACAGGTAATTTTGTTTTACTTTACTTATTCTCCACTTCCAAAATCATGATCATATGAAAGGTACTGCATCCTCTCAATATAGGAACACTACCGTATAATTATTTGTTTTCCATAATTTTTATTCTATCTATGCTTCCCGTCTCCGTTCCATATACATAATTACACATACATAACGTAACTGGAAACGGCACGTAATCAGAAATGAAAACGTAGGTACGTTGATTTACAACCAACATTATGCTAGTAGTAACGAGGTCATTTATTGGTAATTATCGTCCCGTGTCTATCTTGTCTAATTTTTCAAAGATTTTAATCTGTTCTCTACAGCCGCATCTGCGGTCTGGTGCAAGGACGGGTTTCCCTAAGTCAACACGGCTTTATGTCAAGAAGATCAACTCTTACGAACTTAGCAGTACTAACTGAACAGGTTTCCAGAGTTGTGGACAGGGATGGTCCATTTGATGTTATATATAGATACGGACTAAGGCTTTTGATAGGTTGGATCACGAGGTTGGATAGGTTCTATCACGATGTGTCGTTAGTGGATTGAGGTCACTATTTTCATAATATCTGCGCGATAGAAGGCAGTACGTTTCCTATGTCGGCTATAGGTCCCATAATTATGGGGCTTCTTCGGGTGTCCCTCAAGGGTCAAATTTGGGCCCACTCTTGTTTTTAATTTGTATAAACGATCTGAATGATTATCTACATGTCAATAGATTGTTTTTTGCTGACGATCTTAAATTGTTTGTTCCTGTTGAATCCTATGAGGACTGTGTTCAGCTTCAGTGTGCTCTTGCCGCTGTGGAAGATTGGTGTAGTCTTAATAGACTGTCATTAAACGCCAGTAAATATATATTTTTCAAGAAAGAAAAATATAGATTTTCGATATAGAGTTTGTCAGACTTTCCTTGGTAGATGTGCCTCTACTACTGATTTCTGCACTTGGAGTGTGTTTGTTAGAGAGTGGAATATTGTTCTCTGATTTGGTATCCCATTTATAGACTTCACATACGGGATATTGAGAAGGTTCAGAGAAAGTTCTTAAAGTATCTTTTATTTAGAGTGAATGCCGTTTATCCGACTAGAGGTATTGAATACAGATTTTTGCTGGACAGATTTGGCGTGAGAAGCTTGGAGTTCAGAATGTTTTGTTCCATAAAATTTGCACAATCGAGTTGACTGACCTGAGCTGCTGTCCCAAATAAATATAAAAGTTCTGGGATTGTGAAGCCGTAATGGTGTAGATTTTAATGCGAAAGACCGGCCACGAATTTGTATACGAAGTCGACTTTAATTTGTGATAGTTGTGATATATTCGCCTGTTCCGGGGGATCACTTTTGAGAGCTGCTCTGGAGGGTTTTGAATTGTGAATAGTTGATTTATATTGTTTTGTCATTTCTTAATTGTGAATATTTTTGTTTTTGTATTAGTTTATATGGTTGCATTGTTGTATAATCAATCAATGGTTTATTGTAATTGTATTGTAATATATACAATACAGTCGCTCTGTAAAGGGATTATTCTGTTGAGCAGAAGTGCTATTATTATTATTCCGTAAATGGAACAGAGACTAACCGTATAGTAAGAACCAACCTTTAAAATTTTGTAGTATCTAATATAGTTGTAATCGAAATACACAAATTTCAATTCCATGTATTAGTTTGTATTTCATTGTAATTATAAAGAAGAAATAAATTTTGTCAACTACAGCGAAACCTTTTGTGACACATCACAACGAACTCAATATGGATTTGTTCATGAGGATCGCTCCCGAATTATACCACAAAATGTTAGTGGTAGGAGGTTTGGATAGAGTGTACGAAATAGGAAAGCAATTCCGAAATGAAGGTATCGATTTGACACATAATCCCGAATTTACCACATGTGAATTCTATATGGCGTACGCAGACTATAATGATTTAATTGTGATCACCGAAACATTATTATCTGGAATGGTCAAAAGCATACATGGAAGTTATAAGGTGAATAATTAATTTTTCTTTAAACATCAAGAAATACTCAAATTTTACTTATATGCGAACGAAAGCTTGTAGCAAATATTAGTTTAGCTAGTGACTACTAGCTCTTATATTGTCTAGTCAAAATTAACCAGAACATTTTGATGCTCAGTTTTGAACTTAGGCTCCTAAGGCCAGACTCCACCAAACATGGTTAGGCCGCCCATACAAGCCGCTATAAAATTAAATTAATCGAGTATAGCGCTCCCACCGTCCTATTTTGGCTAGCGCAAGACATCTGGAAATAGGAATTCACGTTTCTAGCTATCTGAATTTGGCGGGTAGTTTGTAGTTTTATCTTTTGCTTTATAACTATTACAATTTGAGATCGATGATGTAGAGATTCACAAGTCGAGTAATAGAAAAGTTTAATTGATTTATATAAAAATGAAAGATATTCCAGGAATAATTTAGGTTATAAAAATAAGAACCTTGTCTTCACGAAATTCTGAAAATAGCTTGTGTAACTTCGTGGTCAGTCACTACACAAACCGCTGAGGGTTGCGGCAAGTCTCGCCCAGTTTGGTAGAGCCCCGCCTTTAGCTTATAGATGATTACCATTTGTGTATTAATGACTGAGGTAATTTATTTCAAGAGCTTTCATCGAATGAGTTCTGATTCTTTCGTACTTGTTCTTTTACAATTATTTTTGATATGAGAAATCAATGCAAACTTAAAATATGTTCTTTACGAAGAGTGTCTATTTAAAGGGTTGTTTTGTCCTTGTACTAAGCCTGTCTCTATGCTTAGTGAGCTTGAGGTCATGGTTCCGTAACCAATAGACTATTTTTTGTTCATGAAAGAAAAGTCATAAGAGCGGTTCGTAAAATTCACTATCGGGTTTCATTTATTTGTTCCAAAAGTTTAAATTTCTAATAACAATAGCGAAAAATGCTTAGGAATAGCTAAATGAAGTCAAATTCAACGTCGTTTGCGTGAATTAGTCCGAAGAAAAACCCCGCTTGAGACAAAACTCTGCTTCTGCATCACGAAAATGCACCAGCTTCCATATTCGGCAGAGATGGCCTTTTTCTGTTCCAAAAATTCAAGAGATCAGTTTGTCTGTTGTTGGTTGTGGCAATTTCTCAAAGTTATGTAAATCTTTTGAGCAAAAACTTTAAACGCAAATATCTTTAAAACTGTAAGAGATATCGAAAACCGGGTTGTCGTTGTGTTTATCACTTTTTTTCAGTGTATTATAGGATTCTGCATCACTACACGAAGTTTCAGAAATTTTGAAATTATCAGATTTTTCATAAATTTGAACTTTTTTCACTTCACATTACGTAGAATTATGTTTTTCTCGTAGGAGATGCACAAAGGCTTGCCTTGTTGCTATTTTATTCAAAAACCTTAAGGCTACTTCGAGTTAAAAAGTGTCTTTTGACAATTTTTTGAGTACATTTTTCCAGGATAAGATGGGAGCTCTTAAGGGTTATATCTGGGCATGGCCTGTTTATTGGAAAACTCAAGTTATAAAGGGTCTTACAAAAACACTCCTCAGTCGATTATTGTTGAAAAACAGCGACAATATCCTGATTCTGCTTTCAGAATAAGATGGAAGCTTTCAAAGGCTATATAGCTATGATATTTTCATTGTAATACCTTAAGGGCTTACAAAGTTATGTCCAATTTTCGAGCAAAAACTTCAAACATCTCGAAAACAACAAGAGATATTAAAAAATGGGTCGTGGTTTAACATTACTGTGTTTTTCTGTGTATTATATGACCCTCTATCAGTACACGAAGTTTCCGCCATATTGAAGTCATCAGATTTTTGACGAAATTTATTTTTTTTACTTCACATTACGTAGAATCTATTTGAACCTGCTCACACTGTATTGTAATGATACAGTGTCCATATTCGCCTTTTCTGTTCCGATAAATCAAGAAACCTTAAAGGGCCGTCGTGTTGCAAATCTTATAGATGAGATCAAAAGGGGATCGCTGCCGGAGTTAATCGCTAGAGTATCTACCTAACGATAAGCCACTTTGAAGCGGATAAACTGTGTAGGTGGGGTAGACACGAATACATACTATCACCATTAGTTTAGTTTAATAAGGAAAAACTAGTTGCAGGAAGAGAAAACTGGTGTTGGTGAAATGTGTGATATATGGACTAATTTTTCAATCCATCAATAATACAGAAAGTTATTTGTGATTATGTTCTGTCAGTCTTTACATCTTTAATTTGTTATAATTTTAAAGGGATGAATTTGAAAAGTTTTGTGGATGTATTAAACCAAAGAATCCCTAGAGTTAATTTTAAGATATATTCAAGAAATGTTTCAACACAAATACTTTTTAAATAATACGATTTTGTAAATAAATGTTCTCTAGATTCAGTACCATCCGGAAGGACCTGAAAGTGATAATGTGGTAGAAATTGATTTCACGCCACCATTCAAAAGAATACCAATGATACCAACATTAGAAGAAATCCTCAAAGTAAAGTTCCCACCAGCTGTAGAACTTGGAACTGAGACCAGTGTCAAATTTTTAAGTGACTTGTGTGCTAAAGTATGTTTTTATTTTTTTTAAACAAAACTTTAAAGCACTTGACCCAAGCAAAGTTCTAACTCGAAACTTGTTTTGTTTATATAGCATAATGTTGAATGCTCTCCACCAAAAACGGCAGCTCGGATGTTGGATAAGTTAGTTGGTGAATTCATAGAAGAACAATGTATTAACCCTGCGTTTATTACGGAACATCCACAAATTATGAGTCCATTGGCCAAATGGCACAGGTAGGTTCTATTTCAGAGTTATACAGAATTACATTCAAACTAACTCTTTTAGGTCAATTCCTGGTCTTACAGAACGATTTGAACTTTTCGTTATGAAAAACGAAGTATGTAATGCTTACACAGAATTAAATGATCCAGTAATACAAAGACAAAGGTTATCACGATTATTATTGAAAAATCTAATGGTTATTCATGTAAAATGATGTATTTTAGGTTTGAACAGCAAGCGGCAGATAAAGCAGCTGGTGATGATGAGGCGCAATTGGTGGACGAGAATTTCTGTACCGCACTAGAATACGGTTTACCTCCAACTGGTGGATGGGGTATGGGTATCGACAGGCTAACCATGTTCTTGACAGATAATAATAACATAAAAGTAAGAAATTCATTTAGGTTAGGTGGTTCCCAATTTCTCCTGACAACTTTTATTTGACATTTGTTTATGTAAAGCTTGACTAATACAAAACGGTTTATTTAACCCATGTAAAATAATATTTTGCCACATGTGTAAGAAATCATTAAATCGGAATTCGATGGATGCAAGAAATGGATTATTCTCTACTGTTTGTTATACTTAATTTTTAGGAAGTTTTGCTGTTCCCTGCTATGAAACCTGATGATCCAAACAAGACCAAGGATGAGGACAAAAGTAAACTAGAAGAAAAAGCATAATTTAAGATCTTAAGGAAATTATTTAGAAAATAAATAATGTTAGTCTTTTACAGCATTCTAACTTATTGTACACTATTTATTTACATGATCAAAGATCTTTTTATGTAAAAGTTTTATTTGACATTAAAGTGTTGATTGGCTCAAACATAATTGGTTTAACATATTAATCATATATACCTATTTCTACTTAATCATTCTTTGCTCAGGGTCTGTGTTAAATTATAAAATACCTATGTTATAAATTATAAACTACACCCTAGAGATGGCTAGTGGTAGTTCAGTGTTAATTCCTGACCTCTGGAATAGTCTCCCTGCAATGTTAGTGGACTTTCAGCGTGAATAATGTTGTCTGGACAACAAACTACGTGGAAAGAGCCCTGATTTCTGTCTTCCACAGCGTGAATCATGTTGACTGGACAACAATCTGCGTGGAAAGAGTCCTGTCCTCCCCAAAGTTTATTTTCATCATCGTCACATTAATTTTCATAAATGTTTGTTCCTAAAAACTTGTAAATTCGGTGAACCTCCTTTCTTTCTTACTGGATTGTCTTTTTTGTAAACCCTGTGTATTACTTCGTTCTATCGTCCTGAAAATTTAAATTCTTCGTTAATTTCTTCTAATCGTTGTTTGGCAATGGTAGCGTAATATTCTGCGGATCTCTCAGCTTCCTGTGTTCGTCCATAGACCAGATCAACCGATAATCGAAGTTTTCTGCCAAAAACGATACTTAATGGTATTTTTTCGTAGATTTCAACGGTATGTGTCGGTCTCAGTTTGTCTGTTGTTGAATCATAAAACTGTTTTTAAGTAGTTTGGTTAAATCGTTCAATAATTCCATCAAATTGTGGATGAAGAGCAATAGGTTATGCTTATTAATCTTCTGACTCAAAATTCCTTGCCTGGTAAGAATTAAGTTATATTAGAACGTCAAGTTTGCAAATGCAATTTTCTACCAGGACTTCGGCCACTGTTTTAGCTTCTTGGTTGTAGTTCGTAACCACAAGTAACTGTCCTTCTTTGAAATGATCTCGTATATCTATGGGTCTATGGCAATTCTTTGAGCAAAAACTTTAAACGCAAAAATTTCTAAAACGGTAGAGATATCGAAAATCGGGTTGTGGTCGTGATTACCATACTTTACAGTGCATTATAGGACCCTGTATCTCTACACATTTTGAACTCATCAGATTTTTGACAAATTTTAACTTTTTTCACTCTACACTACGTAGAATCATTGTCTTTATAAAGACAATGGTAGAATGTATTGGTAGATATTCGAAAAATTTCAATTACCTATGTTTCTCTCGCAGTAGATGCACGAAGGCTTGTTCTGTTGCTATTTTATTCAAAAACCTTATGGCTATTCCGAGTTACAAAGTGTCTGTCGACAATTTATATATTAAATTTTTGGAAAGTAGATGAAGTATTCAAGATCTGTTTCCAGGATAAGATGGCAGCTCCTAAGGATTATTTATCTCTCTCTTATAAAAACACTTCTGAGTCGTTTTTGTTGAAAAGCAACTAAAATATCCTGATTCTGCTTTCAGAATACTATAGAAGCTCTGAAAGACTATGAAACCATGATATTTTCAGTGTAATACGTCAAGGACTTTCAAAGTTATGTCAATTTTTCGAGCAAAAACCTCAAACGCAAATATCTCGAAAACGGTAAGAGATATCGAAAAATGGGTCGTGGTTTTATATTACTGTGCTTTTCTGTGTGTTATATGACCTATCACTACACGAAGTTTCAGGCATTTTTAATTCATCAGATTTTTGACAAATTTTAAACTTTTTTCAAGATTATGTAGAATCTGTTATTTGAAAAATTTCATTTGTGTTTTTCTCGCAGGAGATGCACGAAGGCCAGTCTTGTTACTATTATATTCAAAAACCTTAAGGTTACTCTGAGTTAGAAATTGTCTTTTCCCAATTTTAGAAGAATTTTTTGGAAACTAGATGAAGTATCCAGGATCTGCTTCCACGAAAAGATGGGAGCTCTTATGGGTTATCCAGGCAGGGTTATTTATTGAAAAGTTATGTACATTTCTCGAGCAAAAACCTCAAACACAAATATCTCGAAAACGGTAAGACATATCGAAAAATGGGTCGTGGTTTTATATTGCTGTACTTTTCTGTGTCTCATATGACCGTCTATCACTATACGTTTCAGCCATTTTGAGGTCATCAGATTTTTGACAAATTTTAACCATTTTTCAAGACGGGTTTATTGGTAGAATGTATTTTAGAAATTCGAGCGGTGCACTGACCGTGTATAAACACTAATTTAGTATATAAATACAGAAAAAATGTCAGTGTTTAAAATGTTATAGGAAAAAATCGATTATAAAGAAGGAACGATTATGATACTTGGTGCAAGCTGAAGCTATATTATTGAAATTGGGTTTATGGGATTCCGTCATCGGCAAAATAACTACACCAAAGGTTGAAAATGAAAAAGCTGTAGTAGTTTCAAAGATTTATGGCATTTTGTAACATATTTTCCTTTGTAGCAATTTTTACTCAGGCTTCCGATCAATGTGCGAAACAAATCGACCGATGAGAAAGAATGCAACACTGTTTGTTGTTCATCGTTTATTTAGTAACTGCTGTAATAAATAATTTTTAACATACTTTTAATATAATATAGTATTTATAAAATTTATATACTTATAGATATTTAAAAATGTTTTTAAAACAAGTTTTACTTACCTAATCTGCAATCAGTTAACAATGCGTAAATTGTGTATATAAAAAAAGTTGTTCTATTGTATAAAGAGAAATAATATCTAAAATAAACTTTCAAAATTCGCTAATCAGAATATAAAGTTTCAAACTTAAAAATCTAACATAGAAATCAAGCACATTGTACTATGGCTCATTAAATTAAACAATTCGATAATAAAAAATATTTTGACCATAGTAGTAATTTTCTAAAGAATTAAAAAATAACATATATTAGTGGGGATGGAATTTCTTACTGGGATCTCGTGCCATATCTACCAACGTCTGGGCAGGTTTGAAAGGTAAACCATATGCACTTTGATACGACTCCATTTTAGCAACAATCCTGGCAGCTCCATAATGATCTACCCATCGGAATGGGCCACCAGTAAATGGTGGAAATCCAAGACCGAATACTGCTCCAATATCTCCTTCGAGGGGATTGGCGAGTATATTTTCTTCAAGACATAAAACTGCTTCATTCACGAATCTTTAAAACAAAAATCAATAAATAATACACTGCATAGAAAATGCTTGCAGCAAAGACTGCTTAATGACTAATGGGACTCAAGATATTCTTAAGTATTAATTTTTTTTATTCTTTTTTTTTTTTCTTGAGATGTAAGGTTCTATTTTATAAGCGATTTTTTTTCCTTTTGAAATATGTTTTATTTCATGTCAATTAGTACAACGTTTCGGCTTATTCGCCTTCTTCAGGTACATCTCTTTTCTTTCTTGAATGTTCAAACAAAATACCCACTAAAAAGTGGTACATAGCAAAAAAATCTACAGAATCATGCGATGCTGGTAAGAAAAGAGATGTACCTGAAGAAGGCGAATAAGCCGAAACGTTGTACTAATTGACATGAAAAAAAAATATTTCAAAAGGAAAAAAATTCGCTTATAAAATAGAAACTTACATCCCAAGAAAGAAAAAAAAAGGATAAAATTGTAACAAGGTTCAAGAAAAATACAATACTTAAGTATTAATGATTATAATAGTGATTTCTCGGTTGGTATAGCATTAAAAAATTTTTTTTTTTACACAAATTATAATTTGAACACAAGCGGCATTCGAACTAGAAATCTCTGTCATCCTTGCACTTTTTATTACTAATATTAAAATATTTAGAATTATCACTACCTTGTAACCATTCTCAGTGTTTTGTCCTCATCTTCAAATGGACCTTTTGGTTCAATACTGTATTTCTTAATGATTTCTTGCGCCTCATAGTTTACATCCCGATGTTTTGAACCTTTTTGGTAAACGTAAATGCCTTTTCCTGATTTACGACCCAAGAATCCGGCTTGGACAACGTCATGCATAATTCTCAAGTCACCACCCGCAAATCTTTCGCCGAAAGCCTATTGAAAACGTAAAAACATTTTTTAATACACAATTAACGTATTTTGATGTCTGCTCTTTGCCTGTAACCTTATTCTACTGACTCAATTTTTTGTTGTTTAGGCTTACCTTAAAAAGATCTGGCCCTATATGGCTAGCGACATCCAAGCCAACTTCATCAGCTAATGTTGCAGCACCAACAGGAAAACCGAATTTCTTCGTTAAACTGTCTAGATCTTTTGGCTCAACGCCTTCCTGTAGTAATCGTATCGATTCAGCCATCATAGCAGACAATATCCTTGACGTGTAGAAACCGGGACCATCTCCAACTGTAATCACCACTTTACCTTGCTTTATGCCAATGTCAACTGCTAATTTTGTAGTCTCCGGACTAGTTTTTGGAGTAGTTATGATCTCTAGGAGTTGCATTTTGTCGACAGGCGAGAAGTAGTGCATACCTGTTGAGAGTAACTTTTTATAAATCATAAAATAATATAGGTTTGTACTCTAGTAATTAATATTGCTAACACTGTTACAGAAATAGAGCGGATTGGTGAAGTAGTAAAAAGTGATTTCTGAATTGTCATGACAAATATATTTCGGCTCGGGTCATCTCTAATTCCAACTTCCAGTTCTGCATCTGCAGGCTGATTTGGACCGTCTTATAGTCTGCTGTACAGAAAATAGAATACCACTAAACATAGGCAAATGTAGGTGAGCTTTTGTAAGGGGAGGAATTTTGATGAGATGAATTATATATAGGTGTGACGGCCTTAAACTGATGTGAGGTTGTCAGAGATCTTGGGGTTTGGGTGATGATGTTTTGTCATTTGACCATCATGTAGAAGGAATTTAGGTAGAATGGGATATTGTTGTTGATAGGAAATGTATAACTAAGTATAATTCGATATTATGCATTGAGCCGTCTTCATGCCTTGCTAGATGAAGCGATTTTTATTTGTGGACAAAAATTATGTACCTATTATTTTTAGTAAATAATTGTGCTCGCTCTGACACGTTGAGCTTCATATTTCCCATATACAGGGTGTCCTACGGTGGTACCCCATTAGATTATTCCAGAAACTACTTCGAATTGAATTTTGAAAATTTCAGTGTCTATATTGTCAAATATGCTCTACTCAAATAAGATAATAGCAACGGCATAGCACTTCCGGTTATACCGGAAGTTGATGGCAACTTTGTTATTTTAAATGGAACACCCTATATATTATTACATTTTTGGATTCTAAATAAGATTTCAGACATATTTCATGTATCATGCCCTATACCTAACGTCAGTCGTTTTTGACTTATATCAAGATTTATGTCAAAATTGACAATTTAGGGCTCCATAAGAATTCCGTTTTTTCCTTGTAAATCAGTATTTAATAATTATTTTGCAGGTATTTTCTTATCAGGTGGGATCTTCTTTTTCGAATTGACAAGACATTTTCTGATTAGTTTATACAGGGTGGTCAAAAAATTATATTAAAAACGGTTCAAGAAAAACAGTTGAAAGTCAATTTTTTCAAATGGAATGGGTATACTATTATTATTTTATCTTCCTTAGCATTAAAAAATATTGCATTTTTGTAATAGGTGATCATTTTCTAAAATGCATAGTTTTCGAAATATCGTCATTTTAAATTTTTGTAAATTGTACTCGATTTGCATGACACTGTCCCCACCGTATCTGATTTCTCAAAATTCTTCTTAATTTTTCTCTAGTCATTGTTGGCAAATGCGGGTTTCTCTCGTTAAATACTCTACTGGTTCTATTAATCACTTTGTTACATTCTCCATGGATTAATAATACATTTACAATATCAGCATATGAATAAATATTTTCCATTTTGTAATAGTTATTGTAAAATATAATGATCACAAATATTGATAAATAACGACTGGTTGGATAGCAACAACTAATTTCATATTTAGTTTGACGTTTATGCTAATTCAGAGAAATGTCATTATTTTCATGGCTAACTAAATTAATTAGCTAGCTTCCAGAGAGACAACGGTAGGCGCTGCAGAAAAAATTAAAATGACGATATTTCGAAAACTATGCATTTTAGAAAATGATAACCTATTACAAAATTGCATTATTTTTTAATGCTAAGGAAGATAAAATAATAACAATATGCCCATTCCATTTGAAAAAATTGACTTTCAACTGTTTTTTTTGAACCGTTTTCAATATATTTTTTTTGACCACCCTGTATAAACTAATCAGAAAATGTCTTGTCAATTCGAAAAAGAAGATCCCACCTGATAAGAAAATACCTGCAAAATAATTATTAAATACTGATTTACAAGGAAAAAACGGAATTCTTATGGAGCACCAAATTGTCAATTTTGACGTAAATCTTGATATAAGTCAAAAACGACTGACGTTAGGTATAGGGCATGATACATGAAATATGTCTGAAATCTTATTTAGAATCCAAAAATGTAATAATATATAGGGTGTTCTATTTAAAATAACAAAGTTGCCATCAATTTCCGGTATAACCGGAAGTGCTATGCCGTTGCTATTATATTATTTGAGTAGAGCAGATTTGACAATACAGACACTGAAATTTTCAAAATTCAATTCGAAGTAATTTCTGAAATAATCTAATGGGTTGCCACCGTAGGACACCCTGTATATGTACCTACCTATACAATAATTTTATTAAAATTCGCGTGGGTTCGGGCAAGACAAAATATACTAAGTTCAGTCCTTATAAAAAAGGTTGAGAAAGGGTAAACAAGCAACAAAATCGACAGCATCACCCGACACACCCAAGCCCGCATTTGATAATCCTGAGCAGCAGGGTTGCCACCTTAGTAGATTTTCTACTAAATCTGGTAGATTCAGGTCTTGATTTAGTGGGCAAATTTATGTTTTAGTGGGCAGTAAAAAAATCTAGTAGAATCAGAATTATTAACCTTCTATTTTGTCGGTGCATTCGTAACTTTAGGACGAAGAAAACTATAACCGATAAACCACCATATAATTTAGTTCAGTGTGGAGCTGCTAAATAGATGGCGGCACGTTACAGTCCCTTTTGATTTTGCCAGGGAATCACCGTGCGTATTGTACATTGTGACTAATATTAAAATGTTCGCTACGCTTAGAGATAAATAAATACATCCGGCAACACCGCGTTGGCTATACTATTGTAATCAGATGTAATCGTTCTCGAAAGCTCGCGACTCAAACTAACCAGAGCCGACTCTGTACAGATTTAATAGGCTATACCTCGTCCGGTGCAGCGCTGTATAAATTTGGTAGAGTGTGTCTCGCTTACAGTATAGATATGGAATGGACGTACGCGCGCCCGAATGTTGTAGAACAAAAAACTATTTACTGGAAGCGTTCGAGAAAGGAGAAACACCATATAAATAGCCAACGTATAACAGGGACAGAGAATCAGTCATGAAGTGAAGAGTTAATAGTTAAGAACAAGTGTTGTGACATATAAATAATAGTGAAAATAAATAGAACAAATAAATACAGAAATTTTAGTGCATTAATGTTATTAGTTTGTTTATTAAGTGTTTGGTTATTAAGTGTAAATAAATTAGTTTTAATTAAAGCTCGTTACTATTTCACACAACGAACTCAGAAAAACGTTACAATATTTTGGTCTTTCGACTATTATTTTCATTCATGACGCTGGATGCAGCCAACAATAGTTGTTGTCATTTATCATCAGAGTTATTATCATAAATCTATGCCATATACAGACTAGAATATTTTGACTCTGATAGTTGGGAGTGCAAGAAGTATAAAATGTTCTATAGTCAAAACATATCACATCAGACCAGCTGACCTGAATGATAACGCCTATTGTTACATGGGTTCCATGAGTTATGCTTAATGCCAAACATTAAACGCTTCCAAATTTCTGATCTACTCACCAATAACGTTTTCAGGTCTAGCTGAAGCAGCTGCAATTTTCGCAATTGGAATAGCACTTGTATTTGTCGCAAATACACAGTCAGGTTTGATCACTGCCTCAACTTCTTTCAACACCTTATGTTTAATATTGATATCTTCAAAAACAGCCTCAATTACAACGTCAGTATTCTTAATTTGATCATAGTTTAGTGTGGGTATTAAATTTGACATATATCTGTCTCTTTCAAGCCTACAAAATAATGATATCCAACGATGTTTTATTTGAAATTTCTTTGATTGTTATAAATACCAACCCAGAGATCCTTTTTCTCTTTACGGCGTTATTTAATCCGTTGGAAATTTGATTTACACCTCTAGATAATCCGTTCTGGTTAGTGTCTTTTAAAATAACTTGGTATCCTTTATCGACAGACACTTGGGCAATGCCAGCTCCCATTAATCCTAAAATTACATGCTCGGTTTATAGTAAGAAACTAACTTTTTTCAATAAAATAAAAAATAAGAAAATTTTTCCTCTTGAAGACTTTTCATGTGGACATACTGTATATTATATATGAATTTATCCATTATATCAACAAAAAAAATCTTACCTGCTCCTAAAATGGATACAGTCTTTACATCCTTTGATGGTTTACCAAATCTATTTTTCTTACACTGTGTCTGTCCTTTGAATATACTAATCAAGCCTTTTGATTCCGGGGACATTGCCAATTCTCCAAAGGCTCTAGCTTCAGCTTCATAACCTAATACTGGACCGTGGTCTAATCCTGTGCGAACAACGTCCAAAATCTAAAAAGAATAAAAAAATGATACAAAGAGGCCTAATGAAAATGAATCAGAGGGCATTTCAAGTATGTAATATAAATTTTGGGAAAATTCTTGAACACGTCGAGTTTGTTTACGAGAGGAACAATTTTTGGAAAAATTGGAATTTTTGTAGTACGTACGCCCTTTGAGGGGTGCGTGTCATCCCCAGAATTAAACAGGGAAAGTAAGTGGAGGGGCATCTTATTTTAAAGGTATTTTGATTCACTGGAGTCTCGAACAAAACCCGCATAAGCATGTTAATCGAAGGGGCGTGTAAAAAATGAAACTAGGGAAGTTGCTGTTTTGGACCACGTCAAAGCAATTATACAGTTTCTGGCATAAACCTTACGAGCATTCAAAGAATTTTAAAAGCCCACAAATTTAACCTGTACAAAATTAATATTCCATAAATTAAGGTGTCTTTAATAAACGTTTACAATTTTTTTTTTTTCAACATTATTTGTTTGTTGTTTGTGTTTGTTTTTTCTGAATAGGATTGTTAATCGTCAAAACTGTGTGAAGTTCACACTCAATATCCTCAGGGAAATATACTTGCAACTGTTACAAGACAGTGTCGACTCTGCATTTTAACATTTCAACAAGAGTATCAGTGAAGCTTACCAGATTTAAACCCGTTAAATTTTTTGTGGGCTCGCTTAAAAACTAAAGGTTATATAACTCAACCAGCATCTCGACGATTTACGGCAACGGATTATTGATCTCCTATCTTGCGTGTTCATTGTCAAAGTCAAAACAACATAGAAGTATTAAAACGTCTTGGAATCGTAGTAATACTGGACGGATCCGTAAAATCCGTAAATAATAATAATAATAATCTTTATTATGTCTAACAGGCTTACGCCCAATTACAAGACAAAACATATTGTGCATAACTTATCCAAAAATAACAGAAAAATACAAAATGAAAAATATATGGCAATGGTACAAATTAATTATAACTTATTGATAACTGAATACTCGCCGGAATTCGAGAGAATCGAAATTAAATCTGTCGATAAGACAATCGATGTTCTCAAATCCCGAAGTAACTCTCAGTATAAATCCCAAGTTACGCAGAGCGCAGCCACATATATCAGTTATGTGATCATTGAACGATAGATCAGAATCCACTGTGATCCCAAGATCCCTGGTAAGCACACATCTAACTAAGGAATCATCGTATATTCGATAATCGAATTCATGTGGACTACGGCATTTAGACATTGTTAAACATTTGCATTTGTTGATATTCAGTGGTAGATGGTTTTCCAAACACCACTCTGCCAGAACATTTAGATCGCTCTGTAGAGCATGACAATCGGAAGGTTCTGAGATAGTCCGAAATACCTTCAAATCATCCGCGAATAAGAGACATTGACTCGTGAACTCGTGAACAATGTCGTTAATGTAAATAGCAAAAATCAATGGAGCCAGGGTACTTCCCTGCGGAGCACCGCTAGTGACCACGAACTCAGGAGATCTAAAGCCACCATACTCAACAAACTGGCGTCTATTTGATAAATATGAGTCAAAGAGAGTTATTAGGCTCGCATGGAACCCAATCCCCTTCATTTTATTTTTTATTACATTGTGGTTAAGCCTGTCAAAAGCTTTCGAAAAATCCGTATAAACAACATCGACCTGTTTGCCCAAACTAACAGCAGGAATTGCCAACTGTAGGAATTCAACTAGATTTGTCGTAGTAGATCGCCTATGAAAAAATCCATGTTGTTCCAGAATAATCCGATTTTTTATTTGCTGAAATATTTTATCGTGAAGAATTGATTCGAAGACCTTTGATAAGTTGGACAAAATAGATATCGGACGATAATTTGTTATTCTATCAATTGGACCCGCCTTATGAACCGGGCATATTCGAGCAAGTTTCCAGGAGGAAGGAAACCTACTGGATGTAATTATTTTGTTGAAAATAGTAAGCAGGGGTACAGCCAGGACACCAGCACAGTCCCTCAGGATAAATGCAGGAACACCATCACAACCTGAAGTCATTTTGGGCTTTATTTAAAATAAATGTATTACCTTTAATGGTGCAGGATACAATCCTTGAGTTTGCTTCATAACAGTGCTTCTAGCTTTATTAAATATCTGATCTTTGACAAATTTGTAGTTTAAGGCCAAATCTAACACTTTTGTAGTAAGCGTTTTCTTTTTGTCAGTCTTTAATTTACCAGAAGCTAAATTCTTAGCCACATCAATTGCTACGGTTTCTAAATAATTTCTAGTCGTAATATGAGGTTCATCTAATCCTAAAAATAAAAACCATTGTGTACTTGTTGATGCAGTTAAAATGTGAATAACAATTACCTGGACCTAATGGCTCAACTAACAGATCGACAATTCCTAATTTCTTGGCTTTATCAGCTTTGACGGATTTTCCAGTTAACACTAAATCCAAAACATTGGGCAAGGTAACTAATTTAGGCAGACGTTGCGTGCCTCCTGATCCTGGAAATTAAAAGGAAATTTAAATATCTCCCTGTATAACTTAATATTTCTGTAGCTATATCGTTTTATTTAAAATATATAAAAAAAATAAACTTGCGTTATCAGACGATTATCCGACATAAAAATAATATATTTTGTGGGATCTTATGGGCGATGGGCCAGAGGGGTTGGGAGGTGTTAAAACCGACACAAATGCGAGTCACAATTATCTGATTATGCTAAATTTCTCAAAAATGTATACCTTAAATCCAAACGAAGTTAATAGATTTCTTATATAATTCTTCATTATTTAGAAGGAGTTACTAGAAGGTAAAGTTCAGCAAAATTTATCATGCATTTTCCCAAGTATCCTCATTATCTGTATAACAGAATACGTGAGTCCGTACATGGGCAGGTTTGCCTGAATCAGCAGGAGTTTTTCACCGGAAGATCCACTGCCACTAACCTTGAAACTTTTACTCAACAACTGAACGATGTTGTTGATGGTGGTGGTGAATTTGATGTGTCGTATACGGACTTTCCTAAAGCTTTCGATCGTCTAGATCACCGAATACTTATTCAAAAGCTCGATCGATTCGATTTAATGATGGTCTGAAGTAGTTAATTATTTCATATCTTCAGAACAGGCTCGAATATGTATATTATAACGGCTATAGGTCAGAGAAGTATTGGGCTTCCTCAGGCGTTCCGCAGGGATCCAATTTGGGTCGGTCCACTGCCTTTTTCTATTTTTAGAAATGATCTAAATGATTGTATGCAAAGCGGCTTTTTTTCCAACGATCTTAAGTTGTTCGCCCCTATTACTTCTTACGTAGCCTAGCTTCGGTTTCAAAACGATCTGAGGGTGTAACGTTGTATGACATTCACTAGAAGGAAGAACATTATAAATTTTCGCTACACGGTTGGTAGGACCGCACTAGCTAGGTGTCTGACCACTGCTGATCTGGGCGTGCTTTTCGACTCTAGTCTATCATTTGTGCCTCATGTGGCGGCCAGGACTAGTGAAGCTATGAAATTCTACGGTTTTATCGTGAGAAGTAGAGGTTTTCATAGTATTGAGTAATTGAAAGTTTTATATAACTCTTTTAACGATCTATCGAATTCATGTGCAGAATGTTGAGAATGTCAAAAGGAAGTTTTTGAAATACCTTTCATTTAAGGCAGACGGTATTTATCCAGACTGAGGGATTGAATATTCGTTGTTGCTGAGCAGATTCGAATTCAAGAGTTTGGAGTTTAGAAGAATGTTTTTTTTTATAAAATTTGTATATGATCTTTTGCATCATAGAATCGACTGTTCTAAACTCCTTGCTCAAATAAATTTAAACGTACCAAGACTGGGCGCCCGCAATCCTTTAACGTTCTATCTTAGAGGTCTTGCCCTAACCTATATACAAAATCGCCCGTATATGTCATGTGTAATAATTTTAATTTGATTTGTGCTGACTGTGACATTTTTAATTGTTCAAATGAAGCATTTATGAGGGCTCCTCTGACTGTTTTTGCTTCGTAGTTTCATTTTTTTCTTGTTAATTGTTTAATTAGTGTAGATCACTCATGTTTTTTATTTAATATTTTTTGTGTTCAATATGTATAAGGGTGAGGTGAGGGGAGTTCCTCTTACAGGGTGTACTTTCGTGATGCTGAGCGTAGATTGAGTAGTGATCCTAACAAGCTTTGGTCTTTTGTCAATTCTAGAAGCAAATCTGGGCGATTGCCTGGTAGTATGACTTACAATGGTAATAATATTGATGATCTGCAGGAACTTGTCAATAAATTTGCGGAATTTTTCAACATATCATACGTGGCATCTCAGGCATTTGATATTGATCAGGGATTGCTTGATGTTGTGAATGTGTCTCATTTACCGGATCGCGTGATTACTGAGACGGAGGTCTATGGAGCTTTGAGAAGGTTAAAAGCTAAATTTACATCGGGTCCTGATGGTATATCTTTTGTAATTAGGGATTGTGCCACTGTGTTTGCTAAACCATTGTGTACAATATTCAATGTTTCTTTGCGATCGTGTAGTTTCCCCTCTGATTGGAAATCTTCTAGAGTGACGCCGGTTCATAAGAAGGGAGATAAACAGGATATTTCAAATTATAGACCAATTTCCATACAGTCGTGTTTTTCTAAAGTTTTTGAATTTGTGCTGCATGATATTTTTATGAGCCATGTTAGGCGTCAGATTTCATCGGTACAACATGGCTTTTGTCCCGGTCGTTCTACGTCAACTAATTTATTGGTTTTAACACAGTTTTTAACTGAGCGACTTGATAACGGGGGTCAGGTAGATGTAATATACACTGATTTTTCTAAAGCCTTTGATAGACTTGATCATGGTATTCTACTGCGTAAACTGTGTCGTTATGGATTATCTTATAATTTACTGCTGCCTTTGAAGTCGTATCTGAAGGATAGATTTCAGTATGTGGAAAGTCGAGGATTTCGTTCCGCAAATTTTAAAGTGTCATCTGGTGTTCCCCAGGGATCTGTCCTTGGACCATTGTTGTTCCTGTGTTTTATCGATGATATTTCTAGTGGCTTGACAAATAGTTCGTTACTATATGCTGACGACTTCAAAGTATATTCTGTCATTAATAGTACTGAAGATTGTTCTCATCTTCAGGACGATTTAAATGTTGTGTATGAGTGGTGTGTCCGTAATAATCTTTATCTGAATATTGATAAATGTTTTAGTGTTTCCTATACACGGAAAATAAACCCTGTCAAATTTTCATATTGTATAAATAATAGTCCATTAACAACTTGTGATGAGTTTAAAGATTTAGGTGTTTGGTTTGGTGGTAAACTCAGCATTACTAATCATTACAATAATATAGTTTCAGCATCCTATAGATCTCTGGATTTTATTGTGCGCAATTCGAAAGAGTTTGTGACACCTCACAACACTCATTGTTCTTTTCAACGCATTTGTCAGATCTAAACTGGAATATGCATCTGTAGTATGGAATCCTATGTATGCCATAGATATAACAAATATTGAACGAATCCAGCGTCGTTTGGCCAAGTTGCTGTGGTTTCGGGTTGATGGGGTTTATCCATCCATTGGGTTTCCTTTAATCTAGTATCATTAAATACTCGGAGAGAATATTCTGCTCTAGTATTGCTCTTTAAAATTATTAATGGACTTCTTGACTGTCCAGGGTTTTTAAGCCAGATTCCTTTTTGTGTCCCAAATCTACGTACACGTAATAACGGTATCGTATTTTACTTTCCGGCCCCGCGTACTAATTTGTTGTTGCGTTCCCCTTTATATTTTATGTGCCATACTTGTAACTCTGTGTCCGAGCATATTGATATTTTTAATTCAACTTTGTCTTGTATAAAAAATATATTTCTTAAAATATAAATTTAGTGTTAGATATTAAGAATTTACTGTAATTTTTCCTGCCCTTTAATTGGATTATTTATCTGTCTGGGCAGTGTATCTTAAATAAATAAATAAATAATATTTTGGTTTTATTTTTTTTTTTGTGAAACTACCTATTATACGATAATTTTGCTCTGTTAATAGAGAAATGTATAAATTATTATTATTAACGATATTCCTTGGTTGATATCTAAAAAAATAATATTTTTGGAATAAAACAATTACGTAGTGATATGTAGAATATTTCTTGTCCCCAACAAGAGGCTACTGAAGATGAACTAACCTCCATGACTCCTGAAGATATCTTTTATCACTCGTGTTGGTGAAAAGTTGGTAAGAAATCTACAAAATGACTGCCTAATAACCTGTGAAACTACAGTTAGACAGCAGACGGAGGCAAAAGCCTTATACAATATCTCAACACATAGTATTAACATTAAAACCACATTTTTACCTGGTAGCAATCCCAGCAAAACCTCAGGCAATCCTAATGTAGTTTTCCTATCCTTAACTGCTATCCTATAATGGCAGGCTAGAACGGTTTCTAATCCACCACCTAAACAACTTCCTTGGATGGCTGCTACGAAGGGTTTTTTACTATTTTCGATTGAAGCAAATATCCGATGTGCTTCCCTACAACAGAAAAATTATTCACTTTTATTTTTCCCTTAATGCAAATAAGTTGTAATTATTTATGTATAAAATTATTTTTTTTAATAGTGATATTAACAATGCCACATACTTTACCAATTTTGTGGCTTCATCGCTACTTTTAAGTTTCGAAATCATGTTAATATCGGCTCCAGCAATAAAAGAGTCTTTCTTATTTGAAATTAGTACACAGGCACTTATTTGAGGATTGCTTTCAATTTCCACAATGAGTTGTTTCACCTCGTTCATTATCTCTTCGTTGAGGGAATTGACCTAAAAAATATATTGTTATATTTTACAAATTCTTAGGTTAATACTTTTTTTGTAGATAAATAACAATATTTTGAAAAATATTTAAAACTAGCTGTTGCCCTCGAGGCACGAATAGCTCTCCATATTTAAGTGTAAAAGTAATAATTTTATGACCTTTTTGTCATTTATCTAAATTTTTGTTTTGTTTTAGACATCAGCTATGTTTTTTTTTGTATCGGGTTTTGTGCCTTTTTCTTCTCTTTGGAGGCACTATTTCTACGCAGATATTTTATATTTCAGATCTAGGCCAAATTCTTGTACGCAAAATAATTGATTTTTTTTTAGTTTTATTATAAAATTTATTTTGCCCCCTTTTCTACTATTTACGAAGGCCTATGTAAACAAAATTGTTATGCTGCATGTTGTAGGTTATCCGTTAAGTGGTTTTTGAGTTATCACGGATACAATTTTTTCCTGACCCTTTTATAGAATTTTCACGGACGCCTATGGAACATTAATTTTTGTCGTGTATTTTTAACACCAATTCAACTAGTTAAATATAAAATTTTTTACATTTTAATTTTTTTTCATTTTACCCCTCTTTTGTACTATTTACGAACGCCTATGTAAATAAAAATTTTATGCTGAATTTTTTATCTTATATCTTATATGAAAGCTATATATAATTAGCCAATTTTTCTGGTATATTTGGGAAACATTTTTTTTTCGTTTTTGACTCTTTTTTTAAGACTATTTTCGAACGCCTGTGTGAACTAATTCTTTTATGTAACATTTTTTAGGTTATATTCTATCACACCTATAAAAAATTATTCAATATTTCGGATAAGTTTAAGAACTATAATTTTTTTAATTTTTGAACCCTCTTTTAAACCCCTTGCCTACGCTCAATGTTAATCACCACCTATAAATAGCCTGTAGTATTTTCGTACCAAATGTGGTTAAAATCCGTTAAGTGGTTTTTGAGTTATCATGGATACAAATTTTTTCTGACCCTTTTATAGAATTTTCACGGGCGCCTATGGAACATTAATTTGTGTCGTGTATTTTTAACACCAACTCAACTAGTTAAATATAAAACTTTTTACATTTTAATTTTTTTTATTTTACCCCTCTTTTGTACTATTTACGAACGCCTATGTAAATAAAAATTTTATGCTGCATTTTTTAAGTTATCTTATATCAATGCTATATATAATTAGCCAATTTTTCTGGTATATTTGGGAAACATTTTTTTTTCGTTTTTGACCCTTTTTTAACACTATTTTCGAACGCCTGTGTGAACTAATTCTTTTATATAACATTTTTTAGGTTATATTCTATCACAACTATAAAAAATTATTCAATATTTCGGATAAGTTTAAGAACTATGATTTTTTAAATTTTTGAACCCTCTTTTAAACCCGTTGCCTACGCTCAATGTCAATCACCACCTATAATTATCCTGTAGTATTTTCGTACCAAATGTGGTTAAAATCCGTTAAGTGGTTTTTGAGTTATCACGGATACAAATTTTTTCTGACCCTTTTATAGAATTTTTACGGACGCCTATGGTACATTAATTTTTGTCGTGTATTTTTAACACCAATTCATCTAGTTAAATATAAAATTTTTTACATTTTATTTTTTTTTATTTTACCCCTTTTTCTACTATTTACGAACGCCTATGTGAATAAAAATTTTATGCTGCATTTTTTAGGTTATCTTATATCAAAGCTATATATAATTAGCCAATTTTTCTGGTATATTTGGGAAACGTTTTTTTTTTCGTTTTTGACCCTTTTTTTAAACTATTTTCGAACGCCTGTGTGAACCAATTCTTTTATGGAATATTTTTTAGCTTATATTGTATCACAACTATGAAAAATTATTCCATATTTCGAATAAGTTTAGGAAATATATATTTTTTATGTTTTGACCCCTTTTCCACTATTTACGAACGCCTATGAAAGTAAGTTATTCATGACACATTTTATAGGTTATATTCTATCAAAACTATAAAGAACTAGTTAATATTTCTGCTATTTGTAAGAAATACGTTTTTTTTTAATCTTTTTTACCCCATTTTACACTATTTTCGAACGCCAATGTGGTCTAATATTTTATGTTCAATATTTTAGGTTATATTCAATTAAATGCGTAAAAAATTATGCAGTATTTCGGATAAGTTTAAGAACTATGAATTTTTTTAATTTTTGAACCCTCTTTTAAACCCTTTGCCTACGCTCAATGTATCCCAAAATCTAATCAGCTCCTTGCCATGTCCAATAGTATTTTTGTACTAAATTTGGTTAAAATCTGTTAAGCGGTTTTTGCGTTTTCGTGGATACAGACAGACAGACAGACAGACAGACAGACAGACAGACAGACAGACAGACAGACAGACATTTTTTTAAAACTATTTATTTATGTATAAAATGACCAAAAAGAAGTATTTCCGGTGAAATTAAAAAAAATTTTTTTTTCATGAAACTAATAGTCTCCATATACATATATTACATATATGATATGGAGAGCTAAAAATAAAGAAATGATATATGGTCAACTGTGAAGTGCAGAATTAAACGCAATGAAACCAAAAAACCTCCACAAATTGTTTGATTAAATTTGCCTTGTGTGAGTTCGACATCCTTTCTTCTGCTAATTGTGGCTGATGATGGGATCTTAGATACTCATAATTTAGGAAATTATATAACAACGGAGGACGTTTTGGATTTACTGCATTTAAAAAAATGGGTTGTGTTGCCCCAAAACTTTCCCGACAAGATATAATATAAACAAAAATATATGACCTGTGTAACGAAATAGAATTTAAATAATTATTATAACAAGAAATCCCTTGAGGGATTTCCCAGTCGTTTTGTGGTAGTTTTATCTATGACAAAAGCCATTGAGGGTTATTAAAAAAAAACAAAAAAAAAACTGAAAATATGGGTTGAAAACCACCTAATCAAATAAATAGAATTACATTTGAGACACCCTGTATATAAATAAATTTTATGATGCCATTCTAACAAAGTAAGAAACCTCAAAAGTTTTACTATTAATTAGGCTTTGCTGTGTTGTAAAAAATAAATTAAAACATTTTTGAGTTCCCTTGTATCTAAATTGTATAACTACAAAACTTAAAAAACTCCTTTGTATATAGTGAAACTCTAAAAAATATCAAAGAAATCAACCAGTCAATTTGTCTTCAAATCAATAATCTAAAATGTTTCCATTTAATGAATTTTTAGAAATATTTCCGCTCAAGGATAATACTCGCAGGTACAGCATTATTTTATCGCCTATATAACAAATAAGTAAAACATCACAACATTTTTTTCTTAACAATGACATTATGACAGTTCCATGAAAATAAAATATAATTCACTTAAAAAACAATCAATTACAAAATAAAATCTGTTATTAAATTAAGAGGAAAATATGCAAGACTATAAACCAATCATGTTATCAGAGGGTTGTGAAATTACAATCCGCCGAACAGATGGTCGAATTCAAACAGCCAATATCGCTATCATAAAGCCCAATACAAACTATGTGAATGTGGAGTGGTATGAAAAAGGTGAAATAAAAATGAAGGAAGTATTGATAAATCAAATTCTAGAACTAAATCCTAACTTACTGATACCACGAAATATGCAGGCGAGTATTTTCAATTTTGCTTATAGTACCTAAGTGTTTTAGATAGAAAAATGTAATAAGTAAAATATTACCGGGAAAAACTTAAGGAACAAATCTGTTCCAAAGATAAAATAAAAGAGACATTTCCTGCCACTGAAAAAATCATTTTACACGCAACAATAATTAATTTTTGGGATTACCTCATTGTCGTAGTGCAATTTGGTGTTAAAAAATCTAAAATTACGAAAAATATCTCAAATCTGTTTTAATATTCTGGCTTTCGTCGACTACTTGACTGCGGCGTTGGAGGAGGGTTATCAGGTTCATACTGTATACAGTATATACTGACTTATCCAAGGCCTTCGATAGGGTTAGTAAAAGGTACTGCTGGCAAAGCTTGTCGCGTACGGTGCCGTTGTTACAATGGCTTACTAGCTACTTCGTACGCGATCGTACGCATATGTGGTTTTAAGTCTTCTAATATTCATGTTCCGCCTGGTGTCCCTCAGGGTTCACATCTGGGGCCTCTATTGTTTAATTTGTTCGTGAATGATATTTATATTTATAGAACGGCTCTGATATTGCGGGATGCAGAGTTGAATAATGTGTTTTTGTGTAAATCTAAATGTTTTGTCAATTTTAATAAATGCCCATAATTTATAATTACAGCAGCACTATGTCGTATACAACGGTCACAAGTCCTTGACTTTTACGCCCACCAGTGGAATGGCACAGGGCAGCTGTTTGGCGCCATTAATATGATTGAGTGGGTCTGCACCGGACCCTTAACTGCGACCACCGAGGGTCTATTGTGGCTCATACCTATTTATATTTCATCCAGCAGCTCAATTATCTTGTTGGGTGAGCTTTCTTTTGGACTCGCTTGTAGACGGGCTACTTCACCAAATATTGCAAATCTAGTTCTAGCGGCCGCTGGGTAAGAACATAGTACATGTTCCACCGTCTCATCATCTTCCAGGCACAATCGGCACTCGGAACTTTCCAAGAGATCCACCCTCGTGAGATGATGATTCAACAATCACCAGTATATAGCAACACAGGCAGCGCAAATGAGATCTACACATACCCAAGAACTCCCTGGCCGTTGATTTCGATGGGTACTAAACCTGGATAATTTTCCCAAAAGTTCTGAACTTTTGTCGTCATCCAGGTATTAAGTATGGATTTGGCAGCGATAAATTCTCTTTCAGCCCCTTCTCTTGCTAGAGAGTCGGCCATTCATTTCACTTTAAACCGGAGTGGCCAGGGATCCAGATCAGAGTCAGATTATTGTTTCTCCCGATATTAGTGAATCTGTTACAATTGGACACTTTTCTTGATGTCGATCTTGATGAGTTAAGGGCCTTTACGGCCGCTTGGCTGTCAGAGAAGATTTTTATTGACCTTTGCGCACAGTGCTCGTGCTCGAGCTCCTAAGCACACAGATCCATGGCCAGAACTTCTGCCTGGAATTTTTGACTTGGGTCTGCTTCCATAAACTTCAGCACCTGTACCGGAGTTTGTCTTTAAGCGCTTTGCAACTCCATTGATCTCTGCTGGGAAACAGACTTTTATAAGGCAGATCATAGTAAATTGCTGGAGGCATTACAGCAGAGTTCATTCTCCAGAACTATATGAAGAGGAGTTAAATCCAAGAGTACTACCCTAGCTGCTCAGGGTGGAAAATGCGCCAGTAATAGCCAACAGGCTTGGGGTCGTTCGCTGTAAAGCTTTCGTCCAACAAGCAACAGCTCCATACGTTACTATGCGCGACTTTTGTTCCTCGCTGTATGTATGTGCATGGTGTAAATCGATTTAATAATAAAAATATAATACTCTTTTCCAGGAGCGTTATACCAACGTATCCCAAAGCCTGATAGAAGACACGCACAAAAATAATTCTGTGGCAAGTACAAGAAGCCACAGATATAGTGCTTCAGTGCGCAATAGTAATACTATAAATTCTGCACGAATACCATTGAGAAGAGCAAATGAAACTATTTCAAATTTGAGAGATCAATCTCACAGCGAATTGCATATTGCTAAAAATGTAGGATACTCATCAAGAACAAGCAAAAGCGTAATGGAAACTATAACAACATTTAGAGAACCAAATACCATTCAAAAAATATCAAAACTGGAACGCGATAGAGAGCAACGTAGAAAACTTCAAGCTGAAATTAAAGCAGAGAAACAGAGTTTTATTAAAAGAAATTGCCAAAACTGTCCACATTGGGAACTAAATAATATGATTAAAGAGTTTAGAAGTCACATAAAATTCTCAACACTTTCAAAAAATGATGATGTAGAGGATCATTTAATTACAGTCGCTGTACGTAAGCGGCCGTTAAATGAATCAGAATGTTTAAAGAAAGAAATTGATATAATAACAGTACCAAACAGAAATCAACTTATAGTGCACGAACCAAAAAATAAAGTAGATTTAACGAAATATCTTGACAATCATACATTTCGCTTCGACTACGCATTAAATGAGTCTGCTTCTAACGATATTGTATACAAATATACCGCACAACCGCTTATGAAAACAGTTTTTGATGGCGGATTCGCAACTTGTTTTGCGTATGGACAAACAGGATCTGGCAAAACATACACTATGAGTGGGAATTTCGAAACTGGAGGTGAAAAGGGTATATACGCACTGACCGCTGCTGATATTTTTAAACTCAATAAATCGCAAAAGTATAAACATAAGAATTTCGTCGTTTCATGTAGCTTCTTCGAAATATACGTAAAGAAAGTATTCGATTTACTTAATAATAAACATGTTTTAAAAATATTGGAAGACGGTAAACAGCAAGTTCAAGTTGTTGGTCTCACAGAGAAAATTGTCGAGTCTGAAAGTGAAGTATTAGATCTAATACGTCAAGGTAATGAAGAGAGAGCATCTGGTCAAACATCTGCAAATACACATTCGTCTAGATCTCATGCAATATTCCAATTCTATTTACGAAGCACTCATAATTTCAAACGAATTCATGGAAAATTCTCGTTGGTAGATCTAGCTGGAAACGAGCGAGGAGCTGACACATACTCTTCGTCAAAGCTAACACGATTAGAAGGTGCTGAAATAAATCAGAGTTTGTTATCACTGAAAGAATGTATTAGGGCGTTAGGACGAAAAGGAGCTCACCTCCCGTTCAGAGGATCAAAACTGACTCAGATACTCCGAGATTCGTTTATAGGAGCAAACTCAAAGACATGTATGATAGCGATGGTCTCACCAGGAGTCAATTCTTGCGAAAATACTCTAAATACTTTAAGATATGCTGACAGAGTGAAGGAGTTAGGAGGTGGGGATGTGCAAGTAAATAAACATAATACGGAAGAATATGAAGACATAAAATGCAATAATAACAATATAATATCGAATAATGTAATAGACAGTGGGCGTGCAGATGGGGATAATAATGACATCACGTGTAGAAAAATTAATGAAAAAGTATTGAAACAACATAAAGAAATAATTAAAAAATTACAGAGAAGTACAAAGGAAGCTGAAAATTTGTTAATAAGTTTGACCAAATGTGATACTGAACAATATTTCGCTGAACTGGAATACTTGATAGATGACACTGTAGAGCATTTATTAAAAGTTAAAGATTTAATATGAACATTTATGTTTAAATTGTACGTTTAATAAAATTAAATGAGCCTAAAGAAAGGTAAGCCAATATTACTCTATATTTTCACCACTAAGTATACAGATATCTTACTAAACTCAGTACTTGGTTGTATTAAATCCTTCACGAAAAAACCTACTGTTATTTTTGTTTTGGTGACTCAAATAAAAACCGACCCCACTGTCAGTTGTACATTGGATTGTATGAAATACATGTCATGTCCGCTGCAGTGTTCTGTTAAATTATCTTATTGCTATTTTGTCATATCTATTACATATTATATTAACTACTTTTTAACATTAACTGCACTTTCACTCACAATCCTAATTTACGGGACTACAAGAGAGTGCAGATGAAGCAGGAAAAACAGTGGAATACAATTGTAATTTTTAAAGCTGAAGTTTTAGCTGTCTTAATATAGACGGTATCTGGATGGCAAAGACTTCGGACCCTGCAGCGCTGAAATTTCGTAAAAACATTAACCCTCAGTTGATACGCTGAGGGTTAATGTTCAGCGTATCAAAAAGAACTAAATACTGCAATCAACCACATATATCTCATCTCCGTTCGAACAATTGCAAATATAGATCAACGTATCATAATTTTATTGTATATTATAGGATTCGGTGCTATCTTACCTTCACACCAGGAGAATCTAAAGCTATTACGCCAATATTGTCCACAATTTTTAACTTTGTGTGTTTCTTCTCTTGTGTTGACATGCATCTTAACTGTACTAAAAAATACTTGAAATAAATGACTATACACTATAGTTACAAATTATGTATAATATGTACTTATGTATGAATTGGGTAGAAGACACAAAACTTACATAAAATCAAAGAAAATTAAAAAATGAATGTTAGAGCAAAGTGCAAAGCAATAACATTGTATTTTTGGGCATATAAGTATAATACTTTCGAACAATTTAGTTATTCTAAAATACCTACCTCCTTTGGTAAGTTTGATGTTATATTGTGATATTTTAGAAAGGGCACCAAAAAGCCGGACGCTAGACATTTTTACACTTTCTCCTGATCAAAAATACATTAAAATCGGAAACAAAGTGGTTAATAGACTTTGGAAGTTATTCCTAATATAATATTGATGATGAACTTTGGACTTAAAATAGTTAAAACATTTAACAATTTCTTAATATTGGCTAAAAAATAATATAAGTGGGGATTTCTTAACAAAAACAAAAATAACCTAGAAATAAAAATTAAAAATTGACAATAGGAATTAGGAAATTCCTTTTTCACCTTAGCTCAGCTCAGTGTTTATAAAGACAATGGCTCAGGTAATAGTGGGCCGAACCATAGAATAAGTAAGCTTCGCTTAGCGTAGCTTTCTTATTCTATGGCCGAACTGAGAAGTATTTTCACCAATGACATATTCTGGAAATGGACTGGCCATATACCAGAGACAACAGGAAACCTTCTGCTATGATGGCAGCTTTTCACTGCACAACTAGGCATTTTTTTCAATTTCGATTACCTATATGATTTAAATTAAATATTAAACTTGTGTGCACCTTTTGAATTTAATAAAAATCAACAACGAAAATATATTAACAAACAACAGAAAACACGCGAATATTAAATCAAAACAAAATTAGCGCCTCAAAATGTCAGCCTGCATAGTGAAACCATAA
The DNA here is from genome assembly GCA_911728435.2 of Apoderus coryli. Classification (NCBI taxonomy): domain Eukaryota; kingdom Metazoa; phylum Arthropoda; class Insecta; order Coleoptera; family Attelabidae; genus Apoderus; species Apoderus coryli. The sequence goes on along the minus strand of OU452205.1, from coordinate 5,847,038 downwards.
AATTGGATGCGCACTCTTCGAAGCTCATTCTCTCCTCTCCATATCAGCCATATATTCACATATTATTCAATAAACATTATGCATCAGCGATGTGGAAAACATTACATTAGAAAGAGAGGTTTGAAAGAAAGATGGAGCTAAAGTGGGTGGAAAACGCAACAAGTGCATTGCAAGGTACAATAACTTTCAGTCGTTGATTGAAAATTAAATATTTCAATCAACGTCTCAGTGCATTGTACTTGTATATGGAGGAACATATTAATTTGCTTAAAAAAATATATAATTGTTGCTATTTTCGAAATATTTGACATTAATTCGTCAAATTATCATGAAAATAGTTTACCAATAATGAGAAAATTCTATAAAATTTAAAAATATTGGAAAGATATGGAAAATTTAGGAAAATATTTATTTATTATTCAGTTTTAGTATTTTTATTGACTTTTATCAAATTAACATATGAATGAATATAAAAATGCATTACACGAACCATCGATATTATCGTTAAAAATAAAAGTTATATAGGTTGTTTTTTTTTTTAATATATATTGGCCTCTGCAACTCAGCAATTTAGCCATCATCCAGTCATTTTAACTATTTTCATTCGGGTGAGCAGCTACATGCAGCTGGTCCGGAGTTCGAACTAGGGATGGCAACGATATATCGATATATTAAAAATATCGATATATTAAAAAAATATATCGATATATTTTAATCGATATATTTCTTTCGATATATCGAAACAAATATCGATATATACAACACGATATATCGGTACATTATCAAAATAAATGTATCTGCTACAGCTGCTTTCTTTCGCTAGTTTTATTGATCCGGATTTATTAATCAGGATTTGTTGGATTTCTGAAGGCTCGATAAGTTTACCTAAAAGAGGCAAGTGGATTACGTATCCGGATCGCGATAGGCGCTAAAGTGGGGATGAATCAGAAAATGCGTTTTTAGCGAAAGAACATGTGAATCCAAATGCGTTTGGATCCTGAAATCAGTAGCGAAAGAAAGCAGCTTACATACACAGGTTTAAAACTTAAAGGTCCTTGTTGTGTTGCCGTAGCAGTCGACGCACACAACAAAAAATCGAAATCGTCTAACAGGAAATAGATTATCAAAATTATTATTTCTAAGTTGTGTTCCAGAAATTTTGAATGAATTGACCTAACCTAATGTAATTATTTCTAACAAATATTCTTACGTTTGCATATGTATTTTCAGGCAAATAAATTTTAATGAATACTATTTTATTTCATTATTTGAATCTTTAAAATTTCAGGTTTATTTACAACTACAATCCACTCTAAAATAAAAATATAACAATTATATCGATATATATAAAATATCGATATTTTTCATTCGATATATCGAGTATATCGATATATAGTTTCGATATATCATTTGATTCAATATATCGATATATTTATTTATTTGGCATCCCTAGTTCGAACGTTATATAGGTTATCTTTTATCATAAGCTGGATATTTAAAAACTATTTTTTTCTTCTACTGACCTTGAAACCAAAAAAAAATTTCATCTGCGGCACATTATTTCCCCCTACAATCCACTTTGTCCCGCTTTTATAATGTTCAAACCTGGCAACCCTACTTTCAGTAGATGATTTGTAAAATGATTTCAGTTTGTTTCGGAGCATAGCCAAGGTCAATGATTTTCGCCACTCCACACACAGAGACATGGACAATGTCTCTGTCCACCCCACACAGCATATTATTACCTTTTTTGTTTGTCATTGACATTATAAGTCTCTATTGTGCTAGTTCCAACACATTACGAATTTGTTTTGGTGGATAAAAACTTTTTGATTTATGGAAATTACAATGAAACGAAATACTCTGGAAGCGTAAAGTATCGGTTGAAGAGAGTATCAACGAAAAAGTACAAATACATTATTTTATAAACAAAAATATAGACCTAATAACATTGCATTTGAATCTTATATGTGATACTCGAAAGAGACCGCACACTCTATCTATTATGAAATGTAATTGTCATAATAAGAACTTATACAGACAATGGTAATGTTAAATAGTTGTTTTTTGCCGATATGAAAGACCATGATGCGCTTTTTTATTTGAATTTGTTATTTTTAAGTTTACGAAGTATTTGAATACAAAAATTTTAAAACATTTTGCCAATTTTTTAAATAAATAGTTTAGAACAAAATGTAGTAATATTATATTTTTGATGTAAACGTTTTTGTTATAAGAACATCAAATAAATGTAGTTGGAGTTGGGAAACAATAGTGTCAAAATTAACGCCGCCCTATGGCGACGTCGCACAGAGTGGAATACTGCCATACTGCTTTGTGTGGAGTTGGTGGGGGACGATGGGAGGACGTGTATGATAGTTAGGGATGGCAAAATAAATAAATATATCGATATATTGAATCAAATGATATATCGAAACTATATATCGATATACTCGATATATCGAATGAAAAATATCGATATTTTATATATATCGATATATTTGCTATATTTTTATTTTAGAGTGGGTTGTAGTTGTAAATAAACCTCAAATTTTAAAGATTCAAATAATGAAATAAAATAGTATTCATTAAAATTTATTTGCCTGAAAATACATATGCAAACGTAAGAATATTTGTTAGAAATAATTACATTAGGTTAGGTCAATTAATTCAAAATTTTCTGGAACACAACTAAGAAATAATAATTTTGATAATCTATTTCCTGTTAGACGATTTCGATTTTTTGTTGTGTGCGTCGACTGCTACGGCAACACAACAAGAACCTTTAAGTTTTAAACCTGTGTATGTAAGCTGCTTTCTTCCGCTACTGATTTCAGGATCCAAACGCGTTTGGATTCACATGTTCGTTCGCTAAAAACGCATGTTCTGATTCATCCCCACTTTAGCGCCTATCGCGATCCGGATACGTAATCCCCTTGCCTCTTTTAGGTAAACTTATCGAGCCTTCAGAAATCCAACAAATCCTGATTAATAAATCCGGATCAATAAAACTAGCGAACGAAAGCAGCTGTAGCAGAAACATTTATTTTGATAATGTACCGATATATCGTGTTGTATATATCGATATTTGTTTCGATATATCGAAAGAAATATATCGATATATTAAAAAAATATATCGATATTTTTAATATATCGATATATCGTTGCCATCCCTAATGATAGTATCATTGTCTTTTAAAGACAATGATAGTATGATGGAGACTGAGAAGAGAGATGAGAAAGAAGAAGTAACTAACCTCGAAAATTTTTAAATCATTTTAAAATTTGTTGTTTTGTTTTTGAAAAAAATGTTTGCCAAAAGAATTTTTCATAGATTACCTCAAGTTAGGAAATGCTCAAAACTAACAGGAGAGGAAATGGTAATTACTGATTCAATTTTCTGAATCTTAATTTCAATAACATTTATGTTTTATTCATATACCCATGCATGAAACTACAGGTTATAACACAGGGAAAAGGTGTATATTACAGAAGAATATTTTCGGGAATCCAACCAACTGGAGCCATCCACTTAGGAAATTATTTAGGAGCTATTGCGCAATGGGTGAAACTACAAGACAATAGTGAAGATATGATTTTAAGTATTGTTGATTTACATGCAATGACATTGCCTCATGTAGGTGGGTGCTCCTTCATATATTAAGAAAACACTTTTAAATCTTGCACATTTTAGAATCCGAAGGAGTTGTCCAACAACATTTTACAAATTGCAGCAACCTTACTTAGTTGTGGTATTGATCCCGAAAAAGTACTATTATTTCAGCAATCTGCTGTACCCCATCATTCGGAACTATGTTGGTGTCTAACTTGTATTGCAACGATGGCAAGGTAAACACAATATTTAGCACAGGAACTTTGATTTAGATCAGTGGTGGCTCGCAATTCATTTGATTCAGCTTTATTTCTATATAATATCCTAGAATTGCAATTTAATCGTATAATAATGCAATATTATGTGTATGACATTATTTATGTTTATAATTACAGACTTGCACATTTACCTACGTATAAGGAAAAATCGGAAAATTTAAAAGACATTCCTTTAGGACTATTTGCATATCCAGTGTTACAAGCAGCTGATATTATGGCGTATAAGTAAGTTCTATTACTAATATTACGATTGATATACAACAGAACTTAGTCGCCATTTTGGTAGCAGTCACTTAATATTATTATTAATGCCCAAGATAGGCCTCCAACTCAACATGCAAATATTGTAAACGATCTTTAACGTATACTTTATATATAATTGAATTCACTTTTCCTGAAGATAATAGTGATGCAGGTACGTCCGTGAATATCTGTTGAAAACAACCGGGAATCTTAGTAAAGAGAACTCAAAGCCTTGGTGAAATATATATCAGTGTGATATGGACTCCAGGGCACTCAGAAATCGAGGACAATTATTAAAGAGCGGATCTAAACAGGCTTCAGTTGCCCAAATGCAAGTCTGGAGCCTGTACTGGGATTTTCTGAAAGCCTATACCTATATAAACTGAGAGTAGATCTCATCTGCGCTGCCTCGTGGGACTTATGACTGTAGTTTGAATCATCATCTCTTGAGGTTCGGTCTTTTTGCAAAATTCCGAATAGCGATTGTGCCTGGAGGACTCATTTTGAACCCACCTACCTACTTTCACAATAGGTCAGTGAAATTGGATAATTTTGTGGAACGAATACTTTCTAAAAAAAAAAACTGAAACCAAAGGACAATCAAAACAGTGGACTTCAAACCACACGGCGAATCTGCACCGAAAAAAGGAAAAGCAGTTGTATCGGCCGGGAAAGTACAAATGTTCCTTCCATTGGCAATTTGTTTCACTGTCCCGAAAATGTCAGTTATCATTAGTGGATCACCTGAACGAACGACCACACAACGTTTGGTTCGGAGGACAAAGATTTTCATCAAACGAGAGGTAACCACAAACCGGTTATGCAGATTGAGACGCCAAATATTATTTAGAGTTAAAAAGGTTAGAGCATTGTTGGAAAAAGTGTACTGAAAAGGGAGACTCTTGAGATTACTCTCGTACCGAGGCATCACAGCATAAAATAATTTTTTTATGCTGTGTTGTTATGTTTGAACAGGGTTAGTTCTGCTTGTAGTGATGTACTGTCCACCGAAACAAGATATAGCCTTCGTATTTTAGTTTTATAGGTAACACTTAACCTAATAATTATGAATTTCCGTTAATTCTTAGGGACCTTTACCTTAACATTTGAATTTTTTTAGAGCAACTCATATTCCTGTTGGTGAAGATCAAGCTCAAAATATTCAATTAACACAAGACCTCGCACGTATGTTTAATAAAAGATTCGGTGAGACTTTTCCGATACCTCATGCAATAATGACAGGTTTAAAAATTTTATATACCTACTATTATAAATGCAAAATATCTATTCTGATTTGTTACAGGAACTGAATATGCACGATTGAGAAGTTTACGGAACCCAAATAAGAAAATGTCTAAATCGGATCCCGATCCTAAAAGCAGAATATGTTTGACAGATAATATAGATGATATTGTTAAGAATATTAGGAAATCCATCACAGATTTCAATGCGGAAGTAAGATTTTATGCGTATTCTTTCTACATTATATAAATTTTCTTTCCAATATTTAGGTTTCGTATGATCCTGAAGGACGACCTGGTGTATCGAACTTAATTAGTATTCATTCGTTTGTAACCAATAAAAATGTTAATGATATTTGTGAAGAAGCTAAAGGCATGAACACCGGACAGTAAGTTATTGACTTTCAGCTCCGATGTCAGCTTTACTTAACTCTGTGTCTTTTATTTTAGATACAAACTGATAGTAGCCGATGCAGTAGTTGCTTTCATAAAACCAATTCAAGACAAAATCAAGCAGTATTTGGAGAATCCCGATTATTTAGTGAATGTGTTGAAACATGGAAGTGAAAAAGCCAGTAGTATATCGTATAAAACGATGGACGAAGTTAAGTACAAATTAGGTTTGAAATTTGATGTCAAAGTTAAAAAAGAAAATGCGAAAGTTAAAGTCTAACATTTTGTAATTATTGAGTAAAAACTATCTTAATTAAATTAAATAGTTTTAATCTTTTAACTTTCCTAGTGAGTAAACCTTGAAGTCTAAAACATTCTTCAGAACAGAATTTCATTAACCATTGAATACAATTTTTTACCAGGAAAACAGCCAAAAGCCGCACAAGCCAAGTCGGGACTGTATGAAGGTTAGCGTAATATTGTGTTTTGCCAAAAACTGTTGTATAATGTTCGATAAATGCATTGGTGCCATATCGCGAAGAAGCCAGTCACAGTTCGTCCAAAATTGGGACGTATTTTTTCTTACTGCATCACGCGATCTTTTAAGATCTGCAATGTAAAACTCTTAACGGACCTCTTTGATGGTGCACAACTGCACATAATCGAATAAAATTATCAACATGGACTTAACATTGCCTAAGACTGACGCGCTTTTTTTAGGGTAATGGCTCGGATGAAAACACTGTGAAAACTAGTTTTGTTGTGAGATCGTAACAGTAAACCCACATCTCGTCACCTGTAAATGAATTTCGCACTCACGCGGGTCATACTCAAATACTCGAAACACCCAATCAATTTTATAACCCCCGATATATAGGAGGCAGTAGCGGGTTTGAAGCAAGACTCGAGTCCCGGCCCGGACAAAATTCCTCCGATGTTTCTTCAGAGATGCATAGAATCATTATTACGACCATTGGCCACGTCAATGCAAAAATGCATCAACATGGGCACTCTACCGGAGGAATGGTTGTCTGCTGTCGTGATACCTATATTTAAAAAGGGTGACAAGTTCGCTGCAGAAAATTATCGACCTATTAGTTTGACCTGCGCACTTTGTAAATGCATGGACAAAGTCATTACCAGAAATATTACTTCATTTCTAGTTGAATCAAATATTATTTCCAATGAACAACATGGGTTTATGCCTAAGAGGTCTCAATGTGTGGACCAGCCATAATGATGTTGGTCAGCCTACGGATGTGTTGTATCTGGATTTTGAGAAAGCGTTCGACAGAGTGCCATTTGCTCGTTTGTTGCTGAAATTGGAGCATTACGGCGTGCGGGGGGCACTCCTCAGGTGGATTGAGATGTTTCTTACAAAAATAATTTTCCAAGTTACAGCGAATGGTGCATTATCCGCTAATTGCCGGTCTTGAGTGGTGTCCCGCAGGGGTCTGTACTGGGGCCATTGCTTTTTCTGGCATATACTCGTATATCAGACCATCACGTCAAACATGAGTTTCTTTGCTGATGACACCAAATTGTTTTGTGACCCACTGCGAGACGATAATGAATTCCAGATCGACATTGACGGGGTAGTCGGCGGTTTGGTTGATGAACTTGAATTTGGGGAAGTGTCAGGTACTACACATCGGAGCTAATAATCGCAGGACTCCATATTTCATCAATGGAAATGCCGTTAAATCTGTAAATCAGCAGAAGGATCTTGGTGTCATGGTAACAGCGGATTTGAAGTGCGAGGCCCATATTTCCGCCACAGTGAAGAAAGCTAATAGACTGTGGTATCTGATACAGAGAGCTTTCAAATCGAGAGATGTGCTAGACTTCCTCGGAAGAATTTTATAACAAACAGAGTTGTATATGCATGGAATTCATTACACCTGAAGAGGTGATAATGGCGCAAACGGTTGACAGGTTTAAGAACAGGCTGGACAATTTCATGGAGGACCATGGCGATCAGTTGGTCCACTACTCTCTATAGAAGATGAGTGAGGATGACATCAATATTTCAAAAACCTCAAATTAGGAACTGGGCAACAGTTTCATCGGTTTTACCGTTTGCTGTTTTACGACTAATAATAATAATAATAAATTATTCAAACAATATTATTGCTCGTGCACATTCTTCGTGGGTAAGACTTCTTATTTCACCATAATAAAATAATATGAAAAAAAATATTGAAAACTTGCTATTAACGCCAGAAATACACATTTAAAATATTTATATTATGCTGTAATTAAGCTGTTTCCATAGCATACTTATTTAATTTTACTTTCCGCAGAACCGAAGAAGCCCTATAGTTATGGGACCTATAGCCGCCATAGGAAACGTACTGCGTTCTATGGCGCAGATATGACGAAAATAGTGACCTTAAACTGCCAACGAATCCATAATGCCCAAGCTTCTGAGGAAGCACCTCGTGATCCAACCTATCAAATGCCTTAGCAAAGTCCGTATATATAACATCAAATTGACCACCCCTATCCACAACTCTGGAAATCTGTTCAGTAACTACTGCTAAGTTCGTAAGAGTTGACCTTCGCGATATAAAGCCGCGTTGACTCAGGGAAATCCGTCCTTGCACTAGACCGCAGAGAACAGATTCAAAAATGTTCGAAAAATTACACAAGATAGACACGGGACGATAATTACCAATTAATGACCTCTCGCCAGACATGAATAGTGGATGTAGTACACTATTGTATTGTTGACGTGTCTATGTACATATAATGTATGATTACGGGTGGCAACGATATATCGATATATTTTTTTCGATATATCGAAACAAATATCGATATATACAACACGATATATCGGTACATTATCAAAATAAATGTATCTGCTACAGCTGCTTTCTTTCGCTACTTTTCTTGATCCGGATTTATTAATCAGGATTTGTTGTATTTCTCAAGGCTCGATAAGTTTATTTCATTATTTGAATCTTTAAAATTATATATATATATATATATATATAAAATATCGATATTTTTCATTCGATATATCGAGTATATCGATATATAGTTTCGATATATCTTTTGATTCAATATATCGATATATTTATTTATTTTGCCATCACTATGTATGATTGAAAAAGAAATAAATTATTATTATAAAGGTAGGTACAAAAAAAAGTAAACACGTTATTAACAACTATTTATTTTAACAATGTATAACATCATTTAATAAAGAAGTACAAAAAATGCGCACAACCATAAAAAAAATAAAAAATTACATAAATTAAAAAGGCATATTATACTTAATGCTAGTATAGGTAAAACACTTCTATAAAATTGATTATTTGTAAGCTATCTTAATACATTAAAAATCACAAATTGAAACAAATCAATTAATAGCATAATATTTGTTATGATAATTATCTTTTTTATTGCTTGTTCATACCGTAAAAATAAGAAATCCCAGCTGTAGAACAAAAAACCTTATTAATAATACTCTTTACCCCGTTTAAAAAATATAATTTAATTTTGTACTAAACCCTAATAAGTCCACTATTGATTTTTTCAAATACTTCTTTACTCAGCGGCTCGTATGTATCGCTACTAGTATTTAAATAATATAAGTTATCACTAATTTTTGACGGATCGAATCCTTCCGATTGCAAATCAGTTTTCTTCAATTTATATGTACCTGAAAACAAAATAAGGGCTTGAATTACATACTTAGAACGCCGTCAAATGACAAGGATGGCTGGGGAAGTCCTTACTTCCGTGTCAAAGCATTAATTTTATTATCTGGCTGGTTTTTACGAATTAGAAAACAAATGATTATGATATTGTTGATGAAAACCTAGACAATTAAAATGGTTACCTGTCAGATCTAATTTCGTTAATATTCTAAGCATAATGGGCCTTGCATATGATGGTAAAGCCTTCTTTAAACCCGCAACAAGTTCTTTCAGATCTATACTGTTTTCAGGATCGTATAATGCTGCCATACCAGCTCTACCTTCCTGCCCGCGAATCTCAACACCATAAACTATTACATCTTTATAGTTCACTAAATTGCTCATAACAGCCTCCACCTAAAAGTTAAGATTTAAATAATTAAACAATAATTGCAAATGTTCGTCTCTATACTAACTAAAAATTATTACAAATGGTTATACAATTTTGAGACATACCTCTGAAGTTGACACATTTTCACCTTTCCACCTGAACGTATCACCCGTTCTGTCTTTAAAGAATAAGTAGCCCCATTCGTCAGCCATCAGAATGTCTCCAGATAAAAATGCTTTGTCGCCCATTGAGAACACGTCATGAACAATTTTTTTCTTAGATGCGTTTTCATCCACATAGCCCAAGAATGCTCTGTAGAAAAAATACGAAATAATGTTTAGCAACTGATAGAATATTTCTCCATAAATCCTGGATTGAAATTTCACAAACTTATGTTTCGCTGATCGTTCTCTTAACAAAATGAACAGAAAAAAGTATTTAAATTCTCTTGAAAATCTATTTAATTTTGGTTCTCACCAGGCCAGGGTGCAATTTGGGATTCTCTTTATCCTATGGTATTCTAAGTTTTTATAATCACCAGACTTCTAGAGAGGAATAGAATTTTATGGTTCCAAATAATTACTTATTAATATTTTTTGGAATGTGGTATTATATAAGTTGCTACTGTCTCTTGAGGCGGAAAAATTTTTATTTGAAAACGCTGCTTGCTGTTACATTTTCTATCGAGGCTTTTATTATTAATGCGGATGGATTCTTTTCATTGATTAATATTTAGAATTTCAAATAGTGAAATACAGAAATAAAGAGCTTTCTTTGATTTTAGATAATTTGACAAACTAATGTCTTATTTTCGCAAATATTTTTAATACAACTATTCATTTTGCTTCAAAAACTGGTATTCAGAGTCCAAAGTACGCACTCTCTGATGCAAAGATGTATTTATTTGTAAGTGCTTTACAAATGAGGACATCTTTTTTCAGTGTCCAAATGCAATATCAGCAAATATCACTTAAGAAACTGTCGTTATTTGCAAAACTCTTCGATACGTTAATATTTCGCTCGACAATAAAATACGAATTATGGCTGATAAAAATACTTATTTATTTTTACTTGGACCGATACGATTTGAAATTGTAAGACCTGAGGAAGGCAACAGTTTTACGCTGCCAAAACGTTGTTTTAAAAGAAGGATAAATCAAAATGAGTTGACATTCAATAATACCAATTGTGGATTGTTTGAATATGAACACCTTTTAAATGGTGTTTTCAAAAGTAAACTAACTTTAGCCGTTTTCAAGAATTTTTGAAAAAACTATTTTTCTGCCGACACTATGAGAAAATTGAATTTTACTGCTTCCATAGGGACGAGAAAGTATGCATTTCTAAGGCTAGCGCTACAAAACACTGAAAAATGGCTAGGCAAGAAAATTATTTTTATGTATTTGTAATAGATGGCGGCACAATAATAAAAGCTATTAACAATGATGACAGTCCAATGTGACAGTGGTTGTCAAAAATCGAGCGCGTCTTAAAATATTCAATTTGAATTTGATTCATCATTTATAGGTATAATAAGCATGGAATCTCTGATTGATCGTAGTGACGAGGAAATTGAGTATTGTACCCCGCCTGAAATTCACGAGAAAACGAACGAAGTTTCGATGAATTTGCTGCCGGAAAAATCAAGTACTACATATGACCTTCAGTATAAACTGTTTATGAGTTGGTGTAGTGCTAAAAATGTTAAAAACTATAGTCAAAATGTGATTTTGACGTATTTATCGGATCTTTCACACAAATATCAATCTTCAACACTGTGGTCAATTCATTCCATGTTAAAATCTACGCTATTAGTTAAAAATATCGTAAACATTAGAAATTTTAAAAAAGTGACTGCTTTTTTAAAGAAGAAATCTGTTGGCCACATTGCTAAAAAATCAAAAATTTTCGACCAACCGGATATTGAAAAATTTCTTGAAACTGTACCGGATGAAATACATTTAATGACAAAGGAAAGCAATCATATTTTCTTTTCTTTTTTGTATTACCTACAATTGTACGGTGCCGGCAGAAAAATAATGTGTAAACCATGGCGGTAAAGTGATTTTTTCAGGCTTCAAGAAGTGTCCGGGCTCGCTAAAGCTCGCCCGTACATTTCTTCTTTCAGCCTTAAAAAATGACACTTTACCGCCTAGGAATACAATATACTATTTTGCTATTTTAGTTTTTATTTATTTCTGACATTATTTTTTCAGATATAAAAAAATGAAAAGCACTTTCTCATTGTTACTTTTTGAGGAGAACAAGATAGAATTTACAAATTTTCAATACGACGTTTCGTTTTTGAAAACCATCATCAACTTATTTTTTTTAAATACGGTCCTGGATTTTGTATTGTTAAATTTAAAGCCATTTTCAATTCAAAAATAGGTGGTATATCACACGTAATGATGTAAACAAGTTTTCAGCATTTTTAGCTGTTAGTTACACTTTTTCAAGAAAAATCCCCATAATTTGGCACTTAACTGACTGAATGCAGAGTAGTAGGTTTAGCAAAAACATTCTTTCGTTGTTACTCACAATTATTTATTATTATTTGCCAATTGATTTCTTTCTCAGCACAACATTTTATCCTGTAAGCGGGTTTTTAAATGTAGTTGCAATTTTTGTGCTTTTTGAGGTTATTAAAAAAACGGCTATTTCAGATGCATGTTTTACGTAAAATAAGTGCCAACTATGGCAATTTTTCTTGAATAATTTTGAATAACAGCTGAAAACACTGAAAACTTGTTTAAACCATTACATGTGATATACCATGTGAAAATGAGTTTTATTTTAACAATAAAAACTCCAGGGTCGTACTTAACTTAGAGAAACAAAGTTGATGATGATTTTACAAAAACGAAACGTCGTAGTGACAATTTCTAAACGCTATCTTTTTCTCCTCAAAGAGTAACAATGAGGAAGTGCTTTTATCTGTAAAAATAATGTCAGAAATAAATAAAAACTGAATCGCAAATCGTTTTTTCAAAAGTTACTGTACTTTTGAAGACACCATTTAAAAGGTGTTTAAATTGTACAACTTTTCTCTGATTTAATCGACATTGTAACTTCTACCGGTTCAAAGTTAATAGGATAAACTTATATTGGATACAGTGCATATTGTCTAGTGACAATATAAACTATTTTCAATCCTCTTCAAACTCCATAGTTAATCTTAATATTTCAATGATTCTGATAGTCAACCTTAAACGTAATGGGGAAAATGGTGGCATTTTGTTGGCAAACCTCTTTTAGTTTTCAAGTATACATCGTTTCAAGGCTTCCAAAAAATAATAATAATTTAAGAATACAAAAACAAAGGTCTTACTAAAAAATTTCTCCACATGAGCACGTACAGTATAGAATCAAAAAGATAAAACGTATTCCCCTAATAACTTTTGACCGCTGTATTTCCTACCTCATAACATTTCTGGCCTCACGCGCTTACACAGTCAAACTAACGTGTATTATAGCACCGTATTATTGGCTTTCCTGTGTACTCTTAGCTTGCCGGTGGCGGGAATTATCACAAATTTTAATAGGCAAAAGCGCACCCATTTAGTGTGCGTCAACACTAGTTTCACACTTTTATTGTTTTATGATTCCCGACTATTTTGGTGGTGCGTTCAATTAGTGCCTTTTTTGTCAGTTCTCTGTTACTTTATTTTAATAATTATGATGAACTAAACTAAAAGACGAACCGCTTGAGGAATGTTGTGCACTGAAAAAAAAAATATTGAGAGCATTTCAGACTTTAAGGCTGTTATCGGTAAAGTAACTGCAAATAATAACAGGAAAATTAGGACTTCGTATTTTCTTTAAATATCTGACTGTTTAATATAGAATTTTGTTATTCTTTTGAGAACCGATAAAAGTAACTTTAAGTCAGGTTATTTTGTGAACCCCCCTTATCAGTGATCACGAGCCGCTACTGGTGTTTATTGACATCGCGCAACCTAAGTAGAGTTACTATGAAATATCTTTATTTTTACCTGGAAGGATTGTTAGGAATAATTTTCCCAATGAAAACTCCTGGCTCATTTGGTGCACAAGTCATACACAGGCCTCTAGCATTCCTAATTGGTTCTCCTGTACTTTGATCCACTCGTATAATTGAGATCGGATAAACTGAGGGTATGATACGTGATACAAATCCTATTGAACCCACTGTATTATCTACATTAACTAAAAAATAGAATATAGTATTAACCAGTATAATTTCAATGACATGTTTGAACTGTTATATGTCAATTCTCAGTTATTCCTCATAGACGTTGCCAGTAAATTGTACTGGTCTTATCGACGAGTGTCAAAATACTCGATCACTTGCTTCTTACCTATGTTAGCATTTCCTTCTGTGGCTCCATAAAATTCTGCAACTTTTTTAATGTTAAATCGTTCTGTAAACTCACTCCAAATTTGTGGCCGTAATCCATTGCCATATACCATACGTAGGTTATGATCTTTGTCACTACTACTCGGCGGCACTGCTAAGATGTATCTACACATTTCACCGATATATTGTGCAACCTACAATATAATTAAAAATTGCTCCTATTTATATAAGAATGGTACAAAAGTTTTCTTTATAAAATACTATATACATTAACTTGATATTTCTATAGTGTCAAATAAAATAAAACGAACAAAACTCTAAAGTCAACTCCAGCGTTTAATGGAAAATAAACATAAACGGAACTAGTTTCACGTTAAGCCACCATCAGTCCAGTTGAAAACCCAAGAGGGAGAAACAGAAAACATCAAATTTATGAACAAAAACCACACACTAAAATAAGACAAATGCTATATCCGTATATGATGATGGGTAAGGCAAAAATTAATCCTCAGCAAGAAAGTATTGATAGTTCAATAACCTCCGAAGTCGTGTGGCCCAGTGGCGTGGACATTTTTGTTTGTACACTGGATGATTGGTTGGTGTTTGATATTGTTGTATAGTTATAACCTACGTAGAATTATTTTTGAATTAAACATTGTAATTGTCTTGTAATTGGGTGCAAACCTGTTAGACAATAAAGATTTATTATTATCATAAATGATCAATAGTCACAATATGTATGTGGGCTTTCAAAAAATCACCTACTAAACCAACTGTGATGCTGACGCGTCTATAGGTCGAGAAAGACAGGCCGATATATATACTTTAAAACGAGAGAAAAAGGACGGCGATAACGTTGCCGGCTTGAGTAAAATATATTGACAGTTAAAGTGGGTTTATAAAGTTTTATGATCACATTTAATAAATAAATAAATACTTTATTGTCTAACAAGTCAAGACCCAATAACAAGACAATTCTAAGTACTAGACAATGGATATTATCTCAATAGTATAATATAAACTAAATAATTCATAAAAATTATCGAAAAAGTATAAGCTCAGAAATATACACCATAAAGCAATATAAAGTTAATACACAATACAACAAAATCACCATACGCTCCACGCTCTACATGTCCAGGGTGCTCAAGTACCGATACAAACCAGCGCGAAAAGACCACAGTGACCCGTCAAAGTAATGTACAGATCGCTGTATATTAAGACGATCGCAGGTTCGGCATGCTCGGTAAAGAGGTGATCTCGATGCATAATTGTTGTTGAACCGCGGCACTCTAAATAAATTCATCGTTCGAGAAAAGAATTGTGGTAAATTAAAGGGCAGTTGTTCCAAAAGGCGAGGGGAGTCAATTATGCCGTTTATAAGCTTAAACAGGAATATTTGACCAGCCGAATCTACGAAAAACCAATGAATTAACATTAAATCTGTTTAACAATATATTATGGTCAATGCCCCTGACTGGGCAATATCCATCGATCTTAAAAGCTAAAATTTTTAAAAATTTTCTTTGAATACGCTCCAATTTATTGATGTGTACCTGGTATAAAGAAGACCATATAAAAGAGGCATATTCCAATCTAGAGCGGACAAAACTTACGTACAGCTGAAGCAGACAGTCAATATCATGAAAATCAGTAGTTGAGCGGAGAATAAAACCCATCATTCGGATCGCGCTTTGTGAAATAGAGTCAATATGAGCATCAAACGTCATTTCACTATCCATGATCACTCCCATGTCCTTTATTGACTCACAAGATTCAAGAACAACACCATTCAGCGTATAATTGAGACTAATTACACTCTGTCGTCTGGTAAATGACATGAGGTTGCACTTACTGACGTTGAGCGGAAGCCTGTTCCTAATGCACCATTCCTCAAGTTCCTCGAGATCCCGTTGCAAGCATATGCAGTCATCCTCGGTAGCAATTGGTCTATACAATTTCAAATAATCGGCGAACAAAAGAGAGTCGCTAGAGATAGCGAATTATTTATATCAAAATACGCATTCGTAAAACAAGACATTGACAAGTTGTTTTCTTAGTTACAATTGTAAATAACCATAAAATTAAATGTTGGGTTTGTGGTCATTAAACTCTCAATACTTTCTTGCCGAGGTATAGTTACACTTTGTGAAGTTGACTTTAAACTTGTGATTGTATTATTTTATTTGAAATTGACAATCCACCTTGAATAAAGATAATTTATTATTTCATTTCCATAGTTACTGAAAATTAAATTCTTTAAAAAATAATTCATCACTAAAAGGCGGCTCTATTAAGAAAACTTGAATATTGTCATGACATTTTAACGCATTTTCCTTTCTTTCAATTTATGGAGTAATATATCGTTTGAAAACACGAACTTTTGACTCCTTTTATGAATAACAGAAATAATAGTATAATATATGGTCGATTTATTGGAATAAATTAAATATACCGGTTCTGTTTAAACTACCACCAAAATATAAACTTTTCATGAAAAGAGTTCAAATTTATGTTATGTCAAAATTAGCACAAAAAATAATACTTACAGTGCAATTGTATTTTCTAGAATCCGAGAAATAAGCTGAAGCGGAAAATTTTTTCCTTATCACTATCGTACAACCATAAATTAACATTTGTCCAATTGTCATACAACCGCCTGCAGTATGATACAGAGGTAGTGGAGTGTAAAATCTGTCGGAAGCCTTGAATCCACACATGTGTTTCATTGCACCCACGATAAAAAAGAACCTACAACAGACAGCACAAGTGCATCATTGATGACTGGTTTTTAGCATCACTGATAAGTAGTGCAATGACGAAACTTCATTTTTTTTTCTTTTTTTTTAATACATAGGTATGCAAAGTTGTTCAACAAATAATACATTTAGTATTTGATTGATAGTGAATAGTTAAGGGACTTGCATCTATTTACAAAATTGTTATTGCTTATAAAATATTTTGAGGTTGCTCACGAAGAAGATCCTTCGTTGCCCTGTACCGAGAGAGTCTTTTACAAAGATGTCACTCGGGAGCACAAGGCGCGACAAGTTGGCACCCACATGAATGATCTGGCGACAACGCATGATAGGAGCGAGTGACATAACGGAGATGAACGAACGACTGCCTTTTGTTTATATTACACTTTCCACTTCTTACCTAGATGTTGTAATGACTGCAGCTTTTGGCAATCCAGTCGTACCAGACGTATAAATATAGATAATGTGATCATGATGGCCCAACTTTTCTGGTATCACCGGTGACGTAGCAGCTACATCTTTCAATAACAGATCCAAATTCTCAAATCTTTGGTCGGTGCTTCCTACCACATTGTTATTGCAACTAATTTGATATAAAGCCACTTTTGATTCAATTTTATCTAGAATTTCTGTTACAGCTGAAATATTAAAAATTTATTTACTATCTCCACACCAAACCAATATTTATGTATTGTATTTTTTCTATGAATGGCAAAACAGTAAAGTTTGCTGGATGATAGCATTGCTCACTCAGAAGCAATCATCAACTGATGTCATATATGGGACAGTGATTCCTTTAAATTGAAAATGACTGACTTTGAGCTTCTACAAGTTGAAGGAACCTTGAAGGTTGCCTTTTCCGACGCTCCGAACAGAAATGAAATGACAGATTCGAATGCTGAGACGTTGTATAAAACCTCAGGGCTTCCAAAGCGTTGGAAAGCTAGCCTACATTGACAAGAAAGGAGATTTACGTTTATGTTCTTCAAAAAACTGTGCATTATTTTCGGACAACCCTATTTTGGTATAATTACCATAACAAATTACGATTGACGTTTTTATCTGATTATATTCGCCCTTTGGTTCAAAGTACAAACATTTTCCAAGATTCAAAGCAATGAAGTATTATCTTGACCATTGAATTGAGTTCATAAATTGCTAAACAATGTTTAAAAACGCTTTGCATACATACCATCTGCTAACTCGCTACCGAAAATAACAGCTTGTGATTTGGCAATGGTGATAGAATGCACGAGTGAAGTCAGTCTTAAATTTGTATTTATTAGTGGTGTAATGACACCCAACTTCGAGAGTCCCAACCATATACAAACAAACTCAGGCTTATTTTCTAAGAATAACGCTACTTTATCGCCTTTCTTGTATCCATGGCTTTTAAATAGGTTTGCTATTTTATTACTGTATTCATCCACCTGAAAATATATAATTTCTCTTTAATTAATTATACACATAAATACGCTTTGCGACAGTTCTGATTTAATTTGGAGATTATTCAAAATTTAACCCGCGAACCTATTAAAAATGAAATGCAAGATGATTCCACTAATGATGTTAGACTAACAAACCTGTTTAAATGTCCATGTTTGATCTTCAAATATAAGCGCTGGCTTATTTGGATGTTTCTTGACATATTGCTTAAAAATATCTGCGAGACTTAAATTTCTCCGGTTATAGCTTTTCGTCTCAATTACAAGCTGTAGATATTTCAACAATGCACTAAAATCAAACAAATATTAAATATGTAATCAATATATTTTTAATCAGTATTGAATTCAATTAAAAAAGTAAGTACCAAGTAGTTAAAATTTTGTTCCATAGAATTATGGTTTTAGATATACCTACTTAATTTATTTTTACTGCTAATGAAAATTTTAACCAACCCTTATAATTTAATGTACATAATATTTGAATTACTTAAGGAAGTATGAATTATTTAAAAAATCAATGAATTCGAATATTTAATGAATTTCTGAATTTACATAAAACTTAATAATCGAATAACCCCAGGTTCATTGACCTTGACATGACAAAACAACTGCAAAGCAGCAAAATATACCAATTACCAATACAACGTGATTACTGCTCATAGAATTTGTATAACATTACTAGTTATGTCAAACAATAAATAATAATGCATTTTTATACATAATGAAATAGGTAATTGCTTACCAAATATCTCTGGGTGCTGTTCTAATTGCCACGTAAAACCATCGGTATTTACCAGCAGCTAAATATGCCACAACAGCCACTAAAATTAACTGAATTAGGAACAAATAACCGAAGAAATACCAAATGACCGCTCCTAAGCCCACTGCTATTGCGAGCACGATAAACATTATGAACAAACGCCGTAATAAAAGACGGATTGGGCGGTTACGAGATATATTTGCACTTGTATTAGATTCGTGTTTATCGAAATTGTTATTTGATTTAATATTTTGGCCATTCGTTGAAGGCACACGGCCGCTTTCCAAGTCCGCGCTGAACTGATTTGGTGTCTGAAAAAAAGAATTACATATTGTTTGTTAGGTTAAGTATGCATCGTAGGTTTATGATGTGTTGCCTAACTACATGTGAGTATATCGGAGAATAATAAAAAAATAATTTATTTCTCATTCAAATTCGATTAAAGTTCATTTTTATTAAATTATTGAATTACCTATATGTATGAATGTTATGAAGGCGTAGAAGGCTCATATTTCCTAGAAAATTATGTATGTATTATGCAGACAAGTTACCTATAATTCGAAATTAAAATTGTCTAGCTAACATTATGGAATTAATATTTGCTATTTGCTTGGAGATGGGAAATACGTCAAAGCAAATTTCGGGTAAGTATCTATAGCAGTGGCGGCTCGTGCTGCTAAAATCTAGACGTGTTGTAAATACATAAATACCTACTACAACCATTGTCTTTATCAATAAGACAATGCTACCATTAACTGTGACTTGGCATAAACACCTGTCGATTTATTCGTTATTATTACCAAATGCTCCTCAGTATTTTGTAATGCACTTTCCATGATACTTTACTAGTTATTCGCATATATTCTTGATATGTTGATTTTTTTCGCTTTTTCCAATAAAAAATAAAAAAGTTATGCCACAACCAAACTTTTATAAAAATTTAGATGCCTGTTTTTTTGCCTGTGAGTTTAGTACTATAAAATCTTCAAAAATGTTGTTTTATCATAATTTTATCTACACTTTTATATAAACTGAGTTAATAGGTAGGTATTACATGCGCAATATTTATCTGATCAACTGTAAAATAATAAATCTGAATCAAAATTAAAGCTATAAATATGATGCTACTACTTGTACCTACAACACTGTCCATAGAGATATTCTCTTCCACTTACATGTTTTTAAGAAAAGAACGATGATAAACTGTGATACCTATACAGACATAGAAAAAATATGTAAAAAATAGATGACAAAAGAGAAATTGCAGAATTTGTTCCAGAAACATACTTGCTTGCATATTATGTAGAAAAAGAAATTTTACACTTACCACAGTCCAGTACAATTAGTAGATTTTTTAAAAAAATCTAACTATTCAGGAGATCGACACAACCGAAATTTTGAAAAATTTTTATGCAGTACTTCATTTTATGACCCCTGGATCCTAAAAATGACCTCAGTTCAAAAGTTTATATATCTATATATATATATATATATATATATATATGGGATATAGAAACTTTGCGTCACGTTCTAGGCCGCATTTTTTGACCAATCGAAACAAAATTTGGTTAAAAAATCGCGTGAGTTCGTTGGCGATTGTAATCGGAGAGCTAATTTCAGAATGGCGGCCTGTCAAAGTTTTAAAAAAAATCATATTTTTTTCGTTGTTAATAGAAAATACCGATGTTACATATCAAATGATAGAGCACTTAAATCTCTACAATATTTATTTGGAGAGTTTTTTCATCGCTGGCATATTTAAGTAAATGTAAGTCAATATAAAGTAACAAAAAATAAAAACAATATCATCACCCGCTATACCTCTAATTTTTTGACAAATAAACACCTGTGAAATAACAATAAGACCGTACTTACGTATGTATTATAGTATAATGGGTATTTCAGTTAAAATAACTGTCAATATGACACTTTGGTTATATTTGGCGAATGTCAGAATATTCCATTATTTGTTTATTAATAGTGGGTGTCAGTGGTAGACTAAGTATAAATAAAAAATACATAAATCAAAAATCTACTTTTCCGACTGGCTGCCATCGGGATTTTTTTAATTTTGTGGTATAAAAATATAAAAAAACCTCAAATATATAAAAATATAAAAAAAACCTGGTATACGTAACTATAGGGGTATATTGAATCAAGCTCAACGTTATGAAATCTCCCATGCGTTATTGTTTTTTATTGTTGTTTTACTTCACAAAAAAGGGTCCTACGAGGGTTGTCTTTTATATTTCGGGATTTGGCAACCCTGGTGTTGCAATCTGGCAACTGACAGCTCTATCGTAAAGTTGTACATTTTTGAGGTTATACGTACTCAGAACGTACGAGCAATTCGGGATAGTTTTTATTATCTACTTATACGCAACAGGATGTTCCATTAAAAAGGAGACGAACTATTAAAACGCGAAAACCAGCACTATGTATAGATGTTTATGTCAATAATTGAAAGCTATAAGGAACAAAAAACGGTCAAAATTATCATCATCGGCTATAAAACATTTTGTGATTAATTTCTCACTTAACTTAGGACAGGTGAGTGAAAGTTGCTGCCACTACGCGTTGAAGGTTATCGCCTATTAAAAACATTATTAAAATTGATGGTATTCAAAAATCAAGTCAGTAATACTGCTATGCCAAGAAATTTGATAAATTGTAAGAAAAAACTACAATTAAATCATGAAAACCTTGGACTTTTGTTTAAATAAATGCCTGAAAATTAAAAAGTTGCTTATAACGATGTTGTTAATTTACTAGTTTATCCTTTTTATTTTATTTATTAGCTTATGTAATAATAATTAAAAGTTGTAATACATTATACTTAAGTACTTGACCACATATTAATATTTTTGATATAAATATACTCAATAGAGGTCTATATACAACTAGAGTATTGTTAAATGAACTAATTTTAGGGACTTTTTGGCCACCACAATTTGCCAAGTTATTTGTATATTACAAGAAAAAGTAAGTGAAAATATTGGCCTCCTTTGAATTTTAATGGGACAACATAATATCTATAATTGGGTTAATTTTAGTTTTTGTCTAAGAAACATCAAGAGTCCAGCAAGATGGCGACATTAGGACTTGAACTGCATTAATTTGCCTGTTAATAAAAAATTAAACGATAGGTACTGCTGGGTGATCATTTACAACACCCCCTTTAACTTTGTTGCTTCACCCTGTAGAACAAAAAGTTAAATAAAAAAGTTTTAGGGCTTAATGTAAGCTATGTACAACATATATTATCTAAATTACAGGGTGTCCCAGTAACGCGTTAGAAATCACAGTTATAATTTTTAAATAGAACACCCTGTATATTATATTTTATTATTAAAGATTCTTTTCTCCTGATTCCAAAAATACCCCATTTGATGGGTCTATCTTGAACGGTTCAATAAGAATTCGCAAAGCTTTTTCAAAAATTAAATGTATTTTAAACACAGATCTAGGAGTTTCTAGATCTGTGATTTTAAACAAACCAAAAACTAAAAGTAATTTACACAAAACTGAAAAAAAAAACCCAAAATATTCTGTACCCAGTGTTTGAAAAGTAGTAGCTAAAGGAACAGCTGTAACCACATACTGAAAAAAAAATTGGTAGTGTGAAACAAATTTCCAACATAACTGAAAGTCTTGTTTTCATGATATTTTGATTTTTTTTATTTTTCTTTTTTACTAAAAAATATCTCATCGAAATCTAGTCCCCCTCTTTGTTTTGATGACCATCGCTGGATCAGAAGTTTTTTTTTTCAGTGAATTAAATTTATAATTAAAACCAGTAATATTGTCCGCTGTGACACAAAACTCCTAATTCAGTATATTTACAAACCCAAATTGTATACACATACATAATGTAAGTATACCATATATACCATAGAAATAAGTGTCTATTATAATAATGTATTTAAATTTATACATGTATTAGGTATAATTATTATAATAAGTAGATACGTGGTAAGTACTTTAATTAATACCAAATCAGATCAATATATTTTTAATAAATTGAATATATTTCTTTGTTGAAAATAGGGTGTCTTTTATATAAAAAAAATCGCGTGCAGCACAGTACACGTGATAGAAGTGAATACTTCTTTCACGAAAATTTCAAACTACAACATATTTATTTCTCTTGGGTAAAGTATATACAGGGTGTCCCAAAAACATTCCCCACCCTTTGAGGGTACAATCTATGACCAAAAATAAGACAAAAATCATTTATCTCAAAATTTCGAAAAATGTCTCCTTATGAAATTGTGACGATTTTGAATATTAAAATGAAGTAATTTTCGAAAATAAAATCAAGTGTTCAAATTGAAATTATTTATTAACCAAACACATAATAAAACAAAAACATTTCAATTTACAAAGGCAATTGTTCGAAATCCTCACTATTTTATTCAATAATTGTTTTCTACACGGTCTACTGCCCGTGTTTTTCAAATAACCCCAAAACCAAAAGTCTATTGGGTTGAGATCCGGGGACCTAGGAGGCCAAGAAATAGGTCCTCCACGATCGATCCATTAGTTGAGAAAACGTCAATTTAATATCTCTTAAACATTTCGAGAATAACAGGCAGGTGCACCACCATGTTGAAATACAATATTTGGCCGCTGTACTAAAGGAACTTCTTCTAGAAGAGTTGGTAATCTGTTATCGCAAAAATTGGCATAGTTTTCGGCGTTTGGTATCCTAGGTAGAAACTGTGGTTCTATTATCCTATTTCCCAACAGACAAAGCCACACATTTAAGCTCCAGCGTGCTTGCTTATGTGATTCTCTAATTTGGTGCTGATTTTCGTAATTCCAACAATGCAAGTTGTGCTGATTGAATTCTCCTTGCTGGTTAAAATGGGCTTCATCACTCTACAGTACTTGTTTAAAAATGTCTTCATTTGCGGCCAGGCAATTTAAAAAAAAATCTACAAAATCATAAGCGCAACTCAGTATGCACGGGATGCAATTCTTGAATCGGCTTTATATGATAAGGATGCAGATTTTCTCTTTGCATGAATCTGTTTTTATCAAGGATGACCAGAAATAAATTATTAATTCCAAGTGATTTTCGTCTTATTTTGGGTCGTAGATTTTACCCCCAAATGGTGGGGAATGTTTTTTGGGACACCCTCTATTATTAATAATAATAATATTAAATTTTCAAACGAATCCAAGCATCACGAAGCCCAAGCACAATCTTCTTCCTTATGGCTGACCCTCTCTAATATTTCGTTATTTTATATGATTACTGTTCACGTCTACCTCCATAAAAAATGAATTCAATACCTACACCGGTTGTATCGATAGTATCTCGTATAATACACAACCTTTGCCTTGTAAAATAACACCTTAAGTGTAGCTGTGCCTATGCATGCACTCGTTTTCTCTCGCCGCTAGGATTTAGTGTGTAGCATACACCACAAATATCTCTGTCTCTCTCTCACTCATATTTGTTATTTGCTTTATCTGTTTTGCGGGACGAAAATATTAAATCGTGTCGTGACGTGACGCGACCTTGGAAAATCACTCTCATGCGGCCAAAGAAGTATTCACTTCACAAATCCAACGCCTGTTTAGATAATAGGTACCGGTAGCTACCTAAAATCAAAATAAGATACCTAATTTCTAATTTACTTACCTGAACAGAGGTATTTATTTTAAATTTAAAATAAAATATCAAAAATTTGTCTAATTACTACTACTAATGAGTATTTTTAATTAAACAAAACTACTTACTTATCTATTAGGAAGCTTTGGTAATAATCATTTGTGGTAATTTTCTAATCTGATGTGCTGCTAAATGATTAGCATAGCATAGCAAGTATTTAGGCTCTAGTTTTTCAAACTTTTGTTGCAGCTTTTGCCGATTTAAGGAGCATTTTATTTTTATACGTATTTATAAAATTCCTTGCAGGAATGTGCAAAATTTAATTTAATTTGCCTTTCAGCTTTTACATGATCGATTGTTAATCTATTTTTCACATCCGACCAAGCCATTCATACATGGAGAATAGAAAATACTCTTTCTGAATCTGCATGTGATCCAAAAATTGATATTACGAATTGTAGTAGGTACCTACGACTTTAAAGATGAAAATCAGGATTGGCTATAATAATCCGATTCAATTTTTCAATTGATTTTATATTATCACTGCGAATTTGACTTAATATCGTTTAAAGAACGCAAAATTCTTCATACAGGAGGTCGAAATTAATTTTTTCATAAGTTTGAAACTTTGTATAATTTCAGTGACTTCATTAAAAGAAAATGGGTTCTCTACACAAAAACAAGTTGGTTCAATATTTAAATGATAATTAATAAATTAAAATAGTATTACCCGCCTCAATTCGATGGGATTCTTGATTGTAATTAATTTTCCAGCAAAAATGGAAGCGATTTTTGGATCTAGATCTAAACCATGAGATTCATCAAATTTCCTATTACTACTTTAGACATAAATTGGTAATCGTTATTTTTTGCTAAAACTTTTTTTAAATGTTCAAGTATTTATTCCCCAATTTTACCTTGGACATTTCTGAAAGCTGACTGAGAGTCTCTTACTAATTGCGTCCTTTCTGTTAATTGTAAAATTTCATGCCTCTAATTCAGTCAGAGATTTAGACACAAAACCGTAGCTGCATTTTATAAACGAAAGCTGCTGCTTATTTTCTCAGATTTCTTTTGCATTTAAAAGTGATTAACAAGAATCATTTGACAAATCTGGAATTACCTCTGACAAAAATTCTCTACATAATAAATTGCAGCTTCCAGCCAAGTACCCCATCTTGATAAAACGGGCTGATGTGGAAGCGAAGTGTTTCAAAGGGTTGCTTTAAAATACTGCACTCGAGTAGGTGCTTTAAGAAATACTTCTTTTACACTGGAAATTAAAACATTAATACTTGCAAATTTTTTTCTAATCCCTTCTGCAACCCTGTTTATGCCATGTGATGTGGTAATCATGTATATTAGTTCGTTAGTTAGTTGGTAAAATATTTTTAAATTTTGTTTTTTCATATTGTAGAAATAGTCCATTGTGCGTGGAGTTTATCATTTAATGATAAATCAAAATTCGTCTTCTCCACAAATAAATCTCTTTATTTTGTTAAAAATTGTGTCATTACATTATACAACCATACATGTTTCGAGACATAATATTCTCATCCTCAGTGGTTAATATTAGGGGGGTAAAATTTCTTTTATTGAATACAGAAGTTATTTAATTGTCAATGGGGGTTTTTGATTCAACACTACACCAACTTGCATCGATATGTCATATGCCAAATAAAACTATAACTTCAATCTACAGAAATTTTGACATATTCGCCATTTGCATGGTTTTCAGTTATCGACACACAATTTTTCAAATTTTAAATAAAATGAGTACAACAAGAAATAAACCAAAAATAAAACCAATAAGTCGAAATGTTACAACAAAAGTAGGTTTATTGATACAATTTATCAATAATAATTAAAATGATTATAAGGTTATAAATAGATATAAAATGCAAAAATTAATATAAAAATTTTTTCTACAAATGGTAAGTTAACCGACTTAAAATAAAAATGTATACTTAGAAAATGTTATTTCCAGAATCAAAAACCCCTATTGACAATTAAATAACTTCTGTATTCAATAAAAGAAATTTTACCCCCCTAATATTAACCACTGAGGATGAGAATATTAGGTCTCGAAACATGTATGGTTGTATAATGTAATGACACAATTTTTAACAAAATAAAGAGATTTATTTGTGGAGAAGACGAATTTTGATTTATCATTTTGTTTTTTCTAGTTGCCTTGACGCAATAGCATAGAATAATAACTATAGATAAGAAGGGTCAGTAGACGCTAAAAACGGCATCGACTCGTCGCAATCCCAGCCACATTCGGGCCCGCTACTATGTTATACTATATCTATATATACTATAAGATACTATACTATAGCTATAGTAGCGGCGAATTGCTTTGAAGACAGAGAGATAAAACGTTCCGACACGAAGTGAAGTAACTGTATATTAAACTGTGGCAATAGGGTAGGACTTCGGTAACAATTTTTCGCTAAGAACCCCGAGCATTAAATGTGCAATATAACGCCCTATACAATCAGTACTTTCATCCATACATATATAAAAGTAGTTATTTCCAATGTTTGTTTTAATTTCCTCCATTACTGAAGAATATAAGGAATTCGTTTCTCCTAGAGGATCTCTCACTAGAACCGTTGTCCCCAATTATAGGAACACAGGCTATAAATACCTGCAAGGGTCTGTTTACCATCTTTTATTAGAGTGGGTTTTCACCGCTATTTAGGTATCTGCTTTGGTTCTAAATTTAAAAATTATATATAGAATTAGGGATTTCTATTCTAATAATTTCTGATGTAAACATTTTTGACACTATATGCAGCCTTTTACAAAAATATGCAGAAAAACACTATTAAATGCATAAAAAATGGAAATTATGTACTTTGCATACGAGGGTTGCCTTTTATTTTCGGGATTTGGCAACCCTGGTGTTGCAATCTGGCAACTGACAGCTCTATCGTAAAGTTGGACATTTTTGAGGTTACATTAACTTAAAAGATTCGTCTCGGCCCAAAAATGGAATTAAATCGTGAAAATTTTCGTGCGATTATTTTTTACAACTTTGGACGTGGATTAACTCAGCAACAGTGCATGGATGAACTTAATTCAATTTTTGGCGATGAAGCTCCATCAAGGACCGGTGTTTATCGATGGTATGTTGAATTCAATCCTGGTCGTAGTACACTCCACGACAAATTTCGTGAAGGTCGTCCAAAATCAGTTGTTGTTCCGAAAACCATTGATGCTTTGCGCAAATTGATATTGCAAGATCGTCATGTGACCTATCAAGAGATTGAGACAACCTTAGGCGTTAGTGGGACCAGCATACATTCAATATTGCATAAACATTTGACTGTCAAAAAAATTTGTTCGCGTTGGATCCCACACAATTTGTCAATTGCTCCAAAAAAGGCTCGTGTCGATTGGTCGAGAGAAATGCTCAAAAAATACGATCGTGGTGCTTCGAAACACGTCTATGACATCGTGACAGGTGATGAATCGTGGATTTACGCGTATGAGCCCGAAAGTAAACAGCAGTCGACTGTATGCGTGTTTCAAGATGAGCCAAATCCAACAAAAGTTGTTCTCGCACGAAACACTTCCAAGCAAATGGTCGCCTGTTTTTTCGTAAACACTGGACATGTCGCAACCGTACCACTAGAACAGAACGGTCAATTCTGAGTGGTACACAACCATTTGTTTGCCAGTTGTCTTCCAAGAAATCAGAAAACCAACCGCCGAAGACGGATCAATCTTCACCACGACAATCCAAGCTCTCACACCTCGGCTCAAACAACTGCATTTTTGATCACCCAAAACATCGATTTGTTGAGTCATCCGCCGTATAGTCCTGACTTGGCACCGAATGACTTCTTTTTATTCCCGTACGTAAAAAACAAACTGAGAGGTCAACATTTTTCGACACCTGAAGAAGCGGTTGCTGTAGTCAGATTGCATGTTTTGGAGATACCTCAATCATAGTGGCAAAAGAGCTTCGACAATTGGTTCAAACACATGCAAAAGCGTATACATCTTCATGAGGAAAATTTTGAAAAACAATAACGTGATTTTCGATGATTAATATTTGTTTTTGTTCTCTATTCCCGAAATATAAAAGGCAACCGTCGTATATGCCCTTCTTTACTTATCACTTTAAATCGTTATAAATAATTAGACTTTGTTGTAAATAATTATAATAATAACTAGATCTCACCTTTCCATTTGTGATTTCACTATTACTAGTTACATTCATATTTTTAGCACTTTCAGTGGTAAAAGAAACTAAAATCAATCAAACTTTTCCAAAGTTTCTTTCACAAATTACGACACAGCATAATATTTAATTTTAACACAAATTCGAAAATAAGTCACTACGTAACTACAATCCTCACATAAAAGTATTTTTTAAGGTAAAATTCCAGTTAACTCAAAGTGGTAATAAATAAATGCAGTGTTAATGTAATTATCTATCATTTATCTACAGCTCATAGGTTTTACAATAAAATAATAAACAAAAACAAAGTGAAAACCGACGCGTATACCTATAATGCTGGTTTAAAGTGATGGTGTGTTGTTATTAGGTACGGTACGCTCAGAAAAGCATGTCCCACTTTATTATTATAAAAAGTACATTCTATGTATTAAGATAAATGAGTTCTTATATATTATGAACCAGTTAATCTTCTTATACCAGCAGGTATCTACCATGACATATTGTGATTAAGATTCGAGGTGCGAGTCGCGAGACCCAGCATCACTGTCAGATCCCTAATATTGCATTCTTTATACATACATGATGCGTTAAGAAGATTATTCAAATTAATATCGCGGAAATACGAGGTTGGGTTGGTAAAAACAATTTTTAGTCGATTTTAAACTATTCAGGAGATCGACACAACCGAAATTTTGAAAAATTTGTATGCAGTCCTTCGTTTCATGACCACTGGATCCTAAAAATAACCTAGTTCAAAAGTTTAGATATCTACAGGGTGTCCTATGATGACCGCCCATTAAAATATTTCAGAGACTACTTTGAATTGAATTCGGAAAATTTTGGTATATGTATTGCCAAATATGGTCTATTCAAATATCATAATAGTAACCGCTTAGCACTACCGGTTATACCGGAAGTTGATAGTGCCTTTGTTATTTTAAATAGAACACCCTATATATTATGACATTTTTGGATTCCACATAAGATTCTAGACATTTTTCATGTATCATGTCATATACCTAAATCCAGCCGTTTTTGACGTATATCAAGATTTATGTCAAAACTGACATTTTAGGGCTCAATAATAATCACATTTTTTCTTATAAATAAGTCTTTAGTAATCATTTTGCAGACGTTTTCTTAATAAATAAGGTCTCATTTTTTCGATACGTACGACATTTTCTGATTTATTCATACAGGGTGGTCAAAAAATTATACTGAAAACGATGTTATAAAAACAGTCGAAAATCAGTTTTTTCAAATGGAACAGGTATATTTTTATAATTTTATTTTACGTATCATTAAAAATTAAAGAAACTTTCTAATAGGTTACTGATTTCGAAAATGCATAGTTTTCGAAATATCGGCAATGTAACATTTTTTAGCATTTTCACTATTCTCGTATATTAATTTGATTAACAACAGTTAACTTTTGATATTTGATTTGACGTTTATGGGCCTGCAGAAAAATTTTATTATTTCCATGGCACACTAAATTAATTAGTCAAAGTAATATACGAGAATAGTAAAAATGCTAAAAAATGTTACATTGGCGATATTTCGAAAACTATGCATTTTTGAAATCAGTAACCTATTACAAAGTTTCTTTAATTTTTAATGATATGTAAGATAAAATTATAAAAATATACCTGTTCCATTGAAAAAACTGATTTTCGACTGTTTTTATAACATCGTTTTCAGTATAATTTTTTGACCACCCTGTATGAATAAATCAGAAAATGTCGTACGTATCGGAAAAAGGAGACCTTATTTAATAAGAAAACGCCTGCAAAATGATTACTAAAGACTTCTTTATAAGAAAAAAATGTGATTATTATTGAGCCCTAAAATGTCAGTTTTGACATAAATCTTGATATACGTCAAAAACGGCCGGATTTAGGTATAGGACATGATACATAAAACATGTCTAGAATCTTATGTGGAATCCAAAAATTTCATAATATATAGGGTGTTCCATTTAAAATAACAAAGTGACAATCAACTTCCGGTATAACCGGAAGTGCTAAGTTGTTGATATTATGATATTTGAATAGACCATATTCGGCAATACATATACCATAATTTTCCAAATTCGATTCAAAGTAGTCTCCGAAATATTTTAATGGGCCGTCACAATAGGACACCCTGTATATATATATACAGGGTGGCCCATTAGTGTGTGTGGGCGGAAGATATCTCAAGATCTATAAGCGATAGACAAAAAAATCCTTTACAAAACTTTTAGGCACTGAAGAGATGTACAACCCTAAAATGTTTTCAATTATACAGGGTAGTTTACAAACGCGCAGCAGACTAAACTTGCTTTTTCTTAATGCGACACCCTGTATATTTTAACAAAAATGATTGGCGCTCTAAAAGACAAGAACAATGATATAGAGGTTGATAAGACCTAGGTCTAGTAGTTTTTAAAATATTTGTAAATATTTGTTTTTACTGTTTTTATTTTTAGGGATAGTTAGACATCATTTTACAAAGGTAACACTCACAAACGCGTTAAAATTCATGCAAATAAAATATGAATATGAAAAATATTTTATTTGTGTTACCTTTGTAAAATGATGTCTAACTTTATATTTGTTTTTTATTTACACAATTTTGGAAAAAAAAGTAATTAATGGGCTTGTGTCAAAAAGCATAATTTATAAAAAATAATAATAAACCTGAAGAAGTCGCAATGCGACGAAACGTCGTTATGTAAATGTTGGACATGGAAATAAAAATGAAATATTTTTATTTCTTAAGATAATTGTATTATTATACGAACCTACGTCCCTAAAAATAAAAACAGTACAGATATACAAGAGGAAGGTTCAAAAATACGAAAATATAGTGATTTGTAAATAATGGTTAATTTTGACATAAATTTAAGGTGTTGTGGTTACTACAGAAACACATTACATACCAATTTTTCTTTTCTTCGTTTTACTGGATTTTATTGACCTCTAACAACTTAATTTTTCAGGGTGGTCACGTTATCTAAATTGTATTTTTATGGGAAAATTTTAAATGGGACACCCTGTATATCTGCTTAAATTCGAGAAGTTCCTTTCCTATACTTTTTAATTATATCATATGTCATCAGCTTAAAGCTAACCCTTTTTTTATAAAAAATTATTGAAGCAAAAAAAAAATAAAAGTTTTTTATAATTTTAATTATTTTTTTTTTCTATTTAAAAACCAAAAAGTTAAATTACAGTTTTGTTTTAATAGTTTGCTAATAGACCCTGTTAAAAAATAAAACTAAAATGTAAATAGGAAATAAAACGTCAAACTCCACGAAATCAATTTAATACATCACACTTAATGTGTTATGTCTATTAAACACCATACATGTTTCGAAGCTCGCTAGCTTCATCATCAGTGGCAATATTTGCAGAGAAACTGTATTTTGAAAGTATTACATTATTTGGTTAACATTAAGAGTACTTTAAGAGTACTGTGTTGAAGTCTGAAAAAGACACTTTTATGATATGATTGTATTGTTGTAATTCAACTAACTCACCATTTCGAGGAAAAATATTATTAATTATTAATGAGAATAAAATATAATTATTATATTACATCTTATGTTTTTCTTTTTATTTATCATCTCGACTATTAACTTAAAAAAAAAATAAAAAAATTTAAAAACATTTTTAAGGAAAGTTCACTCCACTTAAGAATGGGCTACTTCTTTAAAATAAAACTAAAATGGTTTTAACACATTTTTGGACAATTTAATTTTAAATAGAATAAAATATAAGCTTAAATAAAATGCAAAACTAAACAAGTACACACAAACCATAACATACTAAAAATATATCTTAAACTAAACTTTAAACAATCTAAGTGTTAGAAAATTTATTTTATCGGCTTGGTCATGGAATCGCGTGAGTTGGTTGGCGATTGAAATCGGAGGGCTAATTTTAAAATGGCGGCCCGTCAAAGTTTTAAAAAAATTATATTTTTTTCATTGTTATTAGAAAATACCGATGTTACATATCAAGTGATAGAGCACTCAAATCT
This sequence comes from Apoderus coryli, assembly GCA_911728435.2. Taxonomy (NCBI): domain Eukaryota; kingdom Metazoa; phylum Arthropoda; class Insecta; order Coleoptera; family Attelabidae; genus Apoderus; species Apoderus coryli. Next base: position 5,814,091 of record OU452205.1, on the reverse strand, counting down.
CTACAATGTTTATTTGGAGAGTTTTTTCATCGCTGGCATATTTAAGTAAAGTCAATATATAGCAACAAAAAATAAAAAAAAATATCATCACCCGCACACCTGTAGTTATTTTTGAGAAATAAACACCTGTGAAATAACAATAAGACCGTACTTATTTCAGTGAATATCACTGTCAATATGACACTTTGGTTATATTTGGCGACTGTCAGAATATTCTATTATTTGTTTATTAATAGTGGGTGTCAGTGGTAGACTAAGTATAAATAAAAAATATATAAATCGAGTAAAGTAGTAGGTAACCACAAGGCCTTAAATTTATGTCACAATTAACCCTTATTTACAAATATTTCAAAAACTGCTGGACCTAGGCATGTCAACCCTTATGTCATTTTTCTTGTCTTTTAGGGGCGCCATTTATTTATGTTATAATATACAGGGTGTCGCATTAAGAAAAAGCAAGTATGGTCTGCTGGACGTTTGTGAACGGCCCTATATACTTGAAAACATTTCTCTCTCAAAAATAGCCATTTTATGAGAACTTTGAACTGTTTTGGTAAATATTATTACAGGGTGTGCAAAATATCACATCAAACATGAACATGCGAAACCTGTCAAGTCGATATTTTTAAATAGAAACCACAATATTTTATAGTCTTATCTTGTTAAGCAATAAAAATAAGGGTAAATTCGTATAAGGTTGTATATATCTCTAAAATGTTTAGTTTTCGAAATTTTGTCAAACGAGTAAATTGCATACGGTAAGTTTATTACAAGTTTTGAAGTTTAAATACAGCTAGGTAGCTATGACATGGTTGCATAGAAAATGAAAGCAGCTTCACAATATGTTACTCGACCCCTCTTGCCATTTAAAATTTTTGAAGGGGTAGGTTAAGTCGGAAGAGGGATAAAGGAATAATTTTAAAATATGATTTTAAAATCTGAACCGTTTTAAAAAAGTATGTAGAGTGAAAATTGTAGTTGTATAAACATTAAATATTTCTAATCAAGTTATAAACCTGCCCCAATACCGCGGTTTACAAAATATAATTTTATATTATCTGTCTAATTATTAGTTATAATTTAAATATTGTACTGTTTAAATCTTTTAAGTAATTATGATATAAATAATTCGTAAAAAAGTATTAGATCTTGAACATTGTAATAACATATTACAAATACTACTTTTTAACATAAAAAAGGAACTTGATAGAAAGTTATAGTCACATCGCGTATAACCTGTTACTTTGTAAGTAGCAATCCTACTTTACAAAAAATGAACGTGCTCTAAATCATGCTTCTATTAACATAATTTTATACCTTAAGTATATATATGTATTTTTTAAATAATTTACAAAAGCAGAAAGCATGACTTATTGTGCAAATTAATAAGTATAATATGTACTACTGAAGACAAAGCATATTGCAATGGAGATTCAAGGATTATCGTCGAAAAGAATCAGTGGAAATAACTACTTGTATAAAAAATAATAACAAAAAATTATATTGGGGTTAAGCCTGGATATAAAGAATTTAAATATTTAGTTACAATTAACCTCATGTAATTTCCAACATTTGACAGTACCTACTTGACCTTTCCCTATCATTCTCTAATTATAGTGGTTAGAATTGTCACGTTTTTAGCAACTGAAATTTTAATTATTACTATTATATAGGCGGGTTTAGCCAACTAATAATACAAAATGCATAATTTTAGTGCATAATGGATAATTTTTAAAACATGACACTTACATGTACCTGTTTATACAACGAATAGTGTATAATTCATAATTAAAGGGCGGAATATGTGCAAAGTGCATATATTTGCATATTTTGCATATTTTTACAAATTTCATAAAAAATTCCATATTTCGGCAAAAATAAAATTTGTGTGCATATTTTTAAGTTTTTCGTTTTATCAAAAGATTAAGTGCGACCCTTGCAGGTAATTGAAATAATTTAACAGGTGGGTAGGTTTTATTATTATATGGTTTATGGACCCATTTTATTATTATATGGTTTATTGCCGGCATTTATTGGATGTTTAGGAATTTCCAGTGTGGTAGTAAGTAGAGTCTTTTCTTTTTATATTGTATAGTTTAGTTTGTCGATACATTCCAGTGTGAAAAGAGTGATTTCGAAAATATTTGTTTCAAACGCCTAAAATGCCGAAAGCCGCTTCGTGGATTAAAAATTTTCCTGAGTTGAAGTTTAGTGGGGATAAAGTGTTTTGCAAAGTTTGTGCCAAAATCATTGTTTGTGAAAAGAAGTTCCAAATTGATCAACACTTGAAAACAGCTATGCATAAAGCTAAGTTGCAGAAAAATAAATGTGTGCCTGTTCAGCAGTGTGTGCAAATCGCATTTCAAAATGTCAAACCAAAGAGTGAAAGAGAGGTATTTCATCAAGACTTATGCAAAGCTTTAGTCGCAGCAAATATACCTTTGAAGAAACTGCAAAATACACAATTCAGAGATTTTTTGCAAAAATATTGTAATCAAAACATCCCTGACGAATCCACACTTAGAAAGAAGTATGTGCAAACAGAAAGCGTTTTTGAAAGCACCTCTAAGAGTGCAGATCTATAGAGCGAAATTGCCAGGAGTTAGTTTACCTCCAGAGCCCGTAATTACTCGATGGGGAACATGGATTAAGGCCGCGATATTCTACGCAGACCATTTTGAAGCCATTAAAGACATAGTTTTAGATTTAGAAGACAATTCACAGTGTGTAGTGCAAAGTCAAGCAGCATTAAAAAATGTAAATTTAGCTAAGGAACTTGTTTTTATTAAGGTTAATTTTAGTTTTATATCAGATATAATAACTTCGTTAGAAAGTAGGAATATAAGTTTAAGAGACTCAATTAAAATTATTGAAACTTTTTCCGACAAATGCAAAAAAGTTCCCGGTGATGTAGGAAATCAAGTAAGAAGTAAACTCGAAGTTATTGTGGGAAAGAATGAAGGCTTTAAGTATTTAATGAAAGTCAAAAATATTTTTGATACTAAACGATCCAACGAAGTAATACCTTGGCCTTATAACTTACTACCCAAATTAAAATATTGCTAGATGTTGAAGGAACTTTTTCTTTGTACAAACACATTTTTACAGACAGAAGGCAAACACTTTTATCGGAAAATTTTTAAAAATATATCGTTATACTATTTCAGGTTAAAAATTTTACCTATTATATTTTTTCTTTTAATTTTACTTAAAATAAATAATTTTTGTAAGAGTCGGCGTGTCTTTATTTCCATTTTTCTATGTTATATTCAAGGCATATAATTGCATATTTTGACAAATAAATTCATATTGTTGCATATTTCAAAGAAAAGCTATGCATATAGGTATATGCGCATATTTTAACTGAATTAACGTGCATATATTCCGCCCTTTATTCATAATTTTCGTTCATAATGCATAAGGTTGGGAATTTTCAACTTTATGCACTAAATTATGCAAATAAAATCAATAGGTATGCGCCGCATGCCATATATTTATAAATTATAAACACTTACATAACCTCAATTTACAAAATAAACTAAATAATAATTGAAAATGTGATAATTAACAGAGTTTTTAATTTGAAAGCTATCAAAACAAAAATAAGTCCAACACAAAGTAAAAGGATTATATTGAAAGACAATGGTAATAGGTTAAACTGCTGTCTAGTCAATTGCCACTTTTCGCTTTATGCATAAAAGTTATGAGTTGTATAAACACCTATATTTTGTTGTGAATTATCGATTATGCACTATGTATTCAGCATTATTCTTTATGCATTATGCACTATCCATTATTAGTTGGCTAAACCAGCCTTATCACCTTATGTTTATTAAAAGAAAAGTATGATGATACTGAGGTATATCCGTAGGAAACCTCACTCTAATTAATTTTAAGTGTTTAATCTGAATGTACCTAGTTCAAAAATTTATTAACGTTTTCTTTCGACTACGGTAAGAATCTAAACAAAACATAGGTATTCTACTGTAATAATTTATAAAAATATTTCTGCTTTCCTTTTTATTTATGTAATATTTGTCTCAACTGATGATGACCCTTGCTAGGGCCGAAACAATGGTTTATTTGATATGACCTATTAAAATAATTTAGTGGATGTGACTTCTTATTTATTTTTCTGAGGATGTGACAGCATTTTTATTTTCCCAATTTATTGGACGTCCACAGTAAACCTCTATAAAACCATAAATAGAATCTTAACTTGAAATTCAAGTTCGGTTTCAACTCAATTGACGTCATAACAATACGCGAATTCTTGTCGGCAATATTTTATTTTTTCTAAGTACGTAAAAGTCGTACCTTGTGCAGATGAGTTCATTCCACTTTACTCGTTATTAGCTAACTCCATTTTATTCCACTCATTACTTACCTACTAAACACCTTGATAATAATGTTGAATGTTTTGTAATCAGTAATTAAATTATTGCAGTTTGTTAGCCTTTTACCTTTTAAGTAATGAAACATTGGGATTAATCCTAATAATTTCACAGTGTAGGTATTTCTAATAAGACATTATTTTTGCACAACTTTATTTTTATTATTTCTGACAAACTGATAAGTATAGATTTGAATTCTTAAAAGCTTCATGGATTTATAGGAGTGTTTTGTCTGAAAAAATGTTATCGAATCCAGAATATCTTTAGGGATAAGTCTATTATCCTTCGTAACCCTTTAAAATAAAGACCTACCCATACCACACAGCACCAATGCCAACTAGTTCCCAATCTGAAGGTTTAAGATTTCTAGATTTTAGAGCTAAGCTAATAGATTTCCAAATTATGCCATTATAGCGTTCTGCTTGTCCATTTCCTTGAGGATTGTATGGAGTTGTTCTACTAGTTGCAATGCCACGTGAATGAAGATAATTAAGGGTTTCTCCAGAAATGAAAGATGATCCTCTGTCAGAATGAATGTATGCAGGCAGTCCAAAAGTTGAAAAGAGATTATTTAAACACTCAATAACCGTTGAAGAGCTCATATTTGAACACGGGTATGCAAAAGGAAATCTCGAATATTCATCAACTATTGTTAGTAAATATTTATTAGTAGTTGAACTCGGCAAAGGTATTTTCGAAACGAGTGAAGATGAATTAATCAAATGTAGCCTATTTATTCACCTAGTTAAATGTCGTAAACTGACATGCAATTGAATAAAAAAGGATGACCATAGGCGGATAAACGGGGGGACCCTTGCCTTAATTATAACCTAACTTTTTTTTCTTGTGACTTTTATTCCATTTGTGTCAGAAATGTGATCAAATAAAGTTTTCTACATAAAAAAGGCATACTTGTTTTTCGAGTGGAGTTTGAAAATTTTAGGACAAAACTTGTATCTATATTTGGTAATTTTTTAAACCAAATTCAAACATAAAAAAATGAAGCGAATAAGGAAATAAGTAGTATATGTATACGCTAAATTCCACAATTATTATAGTTGATTCTATAAAGACAAAATATTCCTTATAAAATAATATACCTATATAGTATATACATAATATAGAATACTTAGTTGCTACAAAATAAAATCTGTTTGTACGTGATCAATAGCATGATGGCACACTATTGTTGCAAATTTATTGATTTTTATATGGTTTTGTAACACACATATTTGAAAGATATGGTAAATTATATGTGCTTATCGATCTTAACCCGAAGCGAAAGGAAGTATAGTAATTATCTAATGGTTTTCTACCAATCGTACACAACACATTCTTATTAAAACAACTATGCTACATCAGTGGGTCAATTCTAGAAAATGGTAATTTCATGCGAGTTTCACACTATACTTTTTCTACCACTGTTTTAATATACAGGATGCTTCAATAGTCTGCTTTTGAATAAATTAAACATCATAATTCTTTGGAAAATAATGGTTTTTCGAAACTTACCTATACTCGCCCTGTTAGCGTAAGCCTAAATACCATCAGTTAGTTAATGTTGATGGTGGTGTTAAAATATATTCACTATCACTGTTTTTCATTATATGTTTTGAAATCTTCGAAATTAGCGAAATAATTTAAACTGGCAATTTGGTTTATTTGTATTGTCGGCGTTCCTATGATGATTTTTGATATCCGATGCTACTTTAGTCATTACCATTGTTATTCAAACAGTAAAAATGCAAAATATTTTTAGCTAATAATAATAATAATTGAGTATATACAGGGCGTCCGGAAAGGGCATGTCGTAAATTAAGGTATCAAGAAAATTTGGGTAATTTAATGATGGCATAACAGTGGTTCATTCCATATGTTAAGTGCTGTTGAGTAAGTCTGTTTTATACAGGGTAGGACTAAAGTGGTTGGGTTGGTTGTTCACACTTTTAAACTAGGTCACAAATGTGACATTTCTCTTTGATCGTTTCGATTCCTTTATCAATTTGAGGAAATCGCATTTTAATAAAAACATTGCCACTGGGATACTGAATTATTTTATTTTATCTTGGTTTCTATGAAAATTAAAGTTATAATTTAACATCATTAAAACAAAGTAACAGTGTTATGAAAGGTGTTCAATATGTGCACATATTTATACGTTTTACTCGAGATAACATGTGGTGATCGTTTTTAAGGGCATCTGCACATACTTACGCATGTGCAGATGCCCTTAAAAACGATCACCACATGCGATTTAGTAATTTTTCTCTGGTATTGATTGGAATATTGTAAACTAAACTCTTGAGATGGTCCCAAAGAAAAAAGTCCAGAGGAGTAAGATCAGGCGATCGAGACGACCATGGAAAATCACCACCTCGGCCTATCCATCGCTTAGGAAATGTATTATTGAGATAAGTCGTTATATTTCGGCCGAAATGAGAGGCGCTCCATTGTGCATTAGCCACATATTCCGTCGAATATGCAAAGGGACTTCTTTCAATAGTGGATTAAGCTTCTCTTGTAAAGGATTGAGATATTTTTCTGAATTTTAAGTGCCATCAATATTATAAAGTCCAACACATGCATTTCCTATCTGTCCCATCATATTATAAACCTTTGCTGATGTTTTAAATAATTGCATGTGGATTTTCAACACTCCAAATATGCATATTATGCGACTTAATAACATCATTACGAGTAAAGCCTGCCTTATCACTAAATAGAACCTCATTGATACCATTAAGGTTGGTTCTTTGTAGTTCCAAAAAATCCCTGGAAGATTCTACACGTAGAGCGTAGTCAGATTCAGACATAGCGTGTACTTTTTGCACATGGTAATGATGAAGCAACTGTTCCTGCAGAATGTCGTGTACTACCGTTTTGGCTATGTTACATGCCAACGGTGATTTACGAATGCTAGTAATTGGGTCTTCTTCCATTAATTGCAACACCTGTTCTTCCACCAGGTTGTGGTTTGAATGATTCTAAAAAAACAGCATTACCTAAGGCATAATAACATATCCATTATTTTAGCATACCTGTTTCCCGTAAACTTTGGTCAACCCGTATAAAAGTTCTCCTATCTGGAACTCTTTGATTTGGAAATCGATTGACATAGCAGCGGACTGCTTGTGCAGCATTATTATTATTGAAAAACTAAATAACTATTCAAATGATAGTTTTTGACGGTAAGTATTGCTTAAGGTAATTTCCTACAATGACGACCGTATTACCACACCGATTAAAATATTTTTTTTAATTCTCACTTTGAAGGCCATTAACTGAGTAACGAAGCGCGCTAGACAAAAATTTAAATGAAGAACTAACATTCTTCGTCCTCGTCCTCTATCAGTCCCTTCATTTACGACATAACCTTTCCGGATACCCCGTATATATAATAATTTTATAATAATACATCTTTTTTATAGCAAAACTTCTAAGGCTCTATGATATAGAACAAAGCTGGGAACAAGGTAAAAATACCTTTTTTGCTGCGTTTAAATTAGTATATCAGATAAGGGCATATTGGCCTTACTAGTACATATTATATTACGAGTATCTTTCTATTTAAAACAGTGCGCAACTATGTGTTCTAGTAGAAATTAAATCTAGGTACAAAAGAATCCCGGGATGATGAAATTGTTGGTGTAGGACAAAATAAAATTGCCTTTCATCATCATCCCACGATTTATATTAAGGACAAATCTTGTAGAAAAGAATGCTCTATTTATTTTAGTATTAGTCTTAATATTTCTGTGTTAAAATATTCTAATAACGCATAAAATATGAATAGAATATTATTCTGACTAGATTGAATAATAATATTTATATATTTACCTAACTATACAATGATTATACACATTGAAAATTTGAAACATACTAATATTTTAATATTTACAACATATTTATTGAAGTTCATAGTTGTATTAAAAGCCAAGGTAATTTAGTTTTTATGACTATTCAAAGTCAGGTTATTTACTAAAAATGAAGAACTAATTTGTTATAATTGCTTTCATACTAATTAATATAAAAATATCTACCTATATCTATTTATATTCATAAGAAATGTTAAGTGAACTATGTTGTAATGTTCTCAGTCGGTGCAAGTAAATATATTAATATTTCCGAGATCCCGAACATTGTAAGCTGTGGATTACTTACATGTATTTATTCCAAACACGATGTTATTTTGGTATATAATTATATACCAAAAATGGCATTACGTCAATAGAATTCGTGGCATTGTTAATTAATTACATTCATTTACTATTCAAACATAAACACAGTATATATTTTCAAAAATATTTCATATTCAGGTTTTTTTTAGCAAATACAATACCCATGTGTTAATAAGTAATAATTAGATACAGAGTGGCCAAGTAAGTTGGAAGCTATCGACGACTATACTTACACGCTGGCCCAATGAAAACGAAAAGCCTTTGTGAGATTCTTATGTAGTTTTTGGACATGTCGATTTTTATTATTATTAATTAGTCGTAAAACAGTAAACGGTAAAACCGATGAAACTGTTGCTCAGTTCCTAATTTGAGGTTTTTGAAATATTGATGTCATCCTCACTAATCTTCGATAGCGAGTAGTGGACCAACTGATCGCCATGGTCCTCCATGAAATTGTCCAGCCTGTTCTTAAAGCTGTCAACCGTTTGCGCCATTATAACCTCTTCAGGTAATGAATTCCATGCATATACAACTCTGTTTGTTATAAAATTCTTCCGAGGAAGACTAGCATATCTCTCCTTGTCAAGTTTCTTACTATTGCCACGCAGATTAGGATTTCTAGCAGGATGAAATACATCGAGATCCACCGAGTAGTAGCCACTAAGTATCTTGTATGTTTGAATTAGATCGCCTCGTTGTCGTCGATCATAAAGACATGTCAAATTTAAAAGCCTCAATCGCTCCTCATATGGCATATGGCTAAGTGCATGAGGTAGCTTAGTGAATCTCCTCTGAACCCTTTCCAATGCCTCTATGTCCTTAATGAAGTAAGGGGACCAAACGCTATTCCAATAGTCTGACATACGATTTATACACTTGCAATATTAGAGAGTTTGATCTCGATCTGAAAGCTCTCTGTATCAGATACCACAGTCTATTAGCTTTCTTCACTGTGCCGGAAATATGGGCCTCCCACTTCAAATCCGCTGTTACTATGACACTAAGATCATTCTGCTGATTTACAGATTTAACGGCATTTCCATTGATGAAATATGGAGTCCTGGGATTATTAGCTCCGATGTGTAGTACCTGACACTTCTCCAAATTCAAGTTCATCAACCAAACCGCCGACCAGGACACTACCCCATCAATGTCGATCTGGAATTCATTATAGTCTCGCAGTGGGTTACAAAACAATTTGGGGTCATCAGCAAAGAAACTCATGTTTGACGTGATGGTTCTTGTTAAGTCTGATATATATGCCAGAAAAAGCAATGGCCCCAGTACAGACCCCTGCGGGACACCACTCAAGACCGACAATTTAGCGGATAATGCACCATTCGCTCTAACTTGGAAATTCTTTTTGTAAGAAACATCTAAATCCACCTCAGGAGTGCCCCCCGCACGCCGTAATGCTCCAATTTCAGCAACAAACGAGCAAATGGCACTCTGTCGAACGCTTTCTCAAAATCCAAATACAACACATCCGTAGGCTGACCAACATCATTATGGCTGGTCCACACATTGAGGCATTCCAGAAGATTCGACTCCACCGACCTCTTGGGCATAAACCCATGTTATTCATTGGAAATAATATTTGATTCAACCAGAAATGAAGTCATATTTCTGATAATGACTTTCTCCATGCATTTACAAAGTGCGCAGGTCAAACTAATAGGTCGATAATTTTCTGTAGCGAACTTGTCACCCTTTTTAAATATAGGTATCACGACAGCAGACAACCATTCCTCCGGTAGAGTGCCCATATTGATGCATTTTTGCATTGACGTGGCCAATGGTCGTAATAATGATTCAATGCATCTCTGAAGAAACATCGGAGGAATTTCGTCCGTGCCAGGACTAGAGTCTTGCTTCAAACCCGCCACTGCCTCCTCCTGATTTTGTTTGCGAAGACATTTTTATATTATGTACCTACCCCCTTCGAGGGGCGAGTGTTATCTCTTGAAATTCAATACGGAAAGTAGATCAAGTGGCAGTTTATTTTAAAGTATTTTGATTCCCTTCAGAAAACTTTTGTTTTTTCTTAAAATCATTTTACAATAATTGGGGCAATGAAAACGAAAATTTGTCTATCAACTTTTTTACTTTATCAAGTGTTCAAAATGTTGGCCTTCTGATTCCATACAGCAAATAGCAATTATTACTCCAGTGTATAATTTTAGCATGCAGTAAAATCAGTTTCGGACGTTCCGAAGCCATTCTGGTGTAAGGAATCCGTTGACGTAAATTGTCTAGAGATGCTGGTTGATTCTTATAGTTTTTAACCCCACAAAAAAAAACAAATAACGGATTTAAATCTCCTGACCTCGCGGGCCACTCCACTGATACTCTTCGGCTGATCCATCTAAATACTGACGAACAACAAGGGTATAGTGAGACTCTTGTCTTGCAGGAGCGATGGTCCCACCGAGAGATTTATCTGTGCGCCGGTCCTATAGTCACCGACCGCCTCGATTTTTTCTTTGCTAGTTTGTAGCAATTGGTCCTTTAAGCGCCGATAGACGCTTGCCGCTGCCTTGGATTTTTCTTTACTTCCGTCGCCTTGTCTTTGTTCAACTCAACTAAAAGGGCAGGGAGTCTATTCAGTCGAGCGCTTGCCAACGCAATGTCCAACTTGACTCGTTACGGCGTCACGCTTCGAATTGTATCGGATAATACTCCGCTTTACATATGTCTAAATAGGGAAATAAAGTGCGGACGTATAAGTATAATAGAAATAGTATAATTTAAATATAACTATTAACTGATGAATTTAACTTTATTTTTTTTATAGGAAAATGACAAGGAAGAGAAAAGGTGGTACGGAATTGCAGAGGGAAAATAAAAATTCATGTTTTTACATTTTTTGCTGGACGACCGGTGCTGCGAAGCGCCATTTCAATTGACTTCTCGCGAAGGCGTCCCATCCGCCCCTGCTGTCAATTGTACGTACATTTCTCCTGTTGGAATAAAAGGATCAACAGTCACCATGAATTCCAGCTCACATGTTTAGCTATGAGCATGTTGAGTGTGAACTTCATGAAATTAAAGTATTCTCCATTAGACAATAAAGTTTATTATTAAGTATATTATTTTTTTTTATAAAAAGAATTGTTGGAAAATTTTCTCTTTGAGTATTTGTCTTATTAGAAATATAACACAAACGTTAATACCTACATAAGAGTAAACTAGTAATAAATAATACCAACACAACCATATAAATCATTTAATAATAATTGATAATTCAATATTACTAGATATCACAATATAAAATATTGATATTATTGACATGTTTTTATTTCAGCAATCATTTATCATAAGTTATATATTTCGATTAAAACGTATATGACACCAAAATGCGACAATTTAAGCTCAAAACAAATAAAAACATAAAATTAAAAAAAAATATATTGTGAAGTTTACAAATCAGCAACAATTTAGATGAAAATGGTTTACTTGGGTTTGAGAAAACTTTCCTCCAATGATGGATATACTGCAAGATCTAAATCCAACCTAAAAAAGTAAGCAGAACATGTTAGAAATTTAACACTATACATCAGTGTTTTAGTAGCTTAATGGTGAAGGCATTGTGCCCGGATTGCCGTAGACGTGGGTTCGATTCGCACCTGAAGCGAATGTTTTTTCTAACTTACAGACGTTGGCTTCTCTAATTGATAAAGAATATAAAAGAAAATACCAAAATTTCATCAGTTGTATAAGAAACATATATATTTATTTAATTTGCTTTGTATTTACCCATATGGAAATCAGTGTGTTTTAGACGTTCTTTATAGTATGTAGTCATTAGTATAAAAAGTTGAAATATGAAGTATATTAAATAAAAAAAGATTTATTATGCTTCTCGTGTAAGCTTTTTTCAATTTTTAATATTTTTAAAACTTTCTCAAATACAGTCGATACTGTTTATAGTGAAACTCTATATAGTGACAAACTCTTTGCAGTGCAATTTTTTCAAGACCTAGAATATTTTAATGAAATTTAATGTAAAAAGCTCTGCATATAGTGAATCTTTAAAATGAGGACTTTTATGTATAAATTTTTATGCATTTATTGAGATTTTGGCTTTTTCGGGTTTCCCATTTACTTCTTTATATCGCATTCTTTTGAAAATGTTCTTAACGCGTTCAAAGAGTTTTTCACTATATAGAGTTTCACTATAAACAGTGTCGACTGTAATTACAAAACCAACACTCTGTAAAATTGATTATTATTGCAATAATTTTATTTTTACCATTTTTTTTTTACTTCGAATATGGTAGTGTGTCGAACAAAATCGATATGTGAAAAATATGAATTAAAAGATGCTTGAATTTTTTGGTAATGGGGATTTGAACAGGAGGAGAAAATCAATACAATACGATTTACATAAAATGAATTAGTTTCGCGTGTTTTAACTGCCTTGCTGACATATAAAATTGAAGTTTGACAAATAGTACTGAAAATTTCACACCTCTACCTTTCAACTCTTAATTTTTACTAATTACCATAGCAACCAAAAAATTTCCGAAAATTTTTTCGAGGCGCGGCGATATTTAAGTGGAAATTTTTTGACTTCTGGCAGAACTGTTTAAAAGCAAATAACAAATCATCAACCTCAATATGTCTAATTTTGGTGTGAAATTTTCTTACCGAATACCACACGAGCATAAATTATTCCTGGACAAGTGATAATGCACAAAACCCCTGATAAATTTTAGGGAGCAGACTTTCCTTGAAAAAATCAAGACGCCTTTCAGTTTCAGAGATGTTGCCAAAGGTTATTCAATAACAATAATACATCCACAAAATTTGAGTGAGAATATTTTGTTTGTGAAAATAAAACATATTTTAGCCGCTCTCTGCAACGGTTAATTTTTCACCCGACGTTTATGTGGCAAACTTCCTACCCCACCACTGATCTTCAAAACTAAAGAGTCTGAAATGTACGACATGTTTAATAGTCAATACCTCAGAAAAATAAACAAACATGGAAGTGGCATAACAAAATAAAAATCACCAAAATGTTTTTATGCTGCAGAACGTTTTGTGTTTACTAATAAAACCAACACTGCACGTCAAGAAAACAATCAAATATAATGATTCACAGAAATCCAGTTCTACCGGGTATAAATGCGTCGCAACCTCGCGGAGGCATTTGTATCGATTTGTTTATTGTTTACGCTTGACGTTTGCAGTGCTATGAACAGTTTTATATCCCGAATTGAGTGATTTTTACGAGACTCTTCCACTTTAGTGATGTGTAAACCTGGGTTTCCTTTAAATAATGGGGAAAAAAGTGTCGAGTGATTTTCCGAATGTAATGTAGATTTCTGGATTTCGCAACCACGATTTCAAAAGAATTACACTACGTCACTAATTTTTGTTTACAGCACTGGTTCTGTCATTTAAAAGGTAAATAATGACCTTACTTCTATAATCACCTTTTTACTTACGTTAGTAAGCAAAATATTCCACACAACTTAGTTACTTACTTTTTAAAACCATCTACAATTTCATTGGCTTTCGAAGGATCAGTTACAACAGCTGTCTTTACTTGTTTCGGATCAAACAATGGTGCAATATAAAGTGCACCAACTCTATTTAAATCGTCTTTAGTCACTTTATTAACTGCAGTCACCTGAGCCCTAAAATACAAAAAATCACTCTATCAAAGTTGTTTCCAGTAAAACGAACGGAATTCGCAGTTTGTTTGTTTCGTTAGCGACGTGTTTATATTTACTTTTAAAAGTTCAAAGTCAACGTTAAGGCCCTTTAAATAGTTGATGATGTAGGCTTTGCGATACCAAATTTCTTTAGAAATATCCTGACTGCGAAGACTGATTATTGTACGTACCGATTGTAGCTGTAATCGATTCCCTGGAAATACGAACAAACCGACAACTCTACCACACTACCAATTGTTTTTTCTCTGTTAATTATGTCAAATATCAATGAACTTTTCGCCGCTTCGAATAGTGTATCGTCCCATTCTGTCGATTCCAGTTGTTTCGTGATAATTTCTCGGGTCTCTTTATAGGCACCGACAACATTTGTTGCCCGTCCGAAAAGCAAGTAAAGAAGGCCTTCGTTAACTTTCACCCACATATGGTAATGATAGGCGAATCCTTTACCTCTAATAGATTTCCATAATGGACCCTGAAAGTCAAACCTTAATTACTAGAAAGCTTCATACAGACTGGATATAAAATGTAAGATTGAGTACTCAATTGTGTAGTTTCTTGGGATTATTTTACTATGGACTTAGCATTATCGGGTGATATAACGCACATGATATCCTTACTGTGCTGGTATTTGCACGTTGACTATTTTAACAATATATTTACCTCGGCCTGGATTAAGTATTGCTGATAGACCATTAAAGCAGGGAGATCGGGATCCTCGTACGATGAAATGCTTTTCACTGTTTGAAGGAAAAATGAGGACTCCAAGCAACCCATACCCACTAAACATGCATTTATTGTAGCTTCCTCCGGTCGTTTTAGAAGCTTATGATCAGGCGTTGCTTGCAATCTATAAATGAAAAATGTAAATTTTACAATTCAACATTGTCTTCTTCTTGAAGTTTATACAGGGATGACAGTTTCACGGTCCTCTACAAAAAAAATCAAGTTAGGTGAACCGTAGGTGATCCTGTATTTCAGTTGTCAGAGGAGGCTACTTGTGTATGATACGAACCCTTGAAAAGTGTCTTTATATTCAAAGTAGGGAACCATATGATTGTGTCTTATTTTTTTATTTTAGTTTTCAGGAAATTCTCAATTCACTGGCTCTAATTAGATCTTTTCTAACTAAACGAGTGCAATGTGTGGAAGTAGATGGACATATGTCTGGCACCAGGTCTATTGTGTCGGGTGTTCCACAGGGTAGCATACTGGGCCCTCTGCTGTTTACAGTGTATACGTCTGCCTTCGCGAAATCGCTTAAACACTGTCAACATCACATGTATGCTGATGATACCCAGGTATATTATTCGTTTCTTCCGTCTGAGGTCGCGGTTGCAAATTTATTAATAAATGATGATCTGAGTTCTCTGCTAAAAACTTCAACTGATCATCAACTCAAATTAAATCCGAAGAAATCTGTGTCGTTACTGTTTAGTGGAGAGCATGTCAGAGTGAATCTTCGGGAGAGTTTGAATATTACGATTGGATGTGATGATATTGAGTTCCGGGACTACGCTAAAAACTTGGGGCTTGTAATGGATTACCGACTGCGCTTTAAGGAGCATCTAACGTCCAAATTACGAGTAGCATATGGTGCATTAAAACAAATATATCCGCATACGCATTGTCTTACCCGTGAGATGAAAAATATGTTATGTAGGACGTTGGTGTTATGTCATCTGAACTACTGTGATGTTGTTTACGGTCCTTGT
Organism: Apoderus coryli; assembly: GCA_911728435.2. Taxonomy (NCBI): domain Eukaryota; kingdom Metazoa; phylum Arthropoda; class Insecta; order Coleoptera; family Attelabidae; genus Apoderus; species Apoderus coryli. The sequence goes on along the minus strand of OU452205.1, from coordinate 5,798,123 downwards.
CTTGATGGTGTTGATGCAAGGCGTACCCAAAAATTACAGAATGCCTGCTTGAGATTTATCTATGGTGTAAGAGGGCGTCAGAGAATCTCAAATAAGTTAAAAGAGGCTAAATGGTTAAATATGTATAACTGTCGCATACTGCATTTGGTTGTATTTTTTTACAAACTTTTGAAGTCGAGAACACCACCGTACCTGCTCGACAGGGTTGTTTTTCGAACGGACGTTCACAACGTAAATATTAGGCGTAAAAGTTTAATCACATAGGAAGGCTATTTTTAAACGATCTTTTTCATACAATATAGCTTCGGTGATTAATAGGTTTACGATTATGGATTTTGCGGCATCATATAAAATCATTAAAAAAAGAATAGAGACATGTTTGTTGCATCATCAATGAGAGGTTTGGTTTGCGTGACTTCTGATGTTGAATTAATTGGTTATGAATGAATAGTTTGTATATTTAAGTTAATACTCAATGTCAAAGAATTATTTTTGTGCTTTTAATTTGTTTAATTATTATTTCTGTACAAGGTACAACAGCACTTGACTCGTGTCAAGAAGCTGCAAATACTACCTTTTAGTAACCAAGTGATAATGTATTACGTATATTGTAATTTATTGTAAAACACTTGTCTGGTTCTAATAAACGATATAATAATAATAATAATTGTCAAATAATTCGGTCTATAAATAAAATGAATCTTTGAAAACCAACTGAATTTTTAATTTTCTGCCTGTATCAAGCAATATCTTAAAAATTAACATTAACTTACGGTTGAGGTTTAACTTCATTTTGTTCTATGTCAAGTGGTAAAATATTTTTAATAGGGCGTTCTGGATTCTTTAAATTGTCCAAGCTACCAGCAATATGTAAAACGTAATTTGAAGGATCTGTTATTATTTTGCGTACTTTCTCCATATTATCCAGTATTTCACCATAGTTTTCGCTACCTAATTGTTCAATGGTGTCAAGCAAAAACTTGCTTTGCACCATCATACCACTATTATAAACGTTACTATCTGAAAAATAAAAATAGTTATTATTGATAACAACAATATTTTGTTTATTATATTTATGATAAACTTTTTACCTTTGGAATACCGTATCGATTTCATGATGTATGTTACTACATCCCTTCCTGATCTCCTCGTCTGTGCCAGCGCGTTGCTCATTTTCATTGCAACAACTTTTAAACGTTCTGCCGTAAATTTAGTATTGTACAACAGATCTCTTAACCAATTCAAGCCAGTCTCATACTTAGAACTTTCAACTTGTAGGGAAACTGTTACGGTTTGTGAGTAGTTGCTACGGCTGCCATACATTCTCAAACCTAAAACATAATTTATTCTTGACATAAAAGTCAACCTACACGTAATAAATTTAATAGATTTCTCTAAAAATTTACCAAACATGTTTCGGTCGGATTTCATTTGTAAAACATCTTTTTTTATATATATTTTGATCAATGTTTGGCAACCGTCACGGGTACTATATCGATACTAATATTATTTTGATTTAACTAAGAATTAATACATTTGTTTTACTGGAAAATGAGTTTATTAGTGAATTTCGATACGACGCACTTTATATGTAGGACTCATTTTTTTGTGTATTTTGATCCTTATTATGCCCTTTATGGACGCAATCTGTATCCTAATTTTATATCAGGCCAAATGCATACCTAACATTTATTCTCTGGAATACGACTTAGTAGTTTGGTCGCCTTATTATTAGACCTATTAGAGATAGTCTAGCATATAATTAATGTACTAATAATTAATATATAATATATAATTAATATAATAATAATAATTAATATAATAGATTCGGGTGATATTGTTCGCAGCATCAAATTGAAGTCTAAACTATGGAAAAAATATAAAACATCCGGGATCCTCAATTTTTCAATGATTTTAGAGTTCTGCGTCACAATATAAAAACTGAGGTGAGTTCCTCTTACAGGGTGTTCTTGCGTGATGCTGAGCGTAGATTGAGTAGTGATCCTAACAAGTTTTGGTCTTTTGTCAATTCCAGAAGCAAATCTGGGCGATTGCCTGGTAGTATGACTTACAATGGTAATAATATTGATGATCCGCAGGAGCTTGTCAATAAATTTGCGGAATTTTTCAACACATCATACGTTGCATCTCGGGCATTTGATATTGATTACTGAGACGGAGGTCTATGGAGCTTTGAGAAGGTTACAAGCTAAATTTACATCGGGTCCTGATGGTATACCATCTGTTGTAATTAGGGATTGTGCCACTGTGTTTCCTAAACCATTGTGTACAATATTCAATGTTTCTTTGCGATCGTGTAGTTTCCCCTCTGATTGGAAATCTTCTAGAGTGACGCCGGTTCATAAGAAGGGAGATAAACAGGATATTTCAAATTATAGACCAATTTCCATACAGTCGTGTTTTTCTAAAGTTTTTGAATTTGTGCTCCATGATATTATTATGAGCCATGTTAGGCGTCAGATTTCATCGGTACAACATGGCTTTTTTCCCGGTCGTTCTACGTCAACTAATTTAATGGTTTTAACACAGTTTTTAACTGAGCGACTTGATAACGGGGGTCAGGTAGATGTAATCTACACTGATTTTTCTAAAGCCTTTGATAGACTTGACCATGGTATTCTACTGCGTAAATTGTGTCGTTATGGACTATTTTATAATTTACTGCTGCTTTTGAAGTCGTATCTGAAGGATAGATTTCAGTATGTGGAAAGTCGAGGATTTCGTTCCACAAATTTTAAAGCGTCATCTGGTGTTCCCCAGGGCTCTGTCCTTGGAACATTGTTGTTCCTGTGTTTTATCGATGATATTTCTAGTGGCTTGACAAATAGTTCGTTATTATATGCTGACGACTTCAAAGTATATTCTGTCATTAATAGTACTGAAGATTGTTCTCATCTTCAGGACGATTTAAATGTTGTATATGAGTGGTGTGTCCGTAATAATCTTTATCTGAATATTGATAAATGTTTTAGTGTTTCCTATATACGGAAAATAAACCCTGTCAAATTTTCATATTGTATAAATAATAGCCCATTAACAACTTGTGATGAGTTTAAAAATTTAGGTGTTTGGTTTGATGGTAAACTGAGCTTTACTAATCATTACAATAATATAGTTTCAGCATCCTATAGATCTCTGGGTTTTATTGTGCGCAATTCGAAAGAGTTTGTGACACCTCAAACTCTCATTGTTCTTTTCAACGCATTTGTCAGATCTAAACTGGAATATGCATCTGTAGTATGGAATCCTATGTATGCCATACATATGAATAATATTGAACGCATCCAGCGTCGTTTTGCCAAGTTGTTGTGGTTTCGGGTTGATGGGGTTTATCCATCCATGGGGTTTCCTCATGATATTCTGTTAAACCGTTTTAATTTAGTATCATTAAATACTCGGAGAGAATATTCTGCTCTAGTATTGCTCTCTAAGATTATTAATGGACTTCTTGACTGTCCAGAGTTTTTAAGCCAGAATCCTTTTTGTGTCCCAAATCTACGTACACGTAATAACGGAATCGTATTTTACTTTCCGGCCCCGCGTACTAATTTGTTGTTGCGTTCCCTTTATATTTTATGTGCCATACTTGTAACTCTGTGTCCGAGCAAATTGATATTTTTAATTCAACTATGTCTTGTATAAAAAATATATTTCTTAGAATATAAATTTAGTGTTAGATATTAAGAATTTACTGTAATTTTTCCTGCCTTTTAATTGGATTATTTATCTGTCTGGACAGTGTATCTTACATAAATAAATAATATGTCAGTTAGCAACGAATGAAACATGCTAATGTTAAACATGAAATTGACTATACATATCTGACCTCCACAGGCTAGTGGACGGTACAGGGTATCGAATTGAATGGCATAAATACAAGGAGATTTTTTCACAATAATCCCACGAGACTGTAGTGAAACAACGTGGTTGTTACATAATGTAACAAAACCATATACTTTGTTGTCAAAAACTTTGTTGTCAAAAACAAATTTAATAATAATATTACATGCCTCTTCTCTCAACTTAAGTTTGTTTGTTATAATTTACTTTAAGACTACCCTAACCACATCTCACATTTTATGTCTTTCTTGGACAATGTTAATAGATATTGACGTAAAATTAAAACACATAAATATACAGATAAGAGAGCTCAAACAATAAAAACAGCCTATTAAAAATGTTCTTCCTTGCTCTGCTGATTGACTGAAAATTAATACATGAACAACAAAGTCTAACGACGTGGCTATATAGTTATAATATTTTAATTACCTAAACAAGTATCACTAGATACTGTGTCATCATTCAATTGTGCAACAACATCCTCATAAGGTATAAGTTTTCCATCCTTTTCTATTGGCAGCTCTAATAGAGTTTCCAGAAGAAGCGGGAGATAAACTCTTAGCTCTGATGGTACATTCGATGTATCTAATAGAGCAAACATCTAAAAACAATATTATTGTATACATTAGAGAAAATAGTATATTGTGTACTTAGTAAGAGGAGAAACTTTTTCTTTATTCCCTGTGTAAAATATGTTGCCAACAACAAAGTGGCCTAACAACATGTTGATAACAAGTACCAACCAGCACTTGTCAATTTTAGGGATTTCCAACTTATATTAATTTTTCATGATTTGATATATTTAAAAGAAGAATTTTTCAAAGAAAGCATTGAAGTATGAACTTCAAAACATTTGTTTTCTTGTTGAAACTAGCTTTTCCGATGAGTTATTTTTGGAAGATGAAGATGTGCAGCACAGAATACAAAATATTACAAACCTACGAAATATATACATAAACCCCACAAATCTAGAGACTTAAAAATGAAACTGTTTTCAAGTTCTACAATATTCCTGGAGTTCCTAATTGTAATTCGCTGATCTTCGTTTTTTTTATCCATAAAACATCGTATTTTTTAATATTTTAAATAATTTCCTAATAAAAAAGTAAAAATAACAAAACATAAAACTTAGGGCACAAATAAATTTAAAAAATAATACATTTTGTGTCTACAAAAACTAGGTAAATCTGTAAAAAAATGCCTTTGTACTTACATAAACAAAATTGGTCTTCAAATGGTCAAAATACGTAAAAACAGGTGTAGCTGATAAATCAACTCGGTCCTTATCTGACACTGAATCACTTGAGTATCGTACAATATCATGGAAACTTATCGATTGTGCACTTGGCACTGGTACTGACGTTAACATGTCCTTTGGTGGCTCCCTATCATTAAACGCAATTGCTTTGTCCAGTATTTCTTGCTTCTCCTTGGAATATAAAAAACTGTTTAAGAAGTTGGAAGTGTCCAATTTGACCCACCCTGTACATCACCATATAATACAAATATTCAGTACTGAGATTTTAGATTCATGTAATTGGTTCAGAAATTATGTCAAAGTAGTTTGGTAAAGTGATAAAACGTCTCTTTAAATATAACTCTTTGATATCTCTTTGACGACACACAAAATTTTAACTTTATAACTACTACTGATAATATTCAATGCAGTATCTTGGTACTGCTTGATTTTTCTAAAGCAGCTATCAGAAAGTGCTGTATTATTTCTGTGCAATTATTTGCGTAATCAGGAGCAAAGAGTATTACTAAATGGTCATATCTCGTCTACATTAAGAATTTCTAGGGGTGTGCCACAGGGATCTATCCTTGGACCTATTTTGTACAGTCTGATGTATGCGGATGACACGCAGCTTCTCTACTCTTTCAACTCAAATTTTATTGATTCTGGTTGCCGGATTGTTAATGATGACTTAGAAATCTTAAATAGAATTTCATTAAAACATGGTTTGGTACTTAACCCGAGTAAATGCGTCTCAATGTTCTTCGGAAGGCCAGTTGATGTTAGGAGATTGAGTGATAGCGTTATGGTCAAAATTGAAGGCACAGTATTGTCGCTTAAGTCTGAGGCGAGGAATTTGGGGTTGATTATGGATAGTCGCTTGAGGTTCGACGGGCATGTGTCGGAGTGCATAAAGAAAGCTGTGGGGAATCTAAAGTTGTTGTACAATTCACGGCACATCCTTAACATTAAGCTTAAAACCATATTATCTGATTCCATTGTACTGTCGAATTTCAATCACTGCGACACTGTCTATGGTCCGTGCCTTACAGCTCGTACAGCACATCGTATACAAAAGATACAGAAGTATTGCTTACCTTTTATTTATGGCATTAGAAAAGGACGGCCAGTTTCACACAAACTAAAAAGTGCAGACTGGCTGGATATGAAAACCAGACGCTATGTGCATCGAACTGCATTATACCACAAGATTATTACACTTAAACAGCCTGCATATCTTTACAGAAGAATTTCGTTTCGCACAGATGTCCACAACTTGAATTTGCGTTTTAGAGGCAGCTTAACGCCGCCTGTTCATCGAACTGGTATATTTGAGAGAAGCTTTACATTTGATATAGTAAAGTTATATATATGGTTTCGCCGATATTCAAAAAAGGTGACAAATCGCAGGTACACAATTATAGACCAGTGTCTATCACATCGGCATTTTCGAGGGTTTTTGAGATGTCGTTGTGTGAAGCTCTTTTCTTCCAGTTAAAACACGTATTGATTCCCGAACAACATGGTTTCTATCCTAAAAGGAGCACTATTTCAAACCTGTCATGTTTTTCACAGTTTGTTGGTCGTGCACTGGATAAAAAATATCAAGTTGATGCTATTTATACTGACTTTTCTAAGGCCTTCGATAGAGTAGATCATAACTTGCTTATATCTAAATTGTTGGGAATCGGGTTCAGTCAAGCTCTGGCTGAATTTGTTTTGTCCTATCTGAACGATCGTCATCAGTACGTCGAAGTGAGAGGGTTTAAATCGAGTAATTTCCGAGTTACAAGCGGAGTGCCACAGGGCACATCTCTTGCCCCTCTTTTATTCTCTCTATTTGTAAACGATATAGGTTCAAACATTACTAGTAACAAATTATTATTTGCAGACGATTGTAAAATATTTCGTATTATAAGAACAGTTGACGATTGTCAGGAGTTGCAGAGAGATGTGGAACAGCTGTCGAGCTGGTGTGCGATAAATAAATTAGATTTAAACATCGGCAAGTGCAACATAATATCCATAACTAATAAATTTAATAAAATTATATACGATTATAAAATTAATGACTTGTCATTGGGCAGGGTGGAGTCAGTGAAGGATTTAGGTATTATCATTGATGCAAAATATTCATTTGCTGAATATATCAATGAAACGGTTAACGCTGCATTTAAGAGATTGGGCTTTGTTATCCGGAACTCGAGAAATATGAATGATCCGAACACTCTAACTGCACTTTTTTCAAGTCTTGTCAGGTCTAAACTTGAGTATGGTTGTATTATATGGAATCCGGTTTACAGGAAATATGAGACTCTGCTGGAGGGTGTTCAGAGAAAATTTTTGAAATGTATGGCATTTCGAATTGATGGTCGTTATCCATGTAGAGGTATTGACCAGCAACTTCTGCTGGACAGATTTCAATTTGATTCGCTATTGAATCGAAGGAAAATATCTTTTCTTCAGTTCTTGTATAAAATCTGCAATTCATTGATTGATTGCCCTGAGCTTCTTTCTCAGGTTCCGTTTACAGCACCAATCCGTACGACCAGAAATGCGCATCCTTTTTCGAATCCCATTCCTAATTCCAATTACCTTAGACGAACCCCAATATATGCTGCCTCTGAGCTTTTCAATATACACTGTTCTGATGCTGATTTGAACTGTATTAAGTATCAAAGATTTTGTATTTTCATCGCTAGTGCAATTCAGGCTCATTAAAATTGAAATGTCGAAGTTGTTCAATTTGTTTTTTTTTTTGTATTCTCTTTTTTTTTCTTTTTTTTCCATCTCTTTCTTTGGGTTACTGAATGTATTATGTTTTTTTATATTATTTCTGTTTATTATACATTAGAATTGTATTGTATTGTCTTATTATTGGAGATTTCTCCGTTAGACAATAAAGCTTATTATTATTATTATTATATAATGCCCTCTCCCCTCAATGCAAAGGTAGTTCAATTTCTGCATTCTCGAGGCACCTTAATCGTAGTCTCACTTAATTAGTATATAAATGTTTGTTTTGTATAATTTGCGTATGAAATTTTTGTAATTAGAGAGCTATGTGTGTTGTCTTTTTGTGTATAAGCAAATTGTGTACATTAATCTTTGGTATAAGGTTGAGTGTTCAAAACAGCTTGCAGACCAAGTTTGCGTTGCACTTCTGCCTTTTCGGGGAGTAACTGTATGTTGTTTATATATACTGAGTATTGTATGAGCGATGTATGTTACTTACTGAATAAAGATTATTATTATTATATTATTACAAACCGAATAAATTTTTTACTGTACCCTCTAAAAAAATACAGCTTGTGCCCTTTAAAAGAATATAAATTTGGTCTATCCTTAGCTATATTTATGTATATTTTTGAAATGTGCAGGTGTTTTAAACAAATTGAACGTAATATTCATAATAAACAAAATTTGATATCTATTTCATTAAAATATAAAAGCATGATATTCACCTTTAATCCTTCTTCCTTCAACTGTTGCACTTGAGCTTCGATTCGTTCTTTTTCTACCTTTGCCATCAGTTGTTGCTCAAACTGACTTGGTACACATTGTACAGCGACACATTTGTTCTCTACAATATATTTCCTTAAAATATTCAACCAAAATGACTTTTCCTCTTTCAAAAGTTTGTTTAAGTCTTGCAGAGGATTAACTCTTTGTTCTAACTGAAAACAACATGCATCAGATTATTACCATATCAAATTCAAAAATCATTTAAGAAAGATACAATTTAATTCTGGGAGGAACTCATGTAAAAGAGTATACAGGGTGTCCTATGGTGACGAACCATTAGAATATTTCATAGACTACCTTGAATTTAAAAATTTCGGTATCTCTATTGTCCAACATGGTCTACTTCCGATCACACCGCAAGTTCATGGCAGCTTTGGTATTTTAAATGGAACACCCTACATATTATTAGATTTATAGATTCTTAAAAAGAGAACTTAGAGTTCTTTATTTCAATTTTATGTGAATCTAGGTAGGTAAGTAGGTAGGTCCAAATGAGTGGATCTGCACCGGACCCTCCACTGCGACCATCGAGGGTAAAAGATATGCCAGTTGCGGGTTCTGGACCGATAAATTCTCTTTCAGTATTTGAAGCTAAGTAAACGTCTACTTTCCTTATAATCGAAGTGCCAAAATATGGACATTATTATTTTTGCTCTAATTTGAAACTGTCAACTAAATACTTACGTCTTCTTTTGTGTTGCCATACAACATATGTCCGATAATCGTAAATGCTATGGTAAAATGAGGCATATTTTCAATGTTACTTAAGCTTTCTAACTTATGTCGATTAATAATACTTTCCAATTTCTTCATATCAATATCCTCGTTTTCTAAAATGTTCTTTAAAACAAGTTCGAGTTTCGGATATACTTCAGGCAGTTTAGCAATAGGTACATTTTCAAAGGTAATGTACAAACATGTTTCAGCGTTTTCATAGATATTATACGACACCTAAAATATATATTTCATCAATAAATAACAAATTGTCTCTATATTCATATAAATTCCAGGACATATACATATTTATCTATTTTTTTTAATAAGTTTGACCTCCCATAACTTTTTTTAATCCGATTTTACGTACAGTGTAATATTTATTTAAGATATATACATAGTAAGTACAGGGTGGGCACTTTATTAGGGGGCAGTACCTTTTCTCATAAACTACTGAGTTTGAAATAAAAAGTCAATACAAAAGTGTATTCGTTTTAAAGAAATTTTAAAATTATTTATGATTTTGTCATTTGTAAGTTTAGTAACAAAATAGAATGATGAATAAAAAAAATAGGATACAATACGTGCAAACTGGCTGGATATGAAAACCAGACGCTATGTGCATCGAGCTGCATTATACCACAAGATTATTACACTTAAACAGCCTGCATATCTTTACAGAAGAATTTTATTTCGCACAGATGTCCACAACTTGAATTTGCGTTTTAGAGGCAGCTTAACGCCGCATGTTCATCGAACTGGTATATTTGAGAGAAGCTTTACATTCGATATAGCAAGGTTATACAATGCCCTCTCCCCTTAATGCAAAGCTAGTTCAATTTCTACATTCTCGAGGCACCTTAAGCGTAATCTCACTTAATTAGTTTACAAATGTTTGTTTTGTATAATTTGCGTATGCAATTTTTGTAATTAGGGAGCTACGTGTGTTGTCTTTTTGTGTACAAGGTTGAGTGTTCAAAACAGCTTACAGACCAAGTCTGCCAGTTGCACTTCTGCCTTTTCGGGGAGTAACTGTATGTTGTTTATATATAATGAGTATTGTATGAGCGATGTATGTTACTTACTGAATAAAGAATATTATTAATATTATATAAAGGTAGGATTATCTAACAAACATTTAACCACATTGTGGAAACAAATTTTTTATATGATTTTAGGACATATGCAAAAATGTTTATTTAAATAGGCATGTAAACGTTTGAAAAAAGTCCTTTTTCTGTTTTGAGTCAGTCCGTGAATTGGAAAATTATAATTAAAATGCCTAGTATTATGTACAACATTGGTAATGTCACTAAAAAGATGTATATTTCTAACCAAGACTATTAAATATTCCTGAATATACGCAGCATACGCTGTTAAAATCCTGTTGCTCTTAAATTTGCCTCTCAAGCTTTCAATGTAATCCATCCTTAGCATACTTCTCAAAACCCCCTTTTGCAAGATAAAAACTTTTCCAATATAGGTTGAGCCGCCAAAAAATCACACCCTATCTTATCCTCAGTCTCAAAATATGCAAAGTAAACCATTCTTAATGTTTCATAAATTAAAGATCTACTTAAAACCTTTATACAACAGCAAGCCACATCTAGCTTTTTACATAATTCAGCAATTGGTACTTTCCACGACAACACATCGTCAAGTACTCCTAAAAATATTATTTGAGAGGCATCTGTAATACATTCATTATTGAGAACAATATCATTAGGTTGTACATTAGACCTGTTTATTTTAAATAGAATCAAATTAGTCTTTTTACTATTTAAGATAAGTTTTTGATTCCGTTTATTAATATTTCGCAGACATTTCTCAGCAAGAGCTGTAGCTGTTTCCAAATTGCTCGAAATACTTAACAAGTTTGTGTCATCTACATAATTTGTCATACAAGATTTTCACTCTGCAACTCAGCAACTATCATCATCAGAATTCACTCGCTAACGAGTATGAATTACTCCAACTCAGGGATTCCTGTTGTGAACCCTACGATGGCTAAACAGAGTGATCCTCGAGCCACAAATTTTGTCACAAAACTAACACATCCAATAGTCACTATTTACCGGCATTGGTAGGTGCGCTGCCCCATTGATGCGTTATCTCTCCTTTCAATGGTATCTCTTGATGGCTCTCGTAATCTCGGTCGGTCGTTCGCGATCTGCTCCCAGTTGTTCTTCACATATAAGCCACACTTCTTTCATGTTAGTCCTAACAACATCCTTGTACCTCGCTTGCTGCCATCCCTAATTTGGTGAGCCCAGCTTAAGCTGTGAGTAAAGAATTCTCTTTGGAAGGCGTTCCTTTGGCATGCTCATTACGTGGCCAGTCCATCGCAGCTTCTAAGACATCGTTGATGGTGCTTTCTAGGGTTTTAAATGCCTCCGATAAGTGGTCCAAGACTCACAGCTATACGTAAGGGTAAGAACTACAATAGCATTATACACTCGCAACTTGGTTCGAACGTTATCGAAGACTCTCGTCCACAGACGGCCAAAAGATGCGCTTGCCCATCTTATACGATGGTGAATCTCATCATCGATATTTGCGGTAAGAGGTAAGAGGAACTCTCGATGTTCTAAAGTTTGTTTCCGTTAACTCTGGTAGGGCAGCCACAGACTTTGTTGCAGGCGGGTACTCTGTTTTCTTTATATACAGTTCAAACCCGATACTCATCCTATTATTTTATTTATTTTATGATGTTTAGGGGATAATCAAAGTTATTTTTAATGTGATTCACCAAAGGTATCATCAAACGTCGATAAACAGCTCCCGTTTCTACACATGGTGTCCCGCTATATCATCAAGTTATCGAGCACAATCTATCATTAAATGAGATTGTGCATCAAGTGGTCAAGAAATTATTGTAATAATCAGATTAAAAATAAAAAAGTTATGAAGGATCAAACTTAGTATAAACATTAGTACCGATTTTTTTTTGCATGCTGTTGCATTTAGACAAACAAAACAAGCTTTAGTTACTTACATTACTGGCAAAAGGATCCTCAATTTCAACAAATTCTTTAGGTAATGGTGATACAGAATATTCTGTCAAATACTTTAATAACAGTGAACACGCAGTAACGGTGTAAAGGTCCGTTACAGATGATGGGCCCCGCCATGCAATAGCATAAGGACCATTACTCTCCTCATCAGCTGGATATCTGATCATCATTTGTTTCGAACCATTAAATGTAATGGGCGGTACTGGTGATTGCCAAGGCCTACGGAATGGTTCCCGATCACCCTAAACAGGTGAAATTGATTTAAGAATATCATATCAACATAACACAATGAAACAGTGAACAAGAAATATAAATGTAACTTACTTTAGCTAAAATTTTTGCTTCAATTGGTTCCAATGCTCTAAATACTTGTTCCGGTTTAACACGGCCAGTAATAATAATTTTCAAATTCTCCGGTCTATAAAATTCTTTGTGATAATTTTTAACCTAAAAATAGATGACATTTACTTACACCAAGATCAAAATGAATTAATAATTTATTTAAACCTTCTCATTAGTTGTAGATTCACGTAAATTTTTCATAATTCCCCCAGTTTCTGATGAATATCCACACTTTCCTGGATAAATATTCCTTGCAACCGTTAAATGTAGCCTTGATTCTGCAGAATTTTCTCTACCTTGCATTTCACAGTAAACGACACCAGCATCCTCACCAGTTCCAGTTATGTGATGAACTTCAGTAATGAACCCTTCATCCTAAAATTTCAAATAAAAAAATATATATATAATTAGGTAGGTATAACTTACTCGAAGCACTGGGTATAAAATGTGTTCCAAAAATATCGGCATTAATGCTAAAAATCCTTCACTGCCAGCAGTCTCCATTGTATAACAAGTGTGGTCAACATCAGTCCAAGCATTCGTGCCGGATGCTAAGCATCGGTTTGCTAGCAGATCTAACACACCTTTATAGGGATATTCTTCACTGCCAAGGAAAATTAAATGCTCCAATGTGTGGGGCAGACCGTCATCGTCAAAAGCCTCAGTAGCTGAAAAAGAATTAACTCTGACCATTGCATCAAAACAATATTTGCTTCTATATAGACAAATCAAATAAAATCTGTAATGCTGTTACTGACATATATGTTATTAAATAAAAAAAATCTGACCTTACCTAAGCAAAAAAATCCATTAACAACGGGACCATCCACTTCTGCTATGACAACAGTTAAGCCCGTTTTCGAAACATATTCAGACACAGGAATTTTATCATACGCCTTCAGCGAGTAGAGCAGTTCAAAATTACGCATTTGAATATGTGGGGTACTATCCACAGGAGGCATATTCACTTCACAATAATTACTGGATAATATTTTAATAATTTTCTACAAATTACAATCAGCTAGGTTTACTCCTTGAAGAAGAACAAACTTTCAATCAACAGTATTTGGTCAATGAAATTTTGTGTTGTTGTCGACTGGTGTAGTAATTATTTAAAATAATTTACCCATAGAGAAAGAAGAACAAGGTTATTCCTGACCGTACCTAATCAAAGCCAAAGGACGAGACAAAGACTAATGCCACAGCCACAACTAACATCCTAGGACAGTTCTCGGACTGTTTGAGAACTGCGCCGAACTGGTTGCGCTTTGGATAAAGTTCAAACTTGTGAAAAACCCAAACGCTTCATCTTCATCTATACCCAGTATTATACCATGATCTATACCAAACATTAATATATCACCTAACTTAATGTACAATCAATAAAATAAGACCGTGGGTAGTCTTGACTTCTTTGATTTGATGAAAATTCATATTAAACTTTTTGAAGAAAACAACAAATATTTTTAAATAATTTTCACAAAATACATACAATACAAATACATCTGAAGAGCCACTGTGTTTCGTCTTATTTGGATTTTTCATTTTCATTCAAAATGGGTAGTGAACATATAAGTTAAAAAAGCATAACAATTCCATGAAGACAAAATACAATCGTTTAATATAATAATTAGATATAATATTGTTTTTTTTTTAATAAATGAAGTCTTTTTGAATATAGATACATTTAATTATAATATAAAATTTAATCATATATATAATTAAATATATTATGTAATAAGATGTACGGTTTTAGTATAGATTAAAATTAATCTCAAAACATAAATAACACGTTTATTGATATGCGCATGTGGAGCAAATAATCCAAAAACAGTCCGAGATCAGTTCTTACCCAACCGCAGTGATCGATTCTGACAGTTCTCGAACTTTTTTATTTCCAAACCGAACAGCAACCTGCTGGTTTTAGGACTGTTCTAAATCAGTTCAAGAAAACCCGAACATGTAAATTTGAACTGCGCACACTCCTGACAGTTCTAGAATAGGGATGCCAAAATAAATAAATTATCGATATATTGAATCAAAAGATATATCGAAATCATATATCGATATATCGAATGAAAAATATCGATATTTTATATATATATCGATATATTTGCTATATTTTTATTTTAGAGTGGATTGTAGTTGTAAATAAACTTCAAATTTTTAACATTCAAATAATTGAATAAAATAGTATTCATTAAAATTTATTTGCCTGAAAATACATATGCATTCCAAACAAACGTAAGAATATTTGTTATAAATAATTACCTTAGGTTAGGTCAATTAATTCAAAATTTTCTGGAACAGAACTTAGAAATAATAATTTTGATAATCTATTTCCAGTTAGACGATTTTATGTTGTGTGTCGACTGCTACGGCAACACAACAAGGACCTTTTAGTTTTAAAGCTGTGTATGTAAGCTGCTTTCTTTCGCTAAAAGCGCATTTTATGATTCATCCCCACTTTAGCGCCCATCGCGATCCGGATACGTAATCCCATTGCCTCTTTTAGGTAAACTTATCTAGACTTCAGAAATGCAACAAATCTTGATTAATAAATCCGGATCAAGAAAACTAGCGAAAGAAAGCAGCTGTAGCAGATACATTTATTTTGATAATGTACCGATATATCGTGTTGCATATATCGATATTTGTTTCGATATATCGAAAGAAATATATCGATTAAAATATATCGATATATTAAAAAAAATATCGATATTTTTAATATATCGATATATCGGCCATCCCTATTCTAGAACAGTTCTTGTACGAACCCGAATAAAGCTACAGAGAAAGTCTGAAACGAACACGTGAACGTGAACAACAAAACTAATTGTAGAAGGCTAAGAAGCGAAGAATAGAACATTTTTTTCTCACAAAGTAAGGTTATAAAAGTTTGGTGGTGTAACCACGTGTAGCTTGCTTGCCGCATTTAGGTAATACATTTTACATAGCATTTCTGATAAATTTTAGGAAGCCACGTTGTTCTCTCGTTGTGCTTAAATTTGGTAGTTTGTGTGTTTCAACTAATTGTGTTTACTTAAAACATTTAAGTAGAAAAAATATGGGTGAGAAGAGTGATACGAAACTGCATGGCGCTATCATGAAACAGATAGAATACTCGTGATAAGTTTTTACAAGAAAGAATAAAAGAAAACAAAGGTGGTTGGGTACCAATGAATATAATGTTAAAATGTAAACGGCTTGCTCATATATGTTCGGATGCAAAGATAATTGCAGAAGCTATTGAAAAGTCAGAAAGTAAACTGGTAGAGTTAAGTGCAGACAGAAAGAAAATGCGGAGAAAGCCAGAATGTGAAATACCAGAAATGAATGACGACAGAAAGAAGAAGTTAATGGAGCGATCTGGTAGATAAGTTTGATATGAAATAGTAAAATGCAATATACCTACATGAAACTTGTTTCTTAAAAGAACAACATAATTAAGTGACAATCTTTTTATAATTTTGTTACAGCATATGCCAAAGGGTTTCCTCTCGATGAAAATCTATACGATATAATAAGTTTTATGGAGGAATATGGCACTATTGAGTCAGTTGTTAAACGTATGGCGAAAGATAAATTCAAAGGCTCTTGTTTTATCGTATTTAAAGATGTAGAAACTGCGAAAAAGTTTGTAGATTTAGAGTCTGTCAAGTACAAAGATACAGAATTATTAAGAAAAATGCAAAACGATTACCACGCAGATAAAAAGAAAGACATGTAACATTGTTTTCTTCCAAAAGTTTATTAAAATAAGAGCCAAACATTTATTGTTGTACCTACTCATTTTCTTTTCGTTTTATTTGGATTTGGAATTACACCCGAATTGGGAACACTGGGTAATAAATTAATGGAAGAAATGCATGGCATATATTATATGCTTAACTTGTTGCCTTAATGAAAGTGTTATGTGATGTACATAACTCCTTCTTCCGCATAAACCACATTATTGTTTACTTGTCAAGTTTGAGGATACAAAACGGGATCCAAATATGTGGAAAAAAACCGGATCATTTTAGATCGAGTCAAAGGAGAGGAGTAATATGTATCTTACAAAAATATCCTCGCTGCGAAAAAGAAACCAAAGAAAGGCATTCTATGCAGTAGACTTCATGCAGCACTCGTTTGTCAGACGCAGATCGAGATACACTTTTTAAGGAATTTTACAATCTAGACATTAACGCAAAAACGCTTTATTATTTAAATCCTTAGATATGAAGAAAAAAGTGTTAAGGGAACGAAAAGGTGCGTTAAATCATAAAACAGCATCCTATAACCCATAACTCTGAAACGAATAAAGATTTTGATGTGCGGTTTTGGACTTTTTTTTTGGAAATTCAATTTACTTTTCGTTTTTGATAAAATATTTGTATCATTCCATTTAAGTTTTTAAAGAAAAATCAAAAAAACCTTAGGCGTTGCAAATAGCGCCATCTAGCGGAGCCACAAAAACAATTATGATTTAAAATATTTATTTTCTTCATCAGCAAGGCTTCAGTTCTTAAACAAAAATTAGATTGAAAAATTCGGTTAAGCCGTTGATTGAAATATTTCAATCAACGGTTAAACCCAACCGAAGTTCTAGACATTATCATAGTGAAAATTTCGGCCTTCCCAGCTCCCGTTATTTCAAGCCGCACAATAAAAAGTGATACACCAAAAAGATGCCGACTCTCAGTAGCATTACTGTGGTAGTATTTTTTTTCTAACTTATATTGCGAAATTTTCAATAAAAATGCATTTTTCGCATTACTGTATTTATTCCGCCCCCTAGCGGTATGGTTAGGAACTAAAAAACTATTTCCAGCGATTTCCCTAAAAGAATTTTTTCACCATTATCCTACGACTATTATTTCCTGAGATATGCTACCTGTCCACCCTTAATGGAACACCCGGTATTCTTTATATATAAAATGAGTCGAAATAATATAAGCATTTTACCTCCGCCAAATGTGGTTTTACAATTTTGGAATCCACAGTATTGCAAAAAACACAGAAAAAGCCAGCTTGTGTACCTGGACGCAAATAGAGGAAGCGTGGAAACGTGCAGTTCTCTACTCAGGTATATTGAAGTAGACGATAGTACTGGGGAAAAGACCACTTGATCTGGTCGAAATAAGAATTTTCACAAAATTTAGCTCAATGGGTTAAAGCGTTTGGGCGCTATCGTGGTAGAATAGCTTATATCCGTCTTTATCTCAACATTTTTTTAGCGCATTCACAATACTTTCCCTGCGCGGGAAAGTAAAAGCATAAAAATTTCATGAAGACAAAATACAATCGTTTAATATAATTACCATTGTTTTCTTTTAGATATACTAAATATATATAATATGTAATATTGTTTTTTTTTTAATAAATGTAGTCCACCTTTTTAAATATAGATAAATTTAATTATAATATAGGGTGAGTGCGCCGGTTGTCGGCCACTTAAGACTTTTTCTGACTTTTCTTCTATGTTTGATAGAGAATTATTAAGATTTTTATTGTTTTGGTATTATTTCTGAATACGCTAGAATATATACACTACTTAACAATTATCTTAAATGCTTTTAATTGGGTTGTAGTTTTTAAATTTACTTAAATTTATAAAAGTGTAGTTTTTCCTGTTTTCGGCCACCATGTGCCAATTACCGGCCGCGGATAATCCGCTTTTCGACCAGTAGGCCGACCAATCCCGATTATGCGACCACCCATATTTTTGGAAGAAGATTTAGAAGATAGTGAGATTGGTAAATCAGGAAAAAAGATTCAAATGTAAAAAAATCAACATATAATTATCACCAACATATAAATACAAAATAAACAAGAACTTCTTTGGTAAAAAAAAATCACTTTTGAAAATATGAACCAACAAAAACCTGTTTTATGTACACAAATCACACTTATAGTCCTTTATCGCAGCGACTTCATATCTTAACTCAGAAAACCCTGTGCACTTTAAGTGGTACCAGCAGTAGCAATAGTCACAACCGATATTTTTTTCTAAATCATCCTCTGCGTCGCTGATGAGATCCTCTTCGCATAATGTACATTTTAAATGTTCTTTTTCACTGGTAAGAGTTTCACTGCGAGTTTCATTAGCAATTTTCAAAACATTTTCCTTGCCGTTTCTAGATCTTTGATTCCTGTTTGCTACCTTCTTTTTTATTTCTTTTTGTTTCTTATTTGCTATTCTCTGCTCTTTTCTTAATTTTATTTGTTCCTGTTTTTCTTTTTTCCGCCTTTCTATATTTCAGTAGTAATCTCGCCAAGCTTGGGAGGATATCGCGTTAGGTAACTTTTCCTTTTGGGTCTTATTTTGCGATTTTTTAATGGTTTCAGGATACAGCAAATGATTTTCAAAAGGCTCTGATGGGATCTTTTCTGAACAATGAGTTTGAAGAGGTACACTTTTTTCAGTCTTATCTTCTTTGGGTACTATTTCTTTAGTAAGGTATTCCGGGGGTTCTGCTAGTCTGGCCTGTGGTGCCTTGTTATAGTCTTGTGATTTACTATTAGGAAGCTGTTTTTGTTCTTTCGATACATTAGATTCTTGGAGTACATTGATAGTTTGTTCCACTTCCACCCTGTTTGGGTTTTCAGTCATAGTACAAAAATTTCAAAAAGAGCCTTTTTTAACGCTTCCGCTGAATAGGAGAAAAATTTTCTTTTCTGCGATTTCTTAGGAGGCTGCTTCGGCAACTTCTCTGGTTTTTTGGTCCTGGTCATCTGAAAAGACAAAAAGACCCATTTCTTTTTAGCATGTCGACGAGTGGACGAGAAGAGACCTCCTTCTCGGCCACCTAAATTATATGGGTTTTAAATAGGAGGTCGAAAACCGGTACCATTTCCCTGTTTTCGGCCACTGAATATTGACTATTTATATTTCGCGCGCATTTTTACAATAAGTAGGTGGCCGGTAACTGGCACTAGTTTCCTATATTCTCTGAGAATCAGTGGACGAAGTAAGAAAGGTAATATGTAAAATAATAATATCAAAAAAAGACACCAACAAGTGGACAAATTTTACCGGTTTTCGGCCACCCCGGCCGAGAATTGGATAAATGAGTTTTTTTGTGTCCAGTTCAACGGCCACCTCACCAACTAAATATTTTTTAGGGTAAAATAATTATTTTTATATTTTACAACATATAAATATGTACTACTTACGTCTAATTGGTGTAGAACATGTAAACCGTAATTTCAAACAAGCTACTTACTATTTCCCAACCTGATGTTCGCTACACTTATCACAACACTCCACACTTCAAGACACAATCTCACAGGTGGCCCTTCTTGAGAGTGAAATTGTAGTTTCAATTTCTGCCGCTGTTACATATGAATTGGCGCAACTGTAGGAAAAATATGGCCGAAAGGGGGTAAAGTATTTATTGAATAAACATTTAAGGAATAACTTTATTCTGTGCACACAAACGCAAAAGCGGCTGACAATAGGAAGTGGCCGGCTAACCGGCGCAGTCACCCTATAATTTGTAGAACTGAAACACTTATTTACTTTATTTAAATATTATATGATTTAATAAAAAATATATGAGGATAACATAAGCTGGATTTCTAATTTGACGGACTGTATACGTAGAAGCACGGGATACGTAACAAACGGACCTTTTTTTTCCAATTATTGGCATCTTGTCATGGAATTGACATCCAGCGTAAGTATGGACCTAGAGTTTAGTGTGGAATCCGAACCACGGTCTTCGACTGCCACCCGCCAGCACGCACGACTATGTAAGTCAATAACTACTTGGCATAGGCAAGCCTACCGACTCTGCCGGAACGTTGATTGAATTATTTAAATATTTCTATCAACGGCCGGAAGCACCGCTGCGTTTAACCATGTGGACATCTCCCGCCCCAAACCGACCTTTACATTTCGTTTCTTCACATAACCATTGTCATAAAGACAATCCCATTATGTCTGTCTATTACTTAACCTAAGTGACAACTGACATAAGACACCTTTCATAAACTACAGTGACTATATTCTCACTGTATCATAAACTACATAATCCTGCCCTCTATACTCCGGTTGTACAACTACTCTATGAACATAAGTCTAACATAAAAGAAGAATATTTGACACGAATGACATTTGACAATACACATACAAAAATACTTTTAGCACCGTCCACCCATCCAATCTCTATCCACGGGACCAGGTACTTGATTACTATGATCGAACCTTTTTATTTCAAACCCGAACAGCAAACTGCTGGTTCTAGAACTGTTGTAAATCAGTTCAACAAAACCCGAACATGTAAATTTGAACTGCGCACACTCCTGAACGCGAATAAAGAGAAAGTCTGAAACGAACCCGTGAACGTGAACAACAAAACTTAGAAACGCTGGCTGGTTGCTATTGATTAGCAGGAGGCCATATATAAGGAAGAAGAAGAAGAATTGTCAGAAGGCTAAGAAGCGAAGAACAGGAGATCATTTTTTTCACAAAGTAAGGTTAATGTAAAAGTTTGAACATATATATATAGCCGCATTTAGTTGATACATTTTACATAGTATTTTTGTTTGATAATTCTTACGAAACCACGTTGTTCTCTCGTTGTGCTTAAATTTGGTAGTTTGTGTGTTTCAACTAATTGTGTATACTTAAAACATTTAAGTAGAAAAAATGGGTGAGGAGAGCGATACGAAACTGCATGGCGCTATCGTAAAACAGATCGAATACTATTTTGGTGACTTTAACTTGCCTCGTGATAAGTTTTTACAAGAAAGAATAAAAGAAGACAAAGATGGTTGGGTACCAATGAATATAATGATAAAATTTAAACGGCTTGCTCATATATGTTCGGATGCAGAGATAATTGCAAAAGCTCTTGAAAAGTCAGAAAGTAAACTGGTCGAGTTAAGTGAAGACAGAGAGAAAATGCGGAGAAATCCCGAATGTGAAGTACCAGAAATGAACGACGAAAGAAAGAAGAAATTAATGGAGCGATCTGGTAAATAAGTTTGATATGAAATAGTAAAATACATGAAACTTGTTTCTTAAAAGAACAACATAATTAAGTGATAATCTTTTTATAATTTTGTTACAGCATATGCCAAAGGGTTTCCTCTCGAAGAAAATCTATACGATATAATAAGTTTCATGGAGGAATATGGCGCGATTGAGTCAGTAATTAAACGTATGGCGAAAGATAAATTCAAGGGCTCTTGTTTTATCGTATTTAAAGATGTAGAAACTGCGAAAAAGTTTGTAGATTTAGAGTCAGTCAAGTACAAAGATACAGAATTATTAAGAAAAATGCAAAACGATTACCACGCAGATAAAAAGAAAGATATGGAGGAGCGTAAAAAAAACAAAAAGGAAAAAGTACAAGCTGATGAGGAGGTTGCTGCGAGTAAAATTGATCTACCTAAGGGTATGTTTTGAATATTAAATTGTATAATTTTTGGTTATTTATTAATTGTTACTATGTTGCCAAGGAAGGTCATAAAATTTAATTAAAAATGGACGCTAATTAAACTTAAATGATCGTTATCGAAGAGGGATTTAGAGCGTAAATCTTCCTAGTGAGAGTTTGCTTTGGGGTTTCACAGGGCTCAGTTCTTGCTAGGCTTCTGTCTTGTATATACAATTGATTTACGTCTTATAGTAACAGAGGGTCAGATGCAATTTAGTTTGCTTTATAATAATTTTTTTTTAAGTGTGAAGGCCACTGGAATAGATTTCGCCAAATAATGACGTTTATTATTATTAATTATATTATAATATTAATGTGTCTTATTCATTCTTAATTAGGTACTGTTGTACACTTCACTGGAATCGAAGAAGGAAAAAGTTTGACTCGTGAGGAAATCAAGGAGAAGTTTACCGAATTAAGTGAGGCCGAGGTAGCATATATCGATTTTAATAAAGGTGATGTTGAAGGATTTGTGCGATTCAGCAAAGAAAATGGGGCTGTTGAATTCAAGAAGAAAATTGGAGATGACGAAATTGAAGTTGGTAAGAATGTTTTCTGAATTTTAATGCATTATGTAAATGACAAGTACAAAAGAACAGCGAGTAAACAAAATTTTGTTGAAGCTAAACTATCAAAAAACTTACGTAGGTTTAAGGACCCACAAAAAAAAAGTCTACTTTTGACCAGTACTGAAGCCGATTCTGCAGTAAAACGAACGCAACGATTTTTTCCCTGCAAAAAACCTAATTTTTTACGATTTTTTTCATGTTTTTAAAAAAACAAAAAAAGTAAAGAGAAATATGATTAATTTCACTTCAGGATTGAATTCTAACGAACAAAATACATTGAAAACCATGGTTTGAATATTTTTTCACGAAATTTTAACTCTTCGTACGGTTTTGAAAAAGCTAACGGGTCAGAAAAAAATCGGTTGTGTCGCCCCAAAACAAATGTAATCTAAAATATGTGAACTGCGTAAAGAAATAGAATTTTAATAAATATTTAAGCATCTTGTTGTCTTTCAACTCACGTGCTAGTATAAGCTATTTGAAAATTTGGGTCACACTGCCTGCCGATCACCACTAATGAGTTGTGGATCACCGAAACGGTCCGTCTGGTAAAAGCATGGTAGTGTGAAACAAAGTGCCAACAAAACTTGAAGTCTTGTTACATTATGTAACAAGCAATTCATCAAAAAATAAATGGGTTTATCCTACGACTCTCCCAAACTCTTTTACCAAAATTTAGGGCAATTGGTTAAAGCGTTAGGGCGCTGTCGTGTAACAATACATACAGATAGACAGACTTCCATCTGGATTGGTCATAATCGTCTCAGGGAACTTCAAAATGGTTATATTCGTTTTTCGCGTTCCAACACTACATAAGTATTACTTAGAAAAAGTTTATAAGCATTGCAGATACTACCTTGTAACGTTTTGGGTCTTTTCGGTGACTGACCCTTCTATATGTTATATGTTCGGTGATTATAGGCAAAGATTTGTGTACATTAATTAATCTTTGTTATAGGTGAAGCAAAATTAAAGTTAAAAGTTCTTGAAGGCGAAGAAGAAGAGGAGTATATGAAAAAAACCTCCCAAGCCATGGTGAAGAATCGTAACAATCAGAAAAATAAAGGACGTAAACGAAAAGGAAACTTTGGTGGAGGTGGTGGTAGAAAGCATGGAAAGCAAAGCCGAAAAGATTAATGCGTAACATTTGAATATTTTATCTTCTTGATTTCAAATACATATAATATTTTGTAATACTGTTATATATTTTAAGTTAGTTGGTACTTACATTATGTGTATGTATTGCACGTATTCGTTGCTTATTTTTTAGGAAGAAAAATAGTGTTTTTTTGTTCGTTCATTATTGTTTATATGTAAGATAAGGTACAATAAATAAATATCTTCAAATATTCATTATTATTTCAAATTTTAAACCGAATAAATGGAAAATAATCTTCGAAGAAAATATAAATCAAGAAACGCCTTAATTGGAATAGTTATTCTCCGGTACGCTGAATCTAGGCGGGTCTCATCATTTTTGGTTTTACGTACTAATTTTTTACATAAAATTGAAAAAGAGCAGCACTATGGGTGTCCGTGGGCTCACAGCAAAGTTTTAATAATATAAAATAGACCGCAACTATATGACACAAGAGAAGGTGATACTAATTGATACTACGGAGTATTTAGTGCAGTTGATTAGTGGCTTTTTAACACATTGTACATTCCGTTGTTATCAGGTGGTTTAATCACTTACATCAGTTGAACTGATATTTTTTTATTTTATTTTTTTTTTATTTATTTACGGGCAAACGCCCATTTTATACAAAATTACAATACATATAAATATTTCTACAATAAAACACTTCAAGAATTAGACAATCGAAACATGTCAAATAAAAATCAATCACAAATAAAATGGATAATAATAATCAACACGAGCAATACTTCACTATTATCAAGCAATATGGTACAACACAACGTATCAATTATCAAAGAGGTGCCCTACTGAACCCAAAAAGGTATTTCTCGGGACAAAAAAATCCAGTGTCTCTTCACTGTCATTGGCGAGACGCCCTGAGCGCGCCAAAAATGAATTGCAACCATAATTTGTTCTGGAATGTGTCTGGTGAAACATACTCCTCGTACGCGTTGCACGATATGGAACATGAATTCCAATCTTGCCCAAAAGATCGAGACAATTCAACCTTCCATTTATAAGGTCATACAATAAAATCAAATCATGTCTCTGTCGTCGATCAGCCAGCGTGTCAATGCCAAGGTAGGACTCTAAGTCGGCATATAATTCAAAACGATTCTCAAAAATAAAGTCTATGTGCAGTTTGTAGGCTAGGTATCTAAGAAATTTGTGCTGTACCTGCTCAATTTTTACTAGATGCACAGTATAATGTGGAGACCAGACAGCCGACGCATACTCAAGGCACGGTCTGACCAAAATTGTGTAAAGAAGCCTCAGAGAATCGACATGTGTGAACTCCCGTGAGCAACGTTTAATGAAGCCAAGAACCTTCAGAGACCTTGAGACCATTGAAGTTATATGTGGAATAAAGGTCAAACCACTATCAAGCATGACTCCAACATCCTTAACTTAACCAATTTAAGGGAAGTCTGGTTCAGTGAGTAATCGAAAAGAGTGGTCCGTCTTGATATTGAGGTTTCTTGAGACTAATAATATTGTGATTCATTGAGTTTTGTAAAAACGAGGGTGCGATCAAGTAGTAGTAATTTGGCGAACAATTCTGTGCCGCTCTGATCCCCATGAGTTGACACTCCCTCGTATGACATGCTTGACGGAATCCCGGATGATGTTCTCTTTGAATTCACCTTATGAGCTTGCTTTTTCTAGAATCTCAGTGATTTAAAAGGTCATGTGAAAACCATTGTGGAAAGCTTTTTGTGAAACTATTTTTTTTTTGGACAAACAATTCAATATTTGATAAAAAAATCTCCACCATACCGTCCACAGACTCACCAGTAAGCAGTAAACTGCAGTCGATGTAACCAAGGTAATCTCTCAACAGATTCAAATCAGCAGACTTAAAATCAAAAGAGAATTTTGCGGCCTGGGAGGACTGTCACTTCGAACTTTTAGTCACAATTTCAATGGAGAGAGGTGGGTAGTATGCACCCTACAAAATCAGGAGCTGCAAGAATATGCAATCTAGCATACAGCCGCTACGACCTGGCAATTTGTTGATGTTGATACAGATTTTTGAAAGTTACACATTTCAGAAATCACCGATAAAATCTTGATATCACGTGGAAAAGCCATTTCATCTGAGAGTATAGAAGAGTCATAACGATTGTCAATCCAAACTTCCCACGGTAAGTTAAAATCACTCAATAGATACATCACTTCAGTCGGAAATCTATAGGATAGAGAATGAATTGTTTCAGTCAAAAGAAGATAATGGTCAACATGAGATCAACCGCACCAAAAATTAAAACACCCCACACAGGAAATTGACACAAAACTCTGCTCAATAGCTCTCGGATACTCTTCTTCTTTAAATTAATGGCCTCCTGCTAACTTAGTAGCATAGAGCCAGCGTTTCTTCCATATTTAGGGACGTCATCAGTATTTTGGGTGAATTACTTTTCCTTGCTGAGGTTCTGGTTTTTCTTTCTTCTTTTGTTATTGTTGTCTTCTTGTTTGTTTAGTCCGTGCCGTAGTGTGATTTTAGTGTTAGTACGTGATGAAGGATCTAGGTTAACACAAAGGGTTGACTTTTCTCGCTCTGGGGCGTATCAGAGCTTTCACACTTTGGGAGCGCCTCGCATTGGGAAGGTTATGGTTGCGGTGTCTGAACTTATTGAAAAAATTGAACTAATGTTCTATGAAGTACTACAACTACGAGCTTTAAGCAATATGTGTAAGCAGTGTTGCTGTGAGATGGTATTTGTTTTTAGAGTGAAATGTTATTTTATATTGTAGATGTTGCATGATGGTTATATATAAATTGTTAGGATTTATATTACGAGTTCTATGTTTATAGGATTTTGCATATGTTGGGTGAAGAAATAATACAGTTCTTTGCATTTTTTTATAATAATAATAGCCTTTATTGCTCAACAGATTTCTCCCTTAACAGAGCAAAATTATGTGTGAGTTGCACCCAAAGAAAATATGATTTAAGTCCCCTAGTTCTCCGCATTCTCGGATACTCAATCACGGAATTTGGAAAGCCCTACGAACGGCTATGAGCACCCCTCCACCCCCCTTCGAGAACAGGAACTAGTGAGGGAACAACGGTCGGTCCTCTACACTGGAAATTCGTCCATTCCCAATCCAGAATTTCGACCCTGACCGTGAATATTATTAACATTGTAATCCGAGTCAACCAGACCAGTCATCAATCGATATCAACACACCAAGTGAAGGTTTTAGTTTTTTGTGGCGATATAAGGACAACCCTTTGAATATTTAACAACGATATCAACCTCACCCCTAGCGCGTCGTGGTTTGGATTGAGTTATGACATCATGCTCTATCTGGCGTTGCTTCGGAGTTAAATCCTCAACTTTTGCTTGTTGAAAACCAAACGGTGAGCGTTAGCCGCAGATGCTGCAAGTGTAACTTTAAGGTGTGTGATACCTTTTGAATTTTCCAATCATTTTGGTAGCAATGACTTCCGGAAGATCGTGAACAAGAAGCGACGAAACCTCAAATATTGAAACAAAACAAACCGTAGTCGTAAACATCCATAGTAGCCAAACATTTAATGGTTATAGATTATGAGTAGGTACCTACCTAACAATATTATCACAATGTTTTTTTTTAGTTTTAGCAACATAAAACATTTTTTATCACAAGTTTACGATAACTGGGAATCCGTGAGAATAGAAATATAATGAGTTATGTGTAATTATATTTTATTTTTACTTAGTTGGTATTTAACAAATAGTAGTGAAAGCGAAAGTTAATGCCTAAGCATAATAACATGAGGTACATCAAAAGTATTGTTGCATCTTTTAGTATCATTTAGCATATTTCCTTTGCAATCGTAAATGAAAGAATATCTGTATATTGTGTTAGAAATCTTATTGATCACGATAAATAGTGGAATAGGTTGGTTTGGTTTTCAGTGATTTTAATTGAAATTATTTAGTCAAAAACTTGCGTTAAACATATAATTTTAAACTATCTTCGATGTGATCTGTAATGTTAGTGTAATTCCATGAAAAAATTAAAAAAATATAACAATAATTATAAATATACAATAATTAGTGGTGAGGAAATTGATGAACAGTCTCATGCAAGCATAAATAATATTATTACAATGCGGGTAAGTACCTAGCTATCTACCAAATTGATTATAAAATAGGTACCTACCTACTAATATTTTGCTTGCGAATTATTGACTATAGAGTAAAGTGAAACATGTTGCGATGCATGCGTCGACTCAAAGGTTTCATGAAACTTGCATCAGCCATCAGTATAAGCACTTACACAAACCGAATCGAGTTAAAAAGTTTGTGAAACCAAACAGAACAGTTGAATGAACTGTTTAAAATTCTTATTATTTATCAATACCTAATTAATTATAACAATAATTATTATTATTTGTCTGACGTTTACTAGTCTAATAAAATGAAGTGTGTTTTGTAAAC
The DNA here is from genome assembly GCA_911728435.2 of Apoderus coryli. NCBI lineage: Eukaryota > Metazoa > Arthropoda > Insecta > Coleoptera > Attelabidae > Apoderus > Apoderus coryli. The sequence continues at coordinate 5,769,862 of OU452205.1, read as the reverse complement.
GTCATTTTTACTAAGAGAAACAGGAAACCAAAAAGAAAATGATCTATACTTAGCAAGAGAAAATTTCTCAAATACAAAATTATTAAAAGAGCTAAACCTATATGAACCAGCGTTCTAAATTTGATTTTCCTTTTCGAGGCTTTTCAGAATAATATGTAATATGGTTTTGATTCAATATCGTCAGAATTTATCGCTTCCTATTTAAGTGATCGCCATCAGCAAGTTGTGGTTGATTCTCTGTGGTCCTCATTATTACATATACAGTCGGGAGTGCCTCAGGGCTCCGTTCTTGCTCCAGTATTATCATTTTGACCCAGAGCAGTCCGGGGCTGCTTCTGATAGAATTAATAGCGACTTAAGCTCCATCTCCGAATATGCGACCACTCACAGCTTGCGATTGAATTTGATTAAGTCGAAAACTATGGTTTTTGGTTCTAAAAGGAAGAGGAATATTTTGAAACAACGCCTGGCATAAATCAAGTTTGAAAACCTTTTGTCGAGGGGGCTAAGAACCTAGGATTATACTTTGATACGTAGTGTTAAACGCGTCATTCACACTTCTGTACCACCTTATTTGAGGACTAAGCTTCGTCAGACGATCCACACTCACCAAAATAAGCTCACAATGCCCATGTATAGGACAGCCATGTCTCTAAGAAGTTTCTCTTATAATTCTGTAATTATGTTCAACTATCAACAAGGTCTAGATTTACTGAATATAACACCCTATAAGTTTAAGAACTGGTTAAAGGAACATTTACTTTCATGTCAATGAGATTTATTATTGTTATAGAAATAGTCCATTATGCGTGGAGTTTATCATGTAATGATAAGTAAAACTTCGTCTGCTTCACAAACAATTCTTTTATTTCATTAAAATATTTTTTCTACAAATGGTGAGTCCAATATAAATCAAAATTGATAAAACCTATAATCAATTATCAAACTATCATCCCACTTTGTTTCAATTTATCAAGTTTTCTTGGGTATTGGGACTAAATGAAATTCAGTAATTCTGAATTTTAAATTCTATTGCAACGTTTCGTGCAATATGTGCACATCATCAGGCTAAAAAACATAAACTAAAAGTTGTATAAATAAAAATAAACATTCAACAAAAGGACGATGACCAAACAGAATAGCAATCAATCAACACCGTTTCGACTGTCGCTACAAAAAAAAACTTGTACGTTGTACCGCTCTTTCTGAACATCATAGTGATACGGGACACTTATTTGATTTTGAAAACTATGTGATATTGGGCATTGAACACAAAGAAAGATCGAGACTCTTCAAGGAAATGGTGTACATTAATAAGGAGCCTGATGCCATTAATAATCAGAGACACATTAACGGTTTGAGTGTCATTTACACTAACTTAATTAAAACATAACAAAATGGTTGACCTACGCCTATGAGTTACTTTGGTTCTTTTAAAATATCTATTTTATCTACTTACTTTTTTGTAATCAGTGTGGTGAGAGAATTCCCCTCTCTCATTGACACTGTAGATATTAATTTCATTATATTTTGGTTTATTTAGCTGTTATTGGTTCGCAAACAATGTTAAAAATATTTTTAGGGAATTTGACCAGATTTTCTATGGTAGGTATTAGACTCTGTGTCACTGTAATCTAATTTTTAAAATGTTATGCTAGTCTGTTTGGTCATCGTCCTTCTGTTGAATGTTTATTTTTATTTATACAACTTTTAGTTTATTGAGGTGTTATGTTTTTTAGCCTGATGATGTGCACATAATGCACGAAACGTTGCAATAGAATTTAAAATTCAGAATTGCTGAGTTTCATTTAGTCCCAATACCCAAGAAAACTTGATAAATTAAAACCTATAATGATATTATTATTATTATTGTATTCCAGATTCGAACAAGTATATTATATTAAGAGGGGCGTTTGAATACAATCGTTTGCAGACCTATTTTTGCGCATGGTAGACTCCACTAATACGTATCTGGTAGCAAAAATTTTGATAGGGAGTTAAAGAGTAAAGATGGGATTAGGTATTGAAGTATTTTGAAGTTGAAATATTGGATAGTTAGTTCAAAAACAGAGTTAGAAAATCATCATATTTCGCTTTGCAGGCATAATTTTGCGCATGGTAGTCGCCACTAAGACGTATCTGCTGGCAAAAATTTTCATAGGGTTTTAAAGACAAAAGATGGGATTAGGTAATGAAGTATTTTCAAGCGGAAAGATTAAATAGTTAACTCATAAATTGAGTTCAAACATGGGTAATTTTTTCACATTTACAGATATATTTTTGTGGATGGAAATCTCCACTAATACGTATCTGGTAGCAAAAATTTTAATAGGGTTTTAAAGACTAAGGTTTGGATTAGGTAATAAGCTATTTTGACGCTACAACAATAAATAATTACTTAATAAATTGAGTTCAAAGTCAGCAACTTTTTCCTCATTTTGTGCTATGATTCTAATATTTAATAATGATAATATTACTTTATTACCTTATTTACATATTTAACAATCACTTGTAATTAAAATTGTACGTGAAAACTTTCTGTATTAGACAATATCCATATTTAAAAAAATCCCTCATATTTCCCTTCAAATATCCGCCATTTTCTTATAATTTTTTTATAAATGTAGGCAACAAACATATAATGCGTAGTTGGGACAGTATTGAAGAGATGGCGCTGTTTATACACAGTGAGACAAAAATCTAATGGTTTTGTCGTACTTATATTATTAATATTTAGTTGTATGTGGTATAGTATATTATGTATATGCGTATGTACTAGGAGTAGGGATTATTAACTTTAGCCATGTACAGTAATATCAGAGAATAAATAAACATCTATGGTAATATTATGTAGGTATACCTACTGTTAGAGGATAAATACAAGAAGGAATAAAGTACGAGTAGTTAGTTTGTTACGTTAGTTTAGTGGAAATAATACAATTATAATAATTATTAAAATTCTGTTTGGTTACGTAGGTCATATATTTTTGATTATATTATAACTAGTCGGGAAAGTTTTAGGGTGACAACCGATTTTTATGATCTATAGAGAGATTACAAGAACTCCCGACTGGTAGTTATTATAAATTTATAAGATACCCTTGGTGGGGGTTTAAATAGCGGTTAAAATTTCACCAGTTAGGTAGTTGGAACGTATATACAGGGTTATTCACGCCATACGACACGGAATAATGTGGTTAAACTATTTAATTTCCTAGTTTAAGTTTTATTCGTGGGTTCGATAAAAATGATTTATGGCTACATTTTAAAAATATTGTGAGTCTATATAGGGTGTCCCAAATATAAGAAATTAACCATAGTTGCATTTTTTTAAATGGAATGCCCTGTATATGAATAAATTTGTAGATTCCCTGTTCAAAATAAACCTAAATTTCATTTAGGCACATCTAACCTAAACCTGATAGTTTTTTAAATATTTATGTTTTAATAAAAATATAGACATAATTTGAATGAAAAAATTCACACCTATTTGTTTGTTCTTTTTAAGCCAGTCTAGGCTGATAAATATCTCATCACTTGTTACGCCAAATATAAAAAATCACCAATACTAAATACAGGGTGTCCAATAATATAACTTATATGAACGTAAAGTTTAATTCTAAATAACTTGTGTATTTCAAATGCAACACCCGGTATATGAGGTAAAAATTAGATGCACAAAGTAATTCTCTGTCAAATATTATATAATACTTTCCTATGGATAACTCTTGACGTTTTCGTGGAAAATGCACATATTCATAATATTATGCGAATTTTTAATTGAACCTGTTAATTTCATGTAGACCACCCTGTATTTGATCATGATGAAATTAATTATCTATTAATCACTATGAGGTTTTCTTATAGATATGTATATTTTTTTAATGTATGGAAAAAGCACATATTGGTAGTAATAGGAAGAATTTTTTAAAATTATATCTGTCATGTCGGCCATGAGAATTTGACAAACCATAATTTAAACAATAACATAATAAATAAATAAATTTTTCACTTAAATTAAATAACAAGATATACCTTCATAAAAACTGATAAATTTTATAATAAATGTTCAAAATGATTGGACTCTAGGCACATATGAATCCTTTTCTTAAATCCTTCAACAACTTTAACCTGGTGTAACGCTTCTAAACGCTTCATTTATTTGGTTCTTCATCTCCTCTATTAAAAAAGTTTTCATATGCGATGATTTTGTTCCTGGCCCATGTACAAAATTCAACACGATTTAAAATCAATATTGAAAAGTTCTTGATGCAGTTGCACTGTGTTTGGGTGGTATCTTTCGTTAAACTGCCTTAACAGTCTCTCGAAGACCGCTTTTTTGGGGTGATTTTGCGCCAGGAGCCTTTGAGCGTAAACTCGCGATGCCAGTAAAGCGTTTTTGGACCATTCTCCCAGAATAAAAATCATGTCTATTCTTTCTCCTTTGGAATAGGTTCGCATTTTTGAATTGAATTAAATCAAATGTCACAGATAAAAAACTGTTTTCTGAAAAATTCTCAACTCTTAAGTAAGAATTTTCAACAGACTATTCGACAGTAAATATCAAATTAAAAGAAATGTATTCTATCTTCTCAAATTCTCATGGCTGACTTGATAAATATTATATTTTTGAAAATTCTTCCTCTTATTGCCAATATGTGTGCCTCTTCCATGGAAAATTAAAGATAAGTATACATATCTATAAGAAAACTTTAATTTAACTTTAATTTTTGCATCATCAAATACATGGTGGTCTACATGAAACTAAGAGATTCAATTTCAAATTTCCCTAATATCATGAATATGTGCATTTTCCAAGTATTATAATATTTGACAGATAATTACTTTATGCATCTAATTTTGACCTCATATACTGGGTGTTCCATTTGAAATAAACAAGTTATTTAGAATTAAACTTTACGTTCATATAAATTATATTATTGGACACCCTGTATTTAGTATTGCGGGTTTTTTATATTTGGCGTAACAAGTGATGAGTGGGTATATTTATCAGCCCAGACTGGCTTAAAAAGAACAAACAAATAGGTGTGAATTTGTTCTTTCATATTATGTCTATATTTTTATAAAAATTTAAATATTTAAAAAACTGTCAGGTTTAGGTGAGATGTACTTTAATGAAAGTTAGGTTTATTTTGAACGGGGAATCCAAAAATATATTCATATACAGGGCATTCCATTTAAAAAAACACAACTATGGTTCATTTCTTATATTTGGGACACCCTGTATAGACTCACAATACCTAATACCCTACTTAATTTTTAAAATTTTTACTGTTAAAATAATCACTGTACCAATCGTAAATCAAATAGATAGGTACTATGTTAAACCGCATATTAAACTAAAACTTAATTTTTCTCGAAAATGCAGCATTCTATCATATTGAGATAAGAATACCTCATATTTCCTAAGAATGTTGTCAGAATTCTCCAAAAGTTAGTGAAAAAGAAGTTTTGTATTAAAAATATCCGTTGATACCCGTTTAGACGCCTAAGTTCGCAATTTAATTCAGCAGTGTATGGCTAACGAATGCTTCTATTTAGGGAAATATCTTTTTCACCTTTCACTCCAATGGCTAAAGGCGCTTTCGCGATACCTTTAAAAAACCTATGCTAAGCCGCCATCTTTTAAAAACTATAACTCCTTTCAGAAGCAATTTTGCATTAGAAGTTTGGCGTTGAATTGCCATGAAATCTGCTCTAGAATTTGTGGCTTTCGCTTGGTCCATTAGTTTCTGGACACATTGTATACTATTAGGAAAGACACTCTTTGATGCATGAAATAAGCGTCTCATGGTTTTGAAACTGACAAACTAAAACAACAGGGCTAACCTAATACATTTTGAAAAACACTGCAAGCATACAGGGCGGTCCAAAGAAGAGATAAGTATGTATTATCATAGTTCTGTTTTTTTTAAATAGAACACCCTGTATGGGAGTATTTTAATAGTCCCTCAAAAATAACTGGGATTCGTTTTAAGGTGTCATTTACCTATGTTTTACGGTTTTCACAAAAATCATCAATTTGTGAAAATATTTAAAAATCTTGACTATTTATCGCAAATAAAACCAGTTTTTTTACATTCATCCTTTTTATGTATATAGTATAGTATATAACTATGACTAGTCTACGCGAAGATAAGCATCAAACGTATAAGAATACGAGCACAAAAAAGAATGTGAAAATAATTTACGCAAAATAGAAATATGACATTTTAGGGTCACTATGTATTAGTTTTTGGCGACACCTATTGAGGAGAAGAATGTATTAAAATATTCTATAAAATTACTCTAAGTTAAGAAATGAATGATTCGGAATACAATGAGATTCACTAGCGCCACCATCGGACATTTTTGTAAGTAACCATTTCGGATTCCCCTCTTAATTTCTGTATTAAATCCCCCCCTTTTTAATGACCACTGATGATGAGAACAATGTGTCTCGAAAAATTTTACTTGTCATAAAATGGATTCTTTGCATGTTTATACCCTAATTTAAAATTTTCTAAAATTATATTATGTTAATTACGCATGCTTCATTTATGAGATAAAAATTTAAAACGTTTTTCAACATATACCAAGAATATTTGCGAATAATTCAACTAAAAATAACATTAACATTTCGAAGCAAGATATATATATTTTTCGAGTCGTCGGCCGCTAAATTTTATCTCTATTCTTTTGGCATATTTTCATCTAAAATTTGCCTTTTTTGAAAATGAAAAATATACTCATACTGTGAGAAATGCTTAAAAAAACAGTAGATGCGGTAAAACTTGGCCCCAAAAATAAGGCAAACATGCAGGGTATATTGTGTTTCACGGTAAATGCTACATGACCGAATTAAGGGACGTGATGCTGATAATCCAGGAAAGATAGGACCCTAACCCGTTTTTAACAGTAGAAAAAACACTTGATTTATTGATTCAGTTGGTTAAATGTGGTTATCCAGTTAAAAAGCAGGAACTTCTTATTACTGTCCAAAAATAGTTCTTGAAGAAAACATAAAGATCCCATTTGAGGATGAAAAACCTGGACAAAGATGGTATTCATCGTTTTTTCAAAGGAACCCCTAAATTTCAGCTTGAATTGCGAGAATTGCCCTATGTTTACGAAGAATGTGCGGTTGAGTTGGTTTTAAATGGTTACAAAAAAATCCGAATCTGAAGTAAATTGCTCCAGTTTACAGGCGGCCGACTACTAGCATATGCCTGGCCGGCAACTAGTATATAAGTGGGCGACTACCACCAAAAAGCACTTTTTTAATTTAAATATTAACAAAAAATAATTGACTTTATTACAGTATTTCTTTCTGTAAACACATAAATAGTCTTATAGTTCTCACCTGAACAATTTATAAATTCAACTTGGATGTTATCAAAAGTGGCCGACTACTAGCGAAGCCCTACTACAAAGTTAGAAATTCAGAAATAGGTATCTCAAGAAACTTTAACATCGCCGGCATCCGCCTATTTTCAAAACTCATATTATCTAAAAACAAATGTATTGCGATAATGCTTTATATGACATATAAAATAATACTTGGTATCTTTCTAGTAGATCACAGGTTTTACCTTGGAAAGTTGTCCACACATTGAGCCCCACCTGCTGTATCAAAACGACGGACGGACGATAGTAGGTTTATTATTTCTTACAACAGTTTCGCTGTATATTCTCTTCTACACGCTTCTCGTTTAATTTCCATAAAATTCTTTTCAGTTAAATTCGCGCGCGAAAGCGTGTTTTATAATAGTAAATAATAGTTGATTATAATATTATTGTTGTAAAATTGTTGTGTTTATTTTTTTTAACCATTAATTAAGTCATATTTTATAATTAACATATTAATTAAAACAAAAATTATTTGGTTTATCCTTATAAATGAGACTATTGTGTTTTAAGTAAAATTCGATAAAAAGTTTTGACTTGTTAGTTAAAATAAATTTTGAAGATGACGGAAAATAATTCTGCTCCAGCAGTTAATGGCAGTTCGAACTTGGAAATAGCACAAAGTAACCAGGTATGCTTTAAAGGAAATTATATATTTTTATTCTTTGGGTTAGTTTTTTTTTATTATTCCATAGGGAAAATTATATTTTCATATTTTACGTTTGGTACAATATTTTAAAGAAATATTTGTCAAAACAATTTGGAACAGTATATACAACCTACGTTTCGGCGTATAATTCTACCATATATTGTATATTATGATTATATATTACATGTTACGTTTTGTTTTTCTGTGCTTGGAACAGAATTTCATTATATACTCGTAGTTTTATATTCAATTGATTGTAAGTTGCTTATGTTCGTAATCTAATAAAGGCCATTTATTATTATTATTATATAAAATAACTAAAATGTTTAGGTAGGTATATTAATATGAAATTAGATAACAATAACAAAAAAATCATATCTATATTTATTTATTTATTTCAGAATTATGTAAAATTACATAAAATGAAATTCGTCACAAAAAAAAAACACTTAAATCTAAATTTTTGAAGTTTTCTCACTCATATGCTGCCCAATGATTCAAATTTATAAAAATTCCTAACAGTTTTACATCTTTTTCAATTTTAATTTCTTTTGTACCCAAAACTATGCTACAGGGATGGCACGATTTTGAATTTTTTGTTCGAAATATGGTACATGTAGTTTTTCCTTCATTCAATAATAGCTTATTTTTAGCAAACCACTTCAGGATACTATCAAAGAACATTTTTCCTCCATCAGTAAGTTAGTGTCATCCATAAAATTTATATTATAAGTAGTTTATTATAGTTAATAGGATTTGTTTAAAAAATAAACACTTAAATTACGATTCATTTGATAAAGGGTTTTTGGCAACATTGAGAGAGCGCTTCGCATGCCGAAGGTTCTGGGTTCGAATTCCAGCCCTGGCAACATTTTTTTTTTCTAATTTTTGAATACAGAAGTTAGTTTGTTACGTTAGTTTATTGGAAATAATGAAAATAATACAATTATAATAATAGTTATTATTAAAATTCTGTTTCGTTAGGCAGGTCATATATTTCATCTTTGCAAAAAATTTTCAACAAGCTATTTTAGATTTTTGATTATATTTTTTGAGACTGACGATGGGGAGGTGAGAAATTTTGTTTATTTTGACTAATTGCTCTGGTTTTTAACCGTCTAGTATATTTTATCCAATTTTATTCTTGAAAACGAAATTTATGTGTGTATGAACTTTTATTTGTATAAGGGTTGCTCCAAAAATAATGCATATTTGGCTCTAACTCGAGAAATATTTATTGAAAAAGAGACAAAAGTGATTACAGAATCCTTTATAAATGCACACTTGTCAGGGGCAGAGTTTGGTTATCGTTTAACGTCAGGTCAATTTTCTTTGGAGCTCTTCCAACGGGTTCGTTCAGCTTGAGAAAGAGATCGGTGGTGGAGCTATTTCCAGCCATATTTCTGTAGAAGGTCGATGATATATGGGTACCCATTATCATACAAAATTAGCACACAACTTTGTAACAATCCGGAACGCATTTTTGCGCAAGACAATTTGGAGAAAGTGTTTCTAGTACTTCCGTGATTGTAATTAATGAAGCGTTAAATTAGACGGCAACCCCTCTGGCGGATCGTCTTTGATGCTTGTTCGACCTTCTCCTAACTTCAGGTGGTACATCTGCACTGTCCTCCAATTTCCAGTAATTCTGCCACAGGCTTCTTTTGACCCGGAACAAATTTCGATTACTTTTTTACGGCCCTTTGACATCCGATCCAAACATCTGTTATCGTTGTCTTTTAGAATATCTTTCATTGTAGAAAAGATTAATGTATCCAATAATATTTGATTGTAGCATTGTCTTTCCTTTTAAAGACAATTATTGTAGTATTAAACATTTGAGGTAAAATACTGTAATTTTATTTATCAAAGAATATCATTACCAACAAAAATCCTCACTTTATTTCGTAATGTAGCCAGATCTAATAGTTACAGTAGTTTCTTGTGTGGTTGAATTTACCTAAAAATACTTATTTTAATCTTATCCAAATCAAATACACGCTATAACTAGTAATTTTGAAAAAAAAAACACCAGAAAAGCCAATAATGTGTTTATGAAAAATTATACTCATCGAAAGCGCATTTACATTGCAATTTGAATTGCAAAATGCAAACATTGATTAACTGTGCTTAATCTGAAATAGACATCTAAATATTTTCTCAATACTAAATTTACATAATATATTATACAGAATGTCCTTGCTGTAAACATCCTACACATTGTCTTATAACGATTCTACCGGGGCTATCCGTTTCCTCTTTACATTAGAAATGGGCATCGAATCCAGAGTTTTTTTTATACATTCCCTCGTATATAAGACGTATAATAAATCATGCTTGTCAAAGGAAGCCGCCTTATAAGAAAAGTAACTACATGGACTGGCAAAACTATTGGGTTAATGATTAGAGTTTGCAAATAAATATAATATGAATGAAACAAATAATTTTTGTCAACGTGTTATTTTCTCAGATTAATCTAAATATAATCGGATGGACATCATATGGTATGGCGCAGACTTAATGTGGAATTTACGAAGAAAATTTGTGTCGGACAGTAAAACACGGTGGCAGACTATTGTAACCATGATCTGTTCAATAGTTTTTCTTAGATTAATAAAATGTAAGAAGATCTATCAAATAGGTACATCTTTATACTTATTGTTTCGCATTTTAGACTCCTGCGTGTTTGGCATAAACTTAAACTAAAGTTTGTAATTATTGAAATGTTTATTAATACAATCAATTTTAATTCCTTTAACCTTTCAAATCATAATGGATACATTTTTATCTGTTTTCAAACTTCGATAAAATCATTGCTTAAGTGACTTCTAACCTTTAAATTTTAATTTTAAATGTAAATATTGTAAAATTAATAAACAATCGAATCTGCACGAAACCGTGGCGTCGAGGAGATTCGATTTGTATTTCTTTATTATTGAAATTACAACTCTACTCTTGAATGGACCACTTTTTCAAATTGTAGAACTAATATGTAGGACTAAGTTTTATCTGCCCTCTTGATTTGATTAAAGCAATAATTATAGTTAATTAATTTAAGAGAAGGCCAGGGGCGTCATCGGCCAGTGGTCACCAAACTACGAGTGTTATAACAAAAACATCACAAACGTGCAGACATATTATTATGCTAGACAGATTATTGAAATATTTCGTTCACATATACTCATATTTTGCGTCAAATAAACATTTTATTCAACTTTTTCCTTACGTATACTTAAATTAAACTTTATTCTAATATACCCAGTATAGCCTAGGTCATTTTTTACGGGATTTTTTTCGGAAAACCCCAGGACATGTCGATTTTATTTCCCAGGTGGGATATTTTATATTATTAACATAGCACGGCCATCCCCAACACGGCGTGGTAACCCCTTCCAGCACCTTAAAAGGACAAAAAGACCGGGAGTCAAATGGCACATTGTTGGTTTTAAAGGTAATTCGATTCCCTTTACGCACATGTCATTTTTTAAAAGTTTTGTTCAGAATTGTTTTAAAAAGATGTTTTCTAAATTTCTCAAATTCCGACCTATTTGCTTTCGTACAATAATAAAATATTTGTTCAACAAATGAAAATAATTTCGTGGCAAAGCGGACTAAAATGTTGGCTTTACCTACACAAGGAATTTTGTTTAATTTAGCAGGGCCCCAGTCTAATTCGATAGAAACCAGACCGAGGCATGGGTCGACAGGTACTGACGAATTCGTTTCGCTCTTGTTATGAGCTCGTCAGAGCACCATAGTCGCTGCCCATCACAAATATCGGCCTGCATTTAAGCACAATAGGATACACAACAGTAGACACATGTAAACATATATCATCTACATGTACATAGTAATGCATATCCCATACCATGCAGAGGCCGAACAAACTCAATGTATAGGTAAAACCAGTCGTATAAATAGAAATAAATATAAATAAAAATAGTATGAACACAAAACGCTAGCAGGAGACCATTTTATCCTTCTGCCAGCATCTCCCAAATATTTGGGTTTCAGCAATGCTCGGACGGTGGTCTCCAAGCGTTCTGCCGTCGATGTTTAATGCCAAATAATGAAAAATTAAGAGGATTTCATGTCCGTAAATATAATAAATGAAAATAATTTCGTGGCAAAGCGGACTAAAATGTTGGCTTTACCTACACAAGGAATTTTGTTTAATTTAGCAGGGCCCCAGTCTAATTCGATAGAAACCAGACCGAGGCATGGGTCGACAGGTACTGACAAATTCGTTTCGCTCTTGTTATGAGCTCGTCAGAGCACCATAGTCGCTGCCCATCACAAATATCGGCCTGCATTTAAGCACAATAGGATACACAACAGTAGACACATGTAAACATATATCATCTACATGTACATAGTAATGCATATCCCATACCATGCAGAGGCCGAACAAACTCAATGTATAGGTAAAACCAGTCGTATAAATAGAAATAAATATAAATAAAAATAGTATGAACACAAAACGCTAGCAGGAGACCATTTTATCCTTCTGCCAGCATCTCCCAAATATTTGGGTTTCAGCAATGCTCGGACGGTGGTCTCCAAGCGTTCTGCCGTCGATGTTTAATGCCAAATAATGAAAAATTAAGAGGATTAAGAGCATTGCTGAAACCCAAATATTTGGGAGATGCTGGCAGAAGGATAAAATGGTCTCCTGCTAGCGTTTTGTGTTCATACTATTTTTATTTATATTTATTTCTATTTATACGACTGGTTTTACCTATACATTGAGTTTGTTCGGCCTCTGCATGGTATGGGATATGCATTACTATGTACATGTAGATGATATATGTTTACATGTGTCTACTGTTGTGTATCCTATTGTGCTTAAATGCAGGCCGATATTTGTGATGGGCAGCGACTATGGTGCTCTGACGAGCTCATAACAAGAGCGAAACGAATTCGTCAGTACCTGTCGACCCATGCCTCGGTCTGGTTTCTATCGAATTAGACTGGGGCCCTGCTAAATTAAACAAAATTCCTTGTGTAGGTAAAGCCAACATTTTAGTCCGCTTTGCCACGAAATTATTTTCATTTATTATATTTACGGACATGAAATCATCTTAATTTTTCATTATTTGGCATTAAACATCGACGGCAGAACGCTTGGAGACCACCGTCCGAGCATTGCTGAAACCCAAATATTTGGGAGATGCTGGCAGAAGGATAAAATGGTCTCCTGCTAGCGTTTTGTGTTCATACTATTTTTATTTATATTTATTTCTATTTATACGACTGGTTTTACCTATACATTGAGTTTGTTCGGCCTCTGCATGGTATGGGATATGCATTACTATGTACATGTAGATGATATATGTTTACATGTGTCTACTGTTGTGTATCCTATTGTGCTTAAATGCAGGCCGATATTTGTGATGGGCAGCGACTATGGTGCTCTGACGAGCTCATAACAAGAGCGAAACGAATTCGTCAGTACCTGTCGACCCATGCCTCGGTCTGGTTTCTATCGAATTAGACTGGGGCCCTGCTAAATTAAACAAAATTCCTTGTGTAGGTAAAGCCAACATTTTAGTCCGCTTTGCCACGAAATTATTTTCATTTATTATATTTACGGACATGAAATCCTCTTAATTTGTTCAACATTTTCCCGAACATTCTGAAGTACTTGCTACTATTATTTGTTGACGAAGGTCTTCTAGAAAGCTTGGTTTAGTTTTCTAAATAACACTTTAAATTACCCCACATAAATAAGTCTAATAATGGTGTTAAATCTGTTCATCTAGGGGGCAGTAAGAGCACCGAATATAGATCTTTATGAATTTAGTATAATCTTTGGACGCTGGTAATAGTGTGAGGCTTAGATTAGGTTTCCTTGTCTAAGGTGTCCGGCATTTAATGCTTGCCGCCAGATATATTTGTTGCTATTTTTAATGTTTCTTTGTACACTATTTGTTACTTTTTCTTCCATGGATTCTACGCATAACTCGCAACATTTTTAACTCGAAATTTTTTTCAAATAATGAGATTGTCAAATTGACATATTATTCAAATGAAGCGCTTTGTCATGGCGCTGGCGGTCAGAATTTTTTTTTCCACAATCGGGGTGTCATAGTTATTGAGGAACTGCCCTTGGGTAGTTTTCAATTAAATGTTGAAATGACAGGAAATAACAAAATTTGATTGATTCTTAGAACTGTCAAAAAATTGTCGCTCTAATAAATAATGCAAAAACAACATACCTAGCTATGTAATTTCCTATAATATTTTTGGCGAACTTGAACTTGTAGTAAATGCTTACATTACAAATGTTTTTCTTTTAATTAATTCTCATTTACTACTACTACTACTGTTTATGAATTCAGGTATGCATACATTTAATATTGAAAACTTGTGTGTATATGTAACAGCATTTTGAAGCTTTGAAAGTTTAAGTAAAATATATTATGATTGATGGGAAAGCCAAAGAAATTATCGTGGTCGACAAAGTTTGTTTTAGTTTTTCCCTATAAAAGCTAGAGAAGCAAGAATTATTATTATTGTTTTCAACGAAATAATTTGCTATATTGACGTAGATATAAAATTAATAAATAAATAATACAAAACATTGTTTGTTACAATTATACGAGTAGTTTACTAATCGGAATGTGTAAAATCATTGTTCTATAGGCTGAATAACAAATAATATAAAAAATAACTAGTCAAGCAATGTAAAAATAAAGAAAACATATAATGTTGTTTTCATTATACTTATAGCGACAGTAATAAAGTACCTACAACGTAGGTTTCGGCGCTAAGCTTGGACATTTTCAGATGAGGCCAAGCAGATTCTTTGGAGCTTGGCAAGACCTGCAAAACACTGTTTTTCTAACGTGTAATGAACAATTTTTTTTTGGACCGATACTGTTATCAACGATATTTAGCTTTCCATATCATATATTAGGAGGAAAGACCTTATCGATATTCCTCCTCATAGAACGGCCATATTTCAGAGATCCTTTTCTTATAACGTTGCCGCACTCTACAATAATCTGAAAGAGGAATTCAAGGTTCTTTCTGTGGTCAGCTTTCGAAAAAGTATTTTTCGAGAACTGTTTAATGAGCAATGCCTCTCATTGCTGTATACTTAGAATTTACTATTTATTTATTTTATTATTTTCTTTATATTGTTCAATTGTATATTTTTGTAAAATAATCTATTGTAAGGAATCTAAAAATGTTTGTACATTGAATCTCTTCTGGGACCAAAGAATTATTATTATTATTTTTAAGTGTGAGTTTGGTACGTAATTATATATTTTCGTTTATATATAGGGTTTTGAACTAGTAATAATTTTTGATTTCACACTTTCACTAAATATTTCAGTGTTATTAATTAGGGATGGAAAATGGATTGAGGAATTAAGTGTTCCATATCTTAAGGAAATCGGATTTCAATAGATAATACAATTGCATCCAGACATCAAATAAATAAAGAAATAGGTTTCTGCATTATCAGTACAATACTGGCTTATTGTGTTTTTTTGCGTCTAATCTGGAAATCTTCATACCAATATGATATTGGATGGAAGGGGGGAATTTCAAAAAAGTATCTTTGAAATAATTCACTGTGTTATTGGATCGTTTTCTCGCGTCCGGCAATTGTGCGCGTTCACAGCTACTAAGCTGTTCAGAGACACAGTAGGTACATTCTTAACGAAAGGGACATTTTTGGTGCTTCTTTTTATGGAAATATTCAAACAGGCTGTGAAGCAAAAACAAAAACATGGAAGAAAAAAACTACAATATAGTAAAATGCGGGACTACATACGTGTATAAAATACTCCTTTCATCAATATTTAACATCGAAACTGTAACACTGTAGTAGTTAAACATGTACATAAATTGTTCCATATTGTTGTATTGTTGGATTGTCAATCAAAACACAATCACCTTTGGCGATACCGGAATATCAAATAATACGTTGAATTAAAGCTGATTTGAACAAGCATTTTTTATAATACTCTATGTACCTAGCTATGTGTTTATGTGCTCATAAGAACAACAAACAATAATGGGTGGGTAGAAATAACGGCATTGTATTGTGCTAAAAAACGTACCTTGTTCCGGGGCAATGGTGAATTTATCTCCGAAAAATACCACGAAACTGTTTCCATCACGAGAAAATCGCCGCGCTGTTGTTTTTGCATTGAGCATTCTCGGCATGCATCTTGCACTAATGTAATTCTTTATTGTCTCAATTTTTCCTATATACATAGTATAGACAATTGTCATAACTTAACTAAATAGTAAACAAACAAATACACACTAACATACAAAACAATCACAGTTACCTATACTTACAAACATTTAAATTAAAAAGACATACAATTTTTAATTTACAGTCAATTAAATTGTGTGACAAACAAATCCTGCTTTAACTCTAAATAGGGACAATAAACTTCTATACCTAAACTGAAGCAACTGTTAAGAGTTTTTTAGTTTTAAAAAACTCCCTCAAGAATGGCGATATGGAATGTCAAAAACTAATCGGACAATTCTTGTTTGGGCAACGAAAACCCTATTAATATCTTGAGACTGTCCCCAAATAACCAGATTGTAGGACAGAACTGATTGAACAGAACTGTAGTAAACATTCTAACTAACCTTTGACATGCTAAGATGACCTGCAAAATTTTAAATATGGTTGTACCGGATATTATAAGCATTTCTGCGACTTGTCTTTTCTTCATCCGAGTATCTTCCAGTATAATTTTTGTATCAAGTACCGCAGTGTCTACTTCAATATGCTGCTCGTCTTCGAGAGGTTCCCTACCATGCTTAAAGCCCATGCCACTTGTAAATCATTGTTTTTCTTGGGTAATGTTCTTTGTATACCGATGCCATATCTTCCTGCTTAGTCAGGAACATTATAACGGTGCGGTGTTCGATTTTGTCTTTACTTTTCGACTCGATTGAGTTGCTTGATCGAATAAGATAAAACTTGGTTTTCTACTACTACTAAAATATCCCCACCACTATCTCCCATCCCCACAGGGGATTTTTGGTCGATATTGTCCATTAGAAGTTTTGGATAAACTATTATTTAGCGAAGGTTATTACCTCAGATGAAGACAACACAATGTTTTAGCTACATTAACGCTGGTGGTTTATTAAGATACGTTTCATTCACCTTTCCGCATGTTCTTTCTATAATTTTGTCACATTGGCCATTTACCAATAACTTAACAAGTTGTCAAACATTTAACATTTGAGTCATTATTTTCAAGACACTTTCGATAATAAACAAGGCATTAAATGTCAATGAGTATAATTTTCTTGAAGTAATCCATAACGAAGAGGAGCAGGATGTATTGATAAATCAATTTTGAGAAAATTGAAGTGTTTTCCAACTGACATCTTTCATACTTACTAGAAACAACCATGTTCAGCGCATCCTGTTCTAGCTCTACCGTTCTTGTTAATGTACTTTGTTTTGGTGTGCGTGTTTCATGAAGGCCATTCTCACTAACAAAATTCAAATTGAATGCTTATTGCAGCGTCGTTTTTAAACACCCTGTATAATTAATACAGACAAAGGCGATAACATATTTTTGTATTTTTGTTCACCCAATCACATGGTATATATTTAAAAATAATAATATTTATTATTTTCTTATCTTTTTTTATGTTCTTGAACCATTTTTCTTTTAATTTTTTTATTCTTGTTTTTCTTTGGGTTTCAGGTTCTTGAAACCAACATTTTTTTAAATTACATTTCGCTTGTCTAACTTTATTAAGGAACTACGTTTCGGCGATGGTTTGTCACCTTCTGCAGGTCATTCGATTATTTTTTCCCCTTTTACAGTTTGTCAAAATTCAGAATATCAACTAAGCATTTTAAAATCATATTTTATAAAATATTTTTCTTATTTTTACAATAAAAATACATATATTTTACAGGACTTCACGTTTACAAACACAATACAGATACTGAAACCCAAAAAAAAAAAACAAAGATAAAAAAAATCATAATATAATTTGTTTAGAATTCTATAACGAAACTCTGCCTTACATTGCGTGGCTTTTGTTATGCCTAATAATACTAATTAATATTAATTACAGTAAACCAATTAGTAAACAAACAGAGAAATTATGCGTGGGTTATACATTATTATCGAAAAACAGCGTGCATTTAACTAATATTTATTTATATTATTGCTTAATATACCACAAGTATTTCATCTTTTATCCGGTACTTAATATTTCTGTTTAAATGTTGCATTTACTCTACATATTTGTATTTATAACATTTTAAGATTGTTGTAAGAAATTGTATTGATTGGTCAAGGCTGTTCACTTGCAATTTTAACTTTCGAATTACCTGTGCATACTAATAAATTAACATTTTCAACTGGAATGTTATGCTTATATAAATATTATTATTTGGTAGTTTGATATCATTAATAAGTTTACTGCATAAAACCGGTAGATCTATTTTTTGATTTGATTTAGGAAAATTACATCATGTATGGTGGAGAACCACCCTGTCTATTGCCATTATGATGTAATTTTCATGGGGATCTCTATTACAATAGTTAGAGGGTATGTTTAAATTTGACAATGTAACATACACTTAGCCGCAAAAATAACGCACAACCAAAAATTATGGTCAATTTCAAAGTTGATTTTCTCGCGAACCAATAAATTGATTTCGATAATTTTTTTTTTGAACTATAGCTTTTTTCTTTGGTAATTGCACTGTGATAGAATTTTTTATTCAGACTTCAGTTTTAAGCTTATACAGGGTGCAAAAATATGAATAGTTTTTTTACGTTAAATTTGAGACACCCTGTAGGGAGCATTAGCAGCAACAACGGATGGCATGGTGAAATCATACTGTAGCCTCATGTTTTCTAAATATTTTGGTTTTTTAATTTCTCTGATATCTGTAATATCAAAAAAAAAATACAGTTTTATACCAGAACATGTTTTTTTATTTAACTAAAAATAACACAATAATAAAAAATAACAACAATAATTAACAATAAATAGCAAAAAAAGACATTAGTAGCGCGTGTTTCCATCTCTACTACTAAAGACTGCTTTACATAGCCTCGGCATACTGGATATTAAATTGGAAATTTGATTTTGGTCAAGTCTATTCCAAATTTGGTAACCATTATTTAAACATCTTGCCGGTTAGGTTGATGCTGTCTATTTTGTGTATTTTCTTTGATATAACAGATATCAGAGAAATTAAAAAACCAAAATGTTTAGAAAACATACCTACCTACCGTATGATTTCACAATGCCATCCGTTGTTGTTGCTAATGCTCCCTACAGGGTGTCTCAAATTTAACGTAAAAAGCTATTCTTATTTTTGCACCCTATATAAGACTAAAAATGAAGTCTGAATAAAAAGATTCACAGTGCAATTAGCAAAGAAAAAAGCTAAGGTCAAAAAAAAATTATCGAAATCGATTTATCGGTTCGCGAGAAAATCAACTTTGAAATTGCGCATAATTTTTGGTTGTGCGTTATTTTTGCGGCTAAGTGTATTTTTGGAACCAACAAAATGCCATCGACAAACTTTAAAAAGATTCTTTCGTTTTGCATATTTTTGACAGAAATTCAAAATTAAGATTTTCGTTTTTATTTTTGATTTAAATTATTGAACAAATTATACAAATATCATCATCCTCAAAGCGACTTTCCCTTCTCTACAATGTGCAATTACAGATTTTAATATTCTGACGTTTCGTCTTCAGTCAAACATCATCAATTTAGTTTTTTCTTATAGCCGCCATATTCAATTTTTACACCATCGGTTATGGCTATTTTCCTGATTTCAAAAATGTATAATATTCTTATTTTCTGTCAAATAACAAGGCCAGTATTTACAAAAACCCAAATTACAAACATTTATTTAAGCATCAACATACCGATTGATTCCAATGGCCGTATCTGTCACAATTTGACGTTAATACTAATTGTGTGTCAGTTGAACAGCATTTTCAAATTATTGTTTTGTAAACGGTACAAAATGGTAAAGGTTTCAATTACTGTTATTCAACGTGATATGATACAAAGTATTTATTTAGGCTTCATAGAAATCTATTCGAATTCGGACAGTTCACTACCCAGCGAGCAAAATATGGGAGTAGGTTTTCTGTAGAAAACCAAGAGGTAATTATTCAAACAGCAAAAAAAATATGGTGGCCATAAGAAAAACTAAGTTGATGAATGGTCTTAATCGTGTCAGGGGACTTCAAAATGGTTATATCCGTCTTTATCTAAATTTTTTTGTAGTAATATCTAAGCTATTGTTTAAATCCGATTAAACTTCCTTAGATTTTAGCAAATTACAAGTCTAGGTAGCTATTTTAAGACGTAGGAAGATCGTACACATTCTGCGATGAATAGAGTGGCCAGGAATCCAGAGCAGAATCAAAATAGTGTTTTCCCAATATGTGGAGTCTATTTCGACGGTACCATGACCGTCTGGCCCTATGAATAGTATATTGTGTAACGAACATGAAATTACATATACGGCGAGTGCTGCAAATCATACGAGTAGGAAATGGTCATTTCATGTGAGTTTCACACTATACTTTTTCTACGACTGTTTTAATGTATTTGACTAAATTAAACATAATTTTTAGGAAAATATTTGTTTTTCGAAACCTACCCCTGTTCGTAAGCCTAAATACGATAAGTTAGAAGTATTAAATTGACTAGGTGGTGTTAAACTATATTTACTATCACTGTTTTTGTGTTTTCAAATTAGCGAAATCCTTAATTATAATTATTATTAATTATAAACACCTAAACTGTCAATTTGGTGTGTTTGTATTGTCGGCGTTGCTATGGTGATTTTTCATGGCCGACGCTACTTTTGTCATTACCAGGAAATTTACCCGTGCGTAATGAATATTTCCCACTAGTTGCTAGGCAACTAGTGGGGAATTTTTATTGTGCACGGGTAAATGAAAACCAGCATTACAATGTACTACATTTTCAAATCTTGATTGAACATATAATAAAGGCATTTAAAGACAGTCGTAGAAAAAATAAATTATTCTATTTGGCTTTCGTACCGTCATTGGCACAGAATTTGTTTTTTAATTCTCTTGGGAAACCTTTGATATTGGCATTCGTTTTTACTTTAAAAATCCTACCAAATCTTTTTTTAGCTGTATACTGTGTGTTTTGGAAATATGCAAAAACGATATTGAAGTAAGTTTTCACACAAAACTCTAATTTGTCCCAGTACCATAGTAAACTTTTTTATATGCGGAAAGAAAATAATTCCTTTTAAATCCAGTGATATCACGTAATAATTTAGTGCCTTAGATTATATTATAAACTAAGGTGATAGTACTGCTTAAGATCTCTATACTTAATTTGTTATATTTACCTAATCATGTAATAAAAACGTTATTGTTTTATTTATTTGTTTTTAAATTGTTTATTGTGTAAATATAAATATTTTTGGTGATAGTTTCATGTATACATAATTAAAATCATTATTAAGGATTCAGCTGTAGTATTTTTTTGTATGTGATAATATACAAATTTTTGATACTGTTTTAATAGAGTATTTATAAGTTTGCTATGTCTATAATATCAAAAATGTTTCTTATCGTTTTTTTAAACAACTTAATGAGAAAGCAGTTTAAGAGCTTTTAAGGAATTTATAAAACAAGACTATCTATTTATTAGATGCCTAATAACATATAATAGTAGTTTAAATTCCGATCAAAATTTATCAAAATGCATTGTAATCTTTTTTCTTCTGTCATAAATTCATTAAAGCAGTTTTGTACTAATACCTGTTATAATGAAATTTATTGTCAGTTATTTTATCTAATACATAGTCATGAATTTAGAAGAATTACAGTACTGACGAATCTTTTTGTGGTTCTTATCGTAAAGTTAATATATTTATTATTATTATATATTATTTTTTCAATATATAGAGTGACACAGATAAAATTCAACATTTTTTTCCATAAAGTGACTCCAATAGAATCTTCGTTTGGTATACAGGGTGAGTCACGAGGAACTGTACATACTTCTACCATAAATAGAGGCACGTTAGGGGATTATCAAATGACCATTAAAAAATGTCTCCGTTTTGATTATTAATATACAGGGTGAATTATGGATCTTCACCAAAACAATGTTTCGTCATATCTTTTCAATGATTAAGTCGATTTATCTCATTTTTTTTATAAAAGTGTGTATTGGTGTCTGGCAACTAACTGACATAATCAGAATTGAAAAAATCTAGGTCCGTCTTCGAGAAAATTTATGGGACTGCTTCATATTCAACACTTCACCCTGTATATGATTTTTCAAAAATCTTATATAATTTTTTCAGAGTAGGTTTCATGAGCATATTATACATCGTACCTCAAATATAATAAGTCGATAAGAATTGAGCAGCAAAATTAAATTGTGATAATATGTCAATAAAAGTTGAATTTATATTTTCAATTATTAATTTTGATGTTATTCTCTTCAAATAAATTCCCATCAAATACACACATAACAGAATGGAAACTTCCCACATCCGGTCGTAGGTACCTACTTTAATAGTTCTATACAAATCGAAATTGAACCTATTATTATCAAGCCATGTAAATACAAAAATAAATGTTTTAATGGTTTGTTTACTTTTTATTGTCAACCGCTAAAACGATTCTATTATTATACCATTTATATTGAGTTACTTAAATTGTTAGTAAAGAAATTTGTCGTTCATTTAAATGTTAAAATAATATTTTATCATGCGGTGGGCACTTTTTCTCGTGATATTTGAAACACAAAGGGATGCTTTTATTGTTTGTAACACAAGGAAAAAGAAGAAGAAGCAAAATACTAAATTATTTTTATTAGAAGGAATTTGTGTTCGTAAATAAATAGTACGAACAAAGTACTTACTATTCTACTAGGGGTCAAATATTGCTTTCATAATTTGTTAACACTTTTCTATTACAAACAAAAACAAAATAGAATATTAATTATTGTTTATAGAGAAAGTATATTATTATTGTAGTCTTCTATTTATATTCACTCAGATCATTACGAATAATAACTAACATACTATAGGTACTTTAATATTTTGCTCACGGTCATTAGTAATTTTAATACGTTACTAATGTTTGTTTTTCAATAATACTTTTTATAATTGGCTTATATTTTTTATAGTAAACAAAAATATCAATATCAAAATGTATATAGGGATTAGGGATCTTCCAAACCTGTATGCCGTATCCTTTGACAAATACATACCGGGTCGGGCAGTACATTCGCCTCGGTCTGTCATAGCCTAACAAAATTGAAATTGCAAATTTTGTTCACGTGGGTGTATGTAGGTCTACCAGCATTTAAGAAAAATGTTTTTAAATATACCGGGTGTCCCAGACAAGTGTGGCATATCAATGTTATATTTTTTTAAATAGAACACCCAGTATTTTTTGGATTTTTTGAAGACTTTGGATAAAATAAAGTAAAGTTATTGTTATGATCCCTATACCTAAATCTACCCATTTGGCTAATTTTTGCAAAAAATAGGGTCATTTTGAAAAACATTTTGTGCGTTTATTTTCTTAACTAAACCGTTTAAAATTTTAAAACGGCAAGTGGATAGGACATACATTAGGTCGGTGTATAGCTCCATTGTAAATATTGTACAGGGTGGTCACAAATTTTTATTGTTCTTATCACCCTATATTTCATAGCATCTGTCGATACTAATTAATGTTCTCTATCAAATGGTATTAGGCTTTCCTATACCTAACTGTGACCGTTTCCCAAGGAAACAAAATTTTAACTTATTTGTCTTATTTATTTGATGACATTTTCATAGGCTAGTAAGGCGTACTCTAGATCGTTTATTTCCTGAGAAATGGATTGGCCGCGGTGGTCCATAAAACTAGCCCCCAAAGTCTGCAGACTTAACACCACCAGATTTTTTCTTATGGGGATATATTAAAAACATTGTTTATGATACGCCAACAACAACACGGGATGATATGAATCAGCGAATTAAAACTGCTTTTGATACAATTGCACCACAATTATTAGCAAATGTCAGACATTCATTTGAAAAAAGAATTCATCTGTGTATTGAAAATAACGGCCAATATTTTGAGCATTTTTTGAAGCTATAGTAAATAGGTATGTATGGTATAGGTATTTTTTTTGTTGTTAATTTTTAAGAATTATGAATATGTTACTGAATGTTAAACATTTGTACCTATTTTATTATTCTTAAGTTTTAACTTTCAGAGTTTGTTAGAATTAGGTACCCAATAAATTGTAGTATAAAAGTTTTTAAGTACGATTAGTATGGTCCCACTTGATGGTAGAGAAACCTTATTGTCTTTTAAGTTCCAATTTATCTACGGAAAAACTGTTGTAATATTCGAATACCGATCAGCCAATAGTAATTTAATAACGTAAATTACCCTGTACCTACTATTAAAAGTCAAATCAATAAGATAAATAAGTTAAAATAATTATTTTTGGGAAACGGTGACAGTTAGGTATAGAGAAGCCTAATACCATTTGATCTTCTTCTTCTTCGGATGCTATCCACTAATGGATGTTTGCGATCACATTTTCCATGTCCTCTCTATCTCTTGCGGTGTGAATTAGGGTCTGTATGTCATTTATTCCTGTGCACTGTCTTACGTTCCGCAACCAGGACAATTTCGTCCTTCCTATCCCTCTACGGCCCTCTATCTTACCCTCGATCAACAACTGTAAATACTCATACTTCTTGTTCCTCATGATGTGCCCCAGATATGAAGTCTTTCTCTTTATTATGGTGGTTAACAGTTCACGTTCTTTGTTGATGTTGGACAGAACTTCTACGTTTGTTATTCTTGCAGCTCATTATTGACCTAATCTGTGCAGTCTGGTACCAATATAGATTTTCTATACATCTGATGTCTTTTTGATCTATGTCAAGATTCCTGAGGAGCTGCATTAGTTTGGGATGTTCAACTCGGTCAAATGCTTTCTCGTAGTCAACAAAGAGCAAAGGCATATTGTTGCATATATGTCTTTTCTCACATCATGGCAGTTCTGTACAAGGACTATCGCTTCTCTTGTGACTATCCCTTGTCTAAACCCAAACTGTGAGCTACTGATATCTCTTTCGCATTTTTTATAGATCCTCTGATGAATTATTTTTAGAAATACTTTCAAAGTGTGGCCCATCAGGCTAATCAGTCGATGGTCTCCACACTTTCTAGCATTATTTTTCTTAGGGGGGATGAATGTTGAACTTAGCCATTGTTGTGGGTATTGTCCTGTTTCGTATACGATGTTAAATATTTTGTGTAGAACTTCAATGCCTCTTTCATCCAATATCTTCAATATTTACGATGGGATCCCATCCGGTCCAGCTGCTTTATTGTTTTTAGAGTTATGTATCGCTTTTTCTATCTCCGCTTTTGTGATTGATGGTCCTGTCAAGTGGTCGTTATCTTCGTTCATAATTGTAGGTCTGTCCTGGTAGAAAAGTTCCTTAATATATCTTTCCCAGATTGCAATTTTTTCCCGGTCATCGGTGATTATCTGATTGTTTTCGTCGGCCAGTACATTTGCTGCTCTGCCTTTATGTATTCCGGCAGTCTCTTTTAGTTTTTTGTGTAAGTTAAAGCTGTCATTCTGTCTTTGCAACTGTTCCATTTCCGCGCATTCTCGTGTCAGCCATTCGTTCTTTCCCATTCTTATCTTTGACCTGATTATTCTTTCTGTTATTATATTTGATGTCATCCTTATTTTTGCATGCCCGACGTTTATCCATCAGTCCCAATATGTCGTCGTTCATCCAACTCTGTTTTCTAGTCCTGGTCCATTTGATAGAGAACATTAATTAGTATCGACATGTGCTATGAAATATAGGGTGTGCTATTTAAAATAAAAAAGATATTTAAATAAATATGATTGATAAGAACAATAAAAAATTGTGACCACCCTGTACAATATTTACAATTGGGCTATACACCGACCTAATGTATGTCCTATCCACTTGCTATTTTAAAATTTTAAACGATTTAGTTAACAAATAAATGCACAGAATGTTTTTCAAAATGACCCTATTTTTTGCAAAGAACGCAAAATTAGTCAAACGGGTAGATTTAGGTATAGGGATCATAACAATAACTTTACTTTATTTTATCCAAAGTCTTCAAAAAATCCAAAAAATACTGGGTGTTCCTTTTCAAAAAATATAACTTTGATATGCCACACTTTTCTGGGACACCCGGTATATTTAAAAACATTTTTGTTAAATGGTCCTGGTAGACCTACATACACCCACGTAAACAAAATTTGCAATTTCAATTTTGTTAGGCTATGAGAGACCGAGGCGAATGTACTGCCCGACCCGATATATTATACTAAATTAAAATGTCCTCCTCGCAAGCAAAATTGAGGTCCAAAAATTTACATTACGTACTCTACTATAGCTACAGACCTATACAGATATTTATAATTCAATAACTTAATTAAACTTACTCCACCTTTATAGTAGATACCATTACTTTATTAATATACTAGATTTTGTAATAATAGCACGCTATTTCCTAGTTATATTGAAAGGAAAATCCCGAAATTTCCGTAGATATGAAAGTGATTGCGGAAGATATACTTACCTAAACCATGAAAACTATATATACCTCGTCGGAACATGTTGTTAATGTTTTTAAAACTGCGAAATAACGATATAGTTATCCATGTTGATCTCCAGCTGAACTCAAAGAGCTTAAATTGTATAAAACCACGCAAATAATTGAATATAGGTTCAAGGATTTTCTTTTTAGATTAGACAACATCAAACAACATATAAAATATACAGTGATTTAATTTTAAAACTGACCAGAATCACTGGTCATGTAGAGTAGACACGATTTTCCGCAATGGGTTGGAATTTTGTAGCAAATTTTAATAATAGCTATTTTGGTACCCGTGGATCCTAAAAAAACTCCGAGTTAGATGAAAATTTATGGAAATATTCAATATCTCTAATGTAAAGGAAATATTGAGGTAGGTATTTGGTAATTTGGGTAGTATGGTTGTAATAATTAAAACACTGTTTAACGGTATGTACAAAACTGAATATTTATTAAAACGGAAAAGTGTGTGTGTGTTTGAGAGTTAGGTTGTTAAAATCTGGAGAGAGAGTTTTTGGCACGAGAGAGATGTTGACTGTTTTGATGTTGAAGACTGACTGGGGTAAAATTATAGAAAAAGCATCTCTGTTAAGAAAGTACCACATCTGGTCGGTACGTGGCTTTAACAATAACCACTGCTTTTTTAGGTACGGACTAGGGATTTCTTTTGTTCCCGAAAATTAAAAACAGTAAAAAGAAAGCAGAAATATTGGTGCCAGATGTTTCGACATTTGGTGAAATTTAGAAAACATTATTTACAACAACTATACTAAATTTTTACACAGAAATAACTAAACTTAAAAATACATATATACAGTGTGGCACAATAAAAAGGTTGCCACAGTATCTACAGAATAAAATACAATATATACAGTGTGGCGCAAGAATAATGGTCGCCACAGGTACAAGATAGCAAAGCTAAAATCTTGTTCTTTATTTTTCTTGTACATTTCTTCAATGTTTTGATACGTTTTCAAAAAATTTGGTATGTGGCAAAATAAATCCAATAGGGCATTACCTCCACTAACCTTTTTAAATATTGTAACGTTTTTCGTGATTCATTGTGTGAAATAATAATGCAATTTATTTAAAACTAATATATTTACAGTAAACAAATGAACAATTAAACAAACTAATAACTTAAACAACCTAATATGACTATATTTATTTTCACTATTTATTTATACTATTTATTTCACTATAATTTATATGTCACAACACTGTTCTCAACTATGGACTATTCACTACATTTTTGATTGTCTGTCCCTGTTACACGTTGGCTATTTATATGGTTTTTCTCCTTTCTCGAGCACTTCCAGTAAATAATCGTTTGTTCTACAACACTAATATTCGTCACAATATTTTAATAAACTTAACTACACATTGTACAAAATGTACATCAAAATTCATCAAATTTATTTCAATCAATTTCATTGTTTGAGATTCCATAATAACAAATATTTTTGGTTGAAAAATAAAATATAACATTTAATTTATTTAAATTAATTTATTTATTTACTTGACGATGTAGCTGTATAGTATTAATTATTCTTACAAATTATTGTAATAATTTTTTGACAAATATATAAAATATATATTTATATACTATTCACAGAAAAAAACTGGTATTGGTTATACGAGGGTTACAAAAAATATGCGTAGATAATTTACTGTGACTAAGCTTTTAAACACCCTGTAATTTTAGAAATTGGAGTTTCTTCAATAAAAAACTCTAGTTTATTGGTGCAAACGTGTATCTGACAAATGAATAACATCTATCAAATATTTTTTGATTTATTTGAAAAAACGTAAAAAAAATATTAACTTTTAAAGCCTTCTAGCGCCCAAACCAAGCAATTTTGTATATAAATAAGTTGACCTAAATCATAATATTTTCGGCCAAGGAATTTGTGCTATTCCGTTGTACACGTCATTTCCGGACACCCTGTATAACTACATTGCAACCTAATACCGGCGGTCTCTGATACAGTGACTGCAAAAAGTTTCATCCACTTGAGGTATTATTAAAAATTATTATGTAATTTGGGAGATCTTCTTTCATTTTATTAATCTAAGAAAAACTATTGAACAAATCATGGTTACAATATTCTGCCACCGTGTTTCACTGTCGGACACAAATTTTCTTGTTTAAATTCCACATTAAGTCTTCGCCATACCATATGATGTCCATCCGATTATATTTAGATTAATCTGAGAAAATTGTTTGCCAAAAATTATATGTTTCATTCATATTATATTTATTTGCAAACTCTAATCTTTAACCCAACTTTTTCTAGTCACTGTAGATATTTTTATTACTGTAGGTATCCTTTGGCAGCCATGATTTATTATAGGTCTTATATACGAGGAAGAAATATATCAAAAAACGCTGCATTCGATGCTCTTTTGTAATGTAAAGATGCATGCGAACGGATAGCCCCGGTAGAATCGTTAAATTTATATATTTTAAATGAAGTTTGGATAATTTATACAACTAACGCTGTACGAATTATCTGGCTAATACCTAGTTTGAAGTTCAACTTTTTATCAATAATTATGAAACGACAGTATGTAATAATAGTTGACAAATGATAACCATAAACTGTAAATTTCGTCCCAATAAACTGCCCTTCTAACAGAAATTAAAAGATCCTAATGGTGTGATATTACATTCTGGGTACGATAATTTGTATTCGTTTAAAGAAATAATATATATTTTTCTTTTACAGGATCTGATAATCACTAAAGGCAGTCGAAAAAAGCGAAATGTGATCATAGCTTGTGTAGCTAGTGCCATAATTTTAGCCCTTGTGATAACGGCTATAGTTCTGTTAACAAAAAGTGATGGTCATGACGAACCACAACCGTCGTATGAAGCATTAAAACTAGAAGACTTTCTAAGTTACAAATACAACCCAAAGTCGTTTAATGCAACATGGGCATCAGGTAAGGATACACTTCAATTGTTTCAGTTTCTATTTTAATAGATACAATAAAACAGAAACTTTTTTCATAAAGTAGCTTGGTTTTACTGATAATTAAAATTACGTATATTCGATTTCGACTAAAGAAGATTGATACTTAATATTATATAAGTTTAGTGTCAGAATCCGAAATGGAGATTGTCACCTTGTCCAAAAATCTGCTATAAAGTTCTTGGGTGTCGAGATCGACTCACTTCTAAATTGGTACTCACATATCGAAACAACCTCAAAAAAACTCTGCAAGTTTTCATTTTTGATTTGGAAACTGAGAAGTTTCGATTCCGTCGATGTATTCCGTTCCTTTTATTTTGCACATCTGTGTTGTGGGGTAACTCACGCATAAATGAAGTACTGATTTTTCAAAAAAGGATAATTAGAACAATGTTTAAATCAGCAAGAGGAATCAGTTGCTTAAAAATCTGAACATTTTAACAGCTACGTCAATTTATGTGCTCAAGCACAAACCAAATATCCAACTATGAATTAAGGCATGGATTAAAGTTAAAATTACCTATCCACAGACTTTCACTTTCATTCACTTATAATGCCTATAAATTTTTTTTGATCATCTACCTCAGCATTTCAAATTAATTAAGACTCCCAAGTATAAAATACAAGGGTCTGTCTCGAAGCCGTTTATAATTTTGCACATTGAATATTAAAAAAAAATCAAGTTTATAAGGCAAAGCTTGGTACCATGTTTCTATCGCAATAAATTTTTCACAGGTGTCAAACTGTGCAAAATATAAAAATATGTGTTTTTCAAATGAGCTTTATTCCGTTACAATTTCGAAACTTTAAAAACTAAATCGATACAAGCAATTCAATTTATTGTGTGTGTTCTCCCATCTATATAATACAATATTATGGCTGATTATTTTTACATTTTTATATTGTACGTTAAGTTGACTAAAATTAGGGTATGTTTTCCAGACTTCAATGAAATTTTGGAATTAGACGATTGTTCTATTAAACTTATTTTGTGGAGATTTGATATATTCGAACATTAAAATTACAACTCCACTTAAGAATGGACTACTTTTTCAAATTAAAATTATTTGTTTACTTAAAAAAACAAAATATAAGCAGTATTTCAAAATAATAATATTTGTAAGAGCTAGTAAAAATTGAAAAAAAATTAACAAAATCATGATTTTTATAAACTATAAATTACACCAAAATGGAACAGCGATATTTCGTTATTATTTCGTATTCAAGCCTAGCCACGACAAGTTGTAAGTTGAAATAATATAAATCATATTATGTGAAACACTAAATACTAATAATAGTTTATGTCGTGCATAATAACGCTTAATATTTAAAGTAAAACCTGTTTTATATAACAGAAATACTTGTTATAGGTATTATACTTTCACTCAGTTCCTGTATTCATCAGTTGTCGCATAATGATTGTACCTATATACAGCCACAGTTTAAAATAATATACAGTTACTTCACCTCGTGTAGGCACGTTTGATGTTCATATCTACAAAGCAATTCGCCGCGCTTATAGTTATAGCATAGAATAATAACTATAGATAAGAAGGGTCAGTAGACGCTAAAAACGGCATCGACTCGTCGCAATCACAGCCACATTCTGGCCCGCTACTATGTTAGACTATATCTATATATACTATAAGATACTACTACTACAATTATAAGTGCGGCGAATTGCTTTGTCGACAGCGAGATAAAACGTTCCGACACGAAGTGAAGTAACTGTATATTAAACTGTGGTTATAGTATAGTATCTTATAGCAAAGATTAATTGTGTACATTAATCTTTGCTTATAGTATATACAGTAGCGGGCCAGAAATGTGGCTGGGAATGCGACGAGTCGATGCCGTTTTCAGCGTCTACTGAACCTTCTTATTTATAGTTAATATTAATATTCGATGATACAGCGGAATAATAAAAACAGCAAATAATAATAATACGCAGTTTAGATGCCTACGAGGACAGGCGCAGAATTTGCCGACCTGACCAATAATTTTCAAAGACCTCAACTTTAAGCAGCGTCGGCTTAAGGCTGCGTCGGGCCCTAGGCGGAAGGTGGGACGGGCCTCTCCCTCCTAAAGGCACTTTTAATATTTAAATGTTTTATTCATTTTGATATTTCTGGCCAATTTTAACTATCTTATAATGGTTAGTAATTTGTATGCAAATTTTGAATAGGTAAAATGGTAAAAATTTGCTTTTTATTAGCACAGAACAAAAAACTAAACTAAAAGAAATCAGTACAGTAAAAATACATATCGTAAAAGCCTACTACTAGTTGTATTACGTTACATTACCTGGGCAGTTTTTTATTTCCTAACCTATTTTATTGACTTTTTCCAAAACAACGTTTAAAATTCAGCAGTGTGTTTATTATTTTAATAAATCCCAAAAATCTTTCAATATTTTTATAGTCTTCATTGTATCTTAAAAACATGGTCGATCAGAATTACTAATATCAGGGGTAGAATCAACAATAATAGAAAAATAGCGAGCAGTTTTTGTTTCCTTAACAAAAAATTCTATTAAATGGCTTTCCAGACCTGATGCGATATGTAACTTACGTTTACGTTCCATGATGGTCGATTATTTTTTTTTGTATTTTTTTTTTTAATTTTGCTATTTCATGCACTTTCCGGGCCCTCTTTTACCTTCGGCCCTAGGCAGCCGCCTAATCCGCCTAATGGTTAAATCGGTACTGACTTTAAGACCATTATCAGTATTTTTAGCAAATATTTGATATAGGTCTTGTTTTGTTGAACAAGCCCATTTCTAATATAGGCGGTCCCGCTTAAGGGAGTATCGGCGCATCTCTGTGTTGGTAGTTGTGCTTTATGGGGTCAGTGACCTCCCAAGCAGTCGATATAGTGAATTGTTGTTCGCTCGGCGTACTACCAACGAAAACTAGATGTCGCCAAACACATTCTTTTACTTCTCTATGCCGTGTGGGGTGTGTGCCACATTATTTGCGGGAGTTTGGCTGTCAACTACTCACCGATCACCACTGATGAGTCCTGGATGGACGAAACGGCCGTCTGGGGAAAGTATAGGTGTTGACAGACAAACTCTCGGGATTTAGGTCTTGTTTTGTTGAACAAGCCCATTTCAAATATTTTTTTGCCTCCATTACACCTCCTTGCTCTCTGTGAATATATAATTGGTCATGGCAATATGATGATATTCTCTTTCACAGGCTTTAGTAAACCTAATATTAAAGGCATATTAATACTACTGAGATGAGCTTCTTTTGTTGGTTTTAATGACACTAATAGTGGGCGTATTAGGTATGTAAGTACTTTTGTATGTAAAACGATTCTCTCGTTTGCACACAATAGAACAAAATCTAATGGATATAACTTAGTCTATACGACTAAATTAAATTTAGCTAAGGCTGATCAGTGTTAGGTCGTCATTCTAAACCGGATTGAATTTAATCAACTTTATTTTATTTATTATATCATTATTTCCAATAATACCTCTGTATGATATTTAATATTGATTAATAATAATACCTTTTGGGTGTAGGTACACAAAATTTAATACGATCCAGTTCACACGTATTTGTTTCGTGTTAAATAACGTGTTTGTTCCTTTATTATTATGTAAAACTAAAACATCAACCTCAAATTTCATTATACTACTATTATAATGTTCATGTTTATAATACTTTTGTTCCAGTCAAGCTCAGATGTAATTTAATGCTTGTAAATTTTTTCATGGGAATATTATTCTGCTTTAGGTATAGGATAAATTAGTTCTTTATATACAGGGTGTTTCATGATATGTGGGACAGATGATAAGGCATCTCAAAAAAAGTTCCTATAGACATACAGGGTGATTGCTGGTTGATGGCACCTTAGAACCAGTCGGCTGAATAGAGATAATCTTGAATTTTTGAAGATAGTTCAATAACATCTTAAAAATATCAACTATCTTGAGAGATTGACGCACTTAGTTACAGGGTGGTCGCAAATTACTGTAGTAGGCTCTACTACTAAAAATACGCAAAAAAGTCAATTTTCTCAAATGGAACACCTTATATATTTGTTGTTTCTTAATGCAAATAATTTAAAAATAATTAAAATGGTGTAACCATTTTGAATTAGCGGGTATTATTTAGATTCAGAAATAATACTAATTTTATAGCTCAATCCAAATGAATCCCAATATGCTATTCAAATTGTTACTGGTTCGATTCAAGTTTTACGAACGAGTTCAATTCAGCTTTAATTAAAGAAGAACAACAAAGAATATCAACTTTATTAATCTGTATTAAAGTACTCACCATTTATAATTCTGGATCTCTGCCGGTGACCCACTTTGTATTTAAAAGGAAAACAATAATTAAATGACTCTTCTGTCAACCAAATAACTAAACTTTATTTGAAATAAAACGCAAAAGTTTGGGCTCAAAACAACTAATTTAATAATTAAAACTAATAAAGAAAATGAATAACAACAAAGAAATAAATATGTATAAATAAAAAAAAAGGATAAAACAATTAAACGATAATGAAAATTTAGAAGAAAAACTTATTCATTAATGTACAACTTAAAATCGGTAAATTAATATAATTACGAATAATTATTAATTCCTATATGGAACTTTTATTACAATTGAAAACTGAATTTATTTCAATTACTAAAATAAACAACTTTAATCTTATATTTATCTTATAAAAATTGATTGGAAACAAAAAGGCCTTCAATTAAAAGAATTAACAAAGAACTTACTGAACTTCGATTATTATTAAGAAAATTTATACAATTAGAAATCATATCTAGACTCTACGAAGGCTAAAACGAATCTAACTTGAAAAGTCCTATTGCCTTTCCAAAATTGCCTCATAAAAATGACAAGTAGGTGCTACAGAATGAAAAAAGGGCCAATAAGAAAAGAGCATTTTTAAAATATATTCCTATACAAATACAGGGTGAATAGTAGTTTACCTCTTAGAAATAAAATACATTTCTATGTCGACTGTAATTATGGTTTTTAATTGCTAAGATGTCCTAAGATGTTGGAGAGTTTTCAGAAGATCAACAAAACACTACTGTTTGTAAAGTTAGGAACAATACGATTATATAATGACTTCTTAATCTCCGGAAAAGCTAACTGGATGAAAACCCATGTTCATATTTTCGGCGCCCTTTATGTTTATTCTTTGTAATGGGAAACCTTGTTAACTACCCAACTACTAGCTTCTGTATATAATAATAAAAGTCCAACATTTAATTTACATGAAGACATTTCGAGAATCTTGAATGTTAAATGACCACTCTGTATTTAAAACATGTCATTCTTCGAACAAGAAAACATAGCCATGCGTTTCTAGTCCTCTTTATCTTTACAGAGTGTTTGTTACTTTTCGACTTGAAAAAAGGTCTTTTTCTAGGTACAAATTCTTTATCACAGGCCCTAAGATAATATTTTTATTACTTACAGATGTTGTATAATATTTACGAAAAGATTAGACTTCTAGACATGTTAGGTATAAAACTACAAAAATAAGAGAAAATATCCAAAATTACCCAAATATATATACAGGGTAGGACAAAAGTAAATTCTATTGCCCGTGTGTCTTTGTTTTGTTACAATGGAGAAAATGGATACTCGAATGATTTTATGTTTATTATTCATGGGCAATGTAGGAAATTTATTAAAAGAACATGCACAAAGTTTAATGAAATGTATCCTGATATATAACCAATGAATAAGAGAAAGTTTGCACGCTTAGAAAATAATTTCCTCAAATATGGGCCAAAACTGAGAGCAACAATCCTATGATTTCAGATGAAGACAATATTATGTTTTTAGCTATTTTAACGCTAATTGTTAATTAGGATACGTTTCATTAAAGTTTCTGTATATTTTTTCTATAATTTTGGCACATTACCCCTGAATAATAAACAAGTTGTTTAAAACTTAATTTTACTTAGCTTCACGACACTTAATAAACAAAATATTATAATTACAATTTTTCAGGACGTTTAATGACAACAATTCACACCAAACAAACCAGAACTTTTTTTTATTTTAGAACCTTACAGTTTAGGTATAAGAACATGATATATCATTTGAAAGCAAATTTGATTGTATTTCAGAATATTTGGTAATATACAAGGAGTGCCGTTTGAGAAAATTGCCTTATGCCTATTTTTAGTAGTAAAGTATACTACAGTAATTTGCGACCACCCTGTAACCAAGTGTGTCAGTCTCTAAAAACAGTTGATATTCTTAAGATGTTATGGAACTACCTTCCAAAATTCAAGATTCTGTCTATTCAACTGAAAAAATGGCGAATATTTTCCGGAGACCTGTTTTGGACCAACAAAATTCAAACTAAATTATTTAGTCAAAAACAGTTGAACATAGGTATAGGGAAATGTTAAACTAAAATTGATGGGGAATCCAAAAATATAATAATATATAGGGTGTTTCATTTGAAATAACTATTATAAAGTGTTGTTTACACAAGCATCGTATATATATATTTACGATGGCAGAAGTAAGAAAGCTTTTGCGATGAAACGGTTTCAATAATTTTGAACCTAGTTTCCGATTACCATAGTGGCTAGGACAATAATTGTATAGTTATTGTTATAACAATGTTTTTATCACTTGCGTAGGTAGTTATTGATTTAAACTATATTTTAAAATGGTTAAAATTCTACATTTTAACTACTCCACACACGTAGGTACCTAGCTTTTGTACTCGAAATAATCAGATTAACATTTCTATTACGACTTGTAGGTATTACATAACTAATTGTACTGAAGAAATAAGTTATTTAAATAAATTATTTACTGAAGTTTGTTATAATAATTATAATAGAAAGTAGATTAGCATATTTTGCATAAGATAAAAGTAGGTTCCTATTCCTAGTCTTAATTATACTGAAGTAGTAATAATAATATAGCAATGAGTTCTGAAAAACTTAAGTTTTTGTGTTGAAAGTATTCTAATTTGTCTGTTAAATACACTGCTATTAAGGGTGCAAATAGGCTTTCAGACTTAAAGCGTTGGGAACAACTTAATATGCGTTGCTTGGGGTTGATTTCAAAAGAAAGAAAATAAAATAACAGCGTACTAAATATCATTGTTATTTATATCAACATAATTTATTTTCCCCGTTTTCTCTTTGAACACCGTGTCACAGTAGATTAGTGTGACCCAGTGGCGGCTTGTGGCAGTTTAATATGGTGAAGTATAACATAAAATAAAGTCATATACTTAATAGGTAGCTAAAATTAATAGGGACATCCCTACTTCGTCAACTGCATAAAATATAGGTTATGTTTATAAGTAGGTACCTCACCTAAGTATTGTTTTCTTAAAAACCTTAATTAAAGTGTAATTAATATCTAGAATACATTTACCTATTTCATAATAATACTAAATAAAACACATTTTATGAAACTGTCAATCAAATTTCTTTTATGCTACCTGTTAGCAAATCATAATACGTCTCATACCAGGTATTATTAAAAGCTCTGCTTTTATGCATTTGTCTTTATTTATATTTATCAAACATTTATTTAAATCTGGAACAGGTGTGTCTGTATATTTTTAACAAGATTTTTCTGTTCTTAAAAAGAGTGTTGATTAAAAAAACTTAACTTTAGTTAAAATTAAAAAATAAACTATCATTTTTCATAATAACTGCGCTTACCTGAAGTCAGCGTAAATATAATTTACGCTGCTGATGTGTACTACTTCCACTTGCTTCCTCCATATTAAAGTATGAGATATTATAATATATTATATTATTAAAAAAACAATATTTTACGGTACCTACCCATTTATTTTTGATCAAAATAGGTAGGTACCTGCTAATTAATAACCGTATATATTTTTTAATTTGTTCACTACTTTTTTAGATTTTAAAACTTCAATTAAATATGTAGGTAACTAAATAGAAAGACTAATTTGTATTCAAAATATCAAAACTTTAAGTTTCCCGAAAAGTAAATAAAAATAATATTAGCATAGCACCAGAAATTTGCGACTGTTATAGAGATAGATATAATCAAAGATTAATGTACACAAATTAATCTTTGATATAATCAAAATAATAATCGACATATAGGTACAAAACACTCGCCAAGCGTTGTCATATAACCTTATTTTACATTAAATCTCTGCTGCATCTATATGAAGCGTGCTTCTTATAGTGTTTTTTTAATGGCAAGATTCGTATGCTATGCTTAGTACAATTAAACGCTGGCAATTATGTTTATACGAAGAGAGATATGTGGTTGTATAGTGGGTATATGCCAGATGGCAGTGTTGCCCATTGTTGCTGAATAATAGATGAAAATGCTTTGAGGCACCCTTCATCTGCATAAGAACGTGTATGATAAATAAATAGGCTATTGGTGTGTCACAGGACACAAGCACTGGCAAGGGTGTCAACTGCCGCATACAGGGAAGAGAGAGACCGAAATAAATAATGTTTTACTATTATTACACTAATAAAAAAAGAGGGAAATACCTATAGGTATGTAAATTAAGTATGTTAAATAGGTGTATAGGATAAAGCCTGCTTCAGATGAAGACGAAATTCAAAATTACAGTTTTATGGTAAAGCAGGTTGAAAATTAAGTATACATTAATTTATAGTTTAAATTTTATATGGAGAAAAATAATTACACAATAAAATAGAATTAAATACTTAAAGATTATTAATTTTACTGATTATTTTTTATTATTGACATTGTTTTTATATATACTGATATTTTTGTATAGTTTTGATTTCTGCAAAATTTCCTGTAACATTATTGTTTTTTTGGAAATAAATGCTTATTCTATTCTATTCTATTCTATTCTATTCTATTCTTTAGGTGAAGAGTTGCTTCACTTGCTTCATAGGACAAGCCGCCACTGCTGTGACCGTGTCGATTTACACATAAGACAAGAATATTTACTCCCCGTTGCCAGCGTAAATTTACGCTGCCTTTGCAGACGGTTTCATCTTTCCTCTCACATCACCCACGAGTCAGTTTATACAGGGCCATACAACAATACATCAGAATAGTTAAAATGACGCAATAAAAGACTGTTGCACAAAATAAGTTTCAGTGACCTTGATAATAAATAACGGCTAGAATATAGTAATTTCAATGCACAATATGTCTTTTGGGATGCATTTTTTTTTTCATCAAAAAACAATGCCTTACCAAACCTCGAAATTCACTTTTTTCAATAAAAAAAGTTTCTTCATACAAAAAGGCTATAACTCACGAATCAATAGTCAGATTGCTGTCAAATTTATACACGTATCGTTTGAAGGTTAGTGCTAAATAAAAATCATATGGAAAAAATTCTAGTAACGCCATCTATGTGTCATCCTATGGACTTGAATGACCTAATAGTTATTCTGAGGTTATGAAACTTGGAGTAGTTCACCAAGTTATTCAAGGCTTCGTTAATCATACGAGATACGTCTTTGATATCATAAAACCGTAATAAATTTTAGTGTCATCGGCATTAAAATGAGCCGTGCAAAACCTCAGGCAGGACTGACCTTTTGGAACTCTACTCGCAATGGGTTTTACTGAAGAAGTACCCTTACTGGTTTCAACAAATTGAACTCTGTGCTCTATTCATTCTTTGAATGCTTCATACTCTTACTTTTGTGTCAAATGTATTTGTAATATTGAATTGATATGGAATTTTTATACGCAAATAATTATATTATTAGACAAATAATTATATTACTAGACATTAAAACCACACTGGTGGAATCTTACCAGCTCTTCAAAATATTACAACTTACAATTAAATATGAAGAAAAAAGAAAAGTACAAAGAAACACAAGTTGAAATAATGCACAAATGTTAATGTTTTAAAACCAATTTATTTTCATTATGCTTAATTTTTAAAAAACCACTTTCCATAGAATGACATTATATAAACGTTTAAATTGAAAATCAACGTGAAAAGACCCTACATTAAGTTCATATGAAGTTTAACCCCCTCATCTAACCGCATTATATAAGGTTCCTTAGCCACTGATGATGGACGTTGTAGTCCGAAACATGTCTGGCAAATTATAACGGTTTCAACGTGTATATAAAGATTTTTTTGTGGAGTAGACGTCTTTTATTCAAACAATAATTATGTTATTATTATTTTCTGTTAAGTTTAAGTTCTGCCAGTATTCAGCAAACTCTAAATCAGTTAAGAAGTTCCAACGAAGCTGGAAATCTAATGTATTTTTATCTTGAAGATTAATTTTTCATTAAATTTACCCAACAATTAGTAATAGCTTGTATAATGTCAGATAATAAAAAAAATTAACCTGTTTCATTTCCATTTTCGTATAAATTAAACATAATAGAAAAGTGGAACACGCTGCAGTTCATTTTCATATATTTTACATTAAATTATTCCCGTTTTAATTTTACATCGATATTATATACTTAGACAATTTAGCAAGGAAGATTCCCTTCGATAAGAATGATTATATTCGCTTTATTTATTGCGTTTGGACATAAGCCAATTTTAACACCAGAATAATAAAGATCTAAATATAGGGCTGTTATCTTTTTAACCTAAAGGTGTACAGATATTTTTACCTTTATTTTTAATGTAACATATAGGGAATGAGCCAGAAAACAAATACTTTATACAAAGTGACCCAGTTTTATCCAGCAATACTTAAAATTTAGATTCTACTGATCAAAATTCGATTTCGAGATATTGGCATTTAATGTTTTTTTAAGTTTTAAATATTTCTGAACACTACACTTTTTCTAGAACTACACTTACCAGAAAAAATCATCTTATATCAACTGAAAGGCAATGAAATTCTCTTTGGTATCATGCTAAAGACAATGCTGTCAATTAACCTTAGGTCAATTTTTAAATGCTTCAAATTTAAAAACTGTACATTTTTCAATTTTTCTCTCTCACTTCAAAAATTTTTAGAAAAGCACTAACAAAACTTGTCAATATCTAAAAAACATGCTTGTCCTAAGAAGTTTTAATTGCAGTTAAAAAAAAACATTGTTTAAATGTGAATTTTTCCTTTTTATGATTTTTAACCGGACATGACATTCCGAGACCACGCTTAGATAAAACACCCGTACCTATTACTTTATAAAAATAATAGTATCTATAACCAACAGAAATACTAAATGGCCCAAAAAAATCTAAGCTGAGAAGTTTTTGTTTAAATTTTTTTCTTATTTTGCCGACTAAATCTATCTGTGGTTTAAAAATAAATAATTTATTTAGTTGCGATTTGATATCGTGTGGTAGTGAGTGCTTTTGAAATAGTTTAAAAATTTTGGAAACGCAATGCCTTTTATGTAGGTACTCTAACGAAGAATATGTTGATATGCACTTATATTACAGGCTCGGTCGGGGAAACGCGAATGGTTTGACATGTGTGTGCTCTTGATCATAATATATTGATTTGTTTGTAGAGTTGACGGTGGAGTGGAGTTTTTCGGTATTGCTAGCTGGGAATAATCTTGACCAATTAAGATCATCGGCCTTTCTTCATAAAATGAATTCAGCATATTTATTTCGAAATTATTTGAATGATTAATTTTTAAACAGCAGAAACACAGCTTCATACTTTTGAGATATTCCCAACGGTCATTAATACTTTTATTAATAAAATCTTCGCAGTTTT
Source organism: Apoderus coryli (assembly GCA_911728435.2). NCBI lineage: Eukaryota > Metazoa > Arthropoda > Insecta > Coleoptera > Attelabidae > Apoderus > Apoderus coryli. The sequence continues at coordinate 5,728,528 of OU452205.1, read as the reverse complement.
CTGCAGGATGGTATTCTTTTTTACAAATTATACATTTCCTTGAAAGTTGATCTTGACTTTTTATCGATAACACTGTTTCCTTTCTTTTATATGGTTGAACATTTCTATAATCATCGCTTCTTCCAACTTGAAAGTCAATTAAGCATGATATTTATTTCTGAAGTTCTCTTAAATGGGGAATAAAAGAGAGGCCATTCCTCTGGATCTCCAGAATATAATGGTATATCATTATCACATGAACACTTCAAAAAAACATTTTTCATATATTCATGTTCTTCTATATTTTTGTTTCTAGAAAAAGCCTCAAAATTGTTTTCTTTCTTGCAAATCCAATGTTTAACTTTTTCTTGTGGTCTTTCTTCAATAATATTTGATATATTTGGTTCAACTTGTATTTCTTTACCATCAATTTCACTACCATACTTGCTTCCAAGATCACTAAATTTACACTGCATTTCTAACTCCAATATTTTCTTTTCTCTCTCAAGACGTTAGTTTTCTATTTCAGCTTGTTTTTCTTCTATTATAGCGAGTTTCTTAATTTTCTCTAATTGTAATTCCAACTGTCTATTTTTCGATCTATTCGTTGAAATTGATGATACTGATCTCGTTTTTCTTCCTTCAACTGAAGGATTATTATTCAATTTCAGCTCCATTTTCCTTTGAAGGGGTTTTCTCTTTTACTTGATCAGCAAATCCAATACAATCTGATAATTCGTTTATAGATGACATTTTGTGTCAAAATTTTTTTTATTTTTCAAAATTATTTATTTACCAATTTTCCAACTTTATTTATCCAACTTTTAGTTCTGTTTTACTCGAAGGACCATGTAAATATACTTTTAAGTGGTTTAATTATGGATTAATTTATTTAGAAATCTATTTCTTGAAAATCTTTATTTATTTTTTAACAACTATCAATCTGGCGGAAACTCAACAACAATCATGTAAATAACCATAATAAAAATATATTGAATGTTCTAATATTAGCAATATACTTTTTTCTACGACTGTCTTTAAATGCCTTTATTATATAGGTTCAATCATGATTTGAAAATGTAGTACATTGTAATGCTGTTTATCATTTACCCGTGCGTAATAATATTTCCCACTAGTTACCTAGCAACTAGTGGGAAATATTATTACGCACGGATAAAATTTCCTGGTAATGACAAAAGTATTATTGTGTAATATATTATGCAACGCACATGAAATGACATATTTCCTACGAGTATGCCTGCGGCTCATGCTAAAAATCATACGAGTAGGAAATTATGATTTTTTGTCGAATTATTCGCAAATATTCTTGGTATGTTGAAAAATGTTTTAAATTTTTCTCTCGTGAATGAAGCAACATATGAAAAAAATACAAGAGATAAGAAAGTTGTAGTTTTAGTTACTTTATCTCAAGACAGTATTGAAATTAAATGACAGTGGCGTACATTTTGTTGTCAAATTTTTTTATTAAGTTTCCTCCCTAACGCCACTGGACTTAATAATTTTGATCTAGTTAGGGCCATAAAAGCTCCCTATTTCTAGCAACAATGCTGCCAATTTCCAAAGAAATCGGCAGGGAGATATTTGACTTATTTAAAAAAACCGTTATTTACAAAAAAACTTTGACACCTTGAATTTTGGAAACAATGCTTTTCCGGGCGTATGTTTATGGGAACTTTTTTCATAAAATAACTTGTGAGAAATCACCCCCTTAAATATTGCCGCATCTTTTTGAAACACCCTGTATATTAAAATAAGCAGGAACTCTTGTAGATACTCTGTACTTAAAATGCATGGCTTTCTAAATTAATATTAAATTTTTCCCATCGTAAAAGCTAATTTCTAGTTTACATACAAAGTAAGCTATATAGCTTATATAAGCTAAATAAAAAAAACATTAAACAATGTATAAAATGTGGCGCATGGAAATTTTTTTATGTTCATACGACACTGCAGAGTATGGTTTAATCAAGGTTTTATTACTTATCACATTAGCATTTATGGAACTTAAATATTCATAAAGTTTTTCTGTTAGTTAATTAAATCGATACAAAAAACGTGATTTATTTTATATAAATAAAATTTGTAATTTTTATCTGCGTATGCCTAAAGAAATGTAAAATGTAAAACTATCCTATAATAAATCGTTAAAACAATGCTTGTTCTTAGAACAATAATAACATACCTACATTGTTGTGATTCCGTTTAGGTATTCCTTGTTTATTTGATTAAAATATTATATTAATTATCTTTTCTCAATACATTAAATTGTTTTGTTTTGTTTTACTATAAACCGAAACTACTAACTCTTTCTAATAAACACTAACTCTTTCTAATAGTACAGGACCAACATTTTATTTAGATAGCATTATTAGATGGATATATAGATCATGAGCCAACGGAATTTTTGTTATCAATTCTTATGGATTATACTTTGTTGTGATTGCAACGGCATGTGTATTGCGTATTTTATAAAAATAATTAATATTGGGTATTTACTTGCAAGACCTTATTTTACTATTATAAATGTTTTTTTTAGATCTCTATATCATATAAGATGTAATATATGTATATATGGAGACTATTACTTTCATGAAAAAATTTTTTTTTTTATTTCATACTTGTTTTTGGTCATTTTATACATAAATAAGTAGTTTTAAAAAAATGTCTGTCTGTCTGATTTTAACCAAATTTGGTACAAAAATACTATTGGACATGGCAAGGAACTGATTAGATTTTGGGAAACATTGAACTTAGGCAAAGGGTTTAAAAGAGGGTTCAAAAATTAAAAAAATTCATAGTTCTTAAACTTATCCGAAATACATAATTTTTTACGTATTTAACTGAATATAACCTAAAATATTGAACATAAAATATTAGACCACATTGGCGTTCGAAAATAGTGTAAAATGCGGTAAAAAATATTTAAAAAAACATACTCCTTAAACATAGCAGAAATATTAACTAATTATTTATAGCTTTAATAGAATATAACCTACAAAATGTGTCATAAATAACTTACTTTCATAGGCGTTTGTAAATAGTCGAAAAGGGGTCAAAACATAAAAAATATATATTTCCTAAACTTATTCGAAATATTGAATAATTTTTCATAGTTGTGATAGAATATAACCTAAAAATTGTTACATAAAAGCGTCAAAAACGAAAAAAAAAATGTTTCCCAAATATACCAGAAAAATTGGCTAATTATATATAGCTTTGATATAAGATAACCTAAAAAAGCAGCATAAAATTTTTATTTACATAGCCGTTCGTACATAGTAGAAAAAGGGGTAAAATAAAAATAATTTAAATGTAAAAATTTTTATATTTAACTAGTTGAATTGGTGTTAAAAATACACGACAAAAATTAATGTACCATAGGCGTCCGTGAAAATTCTTAAAAGAGTCAGAAAAAATTTGTATCCGTGATAACTCAAAAATCACTTAACGGATTTTAACCACATTTGGTACGAAAATACTACAGGATATTTATAGGTGGTGATTAACATTGAGCGTAGGCAAAGTGTTTAAAAGAGAGTTCAAAAATTTAAAAAATAATAGTTCTTAAACTTATCCGGGCTCGAGACGACTTTCTAAAGTCGCAACCAGAAGATTCCACTGTCTCTAGACAGTGGAATCTTCTGGTTTCTTCCTGTTTATTAGAAAGACAGCATTTGAAATAGTATATTTCAAAAAAAAATAGGTGAAAAAGTCCATTTTCAGGGGAATTAAATTTTGATTTTTGGCTTTAATAATGGTTTTACCGAAATATTGAATAATTTTTTGTGCGTTTAATTAAACATAACCTAAAATATTTAACCTAAACAATTAGACCACATTGACATTCGAAAAAAGTGTAAAATGGGGTAAAAAGGTTAGAAAAAACGAATTTCCTAAACATAGCAGAAATATTGACTAGTTATTTATAGCTTTGATAGAATATAACCTAAAAAATGTGTTATAAATAACTTGTTTTCATAGGCGTTTGTAAATAGTGTAAAAGGGGTCAAAATAAATTTTATAACAAAACTAAAAAAAATCAATTATTTTGCGTACAAGAACTTGTCCTAGAAGATCTGAAATATAGAATATGTACGTATAAATAGTGCCTCCAAAGAGAAGAAAAATGAACAAAGCCCGATACTTAAAAAAAAATAGCTGATGTCTAAAACCAAACAAAAATGTATTAAATTTAGATAAATGACAAAAAGGTCATAAAATTATTACTTTTACACTTAAATATGGAGAGCTATTCGTGCCTCGAGGGCAACAGTTTATTTTATTTAAAAAAACATTTGGTGATCTTTTTTTTTGTTTTTCTTTTCTGTATTGACATTTAATGATTTTTATTAATAGGGAAACTGTTTTATTTGGTTTTTGTGTATTGACCAGCATTGTGTATTAATTAAGTGTACTTAAGTCGGTAATTATTATGGATTAACGAAAAGGAAATAAATGTCGTCTTCGATAAAGCGCAAAAATGACGAAAAGAGTTTTTACTTAATATTTTAATTTAAATACCTGTAGAGTAGGTACCCACAGGTTAACTAATGTAATGATTGTAGAATTTATGTTTATGTCAGAAATGAAAATTTTCGATTTGCAAAGATCACAGGCTACGTATTACCGACTTTGGAAAAGTTTGGTTGAGGTTAATTTATTTCCCTAATGGTAGGTGCTGCCTAAAACTGTTGGTGCCAAACAGCCATAGATAATTTATTAGTTACCAGGTCTATACATGTTACAATAAAGTTCCAGATAGTTTAAAAGGACTTAATAGCTTTAGGTTTAAGAATGAAGTTTGTAAGATTGTTTCATTGTTTCTATAAGTAACTGTCTATTTTTTGCTATTTCTCTATTTTATGTATTTTTTGGTATTTTGTAAAAAAATTTGTTTTTGTTTATACGTAGGTATATCTCAAATACAATAAATTCCAATGTATTGCCGTACGTAAAATACTTAGGTTAAGATAGGAAGCTAAGCTTCAACTTCGCCGGCTGTAATATGATATATATTGCAATAAAGTCATTATTATTATTATTATAATTTATTTCTGAATAAACTTTTTCATAGCATTATTTTATGTAGAAGAAGCTGATATACGATTTGTTTGTTTACGCAGGGTCTTTCGTGAATTTTCTATAATACCTACAAATTTTTGTTTTGTTACTTATGGAACACCCCGTTTTACATTTTCTTGTACGGCTTAATATTCTCTTTCCTACTTATTGTGTATATGACTTTATAAATTTATAGTTTTATAATAAATTCAGGATAAATATAATTTGTTTTTAATAAGTTTATTTTATTTTTTCAGGAAACCAATTACTTTACAATGATGCTGGTGGAAATCTTATATTACTTAACCTAGATAGTGATACCTCAACAGTACTTCTAAATGCCAATGACAGTGTAAGTACCACTATTATGTCACAGTGCTATATATTTTTGATAAGAACTAGCGACTTTGAGGAGAGTGAACCCTTACATAATAGTCATAGAAGTCAGTCAGCCCCAAGAAATGGGGCCAATTACAAGTTTTTATTTATTGTAGCTTGATTTTTTGAACTTGCAATTTTACGATTTGATTATTTTTTTAGGAATAGGTCAGTAAAAAAACACTTTCGTTCTCTTGTCGACGTTTCGACTTTTATAAAGTCATCTTCAGGACACTACAAAACAACATCACAACAGTTATATATAACGCAATATAAGATGACAATTATAAATAATTTGCAACATATAGGAAAAAATTATACAATAATAAACAAACCATATTCTGCTTTTAGTGTCCTTCACAAATACGAATTGTTGGATTATTTCATAGGGTAGAGGACAAAGAAAACACCAGAACTATTCAAAAATGCGACGTTTCGCAGCTATATTGCTGCTTCCTCAGGCACTACAATGAAAATACACAAATTACACAAACTTACAATTAAGTATACTAAAATAAAATTACTATGTTTAAATTGCGACACAAAAAGAATCCATAAAAATGTAAAAAACATCAATAATTAAAATTACCTTAAGCGTAGTCAGGTATAAAAAAAAACAAACAATAATATTAATCTTCAATGAAACATTTATCGATACGTACATACCATGAGAATAATTCATGATCTGACCTGATTACGCTTAAGGTAATTTTAATTATTGATGTTTTTTACATTTTTATGGATTCTTTTTGTGTCGTAATTTAAACATAGTAATTTTATTGTAGTATACTTAATTGTAAGTTTGTGTAATTTGTGTATTTTCATTGTAGTTCCTGAGGAAGCAGCAATATAGCTGCGAAACGTCGCATTTTTGAATAGTTCTGGTGTTTTCTTTGTCCTCTACCCTATGAAATATTCCAACAATAAAAAAAAACACAAAAAGAAACGATTTCTGTTCATCAAGAACTATTTTTATTAGGCGTCATCATCAGTTTGGCAATAGGTCCGCTCACCTAATATGTATCTTGAGCCAAAATATTTTAATATTTCGTATTTCATAATAAAAAATATATTTTTTGTAAAAAAAAAACTAATTACAAACTTACGTACCGAATTCATTTAAATTTATTTATTTCAGATTATGACGACTGCTTTTGAATACAAATTATCAGCTGATGGCGACTATTTACTTGTGGCGTACAACTACCAAAAGGTAAGGTTTTATGCACAGCATATGCCTACCTAATAAGATAGGTAGTATTGTCTCCTTTGTAGAAATTGAATTGCTTCCTCTATTAGAGTCATTTATTTTACCAGGATATGTATTTGTTTGTTTAGTTAGTGGAATGCAAATTTATTGCATGTTGTAAACTATCCTAAGGTCGTGACATAAAGACCGTTTTCTAAAATAAAATAAAGTTATCGTAAGTACCTACTCCGTACAGTAAATATAAGTATATTTACGATGTCCGTACGTACATCATTCAAATATTTGTCTGTCGAAATGTAGATAATTAGCTACCACCTACATTGCATTTTTAATAAGACAACCGTTGATTAAAAACAAATACAGCATACAAACAGTGGCGGCACGCAACTCATTTAACTAGGAAAGCTAAACTTACCTACACCAATTTCCCTACCACCCAGGAGGTATAGTGTATCCAAAGTCAAAATATACAAATTTAACGATTCTACCGGGGCTATTCGTTCCCATGCCTCTTTACATTATAAAAGGTCATCGAATGCAGCGTTTTTTGATACATTTCTCCCTCGTACAATAAATCATGCCTGCCAAAGGATACCGACAGTAATAAAAGTAAAAAGTATTGGTTTAATGATTCATCGAAAGAAAAAGGATTAGAGTTTGCAAATAAATATAAGTATGAATGAAACAAATAATTTTTGGCCACGTGTTATATTCTCAGATTAATCTAAATATAATCGGATGGTATGACGAAGACTTAATGTGGAATTTAAACAAGAAAATTTGTGTTTGACAGTAAAACACGGTGGCAGAATTTACCATATCTGAGTTGGATATTCGTAATTCATAATTATTGGTATTAATTTAATCTCTTTTATCATTTTTTATGTTAAACCTAATGGAGTTATTGACAACCTTTAAGCAGTCATTGATAAAATATATGGTTCTCAATAAAATATTGATTGTATTAAAGATTTAAACTTTAATGAATTAATATTATAAGTTTATTGTAGTCTGCTCATATTTATCATTGATGTGCAATATTTTAAGCATGATATGATTGATAGCTTATACAGACGAAGGATTAATAATATTTTTTCGAAAATATTGTTTTTTCTGAAAGAAATCATTACAAAATATTGATATTCCAAGAGCGTTTTTATGCCACAAAACCTGTTAACAGAACGGGAAACACATGTCAACTTTTTCGTTATAGGTAAACATATTTGTCAACAATTAGTTTTATTATTGAAAGATATAATTGCAAAGTCTACTTGTTTAAAAGTTGTAACGGTTGCGAATTTTTGATATTAGTTTTTTCTACAAATTTGCTCAAAATTTTATAACGAATAAAGATAGCAAATTTTTTTCTTTACAAAAGTTGCTCAGAAAAATTAGCTCTTTTGAACTAGGTACAAGATTAATAAGTCTGTTTAATTTCTGCTTTTAGAACTAGCACTGCTAGCATTAGCCAATCCATATTAGTCCTGCGGCTAGCCAATCGAGTAACCTTGATGGAGTGGGAACCCTGGTCTTTTCGGTCTTCTTCCAATAGCTGCAATTATATCCCTAGGGTTTCATTATAGGCGACATCGACATATGTACTAGAAGAGTAGGTTAGTTTTCCATGTAACAAGCTTAGTTTGGTCTGCCTAAGATTTGTCCAATGGAATTTCTTCGCGTTGCCCTCGCGACTTTAAATAAAATATCTGCTTTGTAGTTTTGAAACATAAAGTTGTTTTAGTAGATTTTGAAAAAAAATCTAACTATTCAGGAGATTGACACAAACGAAATTTTGAAAATTTTTTATGCAGTCCTTCATTTCAGGATCCCTGGATCTTAAAAATGGCCTCAGTTGAAAAGTTTATATATCTATATAATATATATATCTAGTCTATTACAGATTTAACTTAAAACTAGTGAAATAGAAATGAATTATTTTAATAAACAATTTATTTGTAAATATGGTGACAATTTCCTGATTTTTGGTCAATATATTACACTTGTAATATGTGTTCTATTTTATTGTGTGATGTGATTGTACCTAACGCTGTGCAGGAAAACGAATTTTTTGAAAAAGGCAGAAAAAATTGTCGAAACGTAAAGTTTTTTTAAATGACTTTTAAAACAAAAAAATACAGAAACAAGTGTAATATATTGACCAAAAATCAAGAAATTGTCACCATATTTATACAGAAGAAAGGGTCAAAGAAAATTTGAAGAAAAACTCTATATATGAGTCACCCTGTATAAATCGAAAATCTACTTTTCCGACTGGCTGCCATCGGGATTTTTTTCAATTACTGGAAACGAGTTGTCGAACAGGTCAATGAAATCAACAACATTCTCAAAAGTAATAACAAATCTGCAAAATAAACACTCTCAGCCCTGACCGTTCTACACTTTATATTTTAGCAACATAAGCACAAACCATGACAAAGTAAACTTTTTGCATTGCATTGCAAATAAACATAAACCTCCTTGAACTTGATTTTTCAACAATTTCCTAATATAAAAACGTACATTAAACACATTTTCAAATGATTTGATGTTAAAAATATGGGTGTTCATCATCGCAATATTGTTTGGTATTTAATTATTGTAACAGTAGTTGTGAATAATTGTGTTTATGCCGCACCTGCCGAAAATAAGTCACCCTCTAATTGTAAATTAGATATCAGCCCTTCAGAACAATCATGTTTGTTAGGGCATTTACTACAAATAATGGTGCATTTGGTGAACAATCAAGATAAATCGAATAAAAAATGTCCACTGGTTATTGATGTACCCAAATGTTTCTGCGATGGTGACTCCACATCACCAACATTAGAAGAACCAGAAGGAAGCAGAAAACAGTCGTCAAAGAAATCTACAGATGGAAAGCAATCGGAAGAATTAGAAGAAACGACTGAAGTAGAAGAGAACCAATCTAAGCATTCTTTAGAAAAAAATAAGGATGATCAACAAACCGAAAAATCCCCGAAATCTAACGACAAGTTGCCAGAAACTAAAGGCAATACATCCAGCTATGGTTCTAATTCCAAAAGCACTGAATCATCATCAACTGAAGATGACAATGAATCTTCAGAAACCGTAAAACCTGGTGAAGAAGGAAATCAACAAAGTGAGGAATCCTCTCAAGGTAATAAAAGTTGCTCAAATTCAAATCAAGAAGAAAGTGGGGAGAGTTCTAGTACAGGGTCGCCTGAAGATACAGTTTTATCTAGTGAAGGCAGTGCGAATGAATCAAATTCAACTGAGAACAGCACTAAAAAAAGTGGTACGATAAATCAAGTAACGAAAAATCCTTCAAATGAAGAACTTAGTGCGGAGAGTAGTGAAAAATATCCTCTAGGTAATGGAACATGTAATGCAGACTTGGGGAAATATCATCGACACACGTATTTCCTTCCTGTCCTTAAGTTTGATGGAATGCCTGTATTGACAGGAGACGAACTATTGAATTTTATAAATAAAATGTTTAAATTTGCTTCAAAAAGTAATAGTACTTGTACTGGTAACACGTGAGTAAGTCAAATATGTACCTGCGTAAAATGTAATTGTAATATTATATATTTATTTATAATTTATTAAATAAAATAAATAGCTTTAAATACCTAATAAATAACTAAAATGATTATTGCTTAAAAAACCTGAAAATACTTTCCTGAAAAAAATAAACAGATCAATATGGTTTTCTAAATCCAAAGAGTTTTAGTTTCTGAAATATAGGCTTTCATATCTTACAAATGCTACGAGTTACGAGTATGTACGCCTATCACTCTTAGATTGTTATTAAGTAGTTGCATTCTGTTATGAAGATATGAAACGAACAGCGACCTCAAGCTATTTCCGAGTCCAATGCTGCCCAGCTTTTGAATAAGAAGAAGAAGGCCATGATCCAACCGGTCGACAGCCGTGAGATCACTTTGAAGTTGAGAAATGTCCTTCTAATATGAAATCGATGCATAAAACTTAAGATCATCTGCAAAGAGTAATATCTTTACATGTAGGCAATTCTTAAGGTCATTTATGAAAATTAAAAAAAAGTAGTAGACCTAAATTGGATCCTTGAGGAACTCCGGAGAAAGTCTATATTTACGTGATTTAAAGCTGGTATAGACGAAAAACACACTGCATTCTGTTATGATGATATGAAACGAGCAAAATCTGTATATATCACATCAACCAATATATATTGCTGCAATATTTTGCAGAGCTTAAAAACTAATTTCATTACAAAATTCACATTTTATCAATACTTTTCAACCAAATATTACTTGCGCATTTTACAATTACCAACATAGCTCAAATATAAAACCTTCCCTATATATTGTCTTGCATGCCCTTTTGTACCTTTTACTGAGATAATTGCTCAATAAAGAAAAAAGTTTCGAAGAGTAGGTATAGTGGTATCCAAAGTCAATGTAAAATATATAAATTTAACGATTCTACCGGGGCTATCTGTTCCCATGCCTCATTACATTATAAAAGGGCATCGAATGCAGCGTTTTTTGCTACATGTCTCCCTCGTATGTAAAACGTATAATAAATCATGCCTGCCAAAGGATATCGACAGTAATAAAAATAACTACAGTGACTGGAAAAAGTATTGGGTTAATGATTAATCGAAAAAAAAAGGATTAGTTTGCAAATAAATATATGAATGAAATAAATAATTTTTGGCAACGTGTTATTTTCTCAGATTAATCTAAATATAATCGGATGGACATCATATGGTATGGCGAAGACTTAATGTGGAAAATTCCACATTAACTCTTCGCCGCATACTGTCGTGTGTTTATTTAAACAATAAAATTTGTGTCCGACAGTAAAAGACGGTGGCAGAATATTATAACCATGATTTGTTTAATAGTTTTTCTTAGATCAATAAAATGAAAGAAGATTTATCAAATTAGATAATAATTTTTAATAATACCTCAAGTGGATGAAACTTTTTGCAGTCACTGTATCAGACACGGCCAGTATATACACACGGTATAATAAATATGACACGAGCGGAACACGTTGGGAGTTAAAGCATCATTTCATCAACTACCGGATGGTAACGACGTTTTGGTTTAAATAATATTTAATTAAATTTATATTTATTGGAATCTTAACGCATCTTATGATGCGAAAGAAGAAACGTAAGAAATTCTCCTCTAAATGACTAGAATGTTAGTGAATTACTTTTGTATATATTTATATCAAATTTGAAAAATATTTAAAAACCAATTTTTCCACAGTGTCACTTTATGATTTTTATTGGCATACTTTAACGCGTTATAAGTGTAATTATTACCACTGATGATGGTATCTCGAATCCTGAAACATGTATGGTATTTGACTATTGATTTTTGACAATTCAATTATAAGAAGTGCGTATCATTTAAGGCCTGAAAATATTTAAGTGACGAATACACATATTATTATACAAATTTTACGTTCTATAGAAAATGTCACTGACTAAGTGAGTAAAATTTGTTGTTAGTTTATAATATCAGAAGCATATTACTATTATGTATCTACTTATATGCATAACAAGTAGTAACAATAGTATTAATTATTATAAAGGTGCTGTTTGAACACGGACTAGGTACGTGTGCATCTAAGTCTAAACTTCTAAAATAAAAACAGTCTTTTTCACGCCTAGGTTTATATGTTGCCGTGTTGGAGCGGCAAGGAAAAATACAGTATACTTTTATATACAAATGAACATACAATTGTTAATGCATAAAGGATTTTTAAAATATCGTAGGGCATGTATTGTTATGAAAAGTTATAAGTATGCGCCTATGGACGGCTGCGGTCGGTATTGACATTACAAAGGGATATCGAGTTGTGGTTTTTTATATCATTTTAAACTAACTTTAGAAACACTATACGTGTTTTAAATCTCAAACATATGGCATTTCATTGGAAATATACGATTTCGGTTACTTAAGATATATACAAAACCAGAGCTTCTATGCACAATTACGAATCAGCTGACCGTTTTCGTTAAATGTGATTGTGAATTCCATTGGACATGATGAATAGAGACTCAAATTATAAAAATACACGCTGCAGCTTTTGGCAATTAATAATGATTTGCTGGCGCCTTCCTTACATTGCTTAGAACATAGACAAAATATGGAAGATTTCTCTTATTATGTTTGATAATATCACAGTCAATGTTCTGAAGAAATCCATTCTAACCTTTTAATGATTCAAGGACTATCATTTACACATTAGGACTGCTAGAACCTGTTATCTTAAAACATTTTTTGGCCGCTTTCACAAATAATACAACCCACGAAAATGCGTTATTTAAAAATGTCATTTCAAATACCTGTATATTGAATAACTATTATGAATCATATCTTAAATTCCGTCATTCGATTCTACTATTTATTATATTCCTATATTTAAGTGTACACCCAATTATAATAAGCTACATTAATTTTCCTTCGTTTTAGCTATACAGGCACAGCTACAAGGCAAGATATATAATCATAAACATCACAAATGGCGATAGAACTGTTTTGCAAGCTGGCGATAATGGCTTAGATTTGCAGTTAGTTGTTTGGGCTCCAGTAGGTAAGAAAATGTTGATTTGACAATTCATTGCATACATCTTTGGGAATTTTACTGGTATAAAAATCACAAAAAACCAAATGTGGTTCTTATTACAACTTTAAAATGCACCTCTATGCGTCAAATTCATACTCATCCGTAAACAAAATATTATACTTAAACTTTTTTGCCACACAAAGTTTTACCTACTAATAATAATTTAGTTATACAGGGTGTCCCGAAATGAACTTAAAATAATTTAAGGGGACATTCTACAAGCGAAAATAAGATTTTTTTTTCATATGAACATATTGTTACCCTAATATTACAAAGTTGAAATGTAACATTTTTTACGTTTTCTGTTTTTGAGGGTACAAAGTTCTATGTAAAAAATACTGTAATATGAGTTTGGAATGAATCTTGTAGACAACATAGAACTTTAGTTAACATGAGAAAATCAAGGGTGTATGTAGAAAGATATGCGTTTTGGGTATAACAATAAGGGTGTATGTTAAAACATAGAACTTTGTAATAAATAAATATTTATTATAAAAGTATTACAGGGTTCTATATGTTGCAACATACAATCTTGTTATAATATTTTAAATTTGTTTTAATTTCTTTATTCTGATGAAATCAGTAGGTAATTTATGCACAGAGTGCGTGTGATATTTTGCACACCCTATATTAATATTTACCAAAACAGTTCAAAGTTTAGATTTCTTTCTTTGATATCCTGACCTGACCATGTTTCCAAAAGACATTACTAAAGCTATTTTGGTTTTTTAGGTAATGCTTTGGTCTTCGTTCACAACAACAATATTTTTTATAAAAGCTCACCCAGTTCACCAGAAGTGCAAATAACAAGTGTCTCTGGATACGTAACCACTGGCGTACCTGACTGGGTCTATGAAGGTATATTATCATGCAATTATCAATTTTATTTACTATTTTCATATCGTGTGTATATAAAAACTATTTGATTCTAATTTTTAAAGGTAATTTTTAGAGGAAGTGTTCAGTTCAAATAAGGCATTGTGGTTTTCGCCAGATGGAAAAAAACTCGCCTATGCACAATTCAATGATACCGATGTACCGCTTATGGTGATACCAATCTATGGTGAACCGGGCAGCTTACTGTTTCAATATCCTAGAGCCAGTATTGTCAAGTATCCCAAGGTATGATTTTCATATAAACAAAACAACAGAATAATCTAATTCTACAGGAATATGTGAAAATAATGTCTCGGATGCAGATAGAACATGAAAAAATAAGATCAGAAGTTCCTGTAGTTTTTTCCTACAGGTTCTAGACCCCAAAAGGGCGCCGCTAAAAATCATTTTGTTTTGCATGACTTTTAAAGTACTCTGTATAACATAAAAGTTCCAGTCAAAACCTCGTATTTATTTATTAATTTTACCTTCTATAATTGTGACATGTTTCGTCTTATACAGGCATCATCAGACTTAGCTCCACAACACAAAAAACCAACAACATACAAGGTTAAATTAATAAATAAATAAATACTTACGAGGTTTAAACTGGAAGTTTTTCATTGGATATAATTATTGACAAACCTCTTTGAGAATATGGACAGATTTATGGATTTCTTTTCAATATCTATACATTTTTATACAGTAAAATATTTCATTATTGCCAATTTTCAATTTGACTCTAAAATGAATCTTTAATTGGAAATGTGAGGTGAGTGTAACAAAAAATTCAAATACATAGGTCTAACTGTCTATTTATGCCCTCTGGAAAAATTATATCAGATTTTTTAATAATCATATACAGGGTGAGGTGTTGAATATGAAGCAGTCCCATAAATTTTCTCGAAGACGGACTTGGATTTTTTCAATTCTGAATATGTCAGGTAGTTGCCAGACACCAATAAACACTTTTATAAAAAATGAGATAAATCAACTTAATTATTGAAAAGATATGACGAAACATTGTTTTGGTGAAGATCCATAATTCATATATTAATAATCAAAACAAGGAGACATTTTTTAATGGTCATTTGATAATCCCCTAACGTGCCTCTACTTATGGTAGAAGTATGTACAGTTCCTCGTGACTGACCCTGTATTATATCTTGTCGGGAAAGTTTTGGGGCTACACAACCGATTTTTAGTTTACCAGAGGCTGACTAAATTTTAGACGATAATGCTGAAACTTTAAAGACTCTCTATAAAAAAAGTATTCTTATTTACTGGCTTCTTAATGAAAAAATTTAAAAAATAATACTTAGAATTGTTTGATAAAAAACATAAAATAATAAATTAGAAAAAAAATACATGAAATCTAAAATAAAAATTAAACACATTCAATAATTATTCAAAAACTGTTGCGAGCTTTAAAGAGTTGAAACAAAAAATAAAACTTCAATTCATATTTTAGAATTGTAACATTTCAACGATTCGTAACCATTAATTCTTCTAACGTTTGCAACAACAATAGGTTTTTTTGTTTCGAATTTGTTTATAATTTTTTTTTTGTCTAAAACGGTTTATGTTATTGACAATAAACAGTCAGCACTGCATATTTTTTTATTTT
Source organism: Apoderus coryli (assembly GCA_911728435.2). Classification (NCBI taxonomy): domain Eukaryota; kingdom Metazoa; phylum Arthropoda; class Insecta; order Coleoptera; family Attelabidae; genus Apoderus; species Apoderus coryli. The sequence continues at coordinate 5,712,764 of OU452205.1, read as the reverse complement.
AAAAAATGTTTTTTATTAAACAACCCTAAGCTTAATTTTTTCCAATGACTTCGTTAAGAAGCTTCCGCTGTCATCACTGCATATTCTATTGTATTTCTTTCTCAAAAATGGTTCATTTGATAGAGAGTAAACAAAAATAAGTTTTTTCTAGTTGACGGTTCGGGCTTCTCCAATTTATAGATTAGTCATTATTATACATGGCATTAAAAATTTAAGCATCAAGGTCTAGCACGTAGTCTGCCTCTGGAAAACTAATAAAGCTAAATTTGTGTCAAAAACACTATTTTAAGAGCCCCGTACTTTCAAAGTCATTCAAGAAAAACTGATTTTCAACGACGCCCTTTAGGGGCCTCTATCTGCATCCGAAAAATGCATAAATATAAATATATTTTTTTTTTAGGCTGGAGCACCAAATCCCACTGTATCCCTACATGTAGTAGAATTAGAGAGCCCTAGTCAAGTTTCACAACTTCAGCCAGCTAGTGACTTGCAAAATTTGTAAGTTTATAACTTGATTTCAAACTTCTCTGGAAATTTAGATTTTGATATTAACATAAGATATAAGCCACTGGAAATTTTGCTTTTTTGAATCACATAAGCCGGAAGATTGAATATTAGCTACTCCAGTAGGGCATGACCATGACCTCTCCTTTCTTGTCAACGAGGCTGTGAAATTTTGAAAAAAAAACTTAGGGCACATCGCTTAAGTACACCATTTTAAGTAAGAGCCAACCATGTGATTGGGCCACATAGTCTCTTAGCGTATACTAGGAAGACTACAAGAGACGGAATGAAGAAAACCTGGAGTGAAGGCAAGATCATGGATAAAAACTCAACAGTACTTTTTCCATCTGTTAGATGAAGCTTAACATATACGGGACATTTTTCAGAGCTTGCTTACTTCAACATCAGCCAATCTTAACAAAACATCTCAACAATAAAATTCTTCGCTGTCTGAAATTCATTGGTGAGATGGCCTGAGTAAGCAAGCTCCGAAACAGATTTTCAGCAAAATTTTAAATTGTTTTAGAACCATAATTCACTTTTGACATATCTTATTCTAGAGGTCCAATTTTAACAGCAGTAACGTGGGCAACAAACGATACTGTAGCTGCGGTATGGATGAACAGGGTTCAAAATCAGGCAGTAATATTAGCTTATCGCACTGAATCAAATTCCTACTCAACAACCACTGTAAGTTTTCTTCTTAAATTAATATTTCCCTGAACATTTGCAGTGTTCATTTAGTTAGAATTAAGAATTCTTAAAAAATATATAAATATTTCACTCCTACGTACAAGCACCAAAAGGTGGCTATTTTATCCCAAGTATATACCAGACCGGCTTTTATTACGGAATATGAGAAAACCCACCGCCTGCACCACTGAGCCAAGCCAAGCCAAGCTCAAAAACGCTTTCAAAAAAATGTCTTTCTTTGACTTTGCCACATACACAGTTTTTTCTATCATATCATATTGCCAGGCTTAGGACTTGATCTTTTCCAAATTGTTTTCCTAGGTCTGTTTGTAGTTCTTTGATTATTAGTGTTATTATTATTATTTTGTTTTGGGAATTATTTCCTACTTAGAATGTAATTTTATTTCGAACTACAATAAATAAATAATAAATATTTAGCCCCATCGTTGTCCTTTCAAAGACAATGACTCCATTAAACAATTACGTGATTTCCAATAATTTATAGTCGTAAAAATCACTGTTGTGCCTTAGCGTCTATCTTAAAACTACATATTAACAAACAATTGGTCACTTATTTTTCAAAATATCAACACTTAAAAGTTCTCGCAAAAGGACAAATTTAAACGGACGCCTGAACGCGATCTGATTGGTTTGCCGTAACCGGCCATATAAATAGCGGCTTGTTTGCATTTCTCTATATAGCAGCTGTTGTTACCAAAGGTAAGGGCGGCTAGTCCTATGAGGCAAGTGAGGCAGTGCCTCACTAACTTTTTAACCAATTAAGATTAGATTAACATGTGTAAACTTAAAATACAGATTTTTTTTTAATTATATCCCTATTGTTTTTTATTTTGACATTATTTTGCCTCCAACCTCCAGAAAATATAAAATATGCCAGTTTGTTGGAAGTCGACACAGATCCACTTAAACTAAACATTGCACTGTTGCCTTTCTAACTTCACGGCTTGTAGTAGAGTATGCTGTGGCTGTATGCGCGCAAATTGTTTCAATTTAAATTTGAACGGTCAAAATGTTAATGAACAAAAATATTTCTTGCAACTTTCTACTAGCATTTTCGAATACTAACAATTTGTGTTATTGATGATTTTAGATTAAATCTATTAACGAAACTGCAGGGTGGGTAGAACTATTTACCCCTCCATTAATTTCTGGAGACGGTACCAAAATGGCTTTGCTCTTATCACATGACCAAGGTAACAGTTTGGGTGCTTACAGGCATTTAACACTGATTGACATAGCAGAAAATGGCGCCACTGAAGCACTTACTAGTGGTGCTTACGTAGTTACTGAAATTTTAGGCTGGGATACCGAAGATAACCTTATGTAAGTACCTACCTTTGTTTCGTTCATTAATGGATGAATTTTGTTCTATCATTATTTACTTATGTGAAACTTGATAGGTTATTTTGCATTATATCTAAACAAGTCAAATAAAAATTATTTCTACCTATGTTAATATTTTGTTAAAATTTCCCTGAATATCTTGCTCAGTGTATAAATTAATAATCCTTTATCATTCGTTTTCAAACTGATCCATTTCAAGTACATATAATAGTATATTGCCGAAAAAGGAACACTTTCGGAACGGAATTTGATGGGCAAGGCGTTAGCCGGGACCAGCAACCATAGGAGTCCAGGAATGTGCTTTTCCTACGAAGTGCACCTATTATTTTTTCTGAATTCGTTAATAAGCCATAAGTTATATTATTGTGACGAATATAAAATGTCCCCAATGCTTAGAGAGAAATAAATACATCCGGCAACATCGCGTTGGCTGTACTATAGCAAAGATTAATCTACACAATAGCATCGAAAATATCTACGGTGACAATAGATAGTCAGCGTATATGGGACATAAAACAAAAATTGAAACTGTCTCGACACGAGCTACATCTATTAGAAAAACATGCAACCATGGAATTGTAGATGGCGTTATATGTATTGTGTTGAAATAAAATAATCATATGGGCAATGTTAGACAAGGACGAGTATACTTTCCCCTACGAGGTGGGAGTTTGTTTTTATATTATAGTTATCATATATGTACTACTGTGCAGCAGTGTTTTTTGTCGGGTAGTAATATAAAATTATATGGTATACGTATACCTATCTACGCAAAGATTAATGTGTATGGACGAAAATAAAAGAAATTACTATAATAGTATAAATATACAGGGCTGGTTCATTAAATGTTTTAGACAATAATTTTAAATGACTAAAATAATATTATTTTAGTCATTTAATTTTAAATTTCGGATATAAGGATGCATCAAAAAGTTATATTTAAATTAACGAAATTTGGCGTTATAGATAGGACTTCCGGTTATTACCTGATTCAGTTTTAAGGATCAAACTCAAACAGCAGATTCAACTTGTCGTTAACATTATGAAAAAATAAATCTCAGAGGCGGGTAAATTAAAGGGGCATAAAGGCGTGAAATGCTACTCTAACTTTTTTATGCAGATTTTTTGCGTGTGTTTCAATTCGGAGATGTAAAATCTAACAAATTATATACGTAATAAATGTATCCTTCTGTGATATTGATAGAAAGTCATCGTTATCGCGTAATATCGATTTTAAGAAATGTTAATATTAAAAAGGCTGTGCTTTTTACAAGTTGCTGAAGTAAATAAGGTTTGAAATTTCCAGCATGACAATAATTATTTAAAAAAATACGGTTTCGAAATGCAGGATGTAAAAAATTAGAATTTTTAATCTGTTTTTAATGAAAATTTAAATCTATTGAGAAATATGGTTCAGGGTTTTTGTGAAATGTATTTTACTCCAAAGATTCTACTCATCGATTATAACCGAATTAATTTACTCAAAAATATCTATACTAGTAAAATAACACAATTATCACAATTAGGTTCAAATTCTGCAACGCCGAATTGAAAAAAAACTTACAGTCTCCCTAATATTGGTTTTTGTGCAATGATCATAAAACTTTAAAAAACTAACGATTTATGTAGATTGTATTGTTAACACGTTTCGTAAAAAGCTTTAAAAACCCACCAACAGGGTGTTAAAAGTATCACGACAATAACTTTTTTCATGTTTTAACAAGTACAATCGTCTGCTTCAGATTGATCCTTAAAAACTGAATAACAGTTTCTCTATATAAAAAAATAAAACTCGTAAATATCATCCCCAAACATTTAATTTGAATACAATTACATAACACCATATTTGAAAGTAAATAAAAAAAAACAGCATTACCTAGTTTAACAGATTTGCAAATTGCAAATCAAAGTATCTATGTATACAGGGTGTTGCATAAGTACTTGTACAAACTTTAAAGGGTGATTCTTTGACTAATTTTAAGATACAAATTTCATATGTACATGGGTCCGCTACGGCTTGGTTTTCGAGATACAGGTAGTTCAAAAAGAATATTATATTTAGGATTATATGCTTGTTCAATAGCATCGCAATTTGGTGCAATTCGGGATACAGGTGTATTGATGACAAAATACAAATATCATTCAAAAGACAACAATGCACATAATAGTCGGTACCAAGCCAAATAGGTAGTAGGTAAATATAGATTTATTTTGTTTCGGGCTTGGGCTTGGCACCGACTTATTGTAATCAAAACTACCCACCAAACGGATACATTTAATTTTACGCAGATGCTCAAAATGTTAACTTTCTTTCATTAATAGAGACCTGTGAAGTGAGCTTACCTCTTACGCCCACGTATTAAGTACTAAGTTTCAGTTATCAGTTATAATTTTTTATTTTCCAAGAAAGCGAAACGAGATATTTAAAACGGCATTGCGTCGCCCTCATGTATACCTTCGGGGGCGGCATCGAAAATCGCTAGACGTCACAAACTTGTAAATGCTTAGAACTACCCCTATATCAAATTTCTATTTTCTATCTTTTTTGTTTCATACCCAAAGCCCTATTCCTACCGAACTTATTATTTACCCGAAGAAACATTAAAAAGAAGTAAAATTTAAGTACCTAAACCGATAAAGTGGAACTTATACCTGATGAAGAGACAGACTATTATAATAGGTATACCTAATATAATATAGGTAGCACTGATAATTTTTTTATTATAGGTATTATAAGATCTACAACAATCTTGTTACATCTTTGCCACATTGTCTACGTGAAATATTTAGTCAAAAGTATGTTTCTATCTAAAAGCTTTTCATTTAACGATTGTTCGCCACTGATCATGGGACTGGTCTAGTCTTGAAACATGTATGACATGGATTAAATATTATTATATTAAATTTAATTCATAGAGATTAGGCTTTTATTTCAATACTGTACTTGTAATAAATCACCCTGTGTGTTTCTTTTACCGACGAATTGGCAACAGCACGACACACACCACATTCGCTTGTTTTTTTTTCTACCCTCCCTGCGTATCCCCTCCAGATTAATACAGAATTTCATCAATTGCTCTCTCTGACAATACAGCGTTGCCGGTGCATATCTGTTGCAAATGATCTAAATAATTGTTATACGTTGCGTTTTGTTTTTGATATTAATAAATTACAAAACGGTTTCTGGCTGTGACAATACTGCTCTATGCTTTACACGCTAGTCTACGCCACGTAGTGGCAGGCATACTTAGAGATGTTCTGATTTTAATGCATTGGGCTGACTATCTATTGTGTAGATTAATCTTTGACTATAGTGATCAGATGAACTATTCTCGAAATATCGCAAATCAAACAAACGGGATGCGACTCTGTACAAATTTAGGAGGCTGTACCTCGTCCGGGGCAGCGCTGTGTTAATTTGGTAGGACGTGCCTCGCATACCGGATTGATTTAGAATGAACATACGTGCGCAAGAAAATTCGATTACCTACTCACTGGAAGTGTTCAAGAAAAAAGGCCAATCATATATATAGCCAACGTCAGAGGGACAGATACAGTTATGAAGTGACAGTTCAAGCAGAGAATACACAATTTGTATGTTCTCTGGTTCAAGCTTTTCAAACGATAAAATAAATATTAGCGGCGGAGATTAAATAAATATAAATAATAGCTTTTGTATATAAATATTAGTTATTAAGTTTTTAGTAGTATATTTTAAAAAGTTAGTTTTAGTGTTTAGTGTAAATAAATTATTTTATATGTTTAAAGACATCAGTTTTAATAACACCTAAGAACCCAGAGTAAAATCGAAATAAAATCGTTACATTATCAAATAATTTAAATTATATTATTTTTTTTATTCCTTGTATAAAACCTTTTGCCAACAACAAAGTTGCCCGACAACATGTTGATAACAAGTACCAAGCAGCAGTTATCTATTTTAATTTTAAGTAACGTAAATTGTGTGCTCCGAAAACGATTAAAATGGAAAGTGATCAGGATATAGCCAAGTTGTAGAAGCTGCAAATATGGTTACGTTAAATCTGCCGGCGAACAAATCTCGGGAAAAATACGAATTGACCTATTTCATGGATTATTGCCTTAAAGACATACGACTTCCCGCTCCGAAAACTTGGTTATTGCGTATTTGGCCGAATTATCTAAGAAGATGGAAGCATCTACGTTGTGTATTTGGAGATTCGGTCTTAATAGGCTTAAAACTGCAAAAAGCAAACACTAAGAAACACGACAGAGTAAACACTTTATTATTTAAGGTTAGGTAAAGGTTCATTAAGTTATTTGGTGGTTATTTATTTTGTGGTCCACAGCAGAGCCGGTCATAGCGCATGCCCAAATATCCGGGCAAACATAAACTTTAACCAAATCTCTCGCACAAAAGCATTGCAATGCACAAAAGGCAGCTTTATCAATGTCTAATAATTGACGTATTTGGTTTGGATTATTGTTTAAGGAAGCATTTGGATGAGTTCATGTTTACCCTATAAGATATTCGAAACAACCGAAAAAAATAAATTCAGAAGAGCCAAATATGTCAACTTCTTATTTTTCAAGTCGATAACATTCCAATCTTTTATATGGATGAAACAAATTTTAATAAAAAAGGGCGTTTTATGAAAGGGTAGCCGGTGCTCATACAACAGCAAATCGCGGTGCAAATATATTAATGATTATATTTATAATAATAGGATGCATAGGTAACCTGAGATTAATCCCTCATAAGGTAAGACAAGGTTCATTTCGAAGGCACGAGGCAAATTATTTCCTACGAGATTACTGGCGTGCTGCATATATAATGTGTACCTTGTACGAATCGAATTTGGTTATGGATAATTCACCATGTCATACTGATGCTAAAGCAGTATCTGAAGATTTCAATTGCCTTCATCTACTACGATTACGTCCCTATAGTCCGATGCTTAATCCCAAGCTTCAAGGCTGGAATGAAGAGAAGATAATGTCCAAATGTAAATTATTTTTCTTGTTCCCCAGATTATTTTTTCATTTCTTTAACTAAAATATTGAAATTTGGTCAAGGTACCAATATATATGGTGTTGTTTAGCCTTATTTTGAGATTGTTAAATCTCAATATGAACATGTTAGTTCTCAATTTGTATGTGTTTAGTTCCAAATTGAGTTTGAACACTCAAATTGTAGATTAATAAAACGATGAACTAAATATTTACTCATCTACTTACTTGATTTTAGATATTATACTGCCAACACAGCTACTGATTCTTCCATACAACATGTCTATAGCATTTCTCCAGTTACAAAAGACATTAACTGTATTTCGTGTTTAATCCGATCTCGAAACAACGATTCTAAGTTATGTACTTACAATTCAGCTGAATTTGGACCAGGAGCCAGCCACTATGCATTAACTTGTGCAGGACCGGAGGTCCCACATATCGATCTATACAAGAAAGACGGTAATTAGTTAATTCTTAATTATAATTTTGAATCCTTTTTTACTAATTTTTAACGTATAGGTACTGTAAAGCATATTTGGGTAGACAATCAAGAACTGAATGAAGTAATTGATGGGAAAATTCTACCTAGCAAAGTAACATATGAATACGAAGTGGCAAATGGTTTTAAAGCACAAGTTTTATTAAGATTACCTCCTAACGCAGATCTAAGCGGGAACACTAAGTACCCGATGCTAGTCAATGTGTAAGTAGGTATTAGTTTTCAATTTCAATTTCGCTCGTGTTGAAAACTGAAGTAAAATAACAGTAGGTACAATATTTCAGAGGCCTTATAACGTTAATAACTAACTATTAATCAGTAGCAATTATGTAAATGTTAAAACATAAAATAAACCGGCGCGTAGCCAATAAAGTTATTATTATTGTTTTATAGATATGGAGGACCGGATACATTCCAAGTGATTGACAAATTTACTTTGGACTGGGGCAGTTATCTGACAGCAAATAAAAGTATTATCTATGCAACAATTGATGGACGAGGATCTGGTCTCAGAGGCGATAATATCCTTTTCTCAGGATATAGAAAATTAGGAACTGTTGAGATTGCTGATCAAATTAATGTTACCAGGTAACTAAATTAGTTATCAAATAAAAGAAAACAAACAAAAACTTTCAAAGTAACTCCACAAAAAAACTTTTAATTTAGTTGTAAGTAAGTTGTAAAGGATACTAGTTTCGGCTCAACAAGCCATCATCAGTCCTACAATAAAGATAAAAACAAACGCATAAGAGAAAAAATAAATAAAACGTACAACGGGCAACAAATCTATACATAAGTTCATAAGGTAAAAAACTTACCATTCTTACAAAAACATCTGTGTAGAAAAAATATCAAACCTGAATATGAATAACATTACACGAAAACAAACACCTGTGTTGAGTAAATAAATAAAATAAGAATTTTAATGCATCCAATACCAGATTCAAATATATCAAAAGGAAAAAACGAAAAACGTTTAACCTTTTTCTATAAGTACAGTATGTCCAAAAAGAATTGAATTGAACTGGACTGAAATTCTAAAGAATCGTAAAAATAGTAAATTTAAATGAGGCAAGCAAAAAAAGCATTAAAGAGGGGCACAAAAATTGAACACGTTACAAATTAAAGAGTGAATTAATTAATAATAGGGGACTCAATGAAAGATGTTTAGTCATTCAAGCAAGTGACACTATTATTTGACTTAGCCTTCATGATCTCCAAAATCTCCAAATAATTTAAACGGGAGCCCTTATTACACCTATGTAATAACGTTGAATTATTCAAAACATCGAAGTTGTGATTTGTCGCGATTAGATGGTTTGCATAAGTAGATGGAGTATGAAAAATATCGGTATTCTTATAACAGTTGTAATAATACAAATGTTCCTTAATTCTCGTAAGGATCCTACGGCCAGATTGGCCGATATAAATGCTATTACAGTCCCGAACATTTCAAAAAATTTGTTCTATCTTTAGAATTCACTAGACAAAGGCTAACGTTGTTAACAGTTCTAAAACTAACGCCAATATCCGGAATACTACTTCTTATCATTTTAGCAATCTTAAGACAATAGCTACCGGTATAAGTAAGAGAGACATATCATATGTTTTCCACAAGAGGACTTACAACCGTAAAAGAAAGTCTAAATCTTGATTATTTCGTTTAAATTAGTTATATTGCGAGTAAAAAATCAGTTATGTTTCTCTGGTCTTTAACGTCCCAATAGGCTTATTATTATTGTTCCAAACACTTACGGTACAATTTTTTGCAACAATGATTTCTAGAAGTTTGTTACCCATTAGCAACACAATGACACTTGCTTGTTGGCCATGCTCAGTCGCATAGTTTTGTATCCAAACGTCATTTTTTGGATTTCCAGAAAGATAATGTATAAGAGCTCTCGGATGAGACTGCTGCTCTGGAAGATTACTACAATGTTACTAATCTTAAGAAATACATCATAGTTAAAATGCAAGGTGTCTTTAGGACCCGTCTAAGGGTTAAATAAGTCGATGACATTTTTAGGTAATTGTTTTTTGCAGAATTCTTCAAGAAAATCTACCGTACATTGATGCATCTCGAACTGGAATCTGGGGCTGGAGTTATGGAGGATATGCCGCTGGAATGGCATTAGCAACAGACACGCAAGGTGTATTTAAATGTGGAATATCAGTAGCGCCCGTCACCGACTGGACGCTTTATGGTAAGATGGTAAAAGCCCCAAAAAGAGACTTGCAGAATGTGACTTCGCGCATTCTATAATAGAATAAGTTATTTCTATTAAAAAATGTATTTCCTAATTATTGTTTATTAAGATTTATAGTATAATCGATGAGTACAACCAATGGCGTAGAGGAATATTGAAAAACTCGTTTTACCACTTCACCAAAACACTTTTTTTTAATTCTCAATGCGCGTTTCGCTAACACTCTCCTCAAGAATGAAATAAGACTCTATTTTGAGAATGCTAACCGTGTTAGCAATACGCGCATCGAGATTAAAAAAGTGTTTTGGTGAAATGGTAAGACGAATGTTTCAATCATTTACACACATATTTTGTGTAGCTGAATGTTTGACAGTAGATAGTTACTTATATTGTTTACTATGTGTTTTTAGATTCCATCTACACAGAACGATTTATGGGTCTTCCAACGATAGATGACAACTACCAAGCGTATTATGATTCCCAATTATTAACTAAATACGCTGGAATGAAAGACAAGCAGTACTTTTTGATTCATGGTACTTTTGATGACAATGTGCATTACCAACAGTCTATGATGTGGGCAAAGATGTTGGAACGAAATGATATTCAATTCAGGCAACTTGTAAGTCTTATATAATCAAAGGCACTTCTAGCTACTATTACTAGTTCTGCTTGTTCATTTAATAACATTAGGTTGCTGTTATATCATTTGACATTGCAATGACTAGTTTATCGCAAAGGCTGGGATTTTTGCTGGTATGCTATAAACAAACAGCAAAGAATAATTATAGATTTTTCACTAATGGTAGATTTTTCAGTTTAAGAAATGAACCAAATATATATCAAAAATAATTCAGAAAGTTTGCACAATATTCTCATATATCCAAATGCCATCTAATTCGTTCTTTGATGTGTAACCTGAAATAGACCTCTATAAGAGTGAACCACTGTGGAACACACCCAATGAAATACTCTATTTGAGGTTCATTGCTCTGATGCTTACGTGAAAGAAAGAAAAAATCTATCAATATGTGTAGTAAAAATCTAGTCAAAGAGTTTTGAATAAATATAATGACAAAAAGATCAGAGGTTGACTCTAGTTTTTTTTTAACATATAAAAAATCTGTTACAGAGTTATACTGATGAGGACCATGGATTAGGCTCAGTACGTCCACACTTATATCATTCCCTAGAGAATTTCTTGGATGAGTGTTTTGTGTCAAGTTCATAATTGAAATATGTTGTGGAGGATGTGTTTTAAAAACTAGTCAAAAAATTAACTTTACACAAAAATAGGATAAAATGTTTATCTATTGAAAACAATTTCGTGGCAAAGCGGACTAAAATGTTGGCTTTACCTACACAAGGAATTTTGTTTAATTTAGCAGGGCCCCAGTCTAATTCGATAGAAACCAGACCGAGGCATGGGTCGACAGGTACTGACGAATTCGTTTCGCTCTTGTTATGAGCTCGTCAGAGCACCATAGTCGCTACCCATCACAAATATCGGCCTGCATTTAAGCACAATAGGATACACAACAGTAGACACATGTAAACATATATCATCTACATGTACATAGTAATGCATATCCCATACCATGCAGAGGCCGAACAAACTCAATGTATAGGTAAAACCAGTCGTATAAATAGAAATAAATATAAATAAAAATAGTATGAACACAAAACGCTAGCAGGAGACCATTTTATCCTTCTGCCAGCATCTCCCAAATATTTGGGTTTCAGCAATGCTCGGACGGTGGTCTCCAAGCGTTCTGCCGTCGATGTTTAATGCCAAATAATGAAAAATTAAGAGGATTTTCATGTCCGTAAATATAACAAATGAAAACAATTTCGTGGCAAAGCGGACTAAAATGTTGGCTTTACCTACACAAGGAATTTTGTTTAATTTAGCAGGGCCCCAGTCTAATTCGATAGAAACCAGACCGAGGCATGGGTCGACAGGTACTGACGAATTCGTTTCGCTCTTGTTATGAGCTCGTCAGAGCACCATAGTCGCTACCCATCACAAATATCGGCCTGGGAGATGCTGGCAGAAGGATAAAATGGTCTCCTGCTAGCGTTTTGTGTTCATACTATTTTTATTTATATTTATTTCTATTTATACGACTGGTTTTACCTATACATTGAGTTTGTTCGGCCTCTGCATGGTATGGGATATGCATTACTATGTACATGTAGATGATATATGTTTACATGTGTCTACTGTTGTGTATCCTATTGTGCTTAAATGCAGGCCGATATTTGTGATGGGTAGCGACTATGGTGCTCTGACGAGCTCATAACAAGAGCGAAACGAATTCGTCAGTACCTGTCGACCCATGCCTCGGTCTGGTTTCTATCGAATTAGACTGGGGCCCTGCTAAATTAAACAAAATTCCTTGTGTAGGTAAAGCCAACATTTTAGTCCGCTTTGCCACGAAATTGTTTTCATTTGTTATATTTACGGACATGAAAATCCTCTTAATGTTTATCTATTGTTTACCTATATTTTGAATTTATTATAATTTAAATTTTTATCTACACAAGAATTATTTTGATTTATATAACGAAGAAATTAAAATTTCAAGATAGGACTAAAGTGAATTTATATATTTTGTTATGACTTTGTAAATAAAATCATGTACCTATTATAATTGTTATCAATACATCATTGGCATTAAAATTTTATTTTTAGATTGAATTTTATTTATTTACAACCAAAAATAATGATCGGAACATATCATCATATTACTTGCTCGCACAAGGAAAGTATTGTGAGCGCGCTAACAAAAATTGAGATAAAGACGGATATTTGGAGTTCCTTGAGACGATACCAGATCAGTGAGCAATATTTAAGTTTGGATCTGACGTACGCGAAGTACAGTTTTTTAGCGAATTAATATTGCGAAAAGATCTGCTATTTCTAACGATGTAACCATATGCCTTGGATGCATTAGCTATCATCGTCATTATGTGTTCGCTGAAGGTAAAGCGCGAATCGAACACAACACCAAGATCCCTAGTAGTTTCCACACGTGACAATGCAGCGTCATGAATCGCGTATTCAAAATCAATAGGGAACTTTAGTTAACAGTTTACTTGCCACTGTTTTAATGCAAACCGATTTTATCTATATAAGTCTATTCGCATGACATTATAATATCATAATATGAGCCGCCATCTATGAATTAGTAATTAAACAATGAATAAAATTTAATTTCCAGCTAATTGTACAAATGTACTTATAAAATGACAATAAGCAGCATATCTGGGTTAAATACGACTGTATATTGATAATAGTGACCAGGCACAGAAATGAAAACCATCACAATGCTTGCTCTCACAAAGTCATAAGACTGCGCCTCTCTTATTTCTTGCTTCACGTTGATCTTTGAACGCTCTCAGCAGTTACAGCTGAAAATCCGGTTTCGCATAAATATGTTGTAAAAGAAATGAGAATCCCTCAACCTTTTCAACGTATAGTTGGTCATTTTGCTTTCAGGCTGTTCATTGAGACTCTTTTCTTTTTCTGAAGTGAATTCTGCTGTAGCTTGACCATGGAATGGATTTGGATAAACGAATTTTTCTCGATATTTTCTTCCGCAGTATTTTCCAAACCAACAAACAAAAACCTATTTTTTTTAAATGGGTCTATTACAGGGTATTCAGCAGAACGTTAGACAAATTCGGGAGACATGAGAGTAGACTACTCATTCTGTGGAAACGTCATATTTTTTTGTATACTTTTTATATTTTGTATATTACTTAATGTATCCTTATTCTTGTTAGATGTAAAAAATAACTAATTAGTTCTGACCTCCAAACTTGGTAAGAAGGTTGGTAGATACAGAAAGTTAAGTACCTATCTATAGCTGCAAAAAAGGCTAGAATAGTTTAGGCAAAAAAAGAGTTACATTAAATGAAATGCAGGAAAACTTATTGTTTCAACAATGTGCTAATCGACATAAACTGACCCAAGGGGGAAAGCTCATTCTTTCATTTTGCAGTGTCCATCGACACACAATTCCGCAGCACCCTGTATTCCCAGTTTTCTGGAATTTTATGTTTTTTATATCTAGTGAGGGCTTTATTTCGTAGTTTTTGTAAATTCTTAAAATCTTTGGTTATCCATGGCGCTCTCTTTCTACATTATTTTCATTATAAATGCTTCACAGCATTTAATGAATCAACCTTTTCACAAAGGTTGATTCATTAAATCTTGATAAAACATGTCTTAATAAATGTTTAAAATCTCCGATTGTATGAAAAAATGGTATTGGTTTTCATACTTACTTTATCTAAAATAATTGTACTTAATTAATTACAAATATATACAATACAAATAGCAACTAATTACGTTTTCACCAATTACTGACCCGGCTCTGGTACTAAATCAATTAATATTAATCCATAGGGCTTCGCTAAATTGTAAATCCAGTCTCAAATCAGTGCATGAAACCCATTTCATAAAACGGTGGCCAACAATAATGATTTTGCGTAAAATCGTACAAGAAAAACGTTAGGTTTAGGTATAACAAAAGAGATTTAAAATACCAAAATAGGTTGGGTTGAGTTTCCGTATAACCGCAAGTGCAATAATATAATAATACATACCTTTCGTAGTTTTTGAATACTCTACTATAGAAAAATCACTGTGTATGTAAACTTTAATTTTTGAAAATACACAAAAATTTAATATATGTATATTGTAATTGTAATTAAAAACTTAAAAACTAATTATAATTTACAAACTTAACATATTTTTATTATGAAATGTAATAATATATATATAAAATAAAATTAGCGAAAACAAAACGTTTCACATAAACTCCAGCTTTCTAAATATTATTATATGCCATAGATTAAACAGTTTAATCAATGCATAAACTATTCTAGTATGTCTATATTAGCTTACAGATCGAAATGAAATCAATGTCGACAAATGTATAAAACAAAATCAATTCATATTCAGTGGTGGATGGATATTATATGCAACTCATGGGAAAACCATTGATATATTTTAGCAAAGACCTTTGTAGGGTAATCAGAAGATAAAATAGGTAGTATAGTACATTATAGTGTCGATCTCTGAAAATGACGAAGTTAGAATGACATAATATACAAGTAACGTCCGCAAAATTAAATTAAATACGACCACCTTGTTAAATATTAATTAAAGTCACTTTCCCATCAAATCTGAACATATAAAACTGCTGGTTTATAGAATTTAACTATTTTTTTTTTACATTTTGAAAAATCAGGGGAAATTCACAAGACATTAACCACTACTTTCTTAATTAAATAGTCCGAACGTTCGATGGCCTAGCCCTTATCAAATAAATAAATTAATACATTTTTTGTGAACTAATCATCACAAATTCAAGAACCACCAACTATATTCCAACTGTAAAAATGTCATTTTAAACAAAAACTGCACATACGAGTATCATACAACTCAGATTCTTAAAATGTCATTTAAGACCACTTATTGTTTAGGTATGCTTAGTGTAGAGCTAGGTAAGTAATTAATTACAGTAATCAATCCTTATGCAACGTAATTGTAATTAATTACAATTTTAGCTAAAGTAATTTATAATTAATTGCATAATTAATTTGTACCTTGTAATTGTGTACCTGAATCTTCAATTAGTTTCCCAAAAACGTTCAACAGCAACGAACCTAATGGATGATAATAATAATAATCAGGTCTTCATACAATACTTTGTTGCCTACACATTTTTAAACTGTGATAATCAAGTGAAGTTATTTTTGGAATAATAAATATTGTGTTTAATAAATTTTAGACGCACCTAACAAAATTCTCTTTGGATTGACTTAAACCAAAGATTACTCAATACTGTTTGTAGTTTTTGCCTATACCCTAACAATCATGTGTCCAAATCTTCTTAAAAAGATTCCAATGGGCAAAGAAGCGCTATATAATTTTTAAATACCCGGGCAAAGATGAGAAAAAACTGTTTTAACTTTACCCACCGGTGTCCAAGATAAGAATGGGATAGCATTGGAATCTTGGAAACGGTAATAGGAGTAGGAGTTGTCGGTTACATTAGAGAAAAGTTGTACAATTTAAACACCTTTCAAATGGTGTTTTCAAAATTAAACTACCTCACTTCACCCTCCTCTAGCTTAGTATATTTAATACACCAATCAAAAAGACTGTTCAAGGAGTAATTTGCTATTTACCTAAAATTTCCCTTTCTAAAAGCAACTTTCGGTGAGTTTTGAACGGCAATTTGTACAATAAGCATTTACTTTAAAAAACTATCTTGTAACTAAACTGAATTGAACAGCATTCGTACCAAAAATAAATCGTCCACAAGACAATTAACTGAACAATGATACATAAAGTTAGGCAGGTAGATCATATAAAGTTGTTCACAGTATGGATACTTTTCTATACTACACTTATTAGACCGTTCCTACAACTTATAGGTACATCATTGGTCCACAATAATATTAACACAATTGAAAATGATTAGTGTTTTTTTTTATTTCATTTTATTTTTTATGTTGCAGTATATTATGTTAGTCTTTTGCCTAAATTTCTTTACAATTAGATGAAATCGTACATCGGGGAAGGTTTCATTAATTTGAATATTAACATAGTTCCGGTGCTAACACTTTATTTATTTACAATAGTAAAGTTTATATAAAAAAATTAAAAGATTTGACAATAAACCCGCCCGCAAAATTAAAAGCACTTAAAACTATAATTCATAAAAAAAAATAAAAGTAGGATTCCCTAAATATGTCGAAATGTTGGAGTTTTCTATCAATATTCCGGGTGTTTAGCCTTCTGCTTATCTTACATGGTACAATAACTCACAAGGAAGGATATCGTCTCGGTTGTGCGCAAGTAGGTGGGGGAGTGTGACGTCTTCCGTGCCCGTACGTCATTTAAATGTACAATAGCACGTATTATTTCATTGTAATGTGCCTGTATTTTTGATAGTTGTGATTTGTTTTTTTATAATTTTATAGTAGTGTTTCGTATTTATTGTGTTAGTGTTTTTATTTTATGATAATTAGAATGAGGTTATGGTTATAAGTTATATTTCATTTCTCCTTCTGAGTACTATCAGTTCGCAAAATGTTCCAACCTGTTTTACTTTAACGCCTAGTAATTTTGCTGCGTTCGTGCGCAGTCGCATTACACGCGTACCGACCGTAATATTACCATAGAATAATGACTATAGATAAGGGTCAGTAGACGCTAAAAACGGCATCGACTCGTCGCAATCCCAGCCACATTTCTGGCACGCTACTATATATACTATATCTGTATATACTATAAGATACTATACTATAACTATAAGCGGCGGCGAATTGCTTTTAAGACAGAGACAACAAAGGTGCCGACACGAGGTGAAGTAACTGTATATTAAACTGTGATATTACTGACGGTTGCAACGCACTTATTATATGGAAAATTATTATTAAAGCATAAAATAAGTCTATGCTAATCTTGTTAGTACCACAAGTTAAAAAAAAAATGTTTGTTTATCGAATCCAAGCCTTATATACCAGTGCATGGAATGCAAGTATTCGCTGGACACCGATGACGTCACTGCGCTAACTCGACCTATTTTGAACCGGTCGATATCCTACCTTGAGAGTTATTGTACCATGCTTCTTAAATTTAAAATCAGTGGCGGCTCGACAGGTGAAGGCGCACTTCACAAACAAAAATAGAATACATAAAATTAGGAGGAAAACTCTACATTTAAAAATAATAATTATGTACAAATTAATGAGATTAATTAATACGGCCGCACCTCTACAAAATAGGGTCACCGTTATGTAGGTTCAAAATGAGTGGGTCTGCACCGAACCCTCCACTGCGACCACCGAGGGTCCATTGTCGCTCATACCTATTCATATTTCACCCAGCAAGTCGATTATTTTGCTGGAGGGTCACCGTTAACACGTTCACTAAAACAATAACAATCTCAGCGCCAATATAGTCAAGACGGTTGGCTATTCACCATTGCCATGATTACGTGGCGCCAGCCTCACGACAGCAAGTAACATCGCTCGTAAAATTGGTGTTTAGATGAAGAGATATTGAAAAGATTATTCGTATGCATAATTGTTTTGGTCTCGCGTCGAACAATTTACGGATATTAATTTAATAGTGTAATTTCTTGGGAACCCAATTTAGACGTGAACAGACGATGATAAAAGGGAAATAGTGAAGTAATATAAATAAGTCAATCACCTTTTGAAAACCGCGAGCCGCCACTGCTTAAAATATGTACAATATGTAAAACTAAATTAATATAAACGATAAAAAGTAATGCATTTGTGTCTAACCAAATTTAGAGTTTTCTATCAATTTACAGCTTTTTAAACAATAGCTTGGCAGAATTTTTTCCTTATCGAGACGATTTTATAGTCCCGGTAACATTTTTACGTTTCCTATATAAGTAGCGCTACTTGGAGCACTAATAGCTAATTCCATTAATGTACTATTGTGGATGCCAGTCATTCGCCTCACCCCAAGATCACCAGAAGTTGTACCCTCTTGAAGTAGAGGGTGCCGACAAAAAAAAATCTTATTTTCGCTTGTAGAATGTCTCATTAAATTATTTTAAGTTACATCCCTGTATTTAACAATGATTAAAAAATAAACATATTTATTTTTTCCAATTAATGGCACAGTGCGTGCGTTAAGGCCGAGATAGACTATTATCACGTCACGTGAGATCACATGCTATTACGTAATGTCACGGCACGTCCGAAAAATTTGCACTACAGGGTTAGAAGTAGACTACGGTCACCTGATGCAGCCCACGGCAAGTTATACGCGACTGCATAATTTTGTTCTTGCAAATTTATATTTTCGGCACGCGTGAGAGCAGCGTTGCCTTTTTACACATAATTATTATCGAGATTTAACAAAATGTTGTCATAGATTTGCTAATAAAATCATGATCACATAATGTAAAACCGTGCCAGGGGCAACACTGGGTCTGACAAACAAAATATATGTAATAAAAATGATCTGCGGTGTTACGTAACCTGTGTCTCACGTGAGGTCACATGTTATCAGTAACACTTGACCTCACCTGACGTGATAATAGTGTGTCTGCCCCGTTAATCACATAAGGCATATAGGAAACGAAAAAATGTATCCCGGTACAACATAACCATGTATTAGAATACGTTTTTGAAAAATCCTTTTCGCAGATGTATGTGAAACGAACAGAAATAACCCTTAACAATAATATAAGAATATAGCTTTAGTTATTTTAAAAAATATGCACAAAGTTTATTTACAGGATTCCAACAGACATCTGGATAACTTGTAAGAAAAAATGTTGTGTAAACCGATAAAAAAAAACTATTACAAAGTAAACAAGGGATAACGCTGCCCACAATTATTAAAATTTGACTCTTAAAGGTCAAAATTTTAGTTTATACAAGTTTAGATCTATCGAAATGTTCTGTCCGTATGCTATTTTTTAAGTTGAAACAACTCAACGTTAGATTCACTTTGATGGCAAACATAAGAAGCCACAATGGTCCATTATTTTTTGGTATAATTGTCAATGAATATTGTTTGCAACAAACTTATTTATGCTTTGCACTGGTTCCAGCTACCTTTCCACCGACTTGTCCACCCTGCGCATAAAACTTACTCAATACTCCACAAGCCACTAGTCTCACATAACCCAGTTCTACAGCATTCACGAATTTTTCATTCCGTATCAGCGGAAGTGGAAAAGGTTGATTGGGTATTACATTAAACACCAAATTATGATTCAGGCTTCTTAGAGCAAAGTTCATTTTTAAATGATTCTCATCAATCATCAACAAAGGCTTATTTACCAACATAAGCTTATTGAAATGTTCCAAAGAGTTAATAATGCGTTCCTTGAAGATTTTTGTAATGGCTGCTACATATTGTGCTCTATCAGATTTACTGGACGCAGGGCTTTTAGATATTTCAGGTTTTACATTTATATGTTTTACTGGTTTTTCATGTTTTACTGGTTTTTCATGTTTTACTGGTTTTACATGTTTTACTGGTTTTACATATTTGACAACCTTACTTTTCACCATCTTCTCAATAAACGAGATACGTTCTACTTCAACACAGCATGGTTTAATTTTGAATTTTTTCTTATAAAAATCATCGCTCATTGCCTTCTTTTGCGCTTTTACCGGTGTATTTCTGGGGGTTTTACGAGAACTATTTAATGCAATATTTTTACTGCGACGCCGTCTCTTATTGAGAATAACAACCTTTTTAGTTAATAATAAATCATTCATACTGTTATTAGTATTTTCATCATCATCGCATACCATATCAACGACAGGCGTGAGTGTTGTTGTTGACGGTGAAATGCAACGCTTCTTTATATCCTCTATCTCCACAAGTTTAACTTTACCTAACGCGACATCGTTGGTAGATTTACGGCTCATCAAAAATTCGTGGTATTTAGTTCTTGTTTCAAACAATTGTTGGCGCAGCTGTGTCAAAAAACGATGACATTCATACTCACAAGCCCTTGTTCGTGTTAGTTCAGCTTTAAGAAATCCTTGTCTTTCATGTAGAGTCAATCCATCGATATACACTTTTCTCTTCTGTACTTTGTACCAACAATATTTTTTATCACTCAGAGGATCATACACAGGCTTTTTTGGTGGAGTCGGTTTAGCAGTTGGTGTTGCAGGTTGTTGTATTACCTGTTGACATAAAAACGGACTTTACTATCACAATTAAAGTTAAGAATGCTTGGTTAAGTTTGAGTGAATATGTAGTCAACATGATGTACATTTTCTCCAAAACTATTTAAGAAAACGTGGTGGTTTATAAAAATAAAACTTCTCAGGATATTAATGTACAGAGAGGAGTAACGCAAGGTTCAATTTTCGGACGCATTCTGTTTAGTCTATATACTACGGAGTTTCCTAAACACCTTGCTTTTTGTAGGTGCCAACTTTTTGCCGACGATTTTCAGATTTAATTGACCTGTCCCACTAATTTGATAGCGGATGCTTGCGCTAGGATAAACATGGATTTGGAACGAGTAAGAATATTTTCGCAGAATCATTCATTAACCCAACCCAACCCAAGTAAGTGTGCAGTCATGTTGTTTGGGAGGAGAAAGGATATGGATAGTTTGAGGGATTTAGTCAACATCTGAATCAATGGCTCTCCTGTTGAAGTCAAGACAGAGGCGAGGACGTTGGGGTTGATCTTGGATGACAAACTGAGATTTGATCAACATGTCGCCACATGCACAAAAAAGGCTGTTGGGTGCCTAAAGTTATTGTATAGCTCTCGACATCTCCATAGCCCGAAGGTAAACTTAGTTCGTTATCAACAATTATTCGGAGATTTGTAGAAACAAACTCTCTCGCTTTTCCAAATACTAAAACATATGAATTAATTGAAGCCGACGAGAAAAATCTACCAAATTTTGTAAATCCTCATTGATAATATTGTTGGCTAGAAATCAATATACCTAAATCATTTTTGTCAAAAGAATACCTTGAGTATTGTCGGCATAGGCATACAAAACGCAATTTTCCAAAAAAATGGTTAAATTGGACGTATATACAAACAAATATGTAAAGGAGCCTTGGGGTACACCGCAGCAAATCTTTCCTAACTCAAGAGTTCCCTTCGATGTCTGAACATACTGATATCTATTTTAAGTGATATATTTTCAAAATAAGATTTGATTAAATTTATTGAAAACCCCGAAAATGGTAGTATACAAAACAAGATTTCATAGCTAGTTCTATCGAAGACCTTGCTATAATCAAGAAATTCGTGCTGTAGTTTTACCAGAATCTATACTATGGATAACATCATCTACAAAATCCAACAGAGCAGTAGCACAGCCAGCAGTATCCCCTACGAAAGCCTGATTGCTTTGAATGTAAGATATTGTGTTTGTTTACATGGTCATACATTTGGTTAAACACATTTTTTTCAATGATTTTTGAAAGTGGAGACAAAATAGCAATATTTCTAACTGTTAACCTTTGGCCCTTAGTATTTTTTGAAAGTTTTGGATTTATCAGATGATTTTACAAATCGTTTACCATATTTTTTGTTAAATCTCTAATTTTAAATTAATTTTTTAAATTAATCCTATATGAATTTGACCTCCATAAAATATTTTTGTTTTACATAGATAGGTACTTTTTACTTTTTAATGCAAAATTATTAATGCATTATTTACTGTTTCTCAATTAATTGACCCCTAAGCTATCAATGTGAAATATCCCTATTCGAAGTGATTATAATAGCTTATTTGAGATCTACCACTAAAATTTTGAAAATTCACCAATAAATATAAAATACTTCCAACTGTTACAATAATACCATCAACTTATGTAATTACACCAATAATAAATAAATATTGTATTAAGCCTAAAAGAAAATGCAAACTTTTAGTTTTCACCCTGTATCTTGAAAACCCTTGTAGATATTTTTCATTTTAAGGCAAAAATTCGTGGTATTTAGTTTAGTCTTTAGCCTAAAAGAAAATGCGAACTTTTACATCCTGTATCGTGAAATCCCCTGTAGATATTTTAAAATCGCTTAAAGTATGACTGCGTAAGTAGTAGCATAGATTAAACAAGTCAGTTTAATATATTTCGGTAGTAGTAGAAGGGTTTTTTCGTGGAATTTTGCATAGCAAATAGCATAAAAAGAAGCGAAATAAACATCCTTACCATCATCCGACACTGTTGCTGTTGTGGTTGCAGTTGTTGCTGGTGTGGTTGTTGTTGTGATTGCTGCTGCTTTTGTTGCTGTTGTGGTTGTTGTTGTGATTTCTGCTGCTGTTGTTGCTGATGCTGTCTAACAATATCATGGAAATTTAAAGAAAATGGTTGCGGCATTCCAGGTTTACTAGCATCGGGTACAACAGATGTAGGCGCCATTTTATTAATCAGAACGGGCCCTATTCCAGGAATATTGAATAAAACTGGACCATTAATACCATTAACAAAAGCCAGCAACTCTGGAGACAGTTTTAAAACACGCTGTTGTTGAGGTTTCAATAACATAGAACTGGATACTGTTTGTGTTGCTGGATTGAATGGTGTTGCTGGATTTAATAGTGTTGCTGGCTTTAATAATGATGCTGGATTTAATGGTGTTGCTGGATTTAATGTTGTTGCTGGATTTAATAGTGTTGCCGGATTTAATAATGTTGCTGGATTTAATGGTGTTGCTGGATTTAATGGTGTTGCTGGATTTAATGGTGGTGGTTGTGGTAAAATAATATTATTTGATGTGTTTGCCATTGAAATAGGTTTCGCTATTTGTGCGTCAGCAGCTGGACGCTTCTGTAGATTGGGAGGACTTAGAACAATATTATTGTGAATTTTTATTGTTTGCTTCTTCTCATTTTCATAGGTTACATCAGGTTCATCAAGAAATATAGCTTCAATATTTGGATTATCTTTTTGGAGATCTTGTATAATAGACCTTGTGTCTGAGTTTAATTTATTCGCTCGCGAGTTTGGAGCACTTGTATCCATTTTGATTGGGGATATCATGGGTTTCACTAAATTAATACGTTTTGGGGTCGACGTAAATGGCTTCAACACCTTGTAACGTTGTGAATCATTTGGATTACAATCCACGAACTGAAATGAAGTGGAGCTTTTACCATTAGCATCACCTATAAGGTCAACAGTATTGTTAAAAGTTCCTGCCATTGTAGTAGTATCTAAAATCAAAGGAAACATTTTAATTTAAACTGAAATTGAGATTCACTACTTTCCATACCTGTTTATACTATTTATCTACGATATACGATGCTTACACAGACAAAGTATTACCGTATTTTGATAAAATTAACATTACATATAAATAGAATCATAAAAATATAAACAACTCCGACATAACTCATAACCTTATTTCCGTGACGACTACGGCTACGAAACTAAACGATACCCGAGCAACGGCTGGAAGTTAGCATATTTCAATGCAATTTGTGTGTCAAATTTGAAAACCGGAGAGTAGAACCAAAAAACATCGAAAGAAGCGAGGCACAACCTAGTTTACTAGCACAGCGTTGCCTCGCTCTCGGTCGTGGTACTCGTCACGTTAAGAATAGACACACTTGATAGCAGGACAGTGGTGTCTAACCATTAATTTATTCAGTATATCTACCAATATTAACTGAAATACCAATGGTCGCGTACATCACCACTACTGAACGCGGGTTTTGTTAACTGATCAATTGTGAGCGCTTTGGTAGCGGGTAGCGGTCGCCATTTTTCCATCAGATTTGAAATACGTTACGCAACCAGCATACGTTAATTTTGTGCCGAGCCAATGGGAATCTTCGTGCGCGCGTCTGCTTGTCGTAAGCCGGGTTTATACAGCATAATAATAAATATAGGCTTATTCACAAAAGTTGAATGCATTGTAAATTGTAATGATATAGGGACCGTAGAATGTCCAATATCATATAAAACTCAAAATTTGATTTAAGAAATTCAGCTTGTGGTATTAATATAAAATTTAATATACAGATAGATCGGCCGGTTGCAAAGTACACAGCGGGACTGTAGACGTTTGTCATGGTACAACCATTGACGCTTGTGTAGAATTTAGCCAGTAATTTTATCGAACCTGTTGGCAACCCTGGTTCCTGGGCGGGAAACACCGGTAATTTAAAATCATTGAAGTAGGCGTGAGGCGTGCTATTTCTATGGTTAAAATGGTTACGTTGCTTCTATAAAGGTGTGGAATGTGAATGTGGAGTGTAGAATATTCTAAGTTGATTGTTTTACCTAGTCAAAGTGTGGACCCACCGGTGCAACTAGTTTTCCTCTCTCCTTACCCCTGAATGACGCATTTCTAATAATTATAAAACCCATCAAATAAATGATTTATTTTGTTAAGGTAGAAGGTAAGTAACTATGGTATGGCCTCCACTGGTTCTGGCGGTATTTCATACAGAGGCTCAGCAACAAAATTATTGCATTAAATATGTAATACAACCATCTGAAATGTCAGACGATTTATCATCTTGATCTCAATTTTACTTTCCCGGACAGGGATATGAATCCGAGGATGAACCCATTAGTTTTTGGTTGAAATCGCTTAAGCCCTGTGATAGGGGTGAATACAATCGCTAAATTTTCAAGGAGCAGTAGGGGTCGAGTGATACATCATTTTAAAGCATTTTTTATCTGTTCACAGCGATTGGTCACTTTTGATATTTGCCACTATAATTCTCGTGAAAATTGCGTTTAAAATTTCACCAGTTAGGTAGTTGGAACTTATAAGAATATAAATATATTGTAATTAAGTACTTTTTACACATTGATAGAGCGCTCGCTTCGCATGCGGAAGGTTATGGGTTCGATTCCCCAGCTCTGGCAACACTTTTTTTTTCTTCTAATTTTTGTATAAAGTAGTTAGTTTATTGGAAATGATGAAAATAATACAATTATAATAATTATTAATATTCTGTTTCGTTACGCAGGTCATATAGGTATTTTTGATTATATTATATCTTGTCGGGAAAGTTTTGGGGCGACACACCCGATTTTTTTGCTGATACCTACCACACTTTCTTAAATACTTGTTAAATTATTGTGCGAAGGATTTCGAAGATTGTGGACTTTGGGTAATCAAAAAAATTATAAAAAGGATAGTTGTGATGAAAAAATATACTTTTAAAAATAACATATATAAAATTCAATAAAAAATTATGTACCTACACCTATCCTGAATAAAGGATTATAACATGAATAAAATAAAGAATAATCCAAATCAAAACTTAGTTAAAATTCATTCAACATAATATGTTTGGTGTATACAACAAAATTATGCAAACGCAGCTAATTGTGGGCAGTTTGGTATATCGCATAAAATTTCTCTTGCACAATTTCTATTGTCTCTCGCTTCGTAGTAGTCGAACAAAATTGGCTTTTGACAGAATTGACATTCCTGAAAAACAAACCATTAGATGAGTTAATTCATAGTAACCAAAAGCTTTAGGTAGCACGTAACATTAAGGAAAGAATAAACCTGGTATTTCGTTTGCACTTATTTCCCTAATGTTAGGTGCTGCCTAAAATTGTCGTTACAAATCGCCATTAGGAATAATACTTGCTAATCTATGCTCCTAAGCATAGATTAAAGTATTCCTAAATCAGTATTCAGTAGCTAAAGTGCTTTGGTAAATTTTGATAAATTTTATATTTTTATTAAGATTTAAGTTTTTGAAAAGTAGCCCCCTGGTAGACAAGGCCTCCACTGGTTCAAAAAATAAGGCGCAATTAAATTTTATATACTTTTGTATACTAGCTATGTTATATTAATATTAAGCAAAATGATAAAAAAATTTTAATAAATTCAAGAGAACTCATGATAATAGATATTATGCAGAGTTTAAAAGACTCCGGAGGTTGATTAAGTCTGATATTAGGATTTCTTATCGCAATTATATGCAGAATATTCAGGATACTTTAAAAACTGATCCCAGGGGATTTTGGTCCTATTTCCACCAGCGTACTGGGTCATCTAGGATTCCTAATGTAATGCACTATGGTGGCAGAACATGTGATCAGCCTGCGACGGTTTTGGATGCATTTAGTGACTATTTCGAGAGTGTTTTCTTACCATCGTCTGCTATGTCAGCGGACAGTACCGTCCACTCTATAGTAAACACTACCACGCATGTTAACGCTATCACATCGGATGATATAATGGCTGCTCGCGGAAAGATGAAGAATAAGATGACCGCGGGTCCCGATCTGGTACCTTCTTTTCTGGTCAGGGATTGTATTGGAGCTTTTGTGGAACCTTTGGAACTCATTTTTAACTTAATATTAAAGACACAAAAATACCCTGATGTATGGAAGCGGGCGAGGGTTGTTCCTGTTTTTAAATCAGGAGATAAGTGTGAGATAACCAATTATCGCCCCGTGTCTATTCTGTCGAATTTCTCAAAGATATTTGAAACAATTTTATATATATTATGTAATAATATGTATCTAGGAATTGTCCTGTAAAGGGATTTTGTAAATCTGTTGGGCAATAAAGCTATTATTATTATGTTATTGCTAAAAGCAGTGCATATCCAATTGATTAAACATTTTATTAAATAAAAGTGTAATTTTTTCATTTTGTTGGAAACCTACGCTTTTTGTCATTGAAGAATATAAACCTGTATAATAACAATTATGGTGAAATGAGAATATCGGATAATTACCTTTCCACATTGAATACCCGTGTAAGGAAGCTTCAACTTATCCCAAACTTCTTTTAAGTCATATATCAAAACATCCATCATTTCTTTAGTATGGTGAGGTGTTGGGGCTAATCGCAATTTTTCTTCCCCTCTAGCAACGGTTGGATAATTAATAGCTTGAATATAATGACCTTTTTCTTTCAACAGAACATCACATACTGCCATAGATTGTTCAGGATTGCCTATCTTTATCGGAATTATATGACTTGGCGTATGTTCAACAGGAAAACCGTTTAACATTAATCGAGTTCTGAGGTATTTTACATTGTCTTGATGCTTCTGCCTTAGAGCGCGACCTTCATCTGAGCCAAGAATTTCTATAGCTCTTCGAGCACCTGCTAGCACCGTGGGTGGTAATGATGTGGTGAATATGAATCCAGCAGCGTACGATCGAATCATATCAATCAAAATAGCATTGGCAGCTGTAAATTTAAGAATTTCATTAAAACTGGCAATACAAAGATTCAAATAACAATAAAATTATTAAAACTAGCTGAGATTTAAATTAGTTTGGAATCAAATATGAATTCCAAAAATACTATAGTGACATCTACTAATTATTCACAATTAAAATATTTTTAATTTACTGTCAGAATAAATTTGGCAGGTGGTCCTGACAAAATAAACTTATCCAAAAATTAAACACGTCTGTTCGTTAATTTTTCTTAGAAAATCAAATAATCTTAGTCGACTCAAAAAAAAAAACAAATTTTTTGTTACCGCCGATTTTTCGTACAAAGATTTACTATCGGATAAATCTAATGTTCACAAAATTTAACGGCGATGATGAATTACATACTTACCGATATAGCCTCCAACATTGCCAAATGCTTTCCCTAGAGTTCCCGAAATCATGTCCATTTTATGCATCACTCCATCTCTTTCACCGATTCCCGCACCATGCTCACCATAGAGACCAACAGCATGTACCTCGTCTACAAATGTTAAAGCACCATATTTGTGGGCAATATCGCATAATTCCTATAATAAAGTTCAGTTCATTAAATTTCTATGTGCACATCTTTGGATGTTGTACAAGGATGGGTTCCTTTCAAAGTCAAACGCTCTGTGCGCAACAGGTAAAAATCACATGACCACATTCCTCGACCGTAGATGTATAAAGGTCGTAAATGACGTAAACGAGATTCTGAAGACTCCAGATGATATCGTAAATGACGTTTTTAAGACATTTGGAAATTTCTAAACGCCATAAACGACGTTCTTGAAATACAGGGAGTAGAACTTTTGAGGGAAGTGCGCGTAAACTGACATTAAATTGAATAAAAAAGGATGATCATAGGCGGGTAAACAGGGGGTCAATATTTAAGTCGCTTAATTTGCCCTTATACATATCAGACCTCGTTTTCTTTGGTATTCTATTGCTTTAATTTAATATCCATTTTATAAATTGTCTCAAATATCGCATATTATGATTCCAACACAAAATAATCAAATTTAAATGTCCTGAAGTCTTTAGAATACCTTGCATTCATTATGACATAAAAAATCGTAAATGGCATCTTCTAAATTTCTCAGAATATTGTTTATTTCGTTTAGAAGTATTCAAATGTATTTTGAACGTTGCTTATGACGTTTTCGTCATAATATACGAAATTTTCTAGTCTTCACAATGTCTTAGATTATGTAATCTAATGTGGTCGTTCACGTCATTTACTACATTATTGTAAGGAACCAAAATAATATGCAATTTGAACCTAAGAATTTCCCATAAGAAAAAGCATGGGCAAATTGTCGTTTTTATCCTGAAATAGGTACCGAGTTCAAATGTTTTAAACTAAGTAAACCAATAGCTTCGTAGCATTTTTAAATTATTACCTATGATAATGATAACATACAGAATGATTTTATATACTGTGACTAATATGCTTAGAGAGAAATAAATACATCCGGCAACACCGCATTGGCTGCATTATAGTAATCAGATGAACCATTCTCGAAAGCTCGCGATTCAAACGAACGGAAGGAGACTCGCTAGAAATTTAGTAGGCTGTACCTCGTCCAGGGCAGCCCTGTGTTAATTTGGTAGAATGTGCCTCGCTCACCGTACTGATATGGAATAAACGTACGCGCGCCAGAATGTTGTAGAACAAACGCCTATTTTCGAAAAAGAGACAAATGATATAAATACCCAACGTGCAACAGTAACCCAGTAATGAAGTGAATAGTCCATAGTTCAAAACAGTGCAGTGTTGTGAAATATAAATAGTAGAAGTAAATATAGTGAAAATAAATATAGTTCTTTTAAGTTATTAGTTTATTTAAGTGTTTAGTTATTAAGTGTAAATAAATTAGTTTAAATTCAAATCTCGTTAACATTTCAGACATCGAATCGGGGCAGCGCTGTGTTAATTTGGTAGGATGTTTGAGAAAATTCGACTACTCACTGGAAGTGTTCGAGAAAGAAGGCCAATCATATATAACAACGTAACAGGGACGGAGGACAGTCAACAGTCGATAGATATTATTATCTGTTATTTCAGACTACGAACCACGAAAAACGTTACAATACAATACTTTAACAGAAGAAAGTTTGAAAAAGTGGAAGGGCACGAATTGTTTAAATCTTATGAAGAACTTGCGGGAACTAAATGAACTTTTCTTACCTCAAGAGGACAAACTGCACCAGTCATTGAATGAACAGTTTCGAAAGCAACGATTTTTGGAATGTCTTTGCTTATCGTTTTAAGTAATTCTTCTAAATGCTCAGGATCATTATGTCTGAATATATGTTTCGGTACTCTGCTATTTCTAATACCTTGTATCATAGAGGCATGATTGCCAGCATCAGAGAATACATGACATCCCGGTAAAGCTTTTGCTAATGTAAATAAGGTGGAATCATTTGCAACGAAACAAGAAGTAAATAAAAGTGCAGCTTCTTTATCATGCAGATTTGCTAAAGTATTTTCTAGTTTTTCATGTAAAGTTGAGTTTCCACTAATGTTGCGAGTCCCTCCAGCTCCCGCCCCATACTTGTCCAACGCATCCCTACAAACATTAAGACTGTTAGATATCGAAAAAGTGTAGACATAACTAAGACAAAGTAACAATTAAGTATAATTATCTATTCTATCATTAGAATTTAATTATTTTGTTTCATGACTAAGCGTAATTAATATTATTAAAATATTATGAACTCACCCCACCGCTGACTTAACTTCTGGATGACACGACATCCCCAAATAATCGTTAGAACACCATACTGTAATTGGATTTGCACCAAATGTATATTCCATTGCTTGTGGAAACTCGCCTGGTCCAGCCAATCGATTAACTTTTTTAAATATTCTATAAGAATGTTCTTTCTTCTTTTTAATTATTTGCTGATGGAAAAATTGATCGTATGAGAATGCGTCTAAAACACGAAATATTAAGTATAGCGATAGTTGAGCGAAAAGCGTGCGGGATCGGGTCTCTTCAGACTTGTTCACTGACATAAGATTGTGGCCAAAATATTGGTAGAATTATAGCTATTGAAAATGGGGACCCTACACATGTTAATCCGCAATAATTATTTAGTCATATCAACAATCAAATGACGTAACGCCAAGTAAATAGTATTGTAGCTGCAAAAGTTTTGTAGGACTGTATCTTGTATAGGTACATATTAATAAAATATATATATATTACTCTGTGCTGCCTGCGATTGTAGTTCAGTTTTGGGCTTCGTTTCTCCCAAAATATCATTCTGTTCAACCTCTTTTATAACTCCAGAAACTTCTTTAATAAAAGGACAGCCATTAGTTGATGTAATATTATCTAAAAACAAAAATAGTTATACATATACATCGGAATCATACCATTATTTGAATAATAATTGATGTATGATGTAATAATAATAATGTAAAATAGACCGGTAACTCTATACGATACTCCGAGATCATGGTTTTAATTTATCCTCTTGAACGTTGCTACCGTCACAGACAGTTATTATTGTCATTGAAATGTTAATATTGATATATGCACATCGTCAAATAATTCAATTGTAAATTCATTCACTTATTTTATGAATTACATACTTAATTAAATTAACCAAAAACCATTGTGATTTTTTTTATCTTGTTCTCAAAATTGATTAATCTGACAACGTACGTAATATGGATTAAAGAGTTTCAGAAAATGTCGAAAATGAATGAATATCAACCGATTTTAATAATAAATTTTAAAAAATAAAGAAAAGACAAGAATCAAAAGAACGGCAAAATTACATCATTGAACCTTACAATTAGAAAGTGTATTTTGCATATTTTTACATATCTTTTTAAATATTTATTATTATTAGTATTGAAATGAGCAACAGAACAACAGTGGTTGAATTGTTTTAAGCCTAATAATTTTGCTGCTTTCGCTTGGACAGTCGCTTACCGAGGGTAATATTTGCGTAATAAGTGGCACAAGTTAAAAAAATTGGTTTGGTTAGCGAATCCAAGCCTCATATACCATACAGTGCATGGCATGCAACTATTCGCTGGGCACCGATTACGTCACTGCGCGAACACGACTTATTCTTCTCAAATTCAACTAAGGGCATTTCAACTGATCAATATTTGAATAGTTAAATACATGCTGGTGTTATAAGTAGCAATACAGTATGCATAATTTCTCTTGTTAGGATATTTATCCACTTAATTGTAAATAGGTAATGACTTTTAAAAAAAAAACTGATAGAGAATGACAGAGAATATTCCAAAATACGATACAAGTGAACAAAATCTTTTTGGAAAAGTAGGAGTTTCCTAAAAAAGGGTAGGTTGCTATTCTGTGCTTAGACTTAGAGGTTAGAGTTAGAAATGCAGAGCAAAACAAAGAATCTTCTGTTTCCATAGATCACCCCGAAAATCAATGTTGCCAAATGTAAACCTGACATTAATTTCAACAAAATAAAATTTCAATAAGTTGTAGGAAAGTGTCGATACAGCATACCAATAAATTTCAATATTGAAATTATTTCAACATTGACGTTGAAGTCAAACTTTAAAAATCACTGTTCGGCGATAACAGCGCTTCAGGTGGTCCGTAGTAGGAATTAACTTTCACGTTCTCGGAGAGTAGTACAGAGTTAGCAGTCTATTTTATAGTAAAAATCTATGTCTATGTCTAAAGTGTACTGTCATTTCACTGCTTAGATTAGAACTGATGTAACCTAATGGCATTGTCTTTATAAACATAGTCTGTCAGCGCTTGATTAGTACCTGTCTCAAAAAACCAGACGGCGTTGTCGTAAAAAGTCGTTCATTCATTAATTTGGGTTTATAGTAAATGTGTAGCAATCTTGATGGAAAAGTGGGGGAGCCATGTTTTTCGACCAATCAGGTCGTGATTTGAACATACGGACATGTATAATAAGTTCACGTATTTTTCTTTCGCTTCCAGCCATAGACAATGTTGCCAGCCGTCACATAATTATCAGATGCTACCTTATTTTTCATTTTATAAATGGTTCCAACATTATTTTTTTTGTGACGAATAATTCAAAAATATAATTAAATGTTATTTTGCTTGATCTGAGTTTTCCACATTTATTAACTTAGTTTTAACGATATCTATTATAAAAAAGTTTCTTTGACTTCATTATTTTGGCGATCACATAATATTCAGTCGTCATAGTCGCAACACTGTATCTATTAATAATAAAATAAGAAATAAATACATACCTATATAAGATATAAGGTAGGTCCTACTCGTACATAAAAAAATATACGAAGTTTTATACCTAACAGAGATAGCTTATATTATAGGTATATTATCATTATTATTTATCATTTTTCTCTATGAAATAATATTTAGCGTGATTTTAAATTTTAAAGTTAAAAAATATTTTTTAGTGGAAATTTAAATTCAGTGTTACTTATTGTAAGAGTAAAAACAATAGTGCTAATTGTGTTGATTATAGGTAATTTCCCTTGACGAGATACAAAGCCGAAAGGTAAGTTCTGATCACAGATCTGTGGTTCTGATCCATTTTTTTATAAAATACTTAATAGCAAAAAAAATAATTTACAATGATAATCGAATGAGTTTTCAATAAGCGATAGGATTTTCTGGAGTTTGTATGTATTTTCATTATAATTTGATTTCTAATTTCTATACCTACCTAAGTAATAGAAATTTTCAACTATAGGTACATTTTTAGTGAATATCTCTCTGGTATTTCAATAAATATAAATGTTTTAAACACATTGTCATCTTATTTTTTTATGTTCGATCAAATGTATCTGAGAGATCTCCCATAATTTCCGTGACACCTGTATTCAGATATTATTTTTTGTAATAAGAGCATGTAGATTTATTTTTAGAAATAAATAAGTTTGTCTCATTGGCTAAAAACGAAGCTAAAAAATATCGTGTTTACGTAAAAAAGTTGGTACCATTATAATCATGTTTTTATATTTTTCAAAAAACATGTATTGTTATAGATGTCTGGACGCTTGTGCACATTGTAGATGGAACACTCCTGGACTACAGCAATTTTTCTTCCCAGTGAAGGAGTCTGCCAGATGTCAAGAGTGGATCATAAATTCAGGTAAATAATTAATGAACGATTAAGTAGGTAATCTTTTATATCTAATTGTGTTTGAGACTGACACGTATAACGACTAGCACAAGATATGTCTGACAAAGAGATGTTTTTGGCGACACGCTAGATGTCGCCGAAAACATCTCTTTGTCACTATATTATTTTTTTTTTCTGTTATAGAATTTTGTTGAAGTTGTGGGAAATAGGGCTACTGGCGAACCACCCACTGAAAAAAGTTAACGCGCCATTAGCAATACTTCATGAGTGGTGTGGAAATTTGTTTTCAATTATAGTGCTCTATGGTTGGAGATTATGAATGGTAGGAAATGGAAAAGAAAAGTCGCTGAAAGATTTTGTAATGCGCTCCATTAAAATATATTACCTGATGCACATTATTTGTTATTTATACCTCTATTTCTGTATGTTTTCTAACATCCTTATTAATTTCTACTGTTCATGGAATAAACAATGTTCTTTAGTAATTACAAAGTTGTTTGTATTGTTAAAACCGATACTTATTAAAACAATGAATAAATGTTAAAAAACTGAGCCTCTTGAGAAAACAATAGCTCTCCATGTAAATATAGATATTTTTGTTTTTTTGCCCTTTTTACTGCCTTATCAATGCGCACTACATTAATTTTATATCGCAGATATTTTAGACCAGATTTAAAGCGAAAATTTGTTTTTAAAAAGTATTCCGTACTTGGTCTACAAAATCTGCTATATAAAGTTAATGTGCATAATAACGCTTAGTGTCAGAGAAATAATTAAAGTCATTTGTACAAGGGATAACAAAAATGCAAACTTTTATTTACGAATCACAAGCCATTTTTATTAAACATTAACAAAATATCACATTTTCGTCAAAACACATCAATTATAGTAGTAAATCTTAATTCCAAAATTAAATGGATGAAAATCGATAAAGGCGTTTAGCAATTATTCAGAAAAAACGATATTAATTTGAGAATTTTAGCGCCCTGTAGAGGCACATCGAAGCAACATGACATGTCTATTTGCCTCGATTGGCTTATTTTTAGTTGAGGAATTTGTGGTTAAGCGTTGTAGTCATTTCATGAACACCCTGTACCTATATCTACATCTACTTAAATAAATACTATTTTTCACTACACATTTTTTACAGTAACCCCGTTATTATGCTCATCAACTTTTTATAGCAGATTTTGTAGACCAAGTACAGAATACTTTTTCAAACAAATTTTATGTACGAATATTTTTGTTTGTCCTTCCTCAAAATTGTATGGTCTGGCAACCTTAGTTGTAGAGAAACATCTACATCAACTTTTCTGGTCTGGCAACCCTAGTTCGAGTGAAATAAACTAACAGAGGGGAACTTTTCAGTGTTTGAAGAGGTCGTTCACCCGCGCCTGCTCCCCTCTACCAAAATATGTAAAAGAGGAGAATTTTGATTTTCATTCATAAATCGTACTTCAAAGTTTGGCCACCAGAGTCCAGCACCTGCCGGTACATAGCGCTGACAGACTATCCTTTTAAAGACAATGCTAATGGGTTTTGGATCCAAAACATTATTTAGCTTATTTCCATTTATTAACAACACCGCATTTAATATCAGTTAGTCAAATTAGTATCTTTAAGCCAAGACCCAAATTTTATTTTAATTTAGTATATTTTGAATTTTTCTTCATCCTCGTCAAGTAGCATGTCTACCTACATGTCTCAATGCAGACAGAAATTAGAAATTCTTTCCATATTTAAAGCGTCAATATGCTATACTTAACATATTTCAAATTAGGGATTATATAATTTGTCTAAATAATTTAATCCAGTATTGAAACAAACTAATAAGAGAAATAATCAGTTCCAATAACATGTTGTATTATAATAACAAATTCATAATGTATAAAAATTGTCCGGTGTTTATTTATCAGTACAAATCTCACCTGGTAGGGCATCATTAACAGCAGTATTTTCCATCTGGCTTAAACTCCTAGATGCAATTGGGCATTGATTACCATACATTTTTAATAAGATTGGTGCATAATTTTTGACATAATTTTGGCTAAATCTTGTTAGAAATGGGCACGGCATTTTGCTAGTTGAATAGTCTTAAAATATGTAATAAAATAGAAATAATAATAATAATAATTGATTATATAACCTTAAATAATATTAGAGTAATAATGAATTAAGTATCTACTTACATTTAGTTGGTGCAAAGGTGCTAACAGTTTTCAGGAAAGTGTTCAATTGACTCTGAAAGTATTAAATTAATTAATAACTTTCTATTTTTATTGAAATGCCAACTAGGTCGCTACACTCTTTACAGATTACTTAGTAGGTAGGTGTAGGTATCACTTCTACAATCAACCGTATCACGTAACAAACTGACAAGTAAAACAACTACAACAGTTGTGATTGAATGGAGGGTTTTAAAAACCTTGGAGAATCCAAACGTAAAAGTAGATTGTGTGCCACTAACACTAAATATAAGAAACAAAATTAAACTTGCCCTTGACGTACCTACTTATTATATAAAAGTTATTTATCTTATCAGCGCCAACGCACGCAAGTTTTATTACAAATTACAATTGACAGTGATCTACAGCATAGAGAAAATGGACTAAAAAGGTTATCTCTGATATACAGTTTATACATGATACAAAGAAAAAGGTATCATGCAATTATTATGAAAAACATTTTTTATTTAGTAGTAGCACCGAACATGTTATGGTCGAAGGTAGTAGCAAAGATTAATGTTGATTTGCCATATACGCTGACTATCTTTGTGGATCTTTGGTACCTAGTAGCCGCTATTATTATGTCTTGTTTATAAAGACAATGGTAGTCACAAAACATACCCTTTTGTTTTGTGATGGTAGTAGATAGATTAAATATTATTTAGAAAAAATTGAAAGCAATATACCTAATACCTACCTACCTACACATTAATTGATAAACTTAAATAATAAGATGAGACTGTTCATTTTTATTAATATTGATTTTTAAAAAATGCAAGTCAATAATGATATTTAGGTACAAATTTATCGGCATTTATCATTTTGAGGATTGATTTTTGAAAAGTCATCATACAAAGTTCAATGCAAATTATGGTTTAATTTATTTTTAACAGAAATAAAATTTAGGGTAGAATATTACAACAAACAGGTCCTTTAAATAGGTACCGTGAAACTTGATCACAAATGTTTTGTGAACTTGATACACTTTTTGACATACCTATTCGATTCTCTTCCGTCTTTTATATACCGATAATATTGAAATCAAAAATATTTTAGATTACTTTGGGATGGTAGCTATCGGCACAGTATATTTATTTCCTTATATTTACGCTGCTATCGGGCACAACACATAAAAAAGTTGTAGTCTCAAAAAATACAAAAAAAAATATGAAAGAGGTTTTTTCATGACGCTCCACAATGAGGCGACTTGAAACTTGGCTTTTGTGTGAGTGCAATTATAAATAGGAACCCAATTGAGGCGTCTTGAAGATCATAAAATATCATTTTATAGTCTCAGCAAATGAAAATATTTGTTATTTATTATTTTACAAAAAATGTTTGTTGTTGGGTGTTATCTGCCGGGGCGATAAGGCTGGTAAACTCATATATCACATGCGGTAAGCTGTCTCAACTAATGTCCCATTAGACAATCTACATTGCAGGTCCCTGTTATACAGCCCCGTTTCATTTAGTTGATTTCTCAGGGCGCAGTGGAGCTTCGCTTTTTATGAGGTCTGAGTAGAGAAATTTCTCTTTGCAAAACCTAGTTCGAGGGCTAAGAATATGCCTACAGGTTTCTATCAACAGTTTAATAATAATAATAAATGCTTTATTGCTGAATAGAAAATTTCCATTTACTGAGCAATTACACAATAGTAACAATCCAAAGAATATAAATAAATATAACACAACCAATCAACTTGATAACTTTACATAACAGAACTAAATAAATAGAAATATAAATAAAGAAATAAACATAAAAAATATAAACATATTATAATGAAATTCAATAATCACGACGCACAAGTTCTGCGGCCGCCAAAATATGCCTCAATGTGTCATGAAACAAATCACAATTCGGGCACACCACATTGAACGTGCGAGACATGGTCGATAATGGGGACCTCAACATAAAATTGGTTCTAGCTCTATCACAATGAAATAATTGATGACTTCGAGTTTGTTAACGGAACAGTCAGTCGGAATGCTCCAAGCAGCTCAGGACAATTAATAACGACGTTAAACACTTTGTAAACATTGCTTATGCTTAAAAATTTGCGTTGTACTCCTTCAATGTGATACCTTAGACATAGCATCTTGACCTGATCTACAGGGTATTGAATAATTTGAGTACCAGTTACGTGTATCAAAGACTATGATGTGTATAAATCCTTGTCTATATTTTTATCAAAAATATTTACTAAAATATTATACTATGAATTTAAAATATTTACTTACCATTACAAGCATTCTTAATCAACTAAAAAAACTAAATAACTTCTCGACATTAATAATTGAATTGGTGCTATTGAAAGTAAACGAAGTTACGAATTAACTATCGCTTAAAATACTGGCTTGTCATTGTTCGTTATCTAATTTGAATTCCAAATTGTTGTAAAGCCTATTACCTATTTACGCAATAAAAAAATTTCTGATTATTTTGAATATGAAATAGATGCAATTGAATTGGTAATGAACTAGAACTACTTAAGTAAGTGTTTTTGGTAATACCTAACAGTAATTTCGTAATAACTACCACGTCAAAAAGTAGGTGTAACCAAGGACTGGACTATGATTTCTAGTTTTTATTTCCTAATCTAATTTTATTATTAGTAGGTAATATCAGCAAAAAATTGTTGATTTCTAGTCTGTTGTAATCTTCAACACCAATGTCTTCTCGGGGTTTAATAACAAAATTGATATAACAATAAGTATAGGTATAACTGTACAAGTGCAGGTGCACCAAAAATACACCTAGGAAATTAGAAAAACGCCAAGAAAGTGAACAAGCTCATTCAGGAAGATAGACATGTGATATATCGCGAATTGAGACATCAAGATCGATAGGCGCAGAACGCAATGTAAAGTTCATGCTCTGAGTTTTAGCCTGATTCAAGCTCAGTTCATTTGACAGAAACCAATTGCCTATGTCAGTCTCAACAGCCTTAACCAACTCCCCTAAAGGGTCGTTTGGTCGATATCTAATCAGACTAGTTGTGTTGTCAGCAAAGAGGATTATATTTGACTCTTCTTGAAATTTGTATAAATCATTTACGTATATTAAAAACAATAAAGGTCCCAAAACCGACCCCTGGGGCACACCCCGTCCAACCCTTCGTCTCTCCGAGTATCGACCCCCATACAAAACGTGCTGAAAACGATCGCTGAGATAAGAGCCAACCAAGGCAACACTGTCAACATCAAAGTTATAGTAAGAGAGTTTCTGAAGAAGTATCTCGTGTGAGACACAGTCAAAAGCCTTAGTGAGGTCATAAAAGGAAGCAAAGGTGTCACAGCCCCGCTCCATGCCATCCGAAACATATTCCAACCGGTCCTTTATTTTTGTAGATTGGAATAACCCTTGCCTCCTTCAAGACCGCCGGAAATACAGCGTCACCAATGCAATGGTTTATCAACTTAGTAAGCGGCACCACTAGCAGATTCTTTAAAGTCCCAATAATCCTAACATTAAGCTCATAACAATCCGAGATTTTTGTGCTTTTCATACCTGATATTTTTCACGTACTTCATTAAAGGATACCGTTCTCAAACTAAATCCAGCAGCTCTAGTGGGAGACATATATTTCTCAAAAGTGACCGATGTGGCTGGTAGCTGTTTTATTATATCATCAGCCGCAGTTGTAAAGTAGTCATTTAAAATATGCGCAGTCAAGTTCTCAGCTGTCCCGAGATTTGGAGTTGATTCCCAATCCTTGACCAGTCTCCACACAGCAGCAGGCCCATTAATAGCGGATGCAATATACTCCTCATAAGCCCTTCTTTTGGCCTTAGAAAGTTCAGCTCGATATTGTTTTTTATAGTGTCTTAAGGCGACTTTAGATACAGACTGAGAATCCGATTTATGAATCAAATGGATGGTGCATAGCAGATCTCATCCTGCGCAAATCATCGCTGAACCAACTTATGCGACCCAGCGCTGATCCAGCAGTGACTGTTTTAGATTTAAAAGGAAAACAACTTTCAGCTGTATTTGCAATGACATTAGTAAACGTTAGAAATCTACTATCAATGCTTATATTTTGATCATCGATAAAGTCCCAATTAATAGCACACAAAAGTCATCCGTTTTCGAAGATTCTCCAAAAAAAGATAGCGACATTATTTGTTTCAGAACTAGAGGTCATCTATAACAACAGCTCCTCTGAAAGGTTAGGTTATTGCTTGGCGGAAGTCATTGCTGAGCTTTGAAAAACCAAAGCCTAATGACTACTAATAATTCGAATCAGCTCGTAAGCCAATGCATTTTTAGAGTCAAAAAACGTTTCTTTGTAGCCGTTGCTCGCATATTTTGGGATCTTAGTCTTTAGCGATGCATTTCGTAATGCCTGCTGAGTCTCAACGACCTTTATGTCGTCGATGAACGTTTGTACAACCAGCTGCTGGACAAACTCTAGAAAAGCGCTTTGATTTGGTAATCTTACCAGGCGTGTAACGTTGTTGCAACGTCTCACCAGTGATCTGCTGTCGAATCTTCAACTGAGAGATACATGCTGTAGATGTTGCCTTCCCTAGTGGACATCAGGCAAAAGCAAAGCACTGAAACAACACCTCAAGGCGAGATTGACTGAAATCGTCGTAGTTAGACTATTACTAGGTATAGTTGTCCTTTTATCTTTTTGGTCTCAATTTTTTTTTAGTCGCCGCCGCCTCGGACAGTTACAATAGTAACTGTCCGAGGCGGCAATAGTACATCGACCACGACGTACCATAGTGGCTTGATTTTAGTCAGCATTTCTTTTCAATTTCTACGATTATCTTACCGACCAAGTAACAGGACATTTGAGACTATTACCAGCAGCTGACATTTCCCCGTAAGATACCATGGTACAAACAAACCATGCAGAGAATAATGTTTATTGAAACAAACCATGGTAAGATAATGTACATGAACTTTTGCTCTTGTTGTAATAGCACTGCTTTTTCGTAAACGCCCTGTTCGCTTTTCAACAATTAAAACATCAAAAAGATCTAACCGCTGCGCTGTTGGGACATTGTACTATAACCTATAACCTAACTTGTATTGTATTGGCGCTTCTTTATTGGTCACAGCTATCGGTAACGGGGAACCTAACTTGTCCAGGTAACGCTGGCTGTGTGCTGCTAAGTTAGG
Organism: Apoderus coryli; assembly: GCA_911728435.2. Taxonomy (NCBI): domain Eukaryota; kingdom Metazoa; phylum Arthropoda; class Insecta; order Coleoptera; family Attelabidae; genus Apoderus; species Apoderus coryli. Next base: position 5,671,349 of record OU452205.1, on the reverse strand, counting down.
AGGAGGCCATTAATTTAAAGAAGAAGAACTTGTCCCGGTATGTGTTGCCGATTGGCGCATAATTATGCGATTTGCGCATAAATTTGATACGTTAGGTCAGTGGTCGCCAACTCGTCGATCGCGAGCTACTGGTAGCTCGCGAAGAGAATTCTGGTAGCTCCCAAAACATATTTCAAAACACAAAATAATCACTAAACTAAAGAAAAGGCGGTTAGGGCCTCCTGGCAGACTTCAGCTTAGAAGCTGAAGCGCAGACTGCGTCCAAAGAAAAAATGTAGCTCAATGTACATTCTAGAATTGCCGAAGATGCTCAGTACATTGAGAAGGTTGACGATCAATGCGTTAGGTAATAATTTTCGCACTGCAAGTTATTTTCATAAATCTTTTTAGTTATTTTAGAGCCTTTTTCAGAAATCGCAAATATTGGATAAAATCGCATAATTACGGACGACGGTGCGCATGATTTAGATCATTGGCATGTAGGTGCTCACCCAAGTAGAAATATTAAAATTAACCGGATGATGGCTAAATTACCTAAGATGCGGAGGCCAATAAAAAGAACCTAACTTGCCAAGTAGCCCCATATATATGAGAAGCCCTGGCAGATCCGGCCAATAAAGAAGTGAAGAAGAAATAACCTAACTTTTCTATTTGCTGAATTTATTATTTATGTTTATATTGTTAAAGTTTAATTATGGAAAAAATCCTTGGACAAAATATAAACACTGTATGTAGAAAATTTTGAACATTCTGAAAAGTATACTTAACTCTGGCCCGTAGGTGTTTAAACTGCTTGTCAAGAATTACATAAAAGTATCAAATATTATTGAGCTGTCGTTAAAAAGAGCGACAGAAATAAGCAAATACAATGCATTTATTACTATTACGGAGAATGAAGCTAAAACCAAATGTGAATTGTCCCAGGAAAGATTTGAAAATGGTAAACCATTATCAGAACTTGATGGCATACCAGTGGCAATTAAAGACAATTTTTGTACAAAAAATATAAAAACCACATGTGCCGCCAAAGTATTAGAGACATTTTCACCTCCATACAATGCTACAGTGGTAGAAAAACTGGAGAACAGTGGTGCCATTATCGTTGGGAAAACAAATTTAGATCAGTTTGCCATGGGATCTGGTACTGTTGATTCAATATTTGGACCTACAAGAAATATTTGGGGTTATAAGGACGATGATAACTTTTATATATCTGGAGGTAGCAGCGGGGGAAGTGCAGTTGCAGTCGCTACAGGTACCTGTTTTGCGTGAGTGGTTTACTTTTATAAATCAGGAAGTTTCATTTACAGAATCAGAAAATTTTGTGAATTAAAACCCAGTGAGTAGATAATGTTTTGCTTGTTACTGTCTGAGGCGTTCCTAATTAACTAAGTGATTTGTTATGAATGACATGTACCTAGTTTAGGTTGTTTATGGTAATAAATGCCACTCGTGTTAGCCTTTACTATAAGTATTGTCCTTTAAGACAATGCTATAAGATTCACGCGATTGAACAACATAATAAACAACAACAACTTCCAAATATGTTGCAAGTTGACCGATTAAAATTAATTGTAACAATCGCATGGTTCAGTTCATAGGAAGCTGAATGCTATCCAGATACTTATCGGTTTAGCTTAGTTGGGAGTATACTCTCGGGTGCTAGATTTTTCAAACACAGGACACACTACGGTCTTTCAGCAAATCATTTTTATCCTTGACAACTAGATTCAAAACTTAAAAATGAAATCTTCCTAATTTAATTAAAGGCTATATTTTTACATATTAATTTACATAATGCTTGTAGAGCTATTGGGTCAGATACAGGTGGTTCAACAAGAAATCCTGCTTCATATTGTGGAGTTGTTGGATTGAAACCAACTTATGGATTGGTTTCAAGATTAGGTCTAATCCCATTAGTTAATTCAATGGATGTTCCAGGAATTTTAACGCGAACTGTGGATGACTGTACTACCATCCTGAATGCAATAGCGGGATTTGATGAAAAAGATTCCACGTCATTATCGAAACCATTTAGAAAAATCAGGTATTTCCTTGAATGATGGCATAAACTACTTACTGATTGTAAAGGGGGCCCCAAAATTAACGCAAGATTTGAATTAAATTGTTGTTCTGTTAATTTAATTTTGTAAGCATGGAGATACAGATCTTTAGTGAGTATCCGTTGTAGAGAGCTTTTTGGAATTCTTGTCCGCACGACGCCGAATGAGGTTTCTTGATTGTCTCTGACACTTTCACTGTATAAATGGCGGCAAATTCAAATCTTGCGTTGATTTTGGGACACCCTTTAGTAAAATTCAGGTTGAGATCGGTAATGTTAATTGATTTTGATCTGAAATTAAAGTCTTATCTACACGAAATATTTAACGGAAAACCATTTTGTGGAGATCAAACTTTAATTTTGCAGTATTACATTTGATTAGATTACCTCCCGCAAACAAACTATCAATAAAAGACTTGAGGATTGGAATACCTGTAGAATATCATTGCGAGAATTTAGATACACAAGTTTTGGAGACATGGAACGATATTGCCAATTTACTAGAAAGTAACGGAGCTATTGTAAAAGAGGCAAGTACTCACAACAGTTTAAGAATTATTATACTTATACACTAGAACTATGTTAATCAGAACTCGAATAATCTGGAAGACATTGAAATATTAGTGTGTTAGGAAGATTACTTTTACGACAGGTAATCCGGATGATTAACGGTCCGACCACTCAAAATTTCTTTAATCTTACCTTCCCCAAATGTTTTTTTTTTAAGGGTCCGTACGACCTAAGTCCCCGGTTTCACTGCAGCCTCATGGGCTTATTGTGAAAAATCCCCGTATAGTATGCCACCCAATCCTGCAGCCCTGTACCCTCCACTAGCTTGTGGAGTTCAGTTATGTGTTGGGTGTCAATATCTGCTGGCGCAATCAGCGCATGCCCAAAAATAGCGTGTCGTCTTCGTTGTAGAACTACACACTCACATATTACATGGTAAGCTGTTTCAACTGCCCCATTACACAATCTGCATTGCAGGTCCCCATTATACAGCCCCATCTTATTTAGGTGGTCTCTCAGAGCGCAATGCCCAGTAAGGAGTCCCATAGTTATTCGCATCTGACTCCTGCTTACTTATAACAGTTTTTCAGTGCGTTTTGTTGCCGCACCAGGTATAAACCTCTTCCCATGCTCCTGCTTGGGAATATGTTCCCAATATCTCTGGTGCTCGCTTTTGGCCCAGCGCTTGAGGAGTTCCCTCGCCGTTCTTTTAGACAAGCCCAGCGCAGGTTCCGTGCCAGTATATGTAGTTTCAGAGGCTTGTCTAGCCAGCCAATCCGCTCTCTCGTTGCCTTCTATTCCCGAGTGCCCCGGGACCCACACTAGATTAACGCTATTGTGGTCCGCCAAGGCCCTAAGTTCTGTTTGGCATTCCCATACCAGTTTGATTGTAACCTTGGGGCTTCTCAGAGCCCTTAAGGCCGACTGGCTATCTGAACATATATTGATTCGCTTGTTTGTATAAGCCCTCAAGCTGTTTTTTGCACACTGCAGAATTGCAAACACTTCCGCTTGAAATACGGATGTGTTTTTCCCCAGTGAGAATCTTAGATTCGTGTTCCTTGTCTGACTGTATATTCCTGCACCACTTCCACTTTCGGTTTTTGACCCGTCCGTAAACCAGGTTATCCCTCTGTGTCCGTATGCAGTCTTGATCAAGAACTTCGCGGTCCACAATATGCACTTCGAAGTTTATGTCAAATTCAAATTTTGGTATGATGTGGTCCATGGGCATGTCTATGATGCCATCCCCAATGCATACCCCAAGTTTGGTATGTCCCCGATAAGTGGGTACAGTTCCTACCAACCCTCGCAGTCTAATGAATGCCGCCCCCGCCTCCATCTTTACCATGATGTGCAAGGGTGGGAGGTTCAGCAATTCCATTGCGGCTGTCGGAGTAGTTCTAAAAGCGCCCGTCATTGCTAAGCAGGCAAGCCTCTGTACCCTGCCCAACTCAGCAATGGCGGTATGCTGTTCCGTTTTCGTCCACTAAATCAGCGACGAGTATGTTATCATAGGTCTAACTACCGCAGTGTACAACCAGTGCATCAGCTTTGGATTTAGTCCCCATGTTTTCCCATGAGAGCGTCTGAGTAACATAAGCGTTGCTCTGGTTCTTTTAAGGTGTGCGGTCCAGGTAAGCTTTGAGTCTAGACTCTAGAGTGACCCCTAAATACTTTACCTCCCCGGACATTTTTACGATTTCACCTTGAAGGTACAGTGTTCCTAGTCCCTCTGTTTTCTTCCTCCTGGTGAAAGCGATCATTGCTGACTTTGACGGGCTCATTCTTAGTCCCTGTTCCAAAGTCCAGCTTGTTGCTATATCAAGGGCCCGTTGCATACGTTCCCTTACTATGCTATTAAACTTTCCCTGGACATGTATGACTAGGTCATATGTCTATCTATTATTTTTTCCAGCGTCTTTAGCAAGAAAGACGTTAGACTTATTGGTCGCATAGCCTTTGCCCCTTCCTGTCCGGAATAACCAGGTTTGGGAATAAATGCTACTCTGCTTATCTGCTAACTTTTTGGCAGATATCCCAGTGCCAGACTGCCCCGGAATACCATACACAGGCTGCTAATCAGGGAGTCTCCTCCCTCCTGCAGCATTTTTGGATAAATGCCGTCAATTCCTGGCGATTTATATGGTTTAAATGTTCTCAAGGCCCATTTAATTTTACTACAATTTATCACTGTTTCCCCAAATGTTACTTAGGTTATATTCGTCTACATAGCTGGCCGACATCAGATATAGCAGAAATACATGAACATTTTGTGGATTTGTGACTTCGATATCTTGACCTTCGTAGTTGGCGATGCCTCTTATTCGTAGATACGTTTTTCGAGATAACTAAATTCGCCGTACATAGACTACTTTTGTTTAACTGCGGCTTATTTTTCATTCTACTTCAAAAGAAATTTGAATAATATGTTTCGATAGGTTTCCATGCCAAATACAGAATACAGTATAGTCTGTTATTCAATCCTAAATCAGTGTGAAGTAGCGAGCAATATGGCCAGATATGATGGGATTGAATATGGTTACAGAGCTGATGTAGAAACCTCTACGGAACAGTTATATGCTACTAGTAGAAGTATAGGATTTAATGAAGTAGTTAGGAATAGAATACTTACAGGAAATTATTTTCTATTGACAAGGTAATGTAAATTTCAAACATCTACATTTCATCTACTAATAATATCGTTTATGATAAACTAACCGTCACAAGAATAATTTTAGAAATTATGAGAAATATTTTAATCAAGCGCTAAAAGTACGAAGATTAATTTCCAACGATTTTGATAATGTTTGGGAACAAGTTCAAATACTACTGACACCAACCACATTATCAACAGCACCGTTATATAAAGATTTTACTGAGAAAACTAATAGAGATCAATGTGCCTTACAAGACTATTGTACACAACCAGCAAATATGGCAGGTTAGTATTTATACCTACTGATTTATTTTTCAGTTAAATTACCATGTACAAGTTTATTTATTTATTTACGGGCAAACGCCCATTACAATAAATATAAATAGTTCTACAATAAAACATTTCAAAAGAATTAGACAATCGAAAAATGTCAAATAAAAATCAATCACAAATAAAATGGATAATAATAATATACACGGTCAATACTTCACTATTATAAAGCAATATGGTACAACACAACGTATCAATTATCAAAGAGGTGCCCTACTGAACCCAAAAAGGTATTGCTCGGGACAAAAAAATCCAGTGTCTCTTCACTGTCATTGGCGAGACGCATTGAGCGCGCCAAAAATGAATTGCAACCATAATTTGTTCTGGAATGTGTCTGGTGAAGCATACTCTTCGTACGCGTTGCACGATATGGAACATGAATTCCAATCTTGCCCAAAAGATCGGGACAATTCAACCCTCCATTTATAAGGTCATACAATAAAATCAAATCTCTGTCGGTCGTCTATCACCCAGCGTGTCAATGCCAAGGTAGGACTGTAAGTCATATATATATATAATTCAAAACGATTCTCAAAAATAAAGTCTATATGCAGTTTGTAGGCTAGGTATCTAAGAAATCTGTGCTGTTGAAGTTGAATTTTTTGTATTAAAAAACGTCTAAAACTAGTGGAACTACAGCTGTAGCGTCATTTTTTTTATCATCACTTGCAGTGGAGATGATAATAAGAGAACGGCGTATGGAATTGCGCTACTAGGCTTTTATTCGTATGCCGAATATTCAGGAGGGTTCAAATAAATGTTATTATTTTGAAAACGCTGATACAAAATAAGGAGAACTTGATAACAATTCCTACAGGTGCATACGAAATATATCAATTCAAAAATCCCTCGTATACATGATAAGGAATCAGAGCAAAATTCTATTTCAATTAAACCAAATAATAGCACAATAAAGTGTGAAATATTCAGCAGTGTTCAGTCTGTAACTAGATAGTATACGTAATATTTTCTGATAAGCCGGTGAATATAGTTAAGGCTTAGATTAGGAAAGAGAGGGGATACCGCACGTTCGTATATCTGAATGTATGGCAAGTGTTACGCTTTTAATGCGGCGGCCATTTTATAGGTGCTGAAAAACAGAAAACTACGTTTGCATTTTTGATGATTTTATTTGTGAAAATTGGGAATAGAAATTTATTTTGTATATTAATAAAATGGTACATTGTGTGGCTTTTGGATGCCCAAGTCGCAGTGAACAAAAGGAGTCCAGAATTTCGTTTAATAGGTAAAACTTAGAATGATGTATCAAGTCGCTTCTAGTTTTTATTAGTTTTTAATAATTATAAGTAATCTTTAGGCTATTATCTTTTAGTATGTAGTATAACAGGTTTCAGTTTACCTAATTAAAACTGTTTGATACAACAATTCATTTAAAATCAACATGATAAAGCATTATTTATTGATAGAAACCTCTATAGATGTTTACTTTACCAGGGGCGTAGACATTATATTTTTCGAAAAAATTTGTTTTTTACACATTTTTGCGTTAAAAGTGAATAAAATAATGTCACTTTAGCTTTTTAATTCAATCTTTAGAACAACATGCACTAGATAGCCCAGCAAATCACATAATATACTTTTTAATAAAATCTATTTGTGTTAAATGTCTTAATGTTCGTGTATATTTCATAACAAAACTACAGTCTCAAAAATTAAATCCCATTCTCGAAATCAATTAACAAAACTCATTCTATTTAAAGGACAATAAAAACGGTATGTATTGGTGTTGTGTCTACTGCAGTACCTCTCACTCACAGATTATCTCTAACCGAAAAATCAGCATTATATAATATGATAATTAGATTTGTGAACAAACTACCAATCAGTATCAAAGAAATAAATAGATTGAAGATATTTAAGAATGAAGTTAGGAAATTACTAGTGGAACTAGAACCATATCAATTGGCGGATTATTTTGATATGTAGTTAGGAGTATCAATTTTTTTTTGTTTTTCTCTTTTTTGACGTCGTTTCAATTATTTGTATGCTCGTGTGATTGTGGATATGTAGGTAGATTTATTTGAAATAAAGAATTGTTATTATTACTATTAATACATCAACATGCACATATCTTTTTTTATTAAAACTATTAATCAACAAAATTAAATAAAATTTCAAAAATATATCACATAAGTTATGTATGTTACGCCTCTGAATCTAAGGCATAAGTGCTAGGTGGTAACACAACGACCGGCACAGTTACGGGTCCACTCTCTTTCCTTGTCTAAGAGTTAAGGTCAGGACTATACATATTGATAGCAGAGAACATGAACTCCCACCACTTTCTATTGTCCTGTGCGAGGCAGGTGGTAGCCATTTTTTAATATACTCGACAGATCCGTATTTACGTTTTATTGAAATTACAGGATAGGTAAAGAACAGGGGAGTAATAGAATAATTTTATAATAAAATTACATCTTTATTAATTATAAAAACAAACAAATTTTATTCATGTTTCCATATAATCATTTTATTTTTATTTATATTTTTAAAATTTCTATTGATTAATTTTAATGTATAAAATAACCTTAACCTAAAATATAATTTCGTAACATTTTTTTTGGGAAATTAGAACATGGATGTTCAAACTTTACATTTTTGTTTAAATGGATAAAATTATTAATAATATTGAACTTGATTAAACAATTTTCAAATATATTTGCTAATGTGGAAATGTATTGTACAAAATTGTCATGTGGCATCATTAAATTACCATACAAATTTGTATTTTCGTATGCTTTGAAGTAGCAAAACAGCAGCGAAGACTCATCTAATGATTTTCAATTCCATAAGTATAATTGAGAATGTATTATATTTTACCTGTTTATGGCCTTCAGAAAAACAACGCAAGCACACATGTTGGGAATTTCCCATTATATACTTACAAAACAATAAATCCTGAGACGTGAATTTACTACCTGCTAATATCTATAATAGTTAAAATATGTAATTCAAATTTAATAAACACTGTCAGAATTTAATAGAATTTTGCACTCATCTAGTAAGATTTTTAAGCTCTCTTTTTAGAATGCTTAAGATGTATTCGACTTTTATGGACAAATAGACTAAACCAAGTTATAAAAGACAAGGGCCATTGTGCTGTGAAACTAAGCGAAGTTATTGTTGTTTTCTAAAAAAAAATTGTGATTTTTTTAGCCAAGTAACCTCAATCTTTTAAACAATTTGTTTAGAAATATTTGTTTTTCAAAATAACAATTGGTAATTTGATTTAATGTACCTATGTGATATTATTGTAATCTAATTTTATATGCATCTAATTCAAATACTACATAAATATCTTACCTTTTACTATCCATCGGGAAACTAAAGAATGATAAATTGCAGTTATAATATTTATTCCTGCAATTCTTCGCAGCACACATCATTCCGCCTCTGCTTTTTTGCATTTCAAAATAAACAATTTCACTATCAAAAGTTTATAAAACAAAAACACACAATATAACTATATAACACACAGAATACGACGGCACTGGAAAACAAATCACTTAAAATGGCAAAGCACAAATGAAATATCCCGACGACAATGAGAGTATAAGAAAACATGGCGATTTTGAGTGCGCAAGAATATGCGCAATCTCTTTCCCCACCAGCAAGATCACATTCTCTGTTGATAGTACCATATCGACTGATGCATACTATAACGACCGACCAGGATCAGGGTTACGCTATTGATGAAACTCCAAGATATTTAACTTACCAATAAATAAAAGTTTTAGTGGTGAAGAATCTAAATTTCGAATTACAAAAACATTTCGTAGTATATTTGATTATCTGGGGTGCCTGGGTTTCAATATTTTGTTTAATTTTAACTGTTAAAAAATCTACATTTTGACAAGGCCTCATTCAGGGACTAGACAATACAATATACTAACGATTCTTTTTGATTTTAGATAATCCAAAATTGTAATCAGCATGTATTTCTATTTTAGGTATTCCGGCTATATCAATTCCCATCAAATTATCGAAGAATGGTCTACCAATTAGTGTACAGCTGATGGGTAGAAATTTAAGCGAACCGATGCTATTAGCCTTAGCGAAATACATAGAACATATTGTTAAGTTTCCGCATTACTGTAAATAAAATTCTAAAAACTTATGTCAAACTGAAGTTTCTACAAAATTCCACTGATCTTGTTTTAAGGTAGGAAAAAATGTTCTTAATATAAAACCAAATCACCTCTGGTCAATCCAAGTACAGAATAACAGGAATAACAATAAGTATTGTATCAATTAATTAAAAAAAAGTTCAGACGAGCCAACAAAGTTATTTAAATAAAAACATGTTTAATTTGTATTATAAGTTGTGTATACACAATGAGTACCTATGTGAAATAAATCAACAATCGTACAGCTACAAAGAAGAGATTTATTTGTATTTCTTTTATAGCTTAAAATAAAATTAATATATACCTACACTAAAAATATAAATAGTTAATCTTTTAAATTATCATGTTACAACAGCACTGGAGCATAAAATATCTATAAAACGATACCATAAATTTATCGAGAAGAGAAATCTGAAACAATATTCTCTAGAAACATTAAATATTTTTTACTCAGATTTTTTACAGTTTCATATTATAGTCAGACTGAAATAAAATTAATAAATAATACACATTTTTAACTAGGAAAATCTTAAACAAAATGATAAAAACTACTTATTATGTCTTTGACATTATGTTTAACCATACATACATTATAATTCACAATATGCAGATATTTCATGCTCACTGCCCGAGCCTCAAATATCTCGCCACAGGCTGCAACGCTAGGTGGTGACGGCATTAGTCTGCTTAGCCAAATTTATTTTTTTAAACCAACCACTTTACCAATGTGTTTATGAAAATATAAATAACAGGATAGAGGTAATAATAAATTCTATTATAAATATGGTTGTTATGAAACACGGTATATATATTTTTTTGGGATGCGCAAGGTTGCATCTGGGAGACCGCAACGTAACCGAGCGTAATTTTTAAAAAGCTACTTTTATTTTACATGAGAAAATTCACCTCCGGCAAAAAAGTTATATAAGAAATTTATAAATGCATTGTTTTATTTTTTTCTTTTTGTATCATCTTCATCGGTTTTAGTAGAAGAAGATTGTGTTTTATTCATATATTTTATTTAATACATACAATCTTTTTGACTAAAAATGTTACTAAAAAGTTTAATATGAATACATGAAGAAAAAAATAATAATTTTTCGTACCTACGAGAAATATTCTTCTATAAAATACAAATAACTTTTCTCAAATATATCAACCTCTACCACTTACCACTGATAATAAATAGTCTTTATTGTCTAACAAGCCAAATACCCCATTACAAGACAATGTATTCGAATACAAATGATGATGAAACATGTGTGGTAATTGATTCTATTAAAACTGATTTCCTGGCTCATTTATATACAATAAATTCCAATGATGGACAATTTCTTAAATCAAATTTAAATTGTATTGAAAAAGAAGAGTCCATCCTGTATGATTTGAATAAAATTATATACTTTTATGATATTACATATGTTTAAAATCATTTTCCCAAAAAATATCCAAATAAAGAACTAAAACCATCAGAATCAATATTCAAAGTAAGAAAATAAGTTTTTTTTTGTAAAAAGCCATAGAACATTTCTGGTATACCCGGAATATCAATTGTTCAATGATGCCTTTAGCAAACGTTTGCGAATATATTTTTCCATAGACACAATTTTACTTGATTCAATCAAACTTTTTACACCTGTGGGAATGTGCTTAATGTCCAATTAGAATTGTAAAAAGAATGTGCTAGAAAGTGCAACAAAGAGAATAGAAACGTTACTAGCTCTATATGGCCAGTAATAATAGGTAGGTATAAGCGAAATCAATAAAAGGGCTAAATTTCCGGTACAAATTATTGGGTGGGATGCATATATATTTATTCATTGATTCACTTTAATAGATCCTCAGCAGTTAGCAAATTTTGGAGTTAGAAAAGTAATAAATAAAGCTATTGGATATCAGTCATCGTCTGCTATAAATTAACACAGATTCAAGTGTTAATTGAAAAGATGTAAAGAAAACTAAAGTGGATTTGATAACTTATTATTATTATATTTCGATTCAACGTATTGTTAATATTGGCTGACACTACTAGATACCGGTGACAATAGCAACAAAGATAAACTACATTCACATTACCGCACTAGTGCGGTAATATACGTCATTAGTCATTATCACATTGAAATTAGTGTCAAATCGTAGCGTGTAGATAAATTTTAATTTAATATTGACATTTATACGAGAGTGGTTTGATAAATCCATGACTTTTTCAATTTCACGCGCAGTAATTGTAGCGGCAACACTGCTCCCGCCAACTGCCATCATCTATCGGTAGACTACTGTAAACTTTTGAGCAAGCTGCGTCATTTAGGGCCGTATGCAGCGACATCATTTAATCCGGATTAGAGGTATATCTAATTAGATTGAATCTGTCACTGATTTAGGAATTATATTTGATTCGAAATTTACGTTTGCTGGGCATATCAATTATAAGACACTAGAGGCAGGTAGGACATACGGTTTTCTGGTTAGGAATTGCAGGGGATTTAGAAACACAGATACCCTTAGAACGCTGTACTTTAGCTACGTGCGCTCTAAACTGGAATATGGGTCACTGATATGGTATCCATATTATGTGACTCATCAAAATACGGTCGAAAAAGTGCAACGTAGATTTTTGAAGTACTTGTTAGCAGAGCGTGGTTGAACAACCTTATGAAGTAAAATAATATATTAACTTTTAACAACTCTTATACGTTTTATTTATATTCTGACAACTATCACTATTTATTTACTATATACAATATGATGCAATATAACAACTTCCAACACCCCCACTTGTTATGTTGCTGCAAGACCCATCTTTCTACAGATTTCTTTTAGTTTTTCGTTAGATATCCCTTTTGTGAGTGCATCTGCTACCATATCTTTTGTAGAAATACTCTGAACTTGAATTTCACCACGGTTTTGCATCTCCCGTACAAAATGGTGTTTTATATCGATGTGCTTGCTTCTTGGTCTGTATCCTGCATTTTTACTTAAATCAATCGCTCCTTTATTATCGCAGTATATTTTTATGAAATTCAAACTATCTGGTATGATTTCATTAATAAGATTCTTTAAAAATATAGCTTCCTGTGTAGCGAAACTTAAAGCCATATATTCGGCTTCTGTCGTTGATAGTGCGACTGTAGTTTGTTTCTTTGACGCCCAACTGACGGCACCTCCACCAAGCAGGAAAACATATGCCGCTGTAGACTTCCTATCATCTTGATCACCGGCCCAATCAGAGTCACAATAACCACAAATATCTTCTAAACATTGATTAAATTGTAACTTGAAATTTACGGTGTTTTTTAAATAACGGAAGATTCGTTTGACTGCTGCCCAATGAACTTTGCCAGGATTTTGATTGAATCGTGAAAGCACCCCCACTGAATAAGCTATGTCTGGGCGAGTACATTGTGCTGCGTACATAATGCATCCGATTGCCTCTTGATAGGGAAACTTTGACATTTCTTTCTTTTCAGCATTTGTCTTAGGTTGTCCATCTTTGGTAAATGCTTGGTTTATATCCAAAGGAGTGGATATTCCATTACAATTTGACATGTTGAAACGGGTAAGAATATCCGTAATATATTTTTCTTGGTCAAGAGTAATGGTCTTTTTTCTTCTATCTCGAGTGATTCTCATACCAAGGCAATAATGTGCTTCTCCAAAATCTTTCATCTTAAAACGTTTCATTAACATCATTTTAAGATTATTTTTTTCATATATATCATTTGAAAATATTAAAATGTCATCTACGTATATTGCTAAAACTATATCTTTACCATTTTTTCTTCTAGAATAAACACATGGGTCGTACATTGATTGCTTAAAACCTAGTTCTTTTATGGCTGAGTCCAGTTCTTTGTTCCACATCCGACTTGACTGCTTTAGGCCATAAAGAGTTTTTAATAATCTACAAATTCTTCCATCAGGTAGTTCCATATATATTTCTTCATCAAGCTTTGGGTGTAGAAAAGCGGTGACAACGTCCATCTGATCGATTTCCCAATCGTATTTGGCGGCTAGTGCGAGAAGAAGTCTGATGGAACTGTACCTAATTACCGGAGAATATGTTTCTTCGTAATCAATGCCTGAAACTTGTGAATAACCTTTTGCTACCAATCGTGCTTTATAGCGATCTATTTCACCAGTTTTTGTAAATTTGGTTTTAAAAGTCCATTTACTTTTTACAGGTTTCTTGCCGGAAGGAAGTTCACAGATTTCCCAAGTGTTATTCCTTTTATGTGCTTCCATTTCCTCGTTCATTGCTTTATGCCATTCACTTGCATTTGTCCCCAATAAAGCTTCATCCATCGTATTTGGATCGAGCGAGAATGATTCGAACGCAGCTTGACATATAAAATCTGAGTTAAAAATATTTTTGTTTGGCACATGAACACGATTTGATTTTCTGATCTGGTTTTCTTGATTTTCATCTCTTTCGTTTTCTTTTAAAATATCCTCAACTTCGCCTAATTCGTTCGATGTTTCTTCAAAAACTTCTTCCACAGGTTCAATAATTATTTTTTTTGTTTCAAATTCTGTAGGCAATTCCTCCCCCACTTCAACAACAGTTTCTGTGATTTCTAACTGCTGTTGATGGTCATTGCACTGATTTTCAGACATTGGAACCGGAAATATATTATTGTAATATTCTTCATTAGTATTTTTATTTAATGATTGGTTTTCGAAGAATTCAGCATCACGTGATATCAGAATTTTGCGTGTAATTGGATGTATAAAACGAAATCCTTTTGTATGTTCTGTATAACCGACAAATATATATTCCTCAGCTTTCTATCTAATTTTCTTCTTTTTTCTTTGGGAATGTGTACCAAGGCTTTGCATCCAAAAATGTGTAGATGTGATAAATTTGGTTTCTCACCTGTCCACGCTTCCTCTGGAGTGCAATTTGCAAGAGCTTTTGTTGGGGATCGATTTTTTAGGTAAACTGCTGTGGATATAGCTTCAGCCCAAAAACAGTTTCCAAGCTCTGCATCTATTAACATGCTTCTTGCAGTTTCCATTAGGGTACGATTTAGCCTTTCTGCTACACCATTCTGTTGTGGAGTATATGCCATAGTTTTTTGATGTTTTATTCCAGCTTTTTTAAGTATACCCAATAACTGACTGTTGACATATTCAGTACCATTATCGGTATGTAGGCATCTTATTTTCTTTTTGGTTTCATTTTCAACGTATGCTTTATACTCCATAAACTTTTCAGTTACTTCGTTTTTTGTTTGAAGAAAATAAACTTCAGTTTTTCTGGTAAAATCGTCAGTAAACGTCAAGAAGTACTTGGCTCCACCGATTGACTGAGCTTGCAAGGGACCGCAGACATCAGAATGTACCAATTCTAGTGGTTCTTTTGCGCGTTGGCAACTAGCTTTATTAAATGGTTTTCGATGTATTTTACCCTTAATGCATGCTTCACATTTGGAAAAATCGTCGTTATTGAAACTAATTCCAGTTGCTAATTTATTCTTCAGTAGCTTCATGGATACATTGTTCAAATGACCTAAGCGACGATGCCAAATTTCTTGAGATTTTAAAGTCCTTACTGTATTTACTAATAATTCTGCTACATCCAGTTTGTACATACCATTTGTTTCAGTGGCAGTGCAAATGATATTCTCTGTATCTAACTTAATTTTCTTATTTGTAATGCGACATCCAAATTCTGAATCGAAAATAACAGTTCGACCATTTTTGGTTATTTTACTTACAGACAAAAGATTCATTGCCAAGCCTGGTGCATGTGTAACATTTTTGATGGTTATGAAATTTTCATTTTTCAGCTGAATTTCAATATTACCATATCCAGTACAATGCATTTTCGTTCCATTAGCAATTCCGATTTCCTGATTTTTACATTCTTCAAAATGATCTAATATGTCTTTTGATCCTGTAAAATGTGAAGTTGCTCCTGAATCTATGTACCAGCCTTGATTCTCAGTGAATTCATTGCATGTTAACGCTTGATTTGATCGTTTGGTTTTGACGTTACCTCGTATTGGTTTCTTAGGTTTCTGACATTCGTTGGCCTTGTGATTATATCCATTACAATTGTAACATCTAGGTCCAGATTTATTAAATTTTTGATATTTCTTACTTGCGAAAGCAATTTCAGTAGTATTTTTGCTACTTAAACCTTTTACATTTTCTTGCAGTAAAAGATTTTTAACAAAATCGGTACTAGTCGTCTGCTTTGAGCCTTGAATTCCTAATATCAAAGGTTTGTATTCATCTGGAAGACCACCAAGAATAATACCACCAACAACATTGTCTTTAAACGGTTCACCAATATTTTCCAGTTGTTCAGCAATATGAATAATTTTATCAATATATTCTTGCATTGAGGAACAGGAATCAAAATTAGTTTTGAAAAGACTTGAATATAAACTAACTAAACGTACTATACCACTATTTTCGTAAGCTTTTTTCAGATTATCCCATGCTTCTTTGGCTGTTTTGGCTTTTTTTGTTTCTGCAGCTGCACACGGCTTTAACGATAAGTTAATTTTTGCTAAAGTTCGTTGATCTACATCTTCATCAATGTTTTGTCCGACTTTAGGTTCAATACAGTGCCATAAACCTGCGTCTATTAAGTAGTTCTTCATCCAAAACTTCCAATCATTGTAATTTGTACCATCCAGGTGTTTATTTTCAGATAAACCTCCTACAGCGGTTGAGATAATTGTTGTGGATTTTCGTTTATCGAGTTCCTTTCTTAAAATATCAATCTGAGCCTCCAATTCTTCGTTAGTAGACATTATTTAATATTTTTTTTTTTTTAACTTTTTTGATATATGTCAAATACTGTCAGATTTTTTCTTAAATTCAGAATTTCGGAAAAATTTACAGTTTTTGTGGATTAATTAACTTCCAATTCTTCTACTCACACTTCTAATACAGTTGCGGACCCATAACCTGTTAGCAGAGCGTGGTTGAACAACCTTATGAAGTAAAATAATATATTAACTTTTAACAACTCTTATACGTTTTATTTATATTCTGACAACTATCACTATTTATTTACTATATACAATATGATGCAATATAACAACTTCCAACAGTACTTAATGTATAAAGAGGATGGTCATTATCCTCCAAGGAGTGCTGACTACCAATTAATGACAGATCGATTTGAGATACCAAGTCTTGAACTTAGAAGGAAAATAAATTCTTTGCGATTTCTTTACAATTTAGTTCACTCCAATATAGATTGTTCCCACTTGCTTTCAAGAATTAATTTCAACGTTTCAAGGCAGCATATAAGGTCCAGTACAACATTTTATTGTGGTTATGCTAGGACAAATCTTATGTTGAGATCTCCTATTTCTATTTGTACCAGAAACTACAATCTTATGTGTAAATATTGTGATATTTTTTCGTGTAGTGTTAAAGAAATTATGGATTGTGCCATGTCTCATGTTACTGATTAGTATTACCATTAAGAGCTAGTTTTCTTTTTATTTAATTTAAGTT
Source organism: Apoderus coryli (assembly GCA_911728435.2). NCBI lineage: Eukaryota > Metazoa > Arthropoda > Insecta > Coleoptera > Attelabidae > Apoderus > Apoderus coryli. The sequence continues at coordinate 5,654,161 of OU452205.1, read as the reverse complement.
TATTTTTTTGTTGTTTCACCGTTTTGGAATTATTATTATTTTGTCCTGTAGTTGGCTTCGCTGTTGGACAATAAATGCTATTATCATTCTTATTATTAAATGATGTCGGTGCATACGGCCCTTAGTTAATGTTTGGCAGCCATTGAAAGCAGCTAACCTCCTTAATTTCCACAAATAGGGAAAAAAGTGCTTTTTGATATTGTTGAAAACCACTAATTAAGTTTCTTATTTTCGTTTTTGTCTATTTTTTTTAGTTGCAATCGATGTGTCAAACGAAAAAAATTAAACAGTCTTTTTGTGTTGTAAATTGAACAAGTATTCTAAGAAAAAATTTTTGCTTCTAAAAAAATCAGTACCATACTATATTTTTCATTCAAATGTGCGAAGATGTGTGTCCGTATGCACTCCACTGGTGGAGTTAAATAATATTTTTTACGTAAAAAATGTATCCAAAGTATCTATTCAAAGGTGTCAAATTTCATTTAAATATCTAAAGTAGTTTTAAAAATATTAAATTTAAAATTTTGACACCTTTGCAACGAAGCATTTTAGGACTATAGCTTATGATACTTGTGGTTCTGTCTGCATCTAAAGTTTCCGCTTCCGAAACTGGACCACCATGTACAATGGTATAATTTGGTGGTTGTCCAAGACCTTTTTGGTGAAAATTCAGCGATTAAATCCTAAGAAGTTAAGGATAAAAGCCTATTATTATGGTTACTGCCAAATTCCCACTTTAACAGCCAAAATTATCTCTAAAATTTATTTATCCTGTGCGGTTAAAGGATTTTCTTTTCATCTGCGCAAACCCTGTATATACTTTAATTTTTATTTATAACACAGCTCAGAAACACACAGTTAAATGTTCCCATTTAACAAATGATCGATAATACAAACGATTTTGTATTTTAAATAATTGTTTTATTAAAAAGTACAATTAACGATAAACAAGCTTTAGCAAACCGCACCTATCGCGTAGCGAACTAATACCTTACCAATCAGCTCAGCTAGAACAGTTCATAATGGAAAATGTACTGAATAAACATATTTAATGCGACTCTACTATACATTAGGCAAAAAACATTGTTATAAAAGTTGTAGCCTCTTCCCAGACATTTTCGCACGATCCTATTTACATCCAAAGTCTTTTACACAATCAAACTATCGTTTCATGAGTAGATTCGTTAACGCCCTCAAATCGTGATCTAATTTACCTCTGGCTTCTTTAACTTTCATCTGAAACAAATCTTGCAACTTTGTAATATCAGCTATAGAGTCCTGTTGGTTCAACAGGTCACTGAAAAACGTATTCCAAGTATCAACTTTGCAATACCGTGGCAATTTCTGCGTTATATGCCAATACCCATTACTTTTCTTCAATTGAATGTACTCCCTAAATAACAATACATGCGCCGATGCTGCAACACAAAACAGATCCGTATGGTAACTCCATGGCCGTCCATCTTTAACTTCACAACAAACAAAATCCTCAGTGGTTATTGGGCATGTGAACATTGCGCCAGGTGGAAAAAACGTCATATCTATGCTACATCCAAAATCAATTAGTTGTAGCCCTAACGTGTTGTCGTTAGTCATGTAAATAAGGAAATTGTCAGGTTTAATGTCAGCATGGATAACATGCACTTGATGCAATGCTTGAACAATGTTCAACATTTCTAGAACGAAATAAAAGCATAAATTTTCACTCATGTTCTTTGTTGTTTTCGATTTCACTGTATTCGCTGCATCTAGAAGAGATCCCATTTGACGATACTCCGAAACTAAAATTGAAGTTGCGTCACCTGAAAATATAAATTGAAATAAAACAACAATAATGGTAATAGCCATATTGCAAAAACCAAAAGAACATATTGTAGCGAATTTACCTTATAAAATAGTCCCAAAGTAAATTTTGCTAAGGTTATTGATTGTTTATTCTTCCAGAATTTTCTATTTTGGAATATTCTTGATCATTGGGTTAATTGTTGTAACGCGAAAGATTTTTCTGCACAATTATATAAGGGTCTGCGCACTCGCCAGGATGAGTTGAGTTTGTGAAAAGTCTTGTTGAGGCGAGCAAAAATAGTAGATAGTATTTTTTGAATGCGAACCCAAAATAGGTAACAATATTTTAAGAATAGCGATATATTTTAACACTTGTTGGCTTGAGATAAGGACCAACTAAGGTTTAGATTCTTTGTAAACGTAGTTATCAATCGCATGAGGTGCCAAACATCATAAAACCATTTTTTTTGTTACCTTATTCTTATCCCGTATGTTCACTTTAAGCTTGGCCGTTAACGACTAGTCAATTACGTTTTTAACTATGAGTGAATTGAGTTTGACTACATTGGGTGCATCAGAGAAATAACTACTGTACCACAGCCTTTTTTAGACAAGCCATGAGCAAGTAAATTTGGCAACGTTGTTAACCAGTCTTATTGAATTTTTATAACACTAGTAAAGATATGTGTGTATAAATATATCTATTTCCCAAAGATGATAATTTAACAGAAATAGTAACCCGCGGTAGTTTGTTTCCTGAGAACCAAATTATACGGGACGATAATTATTTTCAACCGGATGGAACTTTAACAAAAATTCCCTATACACATAAAAGAAAGAAATCTATTCAACATAATTAGTTGACACTGTATAATATAAATATAGAAACATGAAATAAACTAATATTCTATACGGACTGAGAAAAAAAATCCGTGTCACAAGTGGGACTCGAACCCAACATCTCCCGATTACCGGTCAGGTGTTCTAACCAACTGAACTACCGTAGCACATAGGAGAAATCTCCTTCAGTCCGTATACATTAACGCATTTTCTGTGTGCAGTGCTACGTTGAGATCTTTAATTTAAAAACGACACAAACTGCCACAATGCATTGATATTTCTCATTCAAAGCTACACACAAGGTCAAGATTTAAAATGTAAAAACTTACTAAAATATCCTATATAAATGTCCATAATTTTCTCGCGGAGTGGATGATCCACTAATCTGGCCTGTAATTCTCTACAAATGTAAAATTCCCATTTGTGCGGTGGCCGTTGATACTTGAGTGCTACTGTACGACCAGTCATGACATCCTGCGCTTTAAATACCGTCCCAAATTGACCTTTTCCTAATTGTCTTTCTATCGTATATCTGTCATTTCCTAAAAATAAAACTTTTCTTCAAACCCATTCATTATCTTATGAAATTTAAAACACAACATGGATGATATCCTTAGGGACAGGCTACTTCCTCTTGTTGATTCAGTAGTGTTCTATATGAAGAGATCGCTTTTGGCAGGTAGGTTCAAAACTAGTGAGCCGCACAGGTGGAATGCCTACTTCAGCGGATATCTAATAGCAGTAACAAGTGGCGTGTAGATGATTTAAATGACAGTGACCAGTGTAAGTCCAATGCCCAACAGCTGCCTGAGTCTTCATTTCGACGGATAAATAAACTCCTTCAAACTTTTGTCGCCATCCCAGTATTTAGTAGTATTTTGTGCAAGAGGCCTATGAGGAAGCATAATGTCGTTTCTCTTGCAATGGCAAGACTGTGCTTACAAACAGTCTTAAAAATAATATTTAATAGTAAGGAATCTTTTGCAACAGAATACTAAACGCCCTAATTGAAGAATCATGTTTGGAGCTCTCGCTGACTATCTGTCATACTGCAAGGAAACCAAGTCCGTAGCTAAAATGGCGTACTTCAGAAGAGCAAAAGAGATTCTCAGCGAAACAATTAACTTAATATGTATATCTGGTGTCTAATTATTTACCTATATATATTGGTTCCTTCTTCACTACGAGCCGTGGATTTCCGTTCCACAGGACATACCCTTGACTATGCGGTCCTGGAAATGCCACTCGTTCCAGTAACTCACTTATCAAATGGGGGCTGAATGGATCGGCTGGCACTCTGTCTAGTGGTCTAACAACTGCTGGTTCTGGTATTCTACGTATAGGACTGCGAATGGGACTACTCTGCATTGTTATAGGAGGTTCTACCGGTGGTGTACTAATGTCCATGAAATCACCTAATTTATAAAATAAGTAAATAATCGTCCAAAAAGGTTCGTCACTTCAGTTCGATACATGATAAATTAACATATTCAAACTAGGGTTAACCCCCTCTCAGTCCATTACGAGCTTGTTGGTAACTGGCAAGATCCAGCTATATTAACAAGAAAAATAAACATTCAATTTCATAAAAGGCTCCAAAAAAGAACACTCCCTATTTATTTTTATTTCTTTGTCCGATAGTTGTTTTTAAAATAATTGTCAGTATAAATGGACTAAAATCTCTTTTGCCTCGTACCAACAAGCTTATTCAAAGTGTAAGATGCTATTAGACAAAATAAGCAACTTTGATCAAAGTTGAAGTTGAATTTGATCAGTGTTAAAAAAAGGAATGTGGCAAGCACAACAAGGATATAGATCATAGATTTATCAAAACATTTTATATAAAATACCAAAACAGTTTGTCTTTTTTATGCTAAACGGCTCATTTGCGGACATATATGTTTACTAAACAAAAAATGTTTGTTTTGATGTCCCCTATCACTTCTTAATGTTTGTCGGTATATTTTTTTGACACACTGTATAGGTAACTAATCGAAAGTGATGGACAATTGCTTTTGAGCAAGAAAAATTTCGCCTAACTTTCAAAAATTTTAAAACTGTCAAATTCATTTTTATATAGGGTGTTAAAAAAGTCCACGATTTTTAACCCATTTTGAATGTGTGTAACTTTGCAAAAAATTTATTAATTTTATTTCTATGCGTCTTTTTGATGATGATCTACAAAAAAGTAATTTCTTAAAATGTTTATACGTGCCTTAGTATGAAAAATATCTATTTTTTTTCCATAACTTCCAATTTTTTCAACGTTTAAGCACCTAAACCACAGTATAATAAATAATACAGTATTCTGACTTTCCGCTTGCGAGCCGTCCTCCGCATATCGTCGCGCATGCCGCCATTATGTGTTAAAACGTCACAATAATCGCATTGAGGTAGATAGATACCGTTCACTCCTGTGTTCAATATATAGTTCATTGTCGGCGTGTACGAAATAAATAAATATTGTTTGTAATCTAATTCTGTGTTTTTGTTATAGTGCTCGTGAGAATTAAAAGGATTTTATTTTTATTAACGTATCTTATGATTAATACAATGCACAATCAGGGAAGACATGTGTGTGCTGCAAATTGTTGTCCCAATAAGCGGTACACTTGCTCTAAACATTTTTTTCGCTTCCCCACAGATCCTGTTAGGTGAGTAATTAGTAAAAATAAGTAAAAATAAAGATAATTTTACGTTTATAACAACTATTTGTATAACAGTAAAATTTATATTACGAAATGGCAGTATCTAATATGTTTTTAAACTAAATGAAAGGAAAACATAAACACAAGTTGTCTCGTGGCGAGATAGTATGATAACGCAATCAGCTAGGGATTATATTATTGACAATATATAATATATGGCCCTTGTTTGACTAAAATTGCTGAGAACAGGATTCAGTTGATGCAGAATTCAGGCACACGGCTTGTATGTGGAATTCGTAGGGGTGAAAGAGGCTAGCAATAAAATTAAGGAAATCGGCTGGTTAAGAATGAAACAACATCGGATTTTCATTCACTAATATTGAGTAATAAAAATCATCAGATGGAAATAGGCGGAATACTTATATGAAAGATTGAAGTTCCGGGGATCGGTGTATGATGTGAATATTCCTCATAAAACTGTCATTACGCCACCGCTAGACTCAACATCAATGTTTGAGCGGTCATTTTCCTATACAGTTTCAAAATATTACAACGCTCTACCGGAGAATATAAAAAGTTTACAGGGGTTTTTGTTTAAGAGCGCTGTCTGACACGTAATAGAACAAATTAATTTGTAAACATAAGCTACCTACTTAATTTGGCCAGCGATTTAAAACTATTTTCAGATAGGTTTAAGCTAAAATATAAGTTACGTTTAGGTTAAGTTAGGAAGCACTGCTTCAACTTTTATAAAAATGTCTTTTTTACAAATAAAGTCTGTATTATTGGTGTGTTCATTAATATTATTAAAAATCACCCAATCATGTCAACATTTAACTGATACTACCACGCAAGGCTGTTTTCAATCACTATGACACACCACAAATATTTCTGAAATTGACAGCGATATTATTATATACTTAAATATTTTTACAAAAATGAAAATACAGTACTGTGGTTAGAAACCGAAAACTATAATTATTCTTAGTCAGGACCTGACTTGTAACCCAAAATGGCGGCGTCACACGTCACAGTTTATTTCAAAGTGCCAACGTGGAGTCGGAATGCTGTACTTATTAATGCTGTGCCTAAACTATCTTGAATTCTTCTTATTGGTAAATTTTGTTAGCAATTGTCATAACTTTTGAGAAATTACTTTTTTGCAGAAGATCATTGATTAAAAAGGCGCATCGAAATAAAATTAAAAAACTTTTCCGAGAAAGTTACACACATTCAAAATTGGGATAAAAATCATAGACTTTTTTAACACAATGTATAAAAAAGAATTTAACACATGGAAAATTTTTAAAATAGCACAAAAAGGCAATCTGTCAGCCCGTGAAAACCGCAGGTAGATATTTGGTCTGATTCCAAAAATATCGAGCTTGGCGAGATTTTCCTTGCTCAAAAACAATAATTGTCCAGCACTTTAGTTAGTCTAGATCAACAAACAGAACGACATATATGTTTCTTACCTATTCCTACTATCGTTTAGGATATGAAAGCCATCATACTATTAAACAAAAAAAACTTACCTAAAAGACTGGATCGTAATGCTGCATTTGCCATCAGATTTTGTGCAAGGTAACTATTATGTTCTTCTGATATAGCCTGCATTTTACTTGTCGTCTGATTATTATTGAATAACGAAGATTTTGTATTTACTGTACTAGAGCCTGAACTGGAACTGAAAGATACAAACATTTAACATAAATTAAAATTATAAAATTAATTTGTGTGTAAATATAAATGAAAAATAATTTCGTGGCATAGGGGACAAAATGACTGGTTTTACCTACACAAGGAATTTTGTTTAAATTAACAGATCCTGAGTCTAATTCTGTAGAACTAGACCGAGGCATGGGTCAAAAGATACTGACGAATTCGTTTGGTTCTTATGAGCTCGTCAGAGTACCATAGTCGTTGCCCATCTACAATATCGGCCTGCATTTAAGCACAGCGGGATATACAACACAGATATATACACGTACCATCTACATACACATAGTAATGCATATCCCACCATACAGAGGCCGAACAAACTCAATGTATAGGTAAAACCAGTCGTAAAAACAGAAGTAAAAATAAATGAAAATAGTGTAAACACAAGACGCTAGTAGGAGACCATTTATCCTCCTGCCAGCACCTTCCAAAATATTTGGGCATCAGCAATGCACGGTCGTCCTTCCCATGACAAATAATGAAAAATTAAAAGGATGGTTTTTTTTTCTCGAATAGAATGTTCGATTACTGTTCCTTAACAATTGAAGAGCTTGGCGGCAAAAGGTAACAACACCTTTTTCCGCCAAGCGCTTCAATTATGACATTAAATTTCACTTACACGTAACTACTTTTAGTTTCCTCTAAAATAGTACTGAGTGCTTTATCTTTTTCAACAGTGGTAGCGTTCGAAAACAGCGTTTTTCTTGAATTCTGCAGCATATCGTCTGTCACGGGTTTCAAGCATGGTGTTTTCATCTGCGGTGTACTAACTCTCATTTCATTCAAATTAAAATTGAATTGCTGTAAAGTACAGGTTGAATCCAACTCACTAAAATTCTCCTGTAACAGATAATACAAAAGAATATATGACCTGAAATTCATTAAATCTCTAAAAAGATGTAGTTACATCAAGCAAATCTTTGAAGAAATAAACAAATGTTGTCTAATAAAATAAAATAGAAACAAGAACATACAAAAATGTTTATATGTATTTATAAATATAAATTAATTTTACAAATGAAGCTTTACCAAAAAAAAAAGCTCCAAAGTAGATTAAGCATAATAAAAATATATCAAAAGGTTATTATCTGCCCAATATAGCTCTTAAACCGATGGTCAATATGTTAAATAAAAATTAAAAGAAACAGCAACATTTGTACTAAACAAATATTTCAAAAAACAAAGAATTCTTCTAGGTAAAAAATATTAATACAATGTTAACAAATTACCTTCAAAGGACCCATAATCACAACATCTGAAGATGACGAACTGTTATCACTGTATATTGGAATAGCCGGTCTGGCACTGTCAGCAGCAGTTACAGCTATATCCATACCACCACGAGATCCAGTCTCTGCCAATTCGTCTGAAGAGAGGCACTTGAATGCTGTCTTCATAGCACTTCCTAGGTAAAAAATTCGAGAAATACAATAGGTAATCCATCAATAATAATAAAATTGTTGGAATAGGTAGCAAGCAGGTATATTTTCAACGGTAATATAAATATATCATAACCCCAAGCTTAGGTATATACCTAAAATTTAATTCCAACTGAATACAAGAATATTTTACCTATTTGAAATTGTTGGTTTTATTATAGTATTAAGAATTTAAATAATACAACTTTTATAGACCGAAACCCAAATACATTATTCGACTTATTTTCTACGTAGGTTCAATCCAATAGGTATATTGCTGAAACTAAAATATATAGCATGATTTACGTTGAGGACCCGTATAAAACAGAAGCGGGAAAAGAAATCACCTCAAATAATAAAAAAAGGTTACTCAGCTGGTTACATTAAATGTTAAAAATATTCTTATGTCGTTGTATAAAAAATATATTTATGAATATGCATATTGTATGAGTGTCAAAAAACACTATAAATATTTTCACTTGCTGTATGAGCTTTAATTAAAACAGTAGCAAAAAAGTATAACTTTAAAATTAACAAACAAAAAAACTGCCGTGTATCTACCAAAGTAAAGCGGCGTTGACATTATGCTTGTTGGCTGGTACTAACAAACTAGCGCTAGTCGCCTGGTACTGCTTGTGTAAATCCACGATGTAACTTTTATTTTCCGTTTTAATTTTTAGATTGGAAATTCTATTTTCCGTTTTACATTTTCCTTTTCAATATATTTAACGTAATTCCGTTTGTACTCCGCGCTTCGTCCGTGTGTATGTGTGTGTAATAGGCGCGCGACCACAGAGGTAGGCGAACCGACTAGTGGGGACCGCTCTGGCGTGTATAAATATGAGCCGCGAGTATACAAAACAAAAACAGCAAGTTGGCGGCCGGCAGCAAGCAGCAGTGAACAGCCACAGCAGCAACAAGGGTAGAAGCAACCGTGGCCGTGGTGGTGAACCAGGAACGTAAGTGTGTTGAATATAATATGCGGCCGGTATGGGGTAAGGGTAAGTGTGTATAAACGTGGCGAGTGGAAACGAGTAAGTAGTAAGTGTTAGGCCGTGGGCTCTGAGAGTGCCGTTAAGAGTGTTGGGGGTGTCTGGACGTCCCGAGTGCTGGCTTGGTCCTTTCCCGGGGGTTGCTTGTGTCTGTCAAAAAGTCAAAACTACGGCGACATTCACAAGGGCCTTCTTGCGGTGTCCTACTTTCACTTCTCGGAGCTACGTCAGTCATGTACTGTGCAGTCGGTTTGGACCTTACCCGTGGCTTATGTGGGTCTGCCTACGCTACGGCGGCAGATTCACGTGGCTTTCTAGCGTGTCCACCTTTCCCTAAACAGGCCTAGCTCAAGGCGCCGCGGGACGGCTGTTCGGTCGGATTGGACCCTGTCGGTGGCTGGTTTGGTCTGCTTGTGCCACGTCTGCGGAATCACGCAGCCTCCTGACGTGTCCTACTTACCCTGAACCGCTGATCCAAGGCCTGTGAGACCGCAGACCGGTGATAATCTCCGAGTTGGCCCGTTTTGCGTTTCAAGAATACCGTAACCACGCCACGCGGGGAAACACGCTCGATGATATCCTAGTACACGGCTCCGCATATCCGCTATCCAGACAGTGTTTTAGTTTGCGACGATTGTAAACTGTTATTTCAAGAATTCTTGCATTTAAGTTTGACTGTGATATATATACACTGTGTCCAATATAAGAATGGGTTAGCATTGGAAACTTGGAACCGGTAGGACTTACAATGTCGGTTAAATCAGAGAAAAGTTGTACAATTTAAACACCTTTTAAATGGTGTTTTCAAAAGTAAAATAACTTTCGCCATTTTCGAGAATTTTTGAAAAAACTTTTGCGATTTTAGTTTTTATTTATTTCTGACATTATTTTTACAGATATAAAAAAATGTTGTTACTTTTTGAGGAGAAAAAGATAGCGTTTACAAATTTTCACTACGACGTTTCGTTTTTGAAAAACCATCATCAACTTTGTTTTTTTAAATACGGCCCTGGATTTTTCATTGTTAGAATAAAACCCATTTTCAATTAGAAAATAGGTGGTATATCACACGTAATGGCTTAAACAAGTTTTCAGTGTTTTTAGCTTAAAATTATTCCAGAAAAATCCCCATAGTTTGGCACTTATTCTACGTCAAACATGCATTTGAAAAAGCCGTTTTTTTAATAACCTCAAAAAGCACAAAAATTTCAACTAAAGGCTGCAAACAAGTGGTAGGAATTCATCAGTGCAACAATTTGTCGGTTCAATATTAATTAAATCAATATATTATTAATTAATTTACCAACACACGCACAATCACTACGACTTTACCTTTCGGTTGAACTGGCATTGGTATGTCCATAGGTGACTGGTAAGCTTCGGGTGCTACGTTTCCAGCCAGCTCCGGTGACCATATAAGATTTCCATAACCAGCATCACTTGTAGGACTTGAAAATGATGTTGCAAAAGGCGTATTATTGCCCAATAATTTTAATGAGGCTGTTGGCTGATTTATAAATCCCACGGATTGTGAAAGGACTGTACTAGCCTAACAAAACCAGAAACAAATTTCAATCAAGTTTCACATAACTTCATATTATAGCCTTCTAAAGCTAATTATTGGGAAAGTGTTAAAAAAACCTTTAATGACTGGTTTCGATGCCTGAGGATGCAACTAAAATTGCGAAACTATAACTCGCTTCTTGTTGGTGATGTTGGTCAAACTAAATCGCAACATTTTAAGTTACTTCGCTTTTAGATCCAAATATTTTTAAATTCCACCTCAACCAAATATAAATTAAGGATTCACAATTATCAACAATAACTTACTTCAGAGTAACTGATGTGGGATGCAACTTCTTCAGTCTGTTTGAATTCCACTTGACGAATTGGTTGTCGTGGTTGTCCAAATGTAGTACTGTGTATTTGTGGCTGTTGTTGCGGCAAGATTACCGGCTGGCGGGAATGATTTATGCTTCTACTCGTAGAATGTGTCAATGGAGTGGTAGCCTGCGACACATTATGGCTGGTACGTGGATTTGGTGACATATTATCAACAGAGTCTTCGAATATACTAATCTTCTTCTGCAAGGAATAATTTTCCGATTAACAATAGAAATAATATTTTTTTTTCAATAATTTGTTTATTAACTCCAAGAAGATACAAAAGATCTATAACAGGAATCAAACCCTTAAAATTAAACTTAATTTTAAACTTGTAGTAACTTACACACATTAAGAAGAACATTACATACACAAAATAATAAATTAATCATGAGTACTGAGGAGGAACTACAAGTCCCGAGAAAATTCAATAAGTACAAATTTCTTTAAATCTAGTTTGAATTTTTTTACATTTACTACACTTCTAAGTGAGTAGGGCAAGTTATTAAAAATCTTAACACCATTATGTATTACAGATCTTGCACCAAACTCAAAGTGTATCGCTGTTAGATGAATATGGTTGCCATATCTAGTCCGATCATTGTGTATTTCACTATTACTGATAAATACTATGGATGAATGTTTATGCTTTTTCAAAATATAATTATATATACAAACAAACTTTATACCTATAAATACACCTTAAATTTAACATCATATGTCTACTGTATAATTCCTTGCTTCCTTAGTTGTTTATATATAAAATGAGAAATTCTGTACAAACACCCTATGAATGGTGATATTCTATTTCTTATTTTCTCTATGTGATCTTTCCAGGAGAGAGTTTCATCACTCCATAGGCCTAGATATTTTGTCATTTTGCTATACTTCACATGTTCCCCACCAAGATCAATACTACCACAGTCCAGCGACATTCTTATTTTTGTGATGTACATATACGATGATTTATCTACATTTAGTATTAGTTTGGGCATCCGAAACCATTTATTTAGTATCTTAACGCAACGAATATGCAGCGCAATAAATCTTATATTTAAGCGAACAAGACGATATATTTATTTATATACATAAAGTACTACTGGAAGATTATAATAAACGCATAATAAATCAAAGTCGATTCATTTGCTGATTTCTTTCAGAGTGTTTTTGTGTCCTCTGACATGGATGCAGCATATGTGTCGGTCGCTAGGATCGCGATATTATTTTGACAGATATTGAGCAAATCGATATAATCAGGGCATCCAGAAAACTGAAGAACAAACTAACATCTGGACCTGATGGCATTCCTTCTTTTTTTGTAAAGGACACGATCTCAATTCTTGCTACGCCTCTTAAAACAATTTTCAATTTAAAGTGTAGAATTTTCCGTCTGCATGGAAGCCTATTATGCAGCACACACATGTCCTCCCTGATTGTTCATTGTATTAATCAAAAGATATGTTAATAAAAACAAAATTCTTTGAATTCTCACGAACACTATACCAAAAACACAGAATTAGATTACAAACACAAAATTTATTTATCTCGTACACGCCGACAATGAACTATATATTGAACACAGGAGTGAACGGTATCTATCTACGTCAATGCGATTATTGTGACGTTTTAACCCATAATGGCGGCATGCGCGACGATATGCGCAGGACGGCTCACAAGCGGAAAGTCAGAATACTGTATTATTTATTATACTGTGTCGATAGTACAACCTTCGGGAAAGTTTTGGGGTGACACAACCGGTTTTTTTTAAGTTTCTGAATTTATAAATGCGGCATAAAGGATGCCAGATGCAGAGGCTTTCCGCTAATATACATACAGCTAAAGGAGCAAGTAAATGTTGACTGATTTGTTCACTATGTCGATTGTAAACAACCTTTTAACTAATTAACCATTTCACTCAAATCAAATTTGTATGCTAAAGGCAATAACAATTATTAGACTTACCTGTGACTGTACTAAAGGTTCTTGTGGTACTAAGACACAATCGTCATCTTCTTCATCATCATCAACTAAAATAGATTGCACAGCCTGACAAGTTTCAGCTTGACCCACATTTAATGCATACCTGTAGAAAATAAAAAATGACAACTGCTATCGCTCCTTTAAGTCGTTTCAAAATAAATATAAAGCGCAAAGATAGCGGGTAAAAAATCATTGTCAGTAAATATAATTCTTATCAATCTACGAAAAAATAAAAGTTCGTTATGTTGAAATAAAAATTTTGTGGCATCACAATGATATGATTAGCTAATCAACGATTAGTAATGCAATCCAAAAAATTGATAATGATTTAAAAAAATATCCATTAAACAATTGAACCAGTCGTAAATAGCCACATTTACTTTCATGTCAATGAGATTTATTATTGTATTATTATTTTATGTTTATATTATTTGTAGTTTACTTTATATTATTTTATTTTGTTTGTTTTCTTCTTTTCTTTTGTATTGTTTACGTTGTGCAATGGGTTGAGTATGATTGGCCTTTGGCTAGACTTCGCCCATTTAAAAATAAAGGCTTTATTTTATTATTTTAGTTCAAAAAAATAATCAGTTTAATAATATGAAGACTCTTTCCAATTACCTCGTTGCTCTGAGTTCTTCTAACGAAAATTCAGTAGTAGGATCGACATAAGCACGGTGTTTAGGATATTTTGGTATCATTTTTGGATTGGGCTCTTCAGGTAAACAGATTGCAACTCTCCAATCTGAATAAGTCTCCATACAAACCGTAGGACGATTCAACGGCCGACAGATTCCTGTGCTTGTAGTACAGGCTACATCATCAGCGTCCTCATGAACTTTAAACATATTTGTATTTGTGTAAATAAAGCTCAAATGCAATACAAAATTAAAGTTAATAAAGTCAGGTCATTATATAAACTTATATATTAAATAGACAGAACAATTACGTAATAGTACCTGTAAAACCTGGAGTAGATTTATGTCCCATGTGTCTCTTTCTTACTGGTACAGTTGTCCATGGACCTGGTTTTAAAGTGTTCTCCTTTGGGGCCTCTTGCCGTCTGGCTACATTAATTATACTAATTGGGGCAGCACCTAAAATCGACCTATTATATAAGTACTTCCAAGTTATGATATTTTAACCACTCAAAAACATAAATTAACTGAAATTGCAACAACTAAGTAAGTCAACAAGATGTTTTTGGAGACATCTGATGTGGCAGGCAATATGCACGATGAAACACAGTTCACAAACGATGGCCAACACTAGATGCGCCCGAATTCCCTGGCGGGAGGCTTAATTTCTTTATTGCTTGTTACATAAAGTAACAAGACTTTTACTTATGTTGGAAATTTGGTTCACATCACATGCTTTGACCAGACGGGCCGTTTCGTTGATCCACAACTCATCAGTGGTGATCGGCAGGCAGTGTGCCGTGTGATCCATATTTCCAACATTACGAAGAACTTATACTAGCATGAGCGATGAAAGGCAACAAGAAACAGACCGTCTGGTGAAAGCATGGTGGTGTGAACCAAATTTCCAATATAACTAAGTCTTGTTGCTTTATATAACAAGCAATAAACAAACTAAGTATTTATTTGACCATTCAAAATTTAAAGGATTAACTGCTCAATATGTACCTTTCAATTATAAACAGTATCCACAGAGATAAGCAATATCTGTATAGGTACATACTTAAATTAGTTATTTTCTTACCTACTGGAGGCCCAGATGCAATACTTCTATCTTCATAAACCGTCAATGGTACATTGAAATGGCCGGAGCTACTACCATGATCCGCCCAGGTACTATTATATGTACCATTCACGGTTGTCGGTACACGAACACTTCCGACTTTACCGGACTTAAATGTTTGAAGAGATGTAAGTGCATGTCGTTTTTCTTTCAATCGTACTTCATTAGGTCCATGAATCATCTAAAATTGTAAATATAAAATTTATATTACGTGAATACATTCAAATTAACTTAAAAAGGAGTTTACTTACGTGTTCTCCAGCAGCTGTGATAAGGTTTGCATGCGCTATGTCTAGTTCATTAGCTGGATGAGCTAAGTTTTGTTTACCTTCTTCAAATATACTGTTTGCTCTCTGATAATCTCCGGCCAATTCGTAATAGTATGCCCAAGCTTTGTAAAAATCTGCACAGCCGGTACAAAGATTTTTAGCTCTCATCATTTGATAGAGTTCAAGTGGATTTGGAAATAAATCAATCTGGAAACATGAGCGTTGTGTATTTTAAATATAAATTATATTGTTGTCTAAACACAAAAAGGCGTTAGTAACAAGTTATTTGCAACTTGCCAATACTCATGCCATCGACTATGTCTGTTCTTGAATACCTACCTATGTTCACTCCTCAATAATATATTATAAAATAACAACAAATCTACTTATTAGGTATATTGTTAAAGGAATGTAAGGCTACTTACATATTTAATCCACAATCTGCAGAATCTTCTGTCATTGTTATATCTTCTATCATTTTCGAATCTGCCTAAGACAGACTCCAACAAATTAACCAAATTTCCTTCATGACCATTCTTTGGGTAACTTTGTTCAATCCAAGATATATAATTATAATAGTTTTCTAAAGGATCATCACTAGTATCATTCCGTATCAACTGTTCAAACTCCCTGAAAAACAATTTGGTGATTTTAATGATGTCTTTTAAGCAAGGCTTAATCAATGTTCAGTTAGTACTTGTACAAAGTAGTAGTAGAATACAACATTGACTTACTCTTTTTGTTGTTGCAATTGCATTTGATATTCATGATTAGTTTGAGCTTGTAAAGCCATCTCTAGTTGTTGTACATTTCGGCCCCCACGTAGGGGCTGGATGTTTTCCTTGCTTAAATCAAAATCCATCCTGGAGCCCCTCTGACGTTTGGAATTTAGCTGTATTTGCTATTTTTTTTGTAGTGACACACTGTACACTGTCAAAATGCAATTTTTTTTTCTTTGTTGTCAGTTTAAATATCTGAACACAATTATTTTAGGTTTACCTTTTTCGGGAAAAATTAGAACTCTAAGCTATAAAATTAAATGAAAATACTTCAAATTAGCCATTTCGTTTTATAAAACCGTCAACGGCAAAATAGCATAAATAATTATAAGTAAACTCTAACCCAAACAAAACTAAAATTTACTAACCCGAAAATTGATATTATGTTGGTACTCCCCTATCGACTTCTTTTTTAAAAGCTTATTTGAAACGACAAGCGGAGAATCCTAATACTCTAATGCTGTGTTAAAAAGTTGTCCAAATTGAATTTGCTCAGGCAGTGTCAATTCGCGTAAACTGGGAGTCTACTCCCAGTGGTCTACCACAGAAGAAGAAAGCTAGCTTCCATCTTCAAGCTAGCTTCCATCTTCTGTGGTTGAACTACCACTGACTTAAATCTAGAAGAAGGAAGCTAGCTTCCAGCTTCTTCTAGATTTAAGTCAGCTTCCTTCTTCTATGCTTAAATAAGTCAGTGAAAACGACAGGGAGAAGTGAGGCACTGCCGGCGACACCGATAATCAGCCGGTTGTCGGCACGTTCCAAGGCTCATTAACTAAGGCACGGTCTAAATTAGAACAGCGTTACCTCGCTTCCTTCTTTTTCCGTTGTTCTACCACAGCATTTTTATGCTGTGGTTCTACTGCCCGGTTTTCAAGAATCGACTTGAAAGAATAGGCTTGATGTCTAATCCTAAACCGAATCTATATAATTATATTAAATTTTCTTGTATGTGTCAAAACAAAGATTCTAATTTAAATTAAATATGAATCCGTTAAATTGTATTATCCATTTTATCTTTAATAAGTAATCATGAAATCACTAATGGCCATGTAAATGCAGATGACAAATTCTATAATTTGAATAAATTTTAAAAAGGCTTTGACAAGGCTTGTCAAAGCAGAGAACGGCTGACTGAAAGGGAAGAGAATTTTGCCGAAAACTTCATGGTACAATAACCAATAACCACGGAAAACTTGCAAAAGTGGTCAAAGACAACAGAAATCGTTTTAAGTAATAACATTGTCAAAAACAATGGTAATAATAAATATATCCAATGTGAAAAATATGTTGTACAAAATTTGATCCTTGTAGAATATCTTCATCAGGTTCATTTTTCACTGTCAAATTTTTAAAAGCTCAGACGAACTGATATGATATCTCCGTCTCACTACCAGACTCATTCTTAAAGAGTGATATTTTGCTATAAAAAATATTTGCTATAGAGAATAGGGTTATTCTTTCGTACTGAACTAAGTGAACAATCTGAAAATTTTCAGTTCATTCACGATTGTGCGTATTCTTTCGACATCGGTCACTTCTGCCAAACTGATTAAAATTCCTACCCCCCTTGCCGCTTACTGATCAACCTCTATGTACCGGTTAGTTCGTTCAGTTAACAGTTAACCTCTAAAAGTATTGAAAATTGAGAGATAATAATTGGAATATGATTTCGAATCAAACCAATATATTGCAAAAGTTTAAAACATGGATAATAATATCATGGAAGAAATAATTTTCCAGTTTTCAGAGCAGATTTGGTTGTTTTCACAAGATTTCGAGGTTAAGTGAAAGACAAGCACAAAAAAGATGATCTTTCGGTTTCGCCAAATATTCAGTTCAGTATAATCACATTCAGTTTAATCACATTCACTTGTTCAGATCAATCACTACTAAAGAATAACCCTAATATATCTGATGTCAATACTCAAGTGTCAATGTCAGTTCTCTGAGCAACACAGTGGTGTGGTCCTTGATTAGGTACGTATTTTACTTGTCTAAGCAGTTGTCTATTGTGTTGACTGTTGACACTTAAGTTCCAGGAAAGTTGAAGGTTGTCTAGGTTTAGATTTGCACTTTCCCAAAATATTTATTTTTTATTTCTGGAAAAGATTTAGAAAATAAAATAATATCCATAATGAGTACCGCAGTAGCATTATTCGCGTGTTCGCGTTGTTTTTCTCGACATCCATTTGAGGATCTTTCGCCAGGACAACAGCTGTGTAAAGTAAGTAAAAATAAATGACATTGGGGTAACTTAGGCGTATGTTGTTACTACCATAGAGAAAAATAACAGTTATCTCTGGTTAATACCAAGCACAACTTGCATTAAATTGCATTTTCTAAAACATGTAAGCATTTTTGCAAGATGTAATTTTACATTTAAGTTTGCGAATATACACACACAAAGGCTTGTAATTCATGCAGCCCTTTATGTATAAAAATGTCTCGAATTTTAACGAATACCTTATGTTGTATCTAATTTCCTTTGATATCGGTTCATCGGCATACTTAATTGTCTTACCTTAGATAAAACTGTATTTAAATTGATATTTTTTCTCTAGGAATGTCGTGGAGCATTTCCAGTTGTGAAATGTACTTACTGTCGCTCCGAATTTCAACAAGTCTCCAAAGGCAGTACAAGTACTATCTGTAAGAAGTGCGAACAAAATGTGAAAGCTTACGGAAAGCCTACAGCATGTGAATATTGTAATATTATAGCCGCATTCATTGGTAATAAATGTCAACGGTGTGCTAATTCAGAAATTAAATATGGACCACCAGTAAATTGTGAACAGTGCAAACAGAAATGTGCATTTGATAGACAAGATGATGACAAAAAGGTAAAATAATCGTTCATATTGAAAAATTATGAATCTCGGTTTTTGCACCTACTAGTAACTAGGTATTTGAAAAAATTATTAGGGATTTTTAGTTGTAGGCATTGAACGCTAGTCGCAAAAAGGGTAAATATAACAAAAGTCCGTGCAAGTCATTTGATTATCAAATGTATTTAAAATATTTTTACAGGTTTTTATGGGTTTATTAGGGAGATACATAAATATAAGTAAAAAACACTTTTGAATATTAACATTAATTTTTATATTATTTATTAGTAATAGATAGCCTACACACACACGATAACTAAAAGACTGCTCAACGGATTTTAACGACATTTGGTACAAATATAGCATGAAACATGGTGATGAACTGATTAGATTTTGAAACTCATGGGGCGTCGGTGAATGGTATAAAAACGGGTCCAAACTTAACAGAATCATATTTAGTAACTAAATTGAAAAGCTATGTAATTTTCTTTGTTCAAATAGACCTTGGCATACAAAAGACGATGATATGCATTTAATGTATACAGGGCGTGCGTAATTATTTAAAAAAATGACCAAAATCTCTGAATATGTAGATACAATTAAAGTACTGTCGAAAAATGTGACTTTAATTTAGAGTATAAAATTTAGCTCGAAAGAAATCCGACATAATATTATTGTGAAAATAGGCAAAGGAGTAAAAAGGGTCAACATATAAAACAAAAGTAAATGAGAAATTTTAAATGTCCGGCATTTTTCGGCTTAACCGGCATTGGAATGTAGTTAACGTTAATAACAAGATTTTTCAGTTTATGCTTATTTTTCAATCATTCATATTATACATACAGTACCTAGTTCAGGAGAAAATGTAAATATCCTAGATACGTATTCAGAGTGTATACAAAACAACCATAATGAATAACATTAAAATATTTGACACAAGTAACTCCAAAATAAATATTGCGTCTTGTCGAATCAGTCCGGTACTGTAAACCTTCTTTTCAGACACTTGCTATCAGCTGAGACGGTGGTACTGCGCACGATGTTCATCGCAGAGAAATAAACTCATGATTCGCCACTTTTTGTAAGTGTCACTTATTTGAAGGCTTGTGTCGTGACGAAGGACTGATCGACATGGACTTCTTAACATTCCTTGTCGAACATGTTCGATATTTTCAGGGGTTCGAGCTGTTTTGGCACTCCACCTCTTTTTTTAAACGTTGATCGAGGTTGTTTACCCACTTTTTAATCTCATTATCTGACGTAACAGATTGGTTGCGCGGTATGTTGAAATATCGCCGAAAGTCAGAACTGCGTAACTGTGATGCTCACATGTCCAATATTGTAATATCATTTAGCATATGGTGATCTACAGGCTTTAGTTCAACGCTTTTCTGATTTTTTGTGAGTGTATTTCGGAAACACACCTGAAGATCCTCTATAATCAATTACCTAGTGACTGTTGATTCATCGGTGGGTGTCCGTTGACAGTTTTAAATCATTATTTCATTCATCATATTCCCGGAGACTGCACTAATATATACCGGGTGTCTCAAATTAGACTCCCCAATGGAATTTCGGAAATTCGCACACGAAAATAGTTACTGAGAATTGGAACAAAGTTTTTTAAGTGGTAATAGTATATTGTGCAACGAACATGAAATGACAAATATTTCCTACGAGTATGATAGTTTGCAGCAAAAATCATACAAGTAGGAAATTATCATTTCATGTGAGTTTCACACTATACTTTTACTACAACTGTTTTAATGCTTTTGAATAAAAAACATCATAATTTTTAGGAAAATATTTGTTTTTCGAAACTTACGTATATGTACTCGCCCTGTTGGCGTAAGCCTAAATACGATGAGTTAAAAGTATTAAATTGAAAGGTGGTGCATTTTTAAATATTTGAAAAGCAGCATTAAAATGTACTACATTTTCAAATTATGATTGAACATAAATATAATACATGCATTTAAAGACAGTCGTAGAAAAAATAATTTAAACATTTTCCTGCTCTTATTCAAAAGGCTGTCGCAAATTAAGTAATGCTTCATTATTGCAATTTCTTTTCCTGTACAAAATTGAACCCCTCAATATTCAAATCTGACGTTTCGAATTTCGGCGGTCAACATCAACTTTTATTTTTTTTTATGGTCGCCTTATTGGGTGTTTGCAGTAAGGAATAGTCTTTTTAATGCTGTTTCACAATTTTGCCTTACCCACACCTAATTTTCGGATTTTTGTCATAACAAGGCTAATTTGTGATGTAGCATTAAAAAGGGGACTTTTGATGAAGACGGGGTATAGCTTTTCAAACGAAAGCAGAAAATATAAAAACAAGTGTGCAACAATTCGGTGTTTTTCGAAAATCTCCAGAAGTACTTGAAATTTTGGCAACTTTCGGAACAGTATTTCGTTAGCATCAAAAAGCTCAACTTTGCCTTATTTTGATGTCTAGATTTGTTGGTGTGTTTAATTAATTGCCTTGATATCTACCTAAGTATGTATCACATTCAAAATATATTATGGTGTTACTTAGTTTTCTATTGAACATTAAAGGTTATTATTAATAGAAAATTTTTATTATCATTAAAGATGTTTAATATAATTCGAGGATTGTTCAATTAGTCCTTAGGAAATCCAGGTGATGATTGAAAATGGTGTCATTACTTATTAGGTATCTGACAATGTGTCTGTTTTCATCACATGGTTTCATTTTTATAGAAATTGAAGTTTCTAGTTTCTTTTGTTTACGCTCCATCCTACGTGGACGACAGAACAGATTGCGTGGTGGGTCAGGGAACAAGGAGAGTGAAGAGAGCGTTCGAGGAGATAAAGGCACTTATTAGACATTCTACAAAATTTTCAGACATTTGAAACAAAAGGCGCGACAGCTTTATAAGTTTTTTGATGATGAGTTTGGGTCCATGTAGGACGGAGTGTTATTTAGAATAAAAAAAAAGAGTTTCAAGAACTGTAACTAAAGGAAAATAAATTTTTGTGAGATATCATGCACTAAATTGTAACAAGGAAATTTTTAAAATATGACCATGGTTGTCAAAATTGACATTTGATTTGATTTTTGATTCATTGAAAAATTTCGATGCTGGGCTCCGGATTCCGGTTCTGACAAGATGTGATGGAATTCTGCTGGAATTACTTTAGAAATGCATAACTTTTTTGGGTGATTATATTTCTGGACGGAAATTGGCAACATTGACGTATATGCCTTATTTAGCAAAACTGAGGAAGTTGAACGCCTGCTTCTCCGACTACTCATAGAAAGTATTTAATAATTCCAGGGTTATCTTTTTCTATTCGGAAACATTTTACCAGAAGCCACTTCACTTTTTCGCCTTGAGTGTTGACTGCTCTGTTTTTTAATAATGTTAGTGAAAGGACCTTAAAATCAAAAAAGTCACTATAGTTTAGTTATTTTACGTGATACCTTCATTTTTCTTCATTCCCCTTTTAGATCGGGACATTTTAAAAATATTCATTCAGTCATGCCTTTTCTGCCTTTCAATTCCCTTCATCGAATGCCCAGATTCCAGAAACTTCTGTTCGATCGTAGTAATTGAGCTATCTTCGTAGTGAAAGTAATAGTAAATTATAGCAAGGACATTTTGGTTTTTATTTTGCCCCTCACAAGTATCGGAAAACAATTACACTTCCGTAACACGATTGGGCAGGTTCTTAAGATAATCGTATAGACTAACTATGTCTAAACTACCCCGTGGTGCACCATTAACTTCACTCCATGTGTAACAGTAAGCATAATTAGGCGGAGCTCCTTCATAAACTGTTACGTTATAGGCGCACAATTTTCGACTATAATACACAGGTGATACGTCACTGCTAGGTATCTAAAGGACACTTTGTCAATAGTAACGGTTACAAAATTTTACTCTTTGCAAGCCCTTTCCTTATCTATTCTTTTGGATTCATTTGCACCTGCTTCCCGTTTTTTATGTTCCTTATGGGTTGGCTCAAGAATAGTTTTCTGCGCACACTGATCTCTGCGCGGTATGAAAAAGAAATAATTAAATTCTTTACACAATGTTCTTTTGTATGTTGTCAAACTTTTAGGGATATGGCAATTTTCTTTACACAAATCCGTATAAAGAGAGTACATTTTAGCTATTTTTGTTTTTCTGCAGTAATGTGATTCGGTTAATGGGAAACTCTCAATTTTGGTAATTTTAATATGTTCGAGTGTAATCTTGTTAAAAGGAGTATGCCTGCCTCGCCTGTCATCTCCATCGTAAAATTCTGACGTTTCACTTTAATTTTGAAAAGCTTTATTTAGAGACCTATTACTTATAGGAGGGTTGCCTTTTATATTTCGGGATTGGGCAACCCTGGTATTGCAATCTGGCAACTGACAGCTCTATCGTAAAGTTGGACATTTTTGAGGTTATACGTACTCAGAACGTTTTGACATACGAGCGCTATTTGTGTTGTTTACAGTAACTTAAAAGATTAATCTCGGCCGAAAAATGGAATTAAATCGTGAACATTTTCGTGTGATTATTTTTTACAACTATCGACGTGGATTAACTAAGCAACAGTGCATGGATGAACTTAATTAAATTTTTGGCGATGAAGCTCCATAAGGACCAGTGTTTATCGATGGTATGGCGAATTCAATCGTTGTCGTAGTTCACTCCAAGACGAATTTCGTGAAGGTCGTCCAAAATCAGTTGTTGTTCCGAAAACCATTGATGCTGTGCGCGAACTGATATTGCAAGATCGTCATGTGACCTATCAAGAGATCGGGACAACCTTAGGCATTAGTGGGACCAGCATACATTCAATATTGCATTAACATTTGACTGTCAAAAACATTTGTTCGCGTTGGATCCCACACAATTTGTCAATCGCTCAAAAAAAGGCTCGTGTCGATTGGTCGAAGGAAATGCTCAAAAAATACGATCGCGGTGCTTCGAAACACGTCTATGACATCGTGACAGGTGATGAATCGTGGATTTACGCGTATGAGCCCGAAAATAAACAGCAGTCGACTGTATGGGTGTTTCAAGATGAGCCAAATCCAACAAAAGTTGTTCCCGCACGCAGCACTTCCAAGCAAATGGTCGCCTGTTTTTTCGGAAAAACTGGACATGTCGCAACCGTACCACTAGAACAACGCAGAACAGTCAATTCTGAGTGGTACACAACCATTTGTTTGCCAGTTGTCTTCCAAGAAATCAGGAAAACCAACCGCCGAAGACGGATCACTCTTCACCACGACAATGCGAGCTCTCAAACAACTGCATTTTTGAGCACCCAAAATATCGATTTGATGAGTCATCCGCCGTATAGTCCTAACTTGGCACGGAATGACTTCTTTTTATTCCCGTACGTAAAACACAAACTGAGAGGTCAACGTTTTTCGACACCTGAAGAAGCGGTTGCTGCATTCAGAATGCATGTTTTGGAGATACCTCAATCAGAGTGGCAAAAGTGCTTCGACAATTGGTTCAAACGCAGGCAAAATAAAACTCTTTAGAATTAGTTCGTGGCTTTGCATTATCTTGTCGTTTCCTTTGTCTTTGCGGAATGTTACTGTTGACATTTTTAAGAAGAAAATCTTTTTTTCGAGAGTAATTTTCTAACTGCCAATAACTATTACAAAACTGAATTCATTCTTCTTCGCTAAATGCTGCAGTACACTTAAATCTACAGTTATCGCAATTGACATGCTCTGGCACATTAGCTGGCTTTAGTCCTTTTTTCGTAATGTAGGGCTGACCTAGATTTCTGCATTTTTTTGCTAAATTGCGATTCCATTTTGTTGAATCTGCTTTATTCCAACGACTTCTATTCTTTACTGGCGTTTCTAGACTTTCTGACTCTAAAACAAAACACAAAATAATATTACATAATATTATAATTTAGATAAGAATCTCGATTGATATCATATCAGGTATACATTTTTTAATTAACATTAAAGTCCTAGAAAAAAACTATCGAGATTCTTATCTAAATTATTTTGATGATTAAGATTATCCCGAAATAAGTTTGGTTCTTAAAAGGAAGCAGTTTTGATTACAGATTGTTTTGTGGAGATTGATTTTAATGTTTTGCATCCTTAATTGATACAGGAAAAGCTAAAACATTATCATACAAGGTGATTCCTCAGTCCATAATATTTTTCAACTGTGTACAGAATTCATTAAAATAAAGAAAATTTTCAAAAAAACTGAAAAATAGGTCCAAAATGATCCTATTTACCAAAATAATTTGTTCAAAGCCATCAAGACTTTAAAACAACACCCCATTTTCTGCAATTTTAGCTGCAGTTTGCAATGCCACCAATTCTTGAAAACTTTATATAAACCCACAAAAAAGGGGCAAGGATATCGGTCTGGTGACCTAGATGGTCACGTTCCATGTCGATCATTTTAAACTTGTTGCAATTCCCTTGTAAAATAGGCCGGCAGAGCCACATGAAATAGAGCCCATAAATGGCCTTCGAATGATCTGGTATAATGCACGGCCAAATAAGTAGCCTGAACAATTCACAAAATTCCGGGCTATAGATTTCGGTTTTGATAATGTAATTTCCTGCATAATACGATTTAGCATCCTGGTGTTTTAGACATATGTTTATAGGAACTTTTTTTATTTTTTTGAGATGCCCTATCACCTCTGTAAATGCCACAACTCGATATCCCTTTGTAATGTCAATACCGACAGCAGCCGTCCATAGGCGCACCCTTTTAACTTTTCATAACAATACATGCCCTACGACATTTTAAAAATCCTTTATGTATTAACAATTGTATTGTATCTAAGCTACAGTATACTTTTATAAAAATGAACATTTTTATAAAAGTATACTGTAGCTTAGACAGAACAGGAAGGAACATACCTTTATAATAATTAATACTATTGTTAATGCTTGTTATGCATATAAGTAGGTACATTTATAATAATATGCTTCTGATATTATAAACTAACAACAAATTTTACTCACTTAGTCAGTGACATTTTCTATAGAACGTAAAATTTTTATAATATGTGTATTCGTCAATTCATTATTTTCAGACCTTAACTGATGATAAATATTTAGAAGTAGGCGCTGGCTTTGCACATGTAAATCTTGATGCTTAAACTTACAACGTGTTCCGCTCGTGTTGTATACCGGCCGTGTCTGATACAGTGACTGCAAAAAGTTTCATCCACTTGAGATTTTATTAAAAATTATTATCTAATTTGATAGATCTTCTTTCATTTTATTAATCTAAGAAAAAGTATTGAACAGATCATGGTTACAATATTCTGCCACCGTGTTTTACTGTCGGACACAAGTTTAAATTCTATATTAAGTCTTCGCCATACCATATGATGTCCATCCGATGATATTTAGATTAATCTGAGAAAATAACACGTTGTCTAAAATTATTTGTTTCATTCATATATGTATTTGCAGTCACTGTAGTTATTTTATTACTGTCGGTATCCTTTTATATCTTCATGGCATCATGATTTATTATTCGTCTTATATACGAGGGAGAAATGTATCAAAAAATGCTGCATTCGATGTCCTTTTATAATGTAAAGAGGCATGGGAACAGATAGCCCCGGTAGAATCGTTAATGTTGACTTTGGATAGACTATACCAGGTTTTGAATTGGCAAAGAACGAGTAGTTATTTATTTGTTTTATTATTTATACCTACTTAGAAGGCATTTTTACAATTATAAATTTTCTCTTATAATGTTTTGGATATTTTTATCCGGTAACTAGTTACTAGTGGACTTTGCAAGAAATTTAGATAATATTTATACAGAGTGGTAAAAAAGTAAAAATGAATTTGAGAAAAATGGCAGTGTTTTTAAACACGATCACTCTATACATATTTATAAGATGATTTTATTGACTATTCAACTTATAGCTTTCGGAATATTTACAATCTACTCTGTTTGTAGTATAAATTTTAAAAAATGTTAAAATTACTAATATCTAGTAATTGTGAGACCGTGGCGAATAAATTATTAATTCATAATATTTGTGCGAATGTAACCAAGTTACAAAATTTATAAAACTGGCTCTCAATTACCGTATAAAATTATTTATTCATTGAATGTTCTGTTAAATTACGGAATGTGGCATAACTTTTTTGTTTTTAATTCATTTTTTTTTGCACTGGACGATAGATCCATTCATTAGCATTGCGCTGCACTTTGTCCTGATGAAATTTTGGCTTGAATATTTACGAGTATATACCAGAGTAAGTCAAAATGATGTTTTTAGTCGGAAGTTTAAAACATACTGTGGGACATTTATTTATTTATTGTCTAACAGGTTTACACCCAATTACAAGACAATTCTTCGATTCCATAATATAAACAATTGAACTTAATCTACACTAAAACTATAATAAAAACTTAATATCAAATTCTTAAATTAACTAAATGAGCCTGCAAACTATGTTTAAATGCCACTAAATTATTACTAAAAAAATTGGTATGAACAGATATTTTATGCTTATTACATAGATTGCATGCATTGATTACGGGGGCCCTCGTCTCATAATTCGTATGAGCTTGGGGAACTCTAAATAAGTGCATGTTCCTTGTATATGCCAGTGGTACGTTGAGGTTCACTTCCTGTAAGAGGTGAGGGCAATCCACCTTGGAGTTGATTAATTTAAAAAGAAATATTTGAGATGCAGACACTCTTCGACACTGCAACGATTGAAAACCAAAACGGTTTAAGAGTTCGTTATGATCAAGCCCCCTGTCTGGATATCGTCCGTCAATCTTGTACGAAATGTACTTTAAAAACTTACGCTGAACCTGCTCAAGTTTATTGATATATACCTGGTAAATCGGTGACCACACGACAGACGCGTATTCCAACTTTGACCGCACCAGCGACTGGTAAAGGGCTATAAGAGGATCTATATTCTGAAATTCCCTTGTTGACCTTATAATAAACCCAAGTGATCTAGTCGCCTCTTGGCAAATACTGTGAAGGTGAGGATTGAATGACAAATCATTGTCAACAAGGACACCCAGATCCCTAACTTCCTTGCATCTCTGAAGAATGTCATCGCCAATGCTGTACTCATACCGGACGATATCAGCACTCCCGGCGAACGACATACATTTGCATTTTTTTTGTGTTAAGTGGAAGCCTGTTATCTGTACACCAACGCTCCAGCGCCACCAAGTCCATCTGAAGCAGCTCATAGTCCAAGGGATTACGTATTATCCTCATTATTATTATCATCAGCAAACAGGAGACAGGAACTAAATACATTCGCAGTGATATCGTTGACGTATATAGACAATATAAGTGGAGCCAAGTTGCTCCCCTGCGGTGCACCACTTGTAGCTACAAAATCCCTAGATTTAAAGCCATTGTACTCAACAAACAAGGTACGTCCCGTAAGATAAGACTCGAAGAATGCAACAAGGGCAGCACCGAATCCTAGCGCCCTCATTTTACGTAATATAATATCATGGTCCAACCTGTCAAAAGCCTTCGAGAAGTCTGTATAGATAGCATCAACCTGTTCACCTCTGCTCATGGTGGGATAAACATACTGCAGGAACTCGGATAAGTTAGTCACGGTTGAGCGCTTCTGATAGATGCCATGTTGTTGAACTATTATTAAATTTTTTATTTGACTAAATAATTTATCATGTATGGCTATCTCAAAGACCTTCGAGAAGTTAGACAAAATGGATATCGGACGATAGTTCACTAGTTCGTTGACATCATTGGCCTTGTGCACTGGAAATATACATGCTAACATCTTTGTTCCAACAAGAATTACGATAACGTTTTTTGTTAAAGCATGTGGCTATCTCGTTTATTTTACGAGCTACGCATTTTTAAATAAAATACTGCAATTTTCACACGATAAGAAGGCGGTTAAAGGAAGCTGGGCTTAATTTCCGCAGACCTGCTGTAGCACCTCAGTTGCTTTCAGATTCGATTAAGATTTGCAAGGCAGCAGCAGAAAAAGAGTGGCGATTCGTATTATTGCGCATGTCGTAAGTGATTTTTTGGATAAAGTTGAAATTCGGAGGTTGATATGGCCATCTTGCAGCCCAGATATCAACAGAACAAAAAGATGCGTTCGCAATCGTCTCATCAAGCCTACAACGTTAGCAGAGCTCAGGTTAACATTAAATGAAGTTTATGCGAAAAGTTATTCCTCAAAAAAAATCAATCTCATTGATTCGATGTCAAGAAGACTCCAGGCTGTCATTGCGAAGGAGATGATGCAAGTGAGGAGCTACAGGGGTACAGGGCGCGGCATAACTGTCTATTTTTAAAGTATAATAAATTTTAATGTCTTAAGAGTGCTACTAAAATAGTTTTATTTTATGCCGTTTTGAAAAGAATGTCGGTCAAATTTTTTCACCGATTATCGCAGCACTACCGCAAGCGATTTTTAAATTTTTGTAGAACTCTTACTAGCATTTCGGCAAATTTTCAGAGGGATTGCCTGCTGCAGTTGATTCATGGTCATTGGGCGCTGTTTGAAGACTTGAGCTTTAAGGTAACCCCATAGAAAGAAGTCGCACGGTGTCAAATCTGTAAAGCGTGCAGGCCATCGTCTCTTAGAGTCCGGGAAACATTTCTTTCAAAAGTTGCAATGATGCTAGGGATGTGTATGTAGATCACAATATCCTGCTTGCTAAGTTGGGGCACTATGGATTTTCCACCGAGCTGGGGGCTCTGTTTGCTTCCTACCTCACAGGTCGCCTTCAGTTTGTTCAAATTGAGAACACATGTTCCGATAATTTTGTTGTTAAATCGGGAGTACCACAGGGATCGAACCTGGACCCTCTTTTGTTTATCATTTTTATAAATGACATCACAAACGCTGTGCACTGCACATAGGCTTCTTTTTGCAGATTTGCACTCGTATCGCACATCGGAGGATTGTGTAAAATTGTGTGAGTGGTGTGACATAACAGGCTCCACTTGAATGATGATTGAGTGTCATGTTGTGTTATACGAGGTCTGTTCAAAAAGTACCCGGAATTCTCATTTTTCTAAAAAAATATTTATTTATTCGTCTACATCTATATGGTCCCCTTCAAAGTAATCCCCCCTAGATATAATACACTTATGCCAGCGTTTTTTCCAGTCTTCGAAACACCCTTGATAGTCACTTTTTGTAATGCTCTGTAGCACTCTCAGCGATTCTGCCTTTATCTCTTCAATCGATGAAAAACGCTGTCCTTTCATGGGTCTCTTCAACTTTGGGAACAGGAAAAAATCACACGGAGCGATATCTGGTGAATAAGGAGGTTGGGGCATGATTAAAGTTTTGTTTTTAGCCAAAAAATCACGAATAAGCAACGATGAATGAGCAGGTGCGTTATCGTGGTGCAAAACCCATGAATTGTTTTTCCATAAATCGGGGCGTTTTTTTCGAATTGCTTCACGCAAACGTCTCATTACTTCACGGTAATACTCCTTATTGACGGTTTGACCTTTTGGCAAGAATTGTTTATGCACTATGCCATTATAATCGAAGAAAACAGTAAGCAAAACCTTGACATTTGATCGAACTTGACGTGCTTTTTTCACTCTTGGTGACGTTGAGTGCTTCCACGTGACCGATTGTGCTTTTGTTTCGACATCATAACCGTACACCCATGTTTCATCACCAGTTATGACCCTTTCAAGTAATTTGGATCGTCGTTGACGTCGTTTATCAGCTCCTAAGCGATGGTAATGCGTTTGTTTTTTTGATCAAAATTCAGCAGTTTTGGAACGAATTTTGCTGCCACTCGTTTCATGCCCAAAACCTTTGGAAAAATATGATGGCATGAGCCAACTGATATGCCAACTTCATCAGGAACTTCTCTAATTGTGATTCGGCGATCATCCATAATCATTTTTTCCACTTTTCCCACATTTTCATCGATTATTGACGTGCTGGGTCGACCGGAGCGTTCGTCGTCTTCAACGTCTTCGCGGCCATCTTGGAAACGATTATACCACTCGTAAACACTTGTTTTTTTCATAGCAGACTCACCGTAGGCTCTCTGTAACATTTCGCACACTTGGTTACACTTTATTTCATTTTTCACGCAAAATTTAATACAAATTCTTGGACTCTTCAATTCTTCCATTGTTTAAACTAACAAAAATCGCCGAGCTCAAAAAAACACGTCTACACCAGCCGCTACAAGACAGAATACAGCTGAAAATTTCACCATACATTAGGGACATGTGTACCAACACAATAAAAAAAAAATTGACCACCGGACTCTCCAGACGCGCGCAATTCAAAAATTCCGGGAACTTTTTGAACAGACCTCGTATACTAGGCGGGACAGTCCAATTGCATATAATTACAGGTTGATTGATGCTTATTTAGGGAGACATGATGTTATAACTGACCTTGGTGTCATCTTTAATAGTAAGTGTTCTTTTAGTCCTCATGTAGAGCGTTTATCATTGACCTGTGCTAGGACGTTAGGATTTATATATAGGACTTGCAGATCCTCTGGAGATCTCAACACTTTTAAATTGTTGTACTATGTGTTCGTTCGTTCAAGGCTGAAATACTGTAAAATTGTATGGCACCCGATATATGACTGCTACGCTGGATAGTGTTCAGAGAAAGTTCATCAGATATATTTGTTTTAAGCAAGATCATAATATATATCCTCGAGGTATTGATTCTGAAATTATGTTGGAACGGTTTGGGGAGCTGTCATTGGAGACTCAAAGGGCTTTATAGACAGCCCTTACTTAATATCTAAAATTAATTATTTGGTACCGAGGCTGTCAAGTCGTTATCGGCCGACATTTTATTTCCCGCCTTGGCGAACGAACATGATGCACAGAGTCCTGTTTGTTTCATGTGTCGGAATTTTGACAGAATTTCTGCTGTTTGCGATATTCACCACTCACCGATAAATCAAATTATTAGTGCTTACACTGCTCTGTTATCGTAGATGCAAGCAGACTTTTATTTGAGTTCTGTTTAGTGATTAAGTTCCTTATCATTTGAATTGTATTTAATTTATAATTTTTTTCTGCATAGCCCGCCTGTTGGAAATAAAGATTTTATTATTATTTCTATCATGATTCACAAAGACACTTACAAAGTACTCGGCAAAACTGTCAACTATACTCTGTTGATCACTCAGGCTATTTTCACCATATTTCATGATACCACGATCACCCACAAAAAAATATCGGAAAAGCTTTTGAATTCGATTTAATATCACGCTCTATACTATTTTTTATTGGCTGTCAAAGCTCAGTAGTCTACCGATAGATGGCAGTTTACGGTAGTTACTGCGCGGGAAATCAAAAAGTCACTTATCAAACCACCCTCGTATGTTGGATGTTGGATGTTTTTTAGCATTTTTTTCGAAACTGAAAGTCAACACATGGCATTGGTGTTATTTTGCTAATTTATTGAAATCTTTATATTTTATTCAGATGCGTAATAAACGGGGGAGGCTCAAATAATTTATTTACCCTAGTTTTTTTGGCGTATTTTTTTCTAATAAATTTATTAAAAATCTAAGAGCCAATCTTACATAAAAAGTTTTCGAGGAGCAATTGAATATGGACTTGTTTTTGAAGCTTTGGCAATGCCTTCGAAACTCGTTTAAGTAGGCCTTGATTTGACATAAACATGAAAGATTGTTTGGGGTTAGTGTTGAAGATCGAATGCAGCAGTCAGAAGATATGCAGAAAAATCTAAAAAAGCAATTTAGTAATATATTGGGATATTTTTAGGTGGATGGTAAACTATTATGTTGGTTATGTACATTGTCATTTAAAAGGGCGTTGGCCAAGACGAAACAGGGAGACGCAGAACGTAGGGCTCATTTAAAAATGTCACAGATACATAAAACCAAACACAAGGAGAAGTAAGTAAATCTAATGTCATCATTGTAATGTTTCAAATAATTACTGTAGAAGTACTAAAAATCTATTTTGTGGTGTAGTGGTTGATAGTATTATATTTATCGTTAGACTACGCAGCCACAACAAACGACCAAATCGTCCAGATGTTACAAAAATGCCACCGATTGAAGAACCGCCAAATAAAGCAGCGAGAAATAATGCCGCTCCTGGTATGGTAAGAGCTGATTTAGATCCAAATAGCTCCGATCATGTAGTGGCTATGACTCAACTAAAGGAACAAATTGCCAGTCTAAAAAAGCAAGTGGCACAAAAGGATGCGATGATTCTCGGCAAAGACAAACTGGTAAGAAATAATATATACGCGTTGGTTAAACTAAAATCTTCCCTATAGAAATTCAAGCTGTTCTTGAAAGCGAATGGGTATACTGTGGCAAAGGTATGGTATGTGGCAGAGAAAAAGCTATTTGTGAAATACCAGCTCGCTCCCGCTCTAGTTAATTCTAATATCCATATTCACTCCTTTTATTTAACTTTTTACTAAATGCTGTCCATCCATGTCAAAAATATTTCATTTGGGTGTTGTCAAGATAGACGATTTCTTTTGGAATTAGAACTTCAATTAAAAAGTGTGCGATGAAAAATGCGCGAGACCACGAATGTAACCAGATACGAAAGTTACCGACTATCCACTCCGATTGAATTTTTGCAAATGGAATGCCTCAACGTTTGGAAACATTAGTTTAGTGACGAAGCAAACTTTCACTTAAACGGGCACGTAAACAAACAGAACTGCCGCTAACGAAAATCCGAGAGAGAGAAACATGAACGAACACTACACAGTCCAAAAGTTATTGCGCGGGCCATGTCTGGTGAAGGCATCATTGGGCCGCAACTCCTAGAAGCCCCGATCGTACACCCCTTGACTTTTTCTTATGGGGATACCTTAAACAGAAATTGTATACAAACAAACCACGAACTGTAATTGAACGACAACATCTGCACCGAAATGGCTGCGTGGCGGATAATTTCCGTTTTCGGTTAGAAGAGTGCCAGCAGCGCGATGATCAACATTTCGACAACATAATCTTTGCCACTTAATTTTTCAACCCTTTGTCTTTGTGTTATTTTTTTTATTGAATTATAAATACAACAACCCTTTCTGGACACCTGTATTATGCAATTTATTTCTTGGAGAAAAAAGGCTTTTACTTTTCTGAAATATTTAATACAACTAAGAATAACGACGACTCCAAAATTTTAAAATTAAGTTTGGCCATAAAATGGTGAATGCATAATACTCTCCAATAATTGCTTCTTCTTTTTCCAAGTAATCGTCCGCAAAAACTGTAGTCATTAACTTGTCTACTGATTTCATCTTCTTCGCCTTCTTCTTAGCCTGTTCGACTTCCAAAAACTCATTGTTCTGGCTGTTCAGTCCCACGGTCTTCACTGATAGAAAACGCGTTATCCATTTCATCAAGATATTCTTCAAATACTGCTGCCTCAACTATTTGACTCTGTTTGATTCGACGATCACCCAAAACTACATCGTGGATTTTTTCAATTGTTTTTTGGCTGGACATTCTGAATGACGTTCATCTTGTGGGGATATACGGCAACATTTAAATTTATTTACCAAATTTTAAATGGTTGCAATTGCAAACAGCAGATTTGAGTGTAAATATTTATTCACGGCACAAAACACTTTTAGTAGATTTTCAAAAAAAAATCTTAACTATTCAGGAGATCGACACAATCGAAATTTTTAAAAAAATTTTATGTAGTCCGTCATTTTATGACCTCTGAACCCTATTACTCATTTGGCAATATTTCAAAAACTAAACATTTTAGAGATATACAACCTTATACAAATTTACCCTTATTGCGTCCCTGCGCGTTGAATCAAATTGTATCTCGTACACGGACCTACGAGTCACGGATCGGTAGCGTACTTGCAAGTGATTAGTCGCCAAGAGACTGGCTCTGGCGGTCGCCGAGTGATATTTTGTTTGAATATTTCACATTCTTGCGTTATCGAGAATTTTATTTAAGAGGAGTTTATAGGTTTCTTTAGTCATTCTGTAGAACATATGAAACTTTGCATCATCTAGTTGCAAATTCTGAGGCAGCTACAAACTCAGAAAAATAAATAAAAATAGAAATGTCATCTAATTTCAATGTTTGTCTTCATAACATAAAGGTCAATATTTACCGTTTTAATGACAGAAGGAGTGCATGTAAACAAAACCTTACTCGGAAAATCACTCGACATGCAAACTAAGCACTTTTTTCTCCCCATTATTTAAAGGAAACCCAGTTTTACACACTACAAATGCAGTAAAGTGGAAGAGTGTCGTAAAATTCACGTAATTCGCGTTATAAAACTGTACGAAGCACTACTAGCACCCGAGACGTCAACGTGACGTGTAAATATAAACAAATCCCTCCGCGGGGTAGCCACACATTTATATCCGTAGAACTGTATTTTTGTGAATCATATTCTATTTGATTGATTTCTTGACGTTAAATATGTTATGAACATGTAGGGATGGACCCAGAATCGCCTTCTTCTGCGTCTATATCTCCGATTGTAATAGTACAAAATAGCCAGCTCATCCAAATCATCCATAATTTATCACAACACACAGCCACAAAGTAGCACTTCGTCTTTTAATAAATTATCGTATACTGATATTTTTCTTTTGCGTCGCTACCTGTACGAGAAATGAGTATCCAACTAGTTTGTTACTACGGTATTAAAACAGTTTCATCAGAAACCAGTCCCTCCGTCGACGACGGGCTTTATAGGAAAATTTTATAATTATTTTTGAGCCCACAAACGTCATTTTTGACATAAAACCTTAAATAGGCCAGAAACGGTTAGACTTAGGTATAGGACATTATACACAAAGTCTATTTGAAATCCAAAACTGTAATAATATATACGTGGTCCATTTCAAATAAGCAAGTTGACATCTACTTCCGGTATAACCGGAAGTGTCAAAACCTTATTACTATTTTACCTCATCTGCCCCCGTCGACATAGTTACACTGCCAATTTTTCAAGATTCTCCTGTGTATAGTTTTCTATATACAGATCGATTTGTAAGCACGTTCTAGGTCGCATTTTTTGACTAATCGAAACAAAATTTGGTTAAAAAATCGGCTACGCAATTTTGACTGTTTGAGTTCGTTGGCGGTTGAAATCGGAAAGTTAATTTTAAAATGACGGCCTGTCCAATTGTACCAATGTTACATATCAAACGATAGAGAAGTTAAATCTCTACAATGTTTATTTGGAACGTTTTTTCCTCGCAGTTATATTTAAGTAAATATAAGACAAAAAAAAAATCATCAACCGCTACACTTGTAATTGTAACCTGAAGAGATAACAATAAAGCCTACGTATATTTCAGTAAAAGAACTGTCAAGATAACATTTTGGATATATTTGGTGACTCGACTGTCAGAATATTCCATTATTTGTTTACTAATAGTTTTATCAGTGTAGACTAAGTATAAACAAAAAAATATATAAATCGAAAATCTACTTTTCCGACTGTCTGCCATTGGGATTTATTGCCATTTTTCCCAACAAAAGTTTATTTGTTTTGTCGACAATAAAAAATGAAACCATGTGAGGGATATAACCGACTCTGCTTAATTATGAAATTTAGTAAAAACAAGCCATTTTCCATACAACGAGCACCATCTATCGGAGTTTGTTAGGACTACTACAATCCTCGCAATTTTAACATGCTATTTTTTCATTAAATAAAATGCTACTAATAAAAAAAAACTAATAAAACAATACACACAATATTCAATGTAAAACAATAAAAGTAAAATATCCCAGTTTAAGAGATGAGTTAAGTTACATCATTATTTTAAAGTAGGTATCAAAAAATGGGATCTCGATCCAATAAAGGTCGAAGCGTAAGGTTTTGAATGCATTGTTTTAAAAAAAAATTAAGTGTTTAAATTTGAGAAAAACTTATAAAAATAAATTAATAATTTCGGAACCGTTATCATCATCGTAAACTGAAGCGATCTCTTACTATCAATATTTTACTTGAGAAATGGCTGTATGGTCATATCCACGTCTAACAGTTTGATGTGTTCGATAGTAATGACCTTCGTTAACTCCACACGTAGAAGCGTGGAATTGCCTTCCGAGATGTTCCTCTATGCGACTAGAGCTAGTTCTGGAGTCTATCGTTAATCTCTTTGCTTAGCATTTCTCGTCTATTTATACCAAAGATCATTTTCCTGTTCCTGATGGACTCAGTGTGTACCACATTCATTTCAATGACTTGGATATATCAATATCTGAAATTATGAAAAACCATCGAGAGTTGATCCAAAGAAGAGCCCTGCGCCTGATGGATTGCCTCCTCTTTTTTTTTTATACAGTGTAGCTTTGTGCTGGCTAGACCCCTGCGTATCATTTTGAATGCATCCTTAAAGTCTCGGGTGTTTCCCGAAATTTGGAAGTCTAATTTGGTTACACCTATTCAAAGTCTGGGAATAAGCATAGCACAAGACATCAGTATTCTCAGTGTTATTCGTATTATTAAGACATTTCAGAAAACCATTGTGGGATATCTTCAGCCTCTCCTTGATAGCGCAATAATCGATGAACAGAATGGGTTCATCCTGGAGGCTTTGGAGTGGTTCAGAGGTGCATTCAATATAATATATTGAAAGCATCTCTGACTTTAACGTACTGAACTGTGTCAGTAAGGTAGCTGCGAAAATATTGTGTTGACACGGTCGAACGCCTTAGAGAAGTCTGTACAATATTTTCTCAGGTGAATAGGCAGCTACCTTACTGACAGAGTTCAGTACGTTAAAGTCAAGGATGCCTCATCGGGAGTTCCCCACGGATCTCACTTGGGACCATTACTTTTTAATATTTGTATCAATGACATCGTCAAGTGTTTCACTTAGAGTGATTTTCTATTATTCGCTGATGATCTGAAGCTATTTAGAAGGATAGATAAAAAATTGCAGTCGGATTTCACAATATTTCATGCATGGTCTACTCAAAATGGCATGCATCTCAATATAGAGAAGTGCTGTTATATTTCTTTTATGTGAGATGTCATTTCTTCCACCTTGTGTGATTCATCACTAAAGTCGGTGTCGTTATGGTTAAGGATTCGGGAGTCTTACTTGATAGTAGTTTGAGCTTCGTTACGCACATTTCATCAATGGTCTCAAAGTCACTGAAAGTTCTCGGTTTTGTTATGCGTTTTTCATGGAAGTTCACTAATGGTCATTCACTTAAGCTGCTGTACACAAGTTAGGCCTTGTCTGGAATACGCTTCAGCACTTTGGTCGCCAAATTATGCTATTCATATTTTGAAGATTATGAAGAGATATATATTGCTTACAATCTCCATATAAATTTTATATTAGAAGATCGTTTGGAATTATATGCAGATTTGGAGCCGCACCTTGGCATTGATACGCTGATATATCGACTTCAGGTACACGACCTAGGTTTGCACTACGATATAGTGTACAGTAATGTAAAATTTCCGGATCTTTTGAGAGCGGTAGGAAGTGTTTTCCTGCGATCGGCAAAGCACCTCTTTTGAGTTTTTTTGAGCGCTTGATGTTTTGGT
Organism: Apoderus coryli; assembly: GCA_911728435.2. Classification (NCBI taxonomy): domain Eukaryota; kingdom Metazoa; phylum Arthropoda; class Insecta; order Coleoptera; family Attelabidae; genus Apoderus; species Apoderus coryli. Next base: position 5,615,754 of record OU452205.1, on the reverse strand, counting down.
TTGATATATTTTAAATCATAATATGTTTGTGAACTTGTACTGTTATTGTATTTCTAATATAATGGGCGTTCGCCCGTAGATAAATAAAATAAATAAATAAATTAGAGACAGACATATTTCAAAATCGTGTTACAGTAATTAATTAGTAGCACTACTTATTACATTACAATTCGTAATTCAATTTATTTGTCAACAGATAACTGAATTAAAAGCCAAACATTTCACCACTGAGAACGAATTTCGAACAAAAATGAAGAACTCTCAGAAGGAATATGACGACAAATGTGGCAGCATGAACAAACGTATATCAAATCTGATGAAGGAAGTGGCATCTTTATCCAAAACGGCAAAGAAAAATAACAAACTCACATCGATAGCAACATCTGATACAAACAACAGTAGCGGCACAGATAGTCCGAGTATTCCGTAATGAAATCGCGTTTAGTAGCCTTTTTTGTGCGGAACACAATACGCCTGATTGTGATGAACATTAATAGTTCAATTTTAAGTCGCGCGTTCGGTTTTATTTGTGAAATTGTTTTAGAAAGAAACAAATGAATTATTACGAATGGTAAGCACATTATTATTTTTTTATTTTATTTAGTTTAAATAATTTTTTTTGTATTAATAGGTTCTTTTTATTAATGGAATATAATACTTTTTTGTTTATCTATTGATATTGAATAGATATACACAATTTTGGGTTCTTTGACCTTTAACCATAGTTGTTCTCCATTAGAAAATGGTAGAATAGAAATTTATATTTACCGATTAGGTCTAAAAAATTGTAGGAGTTGGTTAACTTCTTCCGGTATTTTTTCTTTTTTGTCGAAACTTAAAAACGACAATGATTTGCATGTATTAAGTGCAATTTATTAGTCAAAAATTATGTTAGAAATAATAATTAGAAAGATCTGTTTATAAATATTATATAGGCAAAATTTTGGAGAAAAACCATTTCATTATTTGGAATCAAAATAACCATATATGTGGTTATCCAATGGTTGACGGTTAAAAAGATATTCTAGTTTATGTATTTTCACTTGTAAAGCTATGAAAATTAATGCGGATATTCAACGGTTTTATTTTTGGTTGTGTTATTCTTGAAGGTGTCTTATTAATAAATAAAAAAAAATTAAACCCTGTTTCAAACACAAAAGTGGCATTAATAATTCTGTTTTCAAAAAATTTTTAGTTAATTTTTCTAATAAGATGCTGACACAATGAAATTTTTCTTGAAAAACTGAACCGCCATCAGAAAAACTTGTAAAATTAATGCAGATTATAGTTAAATTAAAAAGAGATTACAGTTTTTTGAAATCAACAATAAGACCCCTTTTTTCATTGCTATAAGATAACAGGGTTTTCGAAAATAGTTTAATGAAAATAAGACACCCTTACGGATGAAACAACAAAAGTAGAATATCGCCAAGTATTTACTATAGGTTTACTAGTAGACGCAATCTTCGGTTAATTGAAAAAATACAAAAACTAAAATAACTATTTAACTAAATTAAAAGGATTTCATGTCCGTAAATATAATAAATGAAAAAAAAATCAATTGATGATATCATCTTGTGTTCATACTATTTTTATTTATATTTATTTCTATTTATACGACTGGTTTTACCTATACATTGAGTTTGTTCGGCCTCTGCATGGTATGGGATATGCATTACTATGTACATGTAGATGATACGTGTTTACATGTGTCTACTGCTGTGTATCCTATTGTGCTTAAATGCAGACCGTGTGGTACTCTGACGAGCTCATAACAAGAGCGAAACGAATTCGTCAGTATCTGTCGACCCATGCCTCGGTCTGGTTCTATTGAATTAGACTGGGGCCCTGCTAAATTAAACAAAACTTCTTGTGTAGGTAAAACCAGCATTTTAGTCCGCTTTGCCATTAAATTATTTTTCATTTAACTATTTAACCTTCAACAATTATTGGATAACAACATATTATATGGTTATTTTGATTCCAAATGGCTTCCCCCTTCCCCTCTTAGAGTTTGATCGTCAACTTCTGGGACAAAATATCATTTTGAAACTGCTGCAAGGGACCTATTTTTGGAATAGAACTTATGCGTTTAAGGCGGCCATAAAAAACCTTTTGATGTTTTACAACCAAGTACGTTTAATGTATTTTAATTAAAATTAATTTTAAAGCATTTTAGGTGTTTTGCCATTAACACAATTTTTTACATAAACCATTGTGTAAGAGTTCGTAAACAGTGGTTTCATCTCAGCATAATTCAGGTATTTGAGGTTGATGAATATAACAACAAGTTGATTTCCTTCAATACTTACTTGCCTATACGATTTTTTTAAATTATTTAAAAAAATCCAATAGGTGGTCATTATTGAAAGGTCGGTGAAAAAATGTTGTATCAACTTATTCTGTCATTTTTCCGTCAAAAATAATGGTTTATTTCAGCAAGGGTGATGTTTTGATTAATCTTCTTGATCAGGCATTCAACTGTCTGTCGCGCGAGTTTAAATTTAGTTAACAAATAAACGAAGTGGGCACAACAACAGGCGCGGCGCTTAGTATTATATTTTTGGGCACACCCTGTGTGGTGCGAATTACCGTCCAACAAATCATCCCTTTCAATTTTACGTCCAGTTATATTTTTATTTAAATTATTAACATTTAAATTTAAAACATATAAATGTGATTATTGGGAATATTTGATAAAAATAGTAGATTAAATCGTAGTGAATAATTTCCGAACATTATATGTCGAGAGACCATGTTAATAACTTTAATTTTTACCAGTAAAAATCCTCTGAAGTTTGATCGTCAAAAACTGAATTATTCTGTCTTCTTACTTCAATATTTTCACTATATTATCTTAGTTTATCTTCAGTAGCATTCAGCTTATCATGAATCAAATATATTGGGACCATGCATTGCATATCATATACAAAACGAATTTATATTCAATTTAATCATTATGATTAAAAATACAAATACCTGCCTGTAGATACGCTAATAATAATTGAAGAAAGAAACAGGCCAAATGCTAAAACAACAATAATCAAAAATTAGAAATACCTACAATTTAATTCAAGGATGTAAATGATTACGTAAACACCACATCTGATATCTTGGACACTTTTAATTATTTAACTAAATTGAATGGAAGAATGAGCAGTTTTTGATAAACCAATTATGGATCTTTGGGTTCAATTAGAAGGGTGATATTTAGTTTGGAAGTATTGATCTGCACTAGCTTGAAAATTTAAGACAATGTGTCTTTCTAGATGTAGTAACTTGCCGATATAACCACATCAATCAAATTAGAGGAATAATGGATTTCATCCCTTTCTTTCTTCGCAGTGATACCGAAGAAATACATGTGAACACGAATATGTGGTTTTTATTTTGACCGTAGCACAGGATTTCCAATGGTTTCATTCTACATATTTAGATAAAACATTTCAGAGTGGGTGAGAGTTGGTACACAAGGCACCTGTTTTAAGTTTATGAATAATTAACAGGTATTGCTTCCAGGTCTCTGGGAATGAATTATCTCTTCCTTCATGCTCTCTCACTTTGACGATGATGTAATTCGAACTGTACTTTCTACATTTTTAAGTTGAATTTTAATATTTAGGAGATTGCAAGTATCTGTTCCAGGTCTCTTCAAAGACAACTTCTCATCATGGGGTCATGTACACTTTCAATGATTTATTTCAGGAGTAGTGGCTTATGTCGTTTGGTATCGATTGGATAAGAGATCTTACTAATTCCCTCTGAACAACAGTAAATTTGGTTCTAGCACTTCTAGTTCTCCTATACTTAAACGTATAATCGCCAAGCTGCTACGTCTTGGTTACATTAGCTAGTTGGACTAACCCCATTAGGCACATCCTTGACTTTTAGATGATTTTTCATAAAATTCAGCATTAACCTCGATTCTAACAGTAGTGTTTTGCATTGAAACTTATACTACGAAAAAAAAACTTTCTTAATGCCGCAAAATAACAGCACTTGGTTTCTTTTGCGTAGGCCGCAACGTATTTTTGTTTGTTTGATATTCTTTTCCCACCACCCTAAGCTTCTCTTGTTCCAATAAAGCACTCCCGGTTCATCTTCTTCCTGTTGCTTTATTTAACTTGTTTTGAAATTTTTCCAATATGGCACAGCATTACACTAGTCACTAACCACAAATAAGCAACAATATGTGTTACCATGTGACCGTTAAGTGAAACACTGAAATTTTCAATAAATAAACTACACAATGGTAAAGACGGCACTTTTTAACTTAACAGTTGGCACTTAGCCCAATCGATATTATTCTTAAGTGTACTTAGCATATTTTTAAGCACTTAGCATGTTTCTTACTTATGGTCATCAATTGTAAATTAATCATTCATTTTTCGCAATTTTGTTTCAATATAACAGACATTTAAAATGTTTGTACAAATAAGAATGTACGCAGTCTTTACGGAAACTGTCTTTTGTGTGCTTGACGGCTGACCATACACCGCTACGTATTGTTCAGTGAAATAGCGTCTCGTACAGATAAGTATTACTTTCCACACTTGGTAAGTAAATAACTCTTTCAGGTGCCACTTCTTTTTATTTTAATTTTATTTGACTGAATATTGTTCAGATCGGATTTCTTAACAGATTGTATAATTCAATATATGTGATTTTTTATAAAGCAATGCTATACTGAAATTTATTGGAGACATCTTAAGAATACCAACTAGAGTTCAGATTGTCTGCGACATTTCGCTAAATTTATTAGATTCTTCTGGCTTAAATTTTATGTAAAAAACATCCCCTTCTACAAAACCCGTTACAAATTGTAAACCACAGATATAAAGGCAAACAAAAGCGACAAGATTTATCAAACGACCCCAGTTGCTGTCTGTTAAAACAATTAAAATTGTCTTGTGGGTTGCAATCTGTAAAGTGTTTTGAGAAAGGGAATGTTTTTACATACGATTTGAGCCTAAAGAAGCTAACGAAACGTCGCGAAAAATCTAAAGTTGGTATTCTTAATCCTCCCACAAGCCTTAAACCGTTTAAAGGGATGTTTTATTAAATAATTTTGTAGGGCAGGTATTATATTCCATAATTATTTTATAGTGATAACTCTATGCTCAGTAGATGAAAATTCTGGATTTGTCGCCCTTATATAGAGTATACAATATTTATTTATTTATTAAAGATTGTTTGGTGTTTTATATGGTGATACCGTATTTTTAGTTGAATTTTAATTAAATCAGAATGTAAAAGTCAAATATAGTTTTTTTAAATTTAATCTACGTCTATCAATTTTGATTTACGTGAATATTTTTTTATTCGTTAAAAATAAATACACGTGAGACAAAGTAGTCGGGTATTTTTAAAGAACTAAACTCATATGTAGTAATAATGTGAATTTTAAGGGTTAAAATAGGAGGAAGAATTTAAAAAATGAGCCTGTGTTAGCTATTAAAAAGTGAGACGTAGTGAGTTCATACCCATTAACAGAGAAATCTTAACTAAATAAACATAAAATGAAACTTTTCAGAAAATTATTAAAAATATTGAAATAAAGAGGTCAAAAAATGTCTTTATTTAATAAATTTTTTTAAAATTTGATTTGAAAAAGATGTAAATTTTGCGATTTCTATTAAAAATGTCACTCTACAGATATTATTTTTGTGCCTAGATTTTCGAATGCATGAATGCCTATTTTCGCAAATATTTGGCCACTATTTATTTTCCATAAAAAAAAAACGATAATCAAAGCCCAAAGTATGCACTTTTCAATGCAAAGTGTTTTTATTTGTATGTTTTACAAATAATAACGACAGTGTTTTGAGTGATATCTGTTTAAATTGTATTTAAGCATTCCCTATACATATACTAACAATAACATACTATACAAACAGAATGACTAAATTTTAACCCTCGATAGAAAATGCAAAAGCAAACAACTTTTTCAAATAAAATGTTTAAAAATTTTAATAATTAAGTGCACTTTTTGATATTTTAAATAAAACATGTCACATTTGACAGGTAAACCAAGGCGTGCAATTATATACCACATTTTTGCTTTTTAGATATGCGTCATCAAATTTAACTTTTCGCTAATAAATAATAAAAATAGTTATTTTTGTATTAAGTGTGCAAAATGAGTGTTAATTTTTGTCGAGGCCAAAAATTAAATCGAATGTGCCATAAAACACGAATTACAAACAATATTTGTTCTATAACTGTTATATATTTGATTTTTGTTTTAACTTTGGTAAATACTTCATCAATTGAATCCGGGGTGCGATTCAATTGAATTATTAAAACAAAAATCCAATATATAACAGTTCTAGAAAAAATATTGTTTGTATTTCGTGTTTTATGAATTGAATCGCACCCCGTATATCCGAAATGTTGCAACATAAAAACCGTACCTATGGAGACATCATGTTTATAATGCAATTTATTTTTTCTACGACTGTCTTTAAATGCCTTTATTATATTATGTTCAATCATGATTTGAAAATGTAGTACATTGTAATGCTGTTTTTCATTTACCCGTACACAATAAATATTTCCCACGGGTAAATTTCCTGGTAATGACAAAAAGTAGCGTCGGGCATGAGAAATCACCATAGCAACGCCGACAATACAAACACACCTAATTGACAGTTTAGGTATTTATAATTAATAATAATTATAATTACGTATTTCGCTAATTTCAAAACACAAAAACAGTGATAGTGAATATAGTTTAACACCACCTAGTCAATTTAATACTTCTAACTTATCGTATTTAGGCTTACGAACAGGTGTAAGTTTCGAAAAACAAATATTTTCCTAAAAATTATGTTAAATTTATTCAAAAGCATTAAACAGTCGTAGAAAAAGTATAGTGTGAAACTCACATGAAATGACCATTTCCTACTCGTAGGAAATATATGTCATTTCATGTTCGTTGCACAATATACTATTGAGTCCCAGTGTGCAAAATATTGACATTTTTTGACAGTTATAGAAAAATATTATTTAAGCGATCACTAAAGATAGCAAACAAGTCTTAAACCATAAGTATTTCGAAAAGTCTATATGAAACGTTTTCGTTTTCGCAGTAGCATGTGAATTCTGCATCAAATTGACAAAAAATAATGACTATTCTAAGAAAGACAATGGATTGCTATATTTTATTAAGTTTGCATTCTAATATTTTGTGAAATTGAATAAAATGATTTTTTATTGTTATTTTAACCCTATTTTTAATTTGCATTGCAAGAGCGAGACCCGACCCTTTTCTCACATTGTATTTCCAACATTATAATTTTTAATATTAGTTTAAGATAATAAGTCTAGTTTAATTAATTTATTTACTATAATTACTAAATGATATTTTTGTAATTACTATTGTGTAAAATGTATTTTAGTTCAGGAATATGAAGTATAATAAACAAATAAACTGTTAATGGCCCATTAGTTTTATTAATATCAATAAAAAATTTAACAGGGATATAAAAATGTATGATAAATAACAAAAATAATTCACACATTCTAAATGCGAAAATACAATAATTAGCACATATAAATATTACAAAAAAAAAAACAATAAATAAAACAAAATAATTTCCTTATTTAAAATATTCAAAGCAATTGTTTACAAGAAAAATTTAAATCCAATATCTCATTTGCATTATATCTAAAAACAGTGGATACCCAATAAGAAGTGCTCTTATTTGCTCACACAACTTCGTGACACGTCTGTAAGCTGCGAATAGGAAACCACCTCACCTGAAATGTCGCCTGCGCACATGGGGAAAACAATAAAACTAGCCAAAAAGGACAAGCCCAGCATTTTACTGTGATAATTATGCCCTTGGGAAGGCTGAGAGTGACTCAAACCCCTCAATCGCAATAAATTGGAGTTAGACGTGTGTCCTGGTTTGTAGGAACCTATTTTTGTTATAATCATGGCTGAGTAACAAGTGAAGATTTGTGGCTGGTGAGACTAATATTATAAATGCATATTCAAATAAGGCAAATACGCCTCTCTCAAAAATAATCCATATTATACTTAATTTTTGCTAGGCCTATTTGGAAGACATTTAAGTATTTTCGTTATTACTATGATAACAATACACTAATTTTGGTCGCAATATTCAGATCTACTATACTGAACATATACCCTAACATATCGTAACTCTATATTTAACTTCAGGGTGTTCGATATCATTTTTTGATTGGATTAGTTTTAATTCGAGATTTCTCGGTGTCTTCTCTTTACCTAAATGTTCAAAAGAAAATTACATATTTCAAACGATTTTTAAACATACTCTCAACTTACCCAAATAGCTTTCATAAGTTCTCGTTAATACAGCTTGAAGTGATGCTACTGTATTTTCTAATGCTTCTTTTAGATTGGAGTTAGTTTTAAACATCCAACTAAGTAGTAATGCCGCAAATAAGTCTCCAGAGCCTGTGAAATTTACCGGCATTTTGTCCACTTGTAAAGTCATCTTAACAGGTTTATCTGAAATTAAATTAAAAAGAAAAATATTTCAAACAAATAATAAACCTATCAGCATCATGGGCAAGTTTGCATACATTAATTCGTATACGCGCTCATCGAAAAAGGTTTATTTGGAAGCGTAGAGTATGCTCTAATCTAAAATGGGAGCCACTAAGAACTTAACTCAGGTTTCGTCTCAATACTTGTTTGTTAAACAGTGTATCAAACAAAGGCTTATTCTACTGCCGCAAATCCTATGTTGCCTTAAGTCCTGGAAACCAACGTCTGCTGAGAGTAGTAAACAAGACCCACCTTGCAGCCAACATCTTCTTCAAATTTTCGCATAAAAATACAATAGAATTGGTGATTTCCTTTTACCTTTTACATCCGGCAAGGTGAGGATATTTTTCAAACTTATTTGTATTAGATTTTCAATGGAACATGAATTGAGTTTTGTAAAAGAAATTGAGGGTGAGTCAAAACATCCTGTATTAGATATACAACAATAACTAGAAGAGGTTACAAGACGTAAAAGCTCCCAAGCAGCGCGAGCGTTAGAAACATTCCCATTTAAAATACTACTACCCAGAATCCTGATAGTAATAAGCTATTTCTAACTACGGAAAAACGTCTATGACATGTTCTATATAATAAAAAGAACTTGCCTACTAGGCGGGCTAATTTTGTATAAAAATAAGGCCATAACAATTGGGGTATAACCATGTTTAATAAACATAGTACACCTAACATTGCTGCATTAGATTTGCATAGTTACGGTAACTAGTACGTGTTGGCATACGTAGTACTCTTTTCTATGTCAATAAGAGAAAAAATGGGTACGAACTGTGGGAATAAGAGCATCTCTAATACTTTCTAATCTCAGTAATTTATTAGATTTTTCCTTTAATATGTAAACAAAAGCATTTGAAGTATCAATAACAATTTGTGCTAATTATCGGACTAACATTAAATAGAATCAGTCGCAAGTTATCTTCGCTTAATCAAGCTTTGATAGACAAATTTTTAGCAAAGTACGTTTTGCTTAAGTTTAAAGAGATAAAATGGCAGAAACTAACATTATTTGTAACTTGGAAATATGCTGAGCAGGTGTTGCACCGCCAAATTACAATGCCCTTATCTTCAATTCACAAGTGACACGGATTTTTCAATTTACAAATATTGGTTTTCAGTTTTTCCCTGTATATCATTGATCTACATCTATCAACTCTTGCAAAATTCTTATCATGATAGTATGTTTACTTACTTAAATTAGTTTACTGATTTTAAATATTATTCAGATGGTTTTAGCAGATACTTGGAAACATCAAAAATTGGCATGGAATACTTTCTTAAATTATACACTAAATTAATAAACACCAGACAAACCAATTTGGAATCATATAAACACGATTTAAGTATAAAACAAATGTTTGTTGGTTGCCTATAAAATAGTAAATTAAATGAACATAAAAAGCCAATTTTTGCGTTGCTTTTACGTGTTCTGCTAAAACAAAAATTACAACACCAAACATTCTTTAATAAATTATGCGAGATGCAAAACAAATTCTAATAATGTATTTTTATTTCAGATGCGGAAAATTGATGGGATAGGGAGATTTAACAAAAATAATTATGATTTTTTTACAATATTATTTTATTTTCTGTAAATTTGAAGTATTTTAAATCATCTGAGAATATTATAGTGACATTATGAATTTAGAACCTTTGTAAGTGATAATGTGTCTTCATTATTTCAAATAAAAAGTTAACAAGCCACGTATATTTTGTCAAATGCCTATACGACGACGTTTCGGTACCGTCATCCAATTATTTTTATCTACAAGTATTAATTTCAATTATTTAGATATTTTCTCTTTGTAAAATTGTATGAAATCAATTACCATACGAGGGTTGTGTTTTTCGTTTTGCAGATAGAGCTGAATTAAAAAGTAGACGGCTAATTACTGTGCGAAAATTTTCTAGGTTATATTTCATGTTTCGAATAATTTGTTAACTTTGTCAATTCGCTATAGCTACAAGACTACACGTATATAAGTTAATTTTTAGTAGGGACATCATTTGATGATTTGGTGGCGTGTATGCAAAACAAAGAGAAAAAAACTACCCTCGTACTATATTAATTAAGTCCAGCCGATTAGGGTGTTAGATTAAACAACAACATCAGATCAAAAATACTTCAAATAGATTTCCTGTAATTAAATAATCTGTGATATATTGTGATAACATTTAATTTTTATTTTCATTATACAAAAATATATAATTTACTGACTATAGAAATTATTTCATAGCAATATTATGTTTACGAAAATATACCTACAGAAAACGAGATGGAGATTTTAAACTCCATCCATTATTTTGTCAGAAAGTTGTAGGTAATCTGGTTGTATGTCGTCATACCATGGGCACAGTATAATAAATAATACAGTATTCTAACTTTCCGCTTGCAAGTCGTCCTGCGCTTATCGTCGCGAATGCCGCCATTATGGGTTACAACGTCAAAATAATCGCATAGACGTAGATAGATACCGTTCACTCCTGTGTTCAATATATAGTTCATTGTCGGCGTGTACGAGATAAATAAATATTGTGTTTGTAATCTAATTCTGTGTTTTTGGTATAGTGTTCGTGAGAATTAAAAGGATTTTATTTTTATTAACGCATCTTATGATTAATACAGTGAACAATCAGGGAGGACATGTGTGTGCTGCAAAATGTTGTCCCAATAAGCGGTACACTTGCTCTAAACATTTTTTTGGCTTCCCCACAGATCCTTAGGTGAGCAATAAGTAAAAATAAAGATGAATCCTAGATAATTTTACGTTTATAACTATTTGTATAACCGTAAAATTTATATTACGAAATGGCAGTATCTAATGTTTTTAAACTAAATGAAAGTAAAACATAAACACAAGTTGTCTCGTGGGGAGATAGCATGATAACGCAATCAGCTAGGGGTTATATTATTGACAATATATATATATGGCCCTTGTTTTACTAAAATTGCTGAGAACAGGATTCAGTTGATGCAGAATTCAGGCACACGGGTTGTATGTGGAATTCGTAGGGGTGAAAGAGGCTAGCAATAACATTAAGGAAATCGGCTGGTTAAGAATGAAACAACGTCGGATTTTCATTCACTAATTTTGATTAATAAAAATCATCAGATGGAAATAGGCGGAATACTTATATGAAAGTTTGATGTTCCGGGGATATTCCTTATAAAACTGTCAATACGCCATCGCTAGACTCAACATCAATCTTTGAGCGGTCATTTTCCTATACGGTTTCAAAATATTACAACGCTCTACCGGAGAATATAAAAAGTTTACAGGGGTTTTCGTTTAAGAGCGCTGTCTGACACGTAATAGAACAAATTAATTTGTAAACATAAGCTACCTCCTTAATTTGGCCAGCGATGTAAAACTATTTTCAGATAGGTTTAAGCTAAAATATAAGTTACGTTTAGGTTAAGTTAGGAAGCACTGCTTCAACTTTTATAAAAATGTCTTTTTTACTAATAAAGTCTGTATTATTGTTGTATTTATTATTATTATTATTATTAAAAATCACCCAATCATGTCAACATTTAACTGATACCACCACTCAAGGCTGTTTTCAATCACTATGACACACCACAAATGTTACTGAAATTGACAGCGATATTATTATGTATTTAAATATTTTTACAAAAATGAAAATACAGTACTGTGGTTAGAAACCGAAAACTATAATTATTCTTAGTCAGGACCTGACTTGTAACCCAAAATGGCGGCGGTATACGTCACAGTTTATTTTAAAGTGCCAACGTGGAGTCGGAATGCTGTACTTATTAATGCTGTGGTCATACCATGGGTATGGCTACTTGTTTGTTTTACATAGGACTCCCTATATGGTATTTATTTTTTTTGTCAAAAATGACATTTCCATAGCAAACCATAATTCGTACAGACCTCACCCAATCTCACGACACAATGGGACCAAATCAATAAGACCTTAAAAGTGAGGGAGGAATGGGCGCCAACCTGGCTAATTACAGTGAATGAGGATATCTGCTCAGTACGGCCTGAAATCCTCAGATAAGTCTTTCTAACAATAAAATGAATATTAAGAGTGGTAAACGAACAGAAACCTCGCCCAATGTCATTTCTTATACAGAGAGCATTCTTAGACGATTTTGTCAATTTAATAAGATAAAAAGACATCATTTCTTAATGTACCGTAAATATTAACTCGCCAAGATGCTTGAAAATGATGATATCTAAAACATTTTAATAAGAGTCTCTTCCATAGTGTGAATTTTTCCGGTTAAAAACATAAATTTTTACAAATTTGGCTATGTCTGACGAAATAATATTGTCTAAAAATAAATAATTTCCATGTGACCAATCAAATTAAACTCACGAAATGTGCTCCTCTTAATTAATGAGTTCTCGACAACTTTAGCGCAACTTGCCTTACAGATTTCACTTTACTTCGAGCAGTGATTTCAAATCGTGGGAAATTTCATCTAAGTTTTCCGTTTAAAATTTCATTGTAAAATTTGAGCAATAGTTCAAACGATAAAACCCCGGTCAAGAGTTTGGAGCGGTTGTGAGGAATTTTATTTTCAAAGGTTGGCAACACTGCAATCGAAGTAAAGCATGATTTTAGCATACATCCTTACCCGAACTCTCCGAGAGCCTGGCCGGTTGTTATATAATTTACTATACAAATCGACAACACAGTATTATTACATAAATGTTTATCATACCTTTTAATGTGCTGCCAAACACAGTACACACTGTATCATCTGAGAATTGTGCAGAAGATATTACCACAGTCTCAACACCTTTGCCATGTAGTAAATCAATTGCTTTCCATACCTGATCGCAATTTGTTATTTTTGTGTCTGTCAAAATTTCTGCTTCAAACAAATTTGGAGTTAATATTGTGGCTAGTGGAATAACAGAGTTTTGATAAATTGGAATCAGTTCTTTGGGAACATATAAACGACCGTTATCGCCGAGAACTGGATCACAAACTAAAACAAATAAGTTCTTAGCCTAGAAATGTACCTAATTAAATTTGTGAAAAAATTAAAAACCATACAAATATAATAGGTATGTAATAAGAAACCGTATATAAATAAAGATACCAAATTATGTGTGTTATTTATTATGTGAAGCAAAGTAATCTTCGCCCAAAAAAGAAACGCAAAATCCTTGCGTATCTTATACAGAAATTATATAAGCAATTTGATTTGTTAAAAATATAATAAATTGAATTACCTACCTATATCCGTTATTTTAATATTAAGTTTTAAAAAAAATAATTAAGTATTAGATTTTTGGTCAACTTAAGTATACAGACTTAAAAACCTCAGCCTGTAAAAATTTGAATTCAAAACATTAAATTTCAGATCAAATAATCTGACTTGTGTAAACATTTTTTTTTGTATACCTGCCTACTTAGATTACCAAAAGATAATTAATACAACCTAAGACTCACCATAAATCAAATCAGGATTGACCTCCTTTAAATGATGCACAACGTTAGCAAATTCCTTTAAAAACGAGGGCGAACCTACATAACCAGTTAACAAATGAGTATAATTATCTATGGAATTTTTACGCAGCCCATCGATTAATTCAGTTAATTCTTTCTCAGTTAGTACTTGACCCTTAACAGATTTATATCCAGTATGATTAGATAGATGTACAGAGTTTATTATATCTACTTCAAGTCCTAGTAACTAGAATAAAAACATGTAGGCAAAGAGAAATATTTATTTTTATCAAATACGTACCTGCATTGGAAAGACAGCGCTTTTATTTCCCACATAACCAGATACGACATGGCTTTGTACCGACAAAACTCTTGCTTCCGACATTGCCTTTTTTTAATTTTCCGTAAGTATTAGCTCTGTAAATAACACAATCAATAATTATTATGTCTGTATAGGAACGTGAATTACTATGGTTTATAATCTGAAATATCAAATTTATCATTACTTTGTTTTATCATATTTTAGTGTTGTTTATGTATTATTAAGAATTATGATGCTTGCTCAATATCTGTAATAGGTAGTTAATATAATATTATTTGATTTTCAGTTTCAAGTGAATGCAGTACGTTTAAAAATTGTAAAAGGAATTATTTCAGTAATAAAATAATTTTTAAATTAGATAGGTGCTATTCTGCGTTTGCGATGTTTTTTTTATTCTTCGCTCTCTTCAGGACTCATGACTAGGGATGCTAAAAAAGCATCGATACTTTTGCTGCAGTATCGAGTATTTTTGGTATCGTTACTTTTAGAACGATACCAAGTTGGTATCGATACTTTCGTCGCAGTATCGGTATCGAAAATAATTATTGTACATTATACTGCCACCACCATTTCTGAATTATTTTCTTCAGTGTTTTTTTTTTGTTTTTTGTGAACAATACATTCAGAAGGTTGGCGACCACTGTCCTATGTTATACAACACAAAATCTAATATACATTCAACAGTTTTATTGTTAAAAGTGTTGTGTACAGTTTCGATACCGATACCTAAGAGTATCGATACTTTTTAGCAAGTATCGGTAAGAATCGATACTTGGCAAAAAGTATCGATACTCTTAGGTATCGGTATCGAAACTGTACACAACAATTGGTATCAATACTTTTTATTTTTTTAGCATCCCTACTCATGACACATTAGATTAGGGGTTTTTATCTCTCTTTACACTCAGGGGTCAGGGCCACTCACCTCAGTTTGGTGTAAACATTGCCTTTATGAAGATAATGTTGTAAAAGAAACGAAAAACACAATACATTTTTTTCTGAAGTAATAAGTAAAAATAGTATATTCACTACGAACATTATTTTTTATCTTATTAGGCATTATGCTACACCAACGGCAAATATTTTTAGCAATTTTCACTCACCTGTCTTACATGCAAGTTTTTTTACAAATTTAATTCGCCAGTTAAGTGAGAAATTTAACCTCAAAAATATTTTTGACAATTTTTTTCTTTTCCACGACCGATGGTGGCGCTCGCGCATGTAAACAACCTCAGAAAAATTGATGTAAGGCCTCTATAGATTTGTGTTAGCTTATAAGTGGAGCCATGAATAATTACTAATGCTAATGTTCTTGTTTAAGCTAATTAATACCAATCTCAATTGTCCCCATTTATTACAGCAAATAAACTTTCACGTTCCGAACGTTTACTCCAGACTTCAAAACATGGATTTGGTTTTGTGTGTTGTAATTATCGTTTATTATTATTTGTTTGTTATTACTTAAGTATCTAGAATTATTTTTGCGTTGTTTTTGTCTTGTAACTGTTAGGCAATAAAGTGCATTTATTTATGTGTGTGTGTTTATAATTTACTGTCAGACGCACTTTTTTACTTATTTAAAAAAGAAAAACACATGTAACTCTTCATGTATTGTATATTTCGTAACAACAAATTAAATTTTATTTTATATAATATATATTTATGCAGAATTATTAATATGGGTCATGCAAAACAATTTTATATAAAAAGTGTAACAGCGTTTTATACTCCTCTAATTATTGCTATTATGCTTCATAATATGCATAATTCTACTAATAACTACATATTTAACTAACTGTTAACAATAAACAAATGTTAGCAACTAGACCTAGACGGCTTAAGTAGCTAAATATCGATGCAATTCTTCGA